>OU015491.1:218434157-218651657 GCA_907164885.2 Dolomedes plantarius
AATTTATTGTCACGTGCATAACAACTAAATAGACAAAAAAAATTTCTTCCTTATGTGGCAGACGATTGGACATTATCCAAAAAAAATATTTAAATACAATAAAAGATATTATGTTCCTCAAACTGTACTATATTCTTTAGTATGTCGTATTACATTTAATTTGAATATTTTCTTCTACATTATTTTGTCTATAAAAATATCCCTTACGATTTTTTTATAAATATATATTTTTTTTTACATCAATTGTAAACATTGATCGTCATATTTACTATAAATATATATATTTTTACGTCACGTGCATAACAACGAAATAAATTGGCAAAAAAAATATTTTGTTTTTCTTTCTAATGCGGCAGACGATTGGACATTATCCAAAAAATTATTAAAATACAGTAAAAGAAATGTTTTTCAAACTGTACTATATGAATTGTACTATATTCTTTAGTATGTTCTATTAGATTTAATTTGAATTTTTCCTTCTACATTATTTTGTCTATAAAAATATTCGTTATGATTTTTTTATAAATATATTTTTAGGTTTTTTGTGGCAATAATTGCAAACATTGACCGTTTTATTTATTATAAATATTTTTTTTTGTTTTTTTTGGCATTAATTGCATATATTGACCGTTGTATTTAATTTGAATGTACTCCGTAGCGAAGTGCCGGTTTTCAGCTAGTCTATATATATAAAACAGTTCAGTGACTGACTGACAGATAACGCACAGACCAAACCGCTGATCTAAAGGGCTGACATTTTGCATGGCGATTTTTCTTATAGTGTAGGGGTGCACTAAGAAAGATTTTTGAAATATTCTTCTTAGATTTTTTAAATTAAATTTTTAAGCTGTTCTTGTAACTTTTTTTAAAGTTTGTGTTTAAAATAATAATCTTAGGGTTATAAAATTTATATCACGAGAAATATCATAAAAATTCCTTTAAAATAAAATCCTTTTCGAATCTTTACCTCCATTTTCTGATTTTTGGTCAATTTTCAAAGATTGATTTTTAGAATTTAATTTATTAAATGCTGATCACGAGATTTCTTTTCTTTTTTGTGATACTTTAAATTCATTTTGCTTAGCGTGCATAACAACGAAATAAATTGACCAAAAGAATTATTAAAATACAGTAAAAGATAAAATTTAACACTAGACTAATTAAGACGGAAGATTTTTAAGAATTTAATACAAATTAGTATGTTTTATGGATATTAAATTAAACCTATATATAAAACTGCAATTTCCAAGTCTTAAGGCCAAATTTTAAAATACGTTGGCGTAGATGTAAGAGAAAATCGTTTCTCCCACTATCAGTTTTACGTAGCTTGCTCACGCGTAAGTTCGCGGACGAGCCTGTCAATATTAGTTTCACCCAACGGAGAAACAAAAAATATGGTTTATTGGGAAATACTCTAAAAAACAATTTCATTATTTTTTTCATTCTAATTATCCTAAAATGTTCTCCGTAGCGAAGCACGGGTATTCAACTAGTATATGATATTTTATATTTATATTTTTTTGTATGATATCAGAATACTTACACTCTTTAATGCAACCGTCTACGTCGTACAGTGGTTAACGTAACAAGTTTCCACGGGGTGGGCTCGAGAACCTTGGTTGATCAGGGACCACTTGTCCAAAGAAAAAGAAGCTTCGGGAACCCTCTCTTTACCAATCCTTGCAGAGGTAGACACGGGTTTTATTTCCTGAATAAACAAAACTGTTTGTGATAAATAACTTTAAGAAAAAGTTGCAAATAAACTGAATAACAATAACAAATTGAACGTCAAATAAAACTGAGTAGGAAACATAAAAGCCTATATAAACTTAAAAATAATTACAAGATAAAAAGAACTTTTTAAATACCATGTTTTTAAATTTTCTGTTGAATCATATAAACTTGACAATTCTATGTATTAATAAATTCTTTTTAAAAATGTTTTGATGAATTATCCCATCAACTTGAAAGAAAATGAAGTTAATCGGAAGTTAACTTGCGTTTAACTTTTCGTTCCCGTCCCGGCCGATAGATGGCTGCACCAGTCTTCATAACAAAATTAACTGAAAATGAATTTAATCCTGGTTAAACATGGCTAAAAGTATTAAAATAATGCATTGTCATCGCGTTCTGAGCTATTCTAAAAGTTTCATATGTCTAACTAGTCGGGCAGTTAATTGCAAGATCGATTGCAAGATTTGTACCGGACAAATGCACGACGCACACACAAACAAACAAGAAAGCGAGTTAATAAAAACATGATAAAAATTAACGAGATTTCTCAGCTTGCATTGACTTTGCTAGCTGTAAAATCGCCGTGTCGCTGCAAGTTCACGTCACAGAAAATATATTAGAAATTTTTAAGCAGAACAAGGAATATTTCGTACTCAAAATGTCAGAAAGTGGAAGAAATGCAGGAATTTTTATAATTTGAACGAAAAATTGGGAACTAAAAAACAGTTTTAATTCACGGTCGTCTTGAAAGGATGAAACTGATTTATCGCTCCTGATCTCGCAGGCCATTTCTTGCGTTCCCCCAGTCACCGGCTAGGAACCACCGACCTTTAGGGTGCTCCCACAGTAAAGAAGCCGACACCTTCGCAGTGTGGAATAGGCGAATGTCGGAAATTCCCTTTGAATGATTTTTTTCTTCTATTTTCGAAACTACAATGAAGATAAACAAAACTTTTTAAATAATGAACATGAATTATTCATGTTTAAGAATTTAGTTAGAGACAGTTTCGCCAGCTTAAACGAATAGCTAGCGAAAGAGTCAAAATTCTTTCTGTGATCTTTACCATATTTTACACAGGCGTCTGAACTTTCGTGGGTCTTTACCTTTTCCTTACGGGGGTGGGATAGCATGTATCCCAAGAATATGGGCCCAAGAAGATATATATATATGTGATAATAACGACCCACCATTATATATCTAAAGCGTATTTAAAATTATCCTGTTAATAAAGCACGATCCCTTTTTCCAAAATTGCAACCTAGGGGTAAAATAAGATAAATTATATTATCCCTGCAGATCATTATACAGGCATGTGAAGTAGCTGAACTCAATAACATCCCCAGATATGAGTGTTAGAAGTTATGAGATTCCGAATGTCAGTATAGTGTCAAAAATCTTGAAGAGCCCTCGAACCACTCTGAATTTATAGTTTCTGTAACGTCAAAAACCACACTTTATAAGAACTTTATGGCCACTTATCCTGCACCCAGGTCAAGAGGTCGCGGTTCTAACAAGCGCGGAATCTAGCAGTAAAGTCCCCGATAAACTTAAGTGGACACGTGAACTCCACGAATCTAAAGTCGCCCAATTAAAATATTAAGTAGTCTAGGCCCTCTGCGTCAATATCGCAAAGCACTTATTTACTATGTGCGTGAACAGAAGATTTCTGTCTCTTGGGGTCTAACTCTCGTTGCTGTCGGACCTGCGGTCCGCTTCTGTCTTATAATGTAATCCGAGCCCTGTCAGGCCAAGTCATGTGGCCACTGCAGCTAATGCCTTCAAATAAATAAAGCAAGTCTTCGAAGTGGTGTATTCCATCAATGGCTCCATGGGTGCGTGTATCGCCTAACGTTCGTAAGTGATTCCCTGGATCTACAATTCGCCCGACTGCATCACATCAAAGTGACGGCTACGCCTCCAATTAGAGCTATGCCTCTCCTCCACGGCGTGAGGTACGGGACATCACACACACACACACACATATATATATATATATATGTGTGTGTGTGTGTGTGTGTGTGTAATATGCCGGCCCGGCCCCATGGATGATGATGATGAGATGATGATGACCGGAGCCGGCATACCACGACAGGGAATAAAGTAGTAGCCGAGTGTCCAAATAATAAATCGTTGTTCTTAAAAATACTAACGTTATTCACATCCTGCTCGAAGGTTACAGCATGTTTACTAGGCAACAGAAATCCGAAAAGTGTGTACGGGCATCTGACCGCAGGCCCTTATATAACATCTCGTCATGTGACGTGTCATGTGACAATGCAATGAATAATGATCCGCTGCCTGGATCTCCGAGATTGCAAAACTTATATAACTAAGGGGATTTTAAGGGACGATAGGTCAATTTCCTACGTTGGTTTTTAGGTTATTTACAATTCCTTTGTTCTTTGAAACGAAAACGAAATTAGCTCTACGCCCAAGGAAATTAAAAAGAATTTAGAATTTTAAAAGGGTTTTAGAGTTTTATATGTTATATATATATATATATATATAACCCCCCCCCCATAATGGCCGTTCTTACAAAGGGGGTATGATATTTCTCGTTCTAAAGAGGGAATCGGAAAAATGAGCTCGTAAGCTAAAGATTAAAAACTTTTTTTTTCGCCTAAATAACGCCAAAGGGGGTTTTTTTACTAATTTATTATTCCACGATGCGATCAGTTACTTTAAAAAAAGGGGAAATAACTCTCACGTTTGAGAACATAATTTTGAAAGGTTCAAAACATAATGTTCAAGGTGAAAATTCCATCCCACATTCTGAGCTGCATACTTTTTTTTTTTTTTTTTTTTTTTTTTTTTTTTTTTTTTTTTGCGACAGAAGTGGAGCAGATTGGATGCATATTTAATTAATTGCGCCCCTATTAATTGGCGAACTGATCTCATGTGTTGTTGATAGATTTTATCGCTAACATGATTAGTTGGCGGTTTCATACTTTGAAAGATTAGTTCTAATCTGTTCTCTAGAAACAATAGGTTTAATATTGTAGCAATATTTACGGTCTCGCAAAGGCTCGAGAGGGTGTTTTTATTTGAAAGTCGCACAAATTATATTTTATTCAGAACTTACACATTTCTCTATGTTTCGCGTTGAATCTAAGTCTCGATTTTATTAATATATCTTTTCATATTTACAGGTATACATACAATGCAAATTTTTTTATTTTAAGATAGCAAGGAAACTTTAAAGCGTTGATAAAAATTGTTAAGCGTGATATTTCTTTGCTCTACAATACCTGTGATGCGAGATAAACAAAAATTACATATGTTATGTGTCTGCAAAATCCACAATAAATAGCTCTATTGTGGAATTACTAGTTTTAAATACTAGTAATTCCACAATAGTAGTAATTTAAAACTAGTATTGTGAAAAACTAGTTTTAAATTTTCAGTGTTTCTAGCACTCTTCAGAAAATTAGGAGATATTTTTAATCCCGTATAGACAGTTCATAATTACATGCAATTTTTAAACGGAAACTGAATGTGGATGTTGCTCGCCAGGTTTGTAACGTGTAAAAAATAAAATTCACGTCAAAAACAGCATAAAAATCTATAGGGTTACGTATAGCTCATGAAACGGACATGCTGCGCCATCTATTAGAAGAATGCAGTACCTACAATGAAGATTTAAGCAGGATAGCGGAATGCGCATCTGCAAAAAAGTTATTGGGTCAATCGCTAGCGGTGTATCCGAATCCACTTGATAATTCTTTATCCAGAAATGAAGCGTCTTTTATATAAGACAAAATGCCGGTATACAGAACTAAAAAAAAAAGAAATTATTTTTACACTCTATAGACCAGGGGTGTCCAACCTTTTAGCTTCCTTGTGCCACACTGAAAGAAAACGAATTGTTTTGGGCCGCACAAAAATATTCTTAACATTAAAAATAGTTAATGCGTAAAAAAGTATGATATAGTTAACATATTTCATTATAATTTTATTTATAATTATAAAGATAACTATAGGAGTCATGAAATTAACGTGATATTTGGCACCGAATATGAGAAACTAATGCATCAATACCTCGGTCAATTGAAAAGGGGACTAAAAAAACATTTAGTCCATCAATTAAAAACATTTAGTCCATCTATTGATATTTTATTTTCACTTTGAGCTCTCTTTCTGGGCCGCTCTAATACTTGCTTTGGGCCGTGGGTTGGACTCCCCTGCTTCAGACGATGTTATTCGTTGTTTCTTTGTGAAAAGAAAGCTGTTATGGGGCAAGCGTTAAAAATGACTGATTTGTAACTAAAAAACTCTTGTACCGTAAAAATTATCATTTTGAAATAATTTATGTACAGTGGAATCGTTTATTTTAAAAAAAAATTCTTCTTAAGTCATCTCACTCACGAGGTAGATCCCACTCGTGATTGGCTCTTCCAATCATGGGATGCTGCTTTCTAATCCACAGAAGGAAAGGCATCTTTGGTGTTCCACTCTTCTCGAACTATGTTCAGGTTTTCCGTCGAAATTATATGAAATTTTATCAAATATATGCAGTCTGATTTTCACGGATTTGATCATACGCGCAGTGTGCTTCTCACTTTGTGTGTGTGTGTGGGGGGGGGGGGGGGGGGGCACGAATTGAATTAAGTTAGGGCCCTCCTCACAGCACATTGAGAAAAATAAATATAATATAAATAAAATGAGAAAAAAATATAGCGTCGAATTTTTGTTATGGATCATATCATTGTTAAAAACTATGCTAAAGACATAATCGGAATCTTCAGTCTCACAATTTGAAAAAGCGGAAAAAAACCAACTTTCTTAAAAGTTTCCTACAATTTTCCGATTTTAACTGAACTTCTATTGACATTTTAATTTATTTCAAGTTAAGTTGGGGGGGGGGGGGGCACAAGTCCCCCACCCCAACGTTTGGAGGTTTGCATCCTGTGTGGCAATGCTGAAATTATTAAAGACAAAATTTCAAGTTTATGGAGCTAGTGCCCTTCTGTATATTACAGAGCTTTATGAAATCTTACTAATTCCACTCTGATGTATAAATAGTCAATATGTTATGTGCAGGGCCAGGCCGATCCATCGTGGTGACCAAGGAAAATTTTAAAAACGGTGCCTTTTCATATTATTGGCTAGATTCTCAGTAACGAACGTGTCACTATTGGAAATTATCTACTTAATAGAATAACAGGCATTTAGGGGAAAATATGTACTAAATATAAAAGAAAAGTTTCATTCATTTAAAAAAAAATCATAGAAATTTTTTTGAAAATCACATAACTTAAAAAATTGGCAAAAAGTAAATAAATTTGAATATAATTTGCTATCTTCAAAGAAAAGGTCTGAAGTTTTGATACACCACTCATGTCCAGTAATTAGTACAGAAATGTGTATGAGTTACATATGGAGTAAAAGTAATAAATAATGAAAAAATTCAGAATAATTCCAATTCGATACCAATGGGGGGGGGGGGGACATTTACGGCATATTCTGTGATGTCCATGAGATTATGGAGAGGTAGGCACTTTTGTGTTCATATTTCCGCTTGAAATGTTTTCCCCTTTCGAAATGACAGCACTTTTATAAGGAGTAAAGTCCCGAGTGAATCAACGAATTATCGATTATGGAATCGAACAAACACGTGCACGTTAGCATAATTTTATTTATTGATTGATTGATTGATTGAAAATAAATTATATTTCTTTAAAAGCGCATGTAAAAAGTTATACAAATTTTCCCACCTGTGTTAGGGAAAAAATTTATCAGCTACGGACAGGAACAACTGCGAAAAACTATCGTCTGTGCTATTAAAATATATATATATATTTCAGGTAGTCTCTTCTAACGAAACTACCGCGGGTTATTAACGTAGGATTACTTATCGTTGCTTACCTCTTTTCTTTCTTTCTTTATTTTTTATTATTATTATTTTTTTTGACGCATTACTTTTCTGCTTAAGGGGGCACACCACCTTTAAAACTTCAAAAAATCGATTTTTGGTTTTTGCTATATTCTGATTTTTGGGACATTTCTGAACAATATGAAAAAAAAACGGCATAAGAAAATTTGCATTATATCTCGAGTTATGAGAGTTTATCTAAAGCTCACTCTGTTGCCATGGCCATGTATATTCCAACTTTAACTTCAGTTTTCTCAAATATGTAAATTTTTGGATTACGCGAGCTGTTACTCCCAAACTAAGTGTGTTAGACACACAAAATTTTTATCAGATTTGTATTTTAAGCTTTTTTACATACTTAAAGCAAAAAAGTAAAAATAAATTTGTAAAAAAAAATTTTACACTTGAAAACGTTTTTAAAAAATTGCTAAGTTTCAATTTTTTTTTAATTTTATGTAAATTTTTCGATTTAAACTATATTTTTTGTATATTATTTCATTTTACCTCAAACCTGAGTATATTATTAATTTAATTTGACCAAAAAATAATTTCTGTATGCATATTTCTTAATTTTATGATGCGCGAAACATACAATGATTCTTCCCCTTTTCAGCAATGTGTACATTTAAAAATAAAATCTAAAAATTATTGATGGATTTACAGGTTCTATTTTTGTATAAAATATAACTGAAGATTTGTAATTTTGATATAAAACAAAAAAATTATATATATATATATATATATATATATATATATATATATATATATATATATATATATATATATATATATACTAGATGAAAACCCGTACTTCGCTACGGAGTACATTCAAATTAAATACAACGGTCAATATATGCAAGTTCGAATTACGCAAATTGTGCATAAAATTGTCATAAATTCAAAAAAATAAAGTTCTGTAGTATTATACCAATAAATTTCCAGTTGATAGCCAATAAATTGTAAATATTTTTTTACCTTAAATGTAAAATAAAAAGAGTAGTTCCAAATGTAATTTTCTTCAATAAACCCTTAAAAGTTGCCAATTTCAAAAATCTTTTTTGTTTTTATCAATACCTCCTCCACTTGAATCTTTAAAATATTAAATGTTTTACTGATAATAAATGAAAATGTAGTTTGATGTGTTGCTATGGTTACTGAACTATGGTTGACATAGAAAACTAAAATGTTAAATGTTTTACTGATAATAAACGAAACTATCGTTTGATGTGTTGCTACGGTTATTTGACTATCGTTCACAAAGGAAAAGTTGTAAAGGTAAAGCATCATCTCAACATTTAGGCCACTAACTTTCTTTCTACTGATCAGATATACATCATATATATCCTATGTCCATCTGGAATAATGTACCTTTCCAATAGTGAAAGAATTTTTCAAATAGATGCAGTGGTTCCGGAGATTACCCTCCACATACAAAATCCCCTCTCTCTTTATATATTAGTATATATATATATATATATATATTATTGGAGTTTCAGTAGCTCGAGTTTGTTCATGTTTACGGTAATTTCAGTGTAGTCAAAGGTAGTGTGCTCCCTTAACTGTTTAGTGCTACTGGGTTTGGCGCGCTGCCAAAATTATAACTCGCGACGCAGGACAATTTTTTCTCTCTCCGAAGGACCGTTATTGAGGAACGTAATCCTACGTTAAAAAGTATCAAGCGGGAAATCTAGCCAACAAAATTACGTCCCTGCACAGAATGAGAGAGCATCGAGGAACATTTTAACTTTAAGGCAAAAAGAAATTTGATTTGTCAGAAGCATAAGAAATGTAAATGTTCACACAAAACTTCCCCCGTGCTATAAAATAAATAAATAAATAAATAAAATGGCTTCATTTTCTCGCATACTGTCTCACGAGGGTCGGTCTACACACGTATAACATTTCCCGCGGCTTGCATATCAATCGATCACGTGGTGGTGGTACCAAAAAAGGAAGGATACTTATACATTCCGAGAGCGCGAAAAAATGAAAAAAAAATATTTCTCTTTTATGGCTTCCAATTGACGGGATTCGCTTCCAAAATGCAATCGACACGGGCTCGTTCTTTAATAATCTTAATGCATCCTGTGTCAATCGCTATTGGAGCCAAAGAAAAGTGACGCATCGAAAGTGTTAGGCAACATCATTATCATCTGTATTTGCGAGCGCATAAAATGGGATTCACTATTGAAGGCCGCCATAGCAGGAAGAGATTGGCGAAACAAATACGGGGAAAGCGGGACGTGGCTAAAAAGTACGCCTCTAAAATTACCTTTCAAAAATTATTTTTGAAAAGGGAGACGATTTTGCAATTTTCGAAAAAAATTTCTCATTTCGGGGAAAGCAATTTTGCCGTTGTATTGTGCTGTCGTGAATTCGGATTTATTTTCGTCTCTAGTTTACCTTTTGTTTTCCGCGGTTTTCTGTCTGTAAAGTTAGGTGACTCATTTGATAACATAAATTTTTTTTAGCAAATATTTTACTGACATAATGAATATATCGTATTTTTGTCGTCTGGAACTTGCTTTTTTTTATTATTGAGGCACACTGTGATAAAATTCAAAATGCTCGATAATTGTACCCCCGAGCATCCTACTGGGCACGTCTGGAATCGGTATTGAGAACGCTCGGTTCAAGTCATGAGAAGTGAGAATTCAGTGGCACTTGCCACTGAATTCTCTCCTGTCTTCGCCGGGTACAGAAGTAGGAAAGTCCGTCCATGGGGTTTATAAGAGGAGGATATGAGCTTCATAGATGTCGCTCCTTCGGGTTCTCGATTTAAATTGTAGCGGCACGAGAGGGTGATGTTGGTCTACCCATACGACGCTCCTGTTACGAGAAACCAATAATTTCTCGGTGTAGAATGGGAGAATGTCGAAAGGCAAAAGTGCCTCCCGCACTGAGAAAAAAAATATTTGAACTATAGAAATTTAACCTTTATATAGAAAAGCAAAACTTTGAAATATACCCTTAAACTTTTTCAAAAAAAAAAAACAAACTTGCGACTTTCTCTGCAATTTGAATAGAATAAATTACTCTTAACGACTAATTCATTAACATAAGCGTAGCATGCTTCTAACTTTTTTTTTTATGGGGGGGGGGGGGGGGAGGCACGAACTGAATTCAGTTACGGCCCCTCCTCAGCACACTGACTGCCGGACGGTCCTTAAAATATGAAATATTGTGATTTTTTAAAAATTGAATAACAATAGAATTGATGTTTGAATAGTATTCAAAAGTTATACAATGAGAAAAATAAATATTTAATATAAATAAAATGAGAAAAAAAATATGGCATCGAATTTTTGTTATGGATCCTATCATTGTTAAAAACTATGTTAAGGCTGAAGACATAATCAGAATTTTCAGATGCGCAGTTCGAGAAAGCTGGAAAAAAACAACTTTCTTAAAAGTTTTCTACAATTTTCCGATTGTAACTGAACTTCTATTAACGTGTCAATTTATTTCAAGTTAATTTGCCCCCCCTCCCCGACGCTACGCCTATGTTCAATAGGTGTGTGCAACTTCACGCTATAGAAATATGACGATGTCATTATGGCCTATACATTACTGTAGTCAAAAGATTTAGGGCCTCGTTCTTGGTGCATGAGAAAATTTCGAAAGCATGAAAATGACATCATCATGACTCATGTATGTTTTCAGCCACTACATCCCTTGGCATAACGTTACAATTGTGCATCCCAGAGATGCTATTTTTAACGTTCAAAATTCCCGCCTACCCCCCCCCCCCCCCGATTAAGTGCTGCTTTTGCTTACCTAGAGTTTAAAAGGTTTACCAAAAAAAATATTGAAAAAAGACTATTTTCTTTTGAGGTCAACGATTTTATGAAAAACTTTCTAATTATAAAGATAAAGGGAAATAAAAGTCACACATTCTCCTTTCAGAAACGAGCCTTTTTTATTAAAAGTCTAAATTTAGCTGCAAAATAACAATTTTCCATTAACAGACCTTTTTTTAGGATGTCTGAGAACGGAGGATGATTTCTTCCTCATTCGAGGGTTTACATACCCGTGTATTACAAAAATATTCAAAATTTTATGAGGCATGAAATTGCCCGCGGTCAGATATTTGAGAGACCGACGCCGGGTCGATGGATGTAACACTGATAGCTTCGCAGTGCTTAATCTGTCGCGCGGTGATTGTTTTTATGACAATCCGAAAAGTTCCGCGTCATTTAATGTACGCTAAAATAGCACACGTCATCTATCACTCGCCTATTACGGATTGCTTTGGATCGTACAAGGAAAATACAATTTTGAGGATTGTTTGTCGCTTTACATGCTACTTTAAACAAATTGAAAATGGATATCTATAACCGTCATAATTTAAGCTATTCGAAAATTTTCAAATTAGATGCTATTATACAGGGACCCCCTATATCCGTTACAACCCCCTTAACTTCTAAACGGTGACAGCTTAGACCATAAAGTTGGTGTCAAGGTATAGTAAAAAGGCTATGCGCTACTCGATGAGACAACTTACAACGTCATCTATCGGCAAATTTTGGAATGAGCTTTTTTATCTCAAAAAAACGGTACGAGATTCGGGAAAAAAAGTCAATTACGAAGTTGTTCAGCATCATCGATTTAGTAAGAAAAGACCCCTTGCACACATAAATACTTTTAAAAAAATGTTAAAAATGAACATTTGTTTGGTCACGATTTCGAAAATTGTCGTGTCATAAAGAGTGGATGTTGGTTGCACAATGTGCAGCGAGAAATCCAGTCCAGAGAGCGAATGTGTATAGTGGCTAATGGAGAGCATTTTCAGCAACATAAATAAAGGATCCTGAAGATAGGGAAATGTCTCAGTTTCTTTCTTCTACTCTTTATGACATGGCAATTTTCGAAATCGTGACCAAACAAAAGTTCATTTTCTACATTATGTTTTAAGTATTAATGTGCGCAAGGTATCTTTTCTTACTAAATCGATGATGTTGAACAACTTTGTAACTGACTTTTTTCCCGTATCTCGTACCGTTTTTGAGATAAAAACGCTCATTCCAAAATTCGCCGATAGATGGCGTTGTAAGTTGTCTCATCAAGTAGCGCATAGCCTTTTCACTATACCTAGACACCAACTTTATGGCCTAAGCTGTCGGCGTTTAGAAGTTAAGGGGGTGTAACGGATATAGGTGAGAACCCTGTAAACATTTATGGGCACATCATATGGGTAATTTATGTTTATACCTTAAATTTCTATACATCAGATAAGTTATATGAATGACTAGATCACACGCTCCTCCTTAAAACCTGCAATAGAAGGTTAGGCCACTAGGTAAAGAGGAATAGATCAGCAAAACACACTTTCAAAAAAATGAAACGAGTCTTCTTTTCTGTTTACAAATATGTACATTTATTTGTTCCACTATTTCCAGAATTATCAGGCTATGGTTCGGCAATCAAACTCAGACTGATGATGCCGAAAAGAAAACGGGGAAAAGATAAAACCTTATTTCTCAAAGTGCAGTGAGAGCGCCATCTGTTGGCCACATTCCGCCACACTAAGGCAACTCATTGCCTAGTGTTATAATTCTTCATCAAACTGAGAAGCATTTGGATGATAGTCTCTGTTGAGAGAGTTCACTATCTCTTTGATATCGTTAGCAGGAATGCCTTAAAATATTCCCCTATATGAAGTTAAAATCTAAACTTTTTACGCTGGAAGATTAAAAAGAATGCTTGCTATTAGATACAGTTTATAACTTAAATGTCCGAAAGAAAAACGAAGCATTTAACACAACTTTTCAGTTCGGAAAAACATTTTAAAAATTTATAAAGTTGTCTAAAGAAAGTTTATCGCCGTTTTTAAAAAACGTTATTTCACTTTCGTACATTGTTCGGCTGAAAAGAATAATCGTTTCTGAAATGGGCAGATAGCCCCCTCAGATATTTTACTGTATTTTTTAACCGATGCTCATGTCTGTAAAATCTTTTGGGGCAATTCTTGCCTTATTTAAAACTCTATTTTTACCATGTTTTTATTAACTCGCTTTCTTGTTTGTTTTTTTGTGTGTGTGTGTGTTTGTACGGTACAAATCTTGCAATCGATTTTGAATTAACTTCCCGGTTAGCTAGACATTTGAAACTTTTAGAATAGCTCAGAACACGATGACAATGCATTATTTTAATACTTTTAGCCATCTTTTAGCAGGTTTGAATTCATTTTCAGTTAATTTTGTTTTGTAGACTGGTGCAGCCATCTATCGGCCGGGACGGGAATGAAAAGTCAAACGCAAGTTAACTTCCAATTAACTTTATTTTCTTTCAAGTTGATGGGATAATTTATCAAAAAAAATTTTAAAAAAGTATTTATTAATACATAGAATTGTCAAGTTTATATGATTCAACAGACAATTTAAAAACAAGGTATATAAAAAGTTCTTTTTATCTTGTAATTATTTCCTGATTCTGTCGATTCTCTGAGTTCAAAATGTGTCGACCACCCCTATCTCGAGGACGAGCCTACAGTTTTAAAACGGTAACAAAGGATTTCTTTTCGGGAAAGATTAATTCACGTGCTTACAGAGGTAACCTCTTTTGTAACATGGGGTGTGTGCGTGTCACTCGATACTTGAATGGAAGAGTAAAACAACTATTGTGCCACCCGTTATTTTAGATAGAACACGAAAGAAAAAAAATATATATATTTCGTCCCGATGATGACGAAATGAGGAAAGACTCGTATAACTGGAAGCCTTTTTCATGTGCGAGGCCTGCACTGAATGCGTGTTATGGTGCATCATCCCGAGCATACTGGTGGTTGTTTCGGGTGCGGTTTTTCAAGAATTCAGTTCGAGTTGAGAGAACCCTGACCCGCCCGGGCCAGAAGCATGTTTGCCTTGTCGTTTGGGCACTGTCCTAATCAATTCGCTCTGCTCGATGTAAACCTATGGCGAAAATGTTTCCAATGACTTAGCGACTTAGATTGAAAGATATGTTTTTTTTTTGTAAAAAATATACTCCGTAACAGGGAAAGCAATTTCTTTCTCTGCTTTCTTATTGATTTTAGATATGTCGCCCACTCAAGGTAAGGATATGCATTGAAAACACAGTAATATCACTGTCGGCGCGATTGCAACTTACCACACACACACACACACATATATATATATATATATTTATAATAAATACGGCGATCAATGTATACAATTGATGTAAAAAAAAAGAGCATTTGCAAAAAAATCGTACGGGATATTTTATAAACAAAATAATGTAGAAGAAAATATTCAAATTAAATCTAATAGGACATACTAAAGAATATAGTACAGTTAATATAGTACAGTTTGAGGATCATATTTTTACTGTATTTTTAATATTTTTTTAGATAATGTCCAATCATCTGCCGCATTAGCAAGAAAAGAAAAATATTTTTTTGTCTATTTCGTTGTTATGACGTGACGATAAATTTATTTAAAGTACCAGAAAAGAAATCACGTGATCAGCATTTAATAAATTAAATTCTAAAAATTAATCTTTAAAAATTCACAAAAAATCAGAAAAGGGAGGTAAAGATTCGAAAAAGGTTTCATTTTAAAGGAATTTGTAGGATCTTTCTCGTGATGTAAATTTTATAACCCTCAAATTATTATTTTAAATGCAAACTTTAAAAATGCTACTAAAACAGCTTAAAAATTTAATTTTAAATAATTGTGCGGTCGGGGGACCCCGTCAGGAACGAAGTTCCTTACGTTATTTTTTCATCTCTAAACGTGATTTAATATGTAGATTTCTATTAATTATATTAGTGTATTTTTGTCACGCCAAAAAGCGCAACCCTCTTTTATTCAACCAACTCTCTAACTAACTCTCTCTCTCTCTCTCTCTCTCCATTTGATTAAAATTAAAAATTTTAATATATAAATTAATTATTTTGATTTAGATGTTACCTAGCATAATTTTTAATCGAATTAATTTTATTATTTAATCACCAACAAAAATAAATTAATGACACAATATAAATCCCGCGTGAATTAAAACAATAATAAACAAAAAATAAGTTGAAGCAGAAAGACGCGATTCCATAGGGACGGTATGAAATCTTTCAAGTAAAGCATTTACAACTGGTCGAAGTTTATATAAACGGTCATGCTGAGGGTCATCATGTGGTGGTTGTTTACTGTTGTCATTAAAATGTAGAAATTCTCTTATCTTTTTAAAGCGTTTTAATGACATACATTCTTTTATTACATCATTGCCTATGGCAGGTGACCAATATGGCCTAGTGTTTGATACATGTACAATCGACATCATTATACAAATACCAATGTAATGTTTAATTTCTAAATTCGTTACATTGACACACTTTTCTGGGTTTTTTTTGCACACTGAATAAATTTGTTTCTTGAACTATATACGCAATCAAATCTTCTGTAAAAAGATAACTAAAAAAATTTAGAGGTATGTTTAAATTCATAATTTCAGGAGAGAGATTCTCGCCACCTCGGAATAAAATTTGATCATCATTTAGAAGTAAATTAGTTTTCTTCCAGTTGATTGCAGGCTTTGTTCTCCCTGTATTATTTCTATTAGTTTTTGGCATGTTCCCACTATTAGGCAGATCAAGAACATCGCTATTATCAAGTAATGATACCTCATCTTCCGAATCACTACTACCATCAAAAATTTCATCACAAACTTTGTTTGGTTTATAATTAGGATCACCTGTTCTGCCATAGCTTTCTGAACCAGATCCATCTTCACTATGATCACTCCACGATCTGTTCATAAGTTCCTCAATTTCTTTCTGTGTTAAAAACTTTCTTCCCGCCATTTCCTTAAAAAAAAGGCGTAAGCACACCATGTATCATTTTTGATACATAAAATTGAAATCATACTTGAATTTTTTTATAAAAGGTTAAAGAAGTAGTTTATTAATAATTATAAAAGCTACGTACCTCTAAAATATATTTAGAGGTACGTAGCCTCTAAAATATATTTAGAGGTATCCACCGACAGCGATGAAAGATGGCATCGACGACAGGGACCCAAAATCACATCATATACAGGAATATCTTGGCGGGTTACTGGCACTTCTCCTAGACTCTCTATCATCTGAACTCTAAGAAAAAAGTCTGAGATAAATCTGGACCTCCTCTCCTATTCCTTTCGTACTTGGAGGGGTTGTTGTCCGTTTACAGGGGGGCCATTTGGCCCGCCCCTCTTTTTCATTGGGCAGTGGGCTTTTTTTCTCTCAGTAGTTCCTGCCCCACTTGGTTCCTTATTATACTGCCCCTTTCCATAGTCTACGAAGTACCTCCCCACCATATTTTTCATTTGCAATACCACTTTGACCCTTATCGTCTGAAGGTTTTACTGTGGGCCATAAAATAACGACCACCCATCTTGCAATATTTATAGACTTTAGATCGCAATCAATGGCCACGCCGACACCTATTCTTCTATTTCCTCCTGGTTTACAAGCCCCTATTTACCCCTGCCTCTGCAGCCTTTACAATAGATTCGTTCTTGGCCACACACCGCGGGGAATTATACCATTCCGCTTCTACATTTAGCTTTCAAGTAGTAAAAGAGGGTCCAGCCCACCAACCCGAATAGTCAAATTTAAGTGCAGGCAGCCGCCATTCATTTATACACTCTTATACATTATTTACACACTCTTATACATTATATTTAAGATAAGTGTAATGTATAAGAGTGTGTAAATATCTTTACGCTAGTAAGTGCATGAAGAGGATTCAAAAATAAGCCCTTCTCTGAAACTCTATCAGAAAGTTTTCGAAAGTTTAGCAAAATTTTATGGAACGAACTAACGATCTTGGAAATAACGATGCCTATATTTCCTGATTGGAGACTTTTTCCGAAAGAATTCCACGTTCGAAAACGGTGGAGAAGGGTCGATTATAGAATATCTGCATCAACACATCTCGCAAATATAATTTTCTATTTCGTTCCACCCAAAATAAGGAGCGAACTCGGAAAAAAATTTTGAGAATATCATGATTACAATGCGTTTTATTCTCGATGCATTGTCTTCGATCTCGAATGCATGTTTATTTTGAATTAAAGGTTCTCGTCTTCGCGTAATGTTAAATAAACATGGCCGCGCGCACGTCCTCCCTTTTGTTCACACGGAGGTGTAGGAACACCCTCGTACGGGGGGAACGATCTATAACCAAAAAGTTTTCTTTCGGAATGGAAACTGTAACAAGTGTTTAATATGAATTCTCCCTTTTGTTCGAAAATTTAAAAAAAACTTCCATATCCAAACAAATTTCGTTGTAAGATATCTCGAAACAATAACGTCCAGAATAATGAATTATTCAGGTGGTCGAACCAATCGTATTTCTTTTTAAGAACCTTTGTAATTCATTGCTCTATAGCTGAAAAATGTCGAAAGGTGTCTCACATCTCACCACAGTGAATTCATTCGATAAAAATTTCGCACGGCTCGTTGTCTTTAAACTTAAAAATAAAAGCGTTAAATATTTGTTTTGGATAATCATGCTTTCCGTTATCAGTAATTTGACTCTTAAAATCAAACAACAGAGAAAAATGCCGTGTAGCTGTCTTTTAAATAAAAAGCACGGATTTTTGAAACTTCCGTTTACACTGACTCCACTCGTGTACGAAAAACATTTTGATGATTGTTATGTCTTGCTTGAAGTAAATTGTTTGCTCCAAGGGAAGTCGAGAGAAATGGAATTTAAAATAAACATTAGGATTTTTCGCACAGCCGGAATACTTTGGTTGGAAGAACACCGACTCGCGATCGCGAGACCAGGGTTCAACCCGTGGCAGATGTACGGATTTGATTTCTGAAATGCTGCTGCTCTACAAGGTGCGGCCATTAATTTCCAGGACTGATCTAAGTCCAGAAAATATTACATGAAATGCATACCTATTTAATATGTTTCGAAGTAACTCCCACCTGCCGTAATGCACGCCTGTGCTCGGCTGTGTAAGTTTCGGAAACAACTTTTAAAGTCCTCTTTCGGAATGCTCTTGAATGTGGACGTCACCGTTTTCTTGATGGCTTCGACATCCTCAAATCTAGTTCCCTTCAGCAAATCTTTCAGTTTTGGAAACAAGAAAAAGTCAGTCGGTGCTAAGTTCGGAGAGTATGGAGGATGCTGCATCTCCAAGACCTCACGCTGGGCCGATTTGTCGAAGGGAACGAGATTTGAGGATGTCGAAGCCATCCAGAAAACGGTGACGTCCACATTCAAGAGCATTCCGAAAGAGGACTTTAAAAGTTGTTTCCGAAACTTACACAGCCGAGCACAGAAGTGCATTTCGACAGGTGGGAGTTACTTCGAAACATACTAAATGGGTATGTATTTCATGTAATATTTTCTGGACTTATTAGATCAGTCCTGGAAATTAATAGCCGCACCTTGTATTTCGTCGTATGGGAGCTCAACAGCACGGGACTTTTAGGCCGTCTGCACACGGAGCAACTCAAAAGAAACTGATAACAGACTCAAATCACAAACCAGTCCGTGTTGAGTCGTAACCTATGTAATTGAATGGAGCCACGCACACGGCGCAACTGGTTACAAACCCGTCGACGGGTTTGTAACCAGTTGCGCCGTGTGCGTGGCTCCATTCAATTACATAGGTTACGACTCAACACGGACTGGTTTGTGATTTGAGTCGGTTATCAGTTTCTTTTGAGTTGCTCCGTGTGCAGACGGGCTTAGTTTACAACCATGGGACTCGAAACTGATCATGAATGTCCACGACCAGCCAGAGCGCACAGACCACTAGCTGAGTTATCCTTCTACCTTTATCATCGGTTCTTTATCATTCTTCATCTTTATCATTCGATCATCCTCTAAGCCCAGGTAAAAAAAAAAGTCGTTCTAGTGACACCCGAACGTACTTCTGCGACATCTCTGCATCAGGTTCTGGCCGGGATCACTTCCGAGAGTGGCAGTATTTTACACATCAGATGTAAATTATCGGCAACACCCCATACCCATTCAACTTGAGCGGTAGTTCTGTTACGAAACAAGCTGGGAAAATCGATTCCTTGAGTTTCTTCGCTAACGCGCGTATGTACTTGGTCGACTGAACAAAAAAAAAACGGCAGTGATTTCATTATAAAATAATCTAAACACTCACTTGCCTCGTTAGCATTGATAAAATCCTAAATGAATTGATTACATCTTTATACGCCTTTTAAATTCGCGTATTTAAGCGCGCAACTTAAGTAATTCTCGCACCCTCTCTGGCCGATTACGATGATCGGTGATTTCTAAAAATACGCCTAATGCGCGTATAAGTATCTATTAAGGAAGCATAACGGCCCGTAATAAAAAGCAACTCCTACTTCGATCTGTTATTTGCCGCAGACCTGCCCACGACATTCGAATGTAAAGATATTCCGGGTATTTAGCGCTAAATATAACCACCGCTTGCCTGGGAAATGAATCGCCCCTGCTCAACAATTAAAACCCTCCTTCGAACTCCGCTCGGCTTGTCGGGGGACTCTTTTTTTCTCCCCCACTATAATCTGGCCACATCGTTTCACTCGTTCTTATCGTCTCATTACTTATTCACGTCTTTGGGGAATTTCTTATTACCAGTCATCCAAATTCCTTGGATTTTCTCCCAAGAACTTCTCTTTTTTTTTTTACTTATTGATAGTCAAAACTCGAATTTAT
The DNA here is from genome assembly GCA_907164885.2 of Dolomedes plantarius. NCBI lineage: Eukaryota > Metazoa > Arthropoda > Arachnida > Araneae > Dolomedidae > Dolomedes > Dolomedes plantarius. Next base: position 218,454,415 of record OU015491.1, read on the forward strand.
GCGCATTGATATGATTATCTGAAATAATTAAACAGCGTCAGTCGCTTTCAGAAAATATTGTTCTTTACATGAGATTGACTAAACGCATCGATTTTTTCCCTAGAAATAATAAGTATAAAATTTTACTACCTTCACTTCGCGTATATATATATATATATATATATATATATATAGCTCATGTATAAATGAGTTTTAATTAAAATAATTGTATAACTTACACAACATGTAAATTTTGCTATCAATTATTATCCAATACGAGAGTCTATTATACTCCTTTATCTGCAATTCCATTGTAAATGGTAACTGAAGAACAATGTCCATCTCGGTATGCAAAGGTACGAAATGGATGTGTCCCAATCCTAACAGCCCCCCCCCCCCCCCAAAAAAAAAAAAAAAAAAAAAAAAAAAATCAGGTAGTCTCCTCTAACGAAACTACCGCTAGTTATTAACGTAGGATTACTTATCGTTGCTTACCTCTTTTGTATGTATATATGTATGTAAGTATCATGTATATATATATATATATATATATATATATATATATATACGTCAAAATTTTGACGCATTTTGGTACTTTTCTGTCTAACTGTTTACCGCTTACCCAAGCGATACAGACTGGGTTTGGCGCGTTGCCAAAATTATAACTCGCGACGCAGGACATTTGAAATTTTGCTTTCCGGAGGACCGTTATGGAGGAACGTAATCGTACGTTAAAATTGTTATGCTTTGACTGACCACGTGAGAGATGAATCGCGATGAAATGTTATTTAAGCATGAGATGCGTCGATTAAAAAATCAGTCATTCAAAATATTGAAAACATCCGTAAACTCAGTACCATCTACGTTCGTTGCTGTCGGCATGAAAGACCCCAGCCCTAAGCCTTAGCCTAAGCCTCAGCCCTAAAACCTCAGCCCTAAGCCTTAAATTTATTTAAAAGGGTAAATAATGTTAGGAGAGTGAGCCAATAGAGTATTCATGACTCCAACAATACAGTACAACGGGCCCGATGCATCCTAGTGGTTAGCGTGCCGGATTTCGGTACAGAGGGTGCTCAGATAGAATCCCGTCAAGCGCCAATTAACGCCCTTGTGTTTACGCCGGTATTGTGCGCATTAAATCCGTAGGCCGGAATGTCCTTCCGTGTGGTATATGGGTGAGAGGAGGGTAAGAGCCCACTAGATGTCGCCCCCGGGGATGCTTATTCAAAATCGTGGTGGCGCTGGGGGGGGGCTATGTTGCTTAAAAAACCAACTAATCTCGTGGTAGTAGGGCGGAAATCAAAGACAGAAGTGCTGGAACAACAGTTCAATGCCACTAATAAAGCGTCCGTTTCGATTATGACAGGATATGGGTTCGATTTCCTCTGTTGGCACCCGGTCATCGTACTGACACCAGTAACAGTGGATAGTTACGTAAACATAATGTGCTGTTTAAAACAAATTATAATCTACAATTGGTAGATACATACGGTCAACATCAGGCGTCATTGACCTAAAAGAAAAGAAGTTTAATAAGAGAAAGATGACTTTTTCACCTCCCCGGGGTAGCTGAAATATTGGGGCACCTATCTCGATACCTATAGGCGCATGGCAACTCATTACAACTCATGTATAAAGATTTAACAGGAAATAGAATGATCCTTCGCGTAACTATGCAGATTTTATATGAAACTAGGGAAAACACGCCCATTGATTTAAATTTGAATTTATGGTTTAGTACTGTTAAATTCTAAACACAGCAGGCGGAAATTTTATTTTAACACTTTGGAAAAAAAATATGCCTTTAAAAGAAATTTTCTTTTGAAAGACATCTCAAACTTTTTTAACTGTAAAACGCACGTAACATCTCGAATCGTTATCAATGTTCTGCTTTCGAATAATGGCTGCATTGTTTACGAACAATCTTTACTTTTAACATTTCTGCATAATTACAATTTTAAATACATTCCGCGTAAGCTTAATGAATAACTAGGTAAATACCTCACTTTTCAAAATGTTTGGCTGAAGTAAATGAAAAAACACGTCTTTTCAACTACATTATTACTCTGTTGTTCGAGAAGCGATGGAGATGCTTGGTTACTGCGATGATTCGACGCGGAATTTTTTTTTCGCCAAGGTTCCGTAAATCAGAGACGAAATGCGGCTCGTGATGAGGTCTTTATTTTTGTCTTTCCTTCTTCTATCTTTGTGAAACTCTAACGCGGTAAATTTTGAAGGAAAAGTAGGTGCCGAAAGAAAGGAAAAAGTTCCCGCTTGTTTTTTTTTTCTGAGCCGTGAAAGATATGAGTAACTTTAATTCAAAACAAACAATGCGCTGGAAACAATAGAACTTGAATAAATATTCCCGCAGTTATGAAGCAGGGAAGAGATCGGGAGTTTAACTGGGTCAACACGTTCGCGATTGACTTTCATTTTCCCAGATGTTTGGAACTGTAATTGAAAATATCTCATTTTCAAGTTGCGTGAATTTTTAAGGCAGGTTTTATGAACGCGGCCGTGAACAAACATACATTACATGATAAATTCAGTAAAAATGTATCATTCCGTTCAGTACGAGATTTGTTTTAATTCAGAATAGAGAGAATAAGAATTTTGATTGTTCAAAAGCAGCGATGAGAATTTTAATTGTCCCCTGGTACAGTTCAGTTAGAATACGAGCCTCGAGGTTTGGTGACCATGGTTCCGACTCCGAGGAGTCATATCCCATGTATCCGATATGTTATGAGGCCAGTATTTTGCCAGCCGAACTACTCCTTAAAGAAAAGTGAGGACATTTGAGGATGAGGAACTGTTGATGACTTTTGAAAGCTTCAGAACTGCAGGGCTTTATGAAGCCTTCCGAGCAATACTTGCCGTTATCTTCGCATTTCTCGACTATCTTAAAGGTCAGCAAGTTTGTGAAATACCGGCCTCAGGGTTTGGTGATCAGGGTCCGGACCTCAAGGTGTCATAGCCGCTAAACCCGAGATGTCATAAGGCCCGTATTTTAACCAACTGAACTATTTCATCGAGGAAAGTGGACAAATATCATTTGTGAATCTGCCTTTCCTCACATTTCCTCCCTTTCTTTTGATGACTTTTGAAAGCTTCAGGGCTGATACCTCGGGGCTTTTCAAAGATTCCCGCGCCACCCATGCCTTTATTTCATCGTCGCTTTTATAACGGTTGAGTCGTCGAGTGTAAAACCAGGGGGTGCCGATAATATTAAAGAATAGGTGTCATAAAATTATAGTGAAAAAAGAAGCAGTAGTGGAGCAATGCGGTGTCATTTTTTTACGAACTACCACTATGAAGTGATATCCATCGGCAGGGCCGCCCAGAGACTTTACGGGGACTGGGGCAAACTTCTGTTGGGGGCCCCAAGAAAGCTGATTAATCGAATAATTTTTTTTTTTGGTGGGGTGGGGGGTGGCGGGCCTTTTTTCAGGAGATTATTTTGAATTTTGAAGTACGGTACAAGTTTCAGAATTTTCTTTCGGAGGAAATCTAAGAAATAATTTTTTTAAAATTTTTTGGGGCCCCTCCGGCTGTTGGGGGCCTGGGGCAAAATGCCCCAGTTGCCCCCCCCCCTCTGGGCGGCCCTGTCCATCGGGCTTCATCTTGGTTAAGATTGCACGTAATACAAAAACAACTGCGTTCCTTCTCGGCCGTCCATTTAGTATGGTGGTTAGCATAGCAAGTGATTTATCCCGAGATCCAATCCCGGCTAAGGCATCCATCTTCCTGCGTTCCACAAGGGTTAACTTTCCGGGTTTGCCCGTGATAATGGACGCCAAAGATTTCGCGGCGTGTTTGGGCGAACTGTCACATTGGGAGGGAAAAAAATTCCTTTTTTGAGTTCTTACACAAAGTGTTTTTATAGGTCCTATAAATAATCACCGCATCTATGAATGAAAAAAAAGGGGTTTTCATCTTTACTAAGCTGAACAATCTTCAATAGCTCACTGTGAGCGAATAATGGCAGGTGTGGAGAACGAGGCACATCCATTATGCAGCGTACATTTTCTCTTTATTAAAAGTCCACCCACTTATGCAACCAGTAAAATAAAAAGAGCGAAATTGCCAAGTGTAGGGAGTTTATTATTGACTGGAAATTTCCCCTCCGATCATCCCCCCTGTGTTTTAACACCACCCCCGGAAACCATTTCGTCGTGTAACGATCTCATTAGCGGCCTCGTGCCACTGTTTATTTCAGGTAGAGACAAAAGGGCGCTAAATGCCGCCGAGAAGGTGGCTGTGTTTCAACTCTAAGAAAAATTCATTAATGGCCCATTAGAAACAAAATAAAAGGATATTCAGCATCGCTTCCGACGAGAAAAGCGGGGTAAATGGATTATTATTATTATTACAACTTTTTTTTTCTTCTTGCAGGCACGGGGAAATAACAAGGCTGTAATTGGGAGCAATCGTTTAATAGCACGGAGGGACAAAAATCGCTCGCGTTTTATTGGGATATTGCTTCGACCTTGATTTCGGCCGCTTTCAGCCGAATCAGAGCGGCGTGAAATGCTTGAACCCATGAAAGATCACCTTTTCAGATGAAGGAGTGTTACGTGCTTGAACTTTTGCCTTCAGAGAAACGAACCCGTGTAACCTTTCTCACGCAAGAAACTCATTCTGAATATTTGGGGAGAGTTTTAAAATATACTGAGTACCTCCCTTATTCGATGAATAACCGATAGTTAGGAATCGGTAGCTGATAACTGGTTGCGTGGACAGTGACGCAGCGAGCATAACTGGCGCCCCGGGCACGATACCTTTTTGGCTCCCCGAATTGAAATTTTCCAGAAAATCTTGTTTGTCTTGGGGAGCATTTGGCGCCCCTCTGCGAGTGGCGCGTGGGGCATGATAGACCCCCCCCCCCCCTCGCTCCGCCACTGTGCGTGGACTCGGCCCTGTTTATCCACATTGAGATCCTGTTTGTTTCGAGGAAGCAGTCTCCCTGTTGGGATGATCGTTCCTCCCTTCCTAGAGGAACGCATTCTAAATATTTAGTGGAGGGATTTTTAAAATATATTAGTTGGTACCCGTCAAAACATGACGGCTAGATAGTAAATAAAGGTACTAATACGCAAATTATACTCAACACATCATTGCCAAAATATTGAAAATCATAATAATGCGCAGAAACAAATTAATGTGTTTAAGCGGCCTCGCGCTTAGTGAGTAACTAAAGCCAGATTTTAAAATGTCACTAAGCATGCGCAGAAAGCAGTTTTTTTTTTTTAAAATTGTAAATTATCGCTCATTAAACAGCGAGATAAACAATTTCCATCAGGTTTAATCTCATATTTCACAAACATAATTATCATAAAGATAAAATTGGCAGAGAGAGGTCTAGAGAGACTCCTCGGAATAAACGTATTTATCATTAAAACGTGTCACTGAGCATGCGTAGAAACAGTGAGTTTCTAAAGCAAGATTGAAACATGTCACTGAGCATGCGCAGAAAGCAATTTTTTTAATTGTGAATTATCGATAATTAATAGAAATTGAGGTTACAAAAACCAAATTTGACAAATCTACAAATTACAGTTTTTCGTTTAAGACCAAAATGAAGTCAATGGGTGCAGTAGCTTTCTCTCACGGACTGCCTGTAACGGAAATTAGTTGTATATTTCATGTGTAGAGGGCGTTAGTTGTCCAGTGTCCTATGTGAATTCAAAATTGCTTTTGTCTTTAATATTCTTCAGTGTAAAAACGTTTTTCTTTGTATTGAACCACCGATCTGAGTATGGACGTCCGTTTAATGGGCGATCATATAATAAATGAGTTATTAACCAGGATATGAGTGGCAGATTTTATTTGAGTCTGCTCTGGTTAAATATTTTAGTGAAATGGTGCAATCGCCGAAAAGTATTTAAATAATGTGCTAAATAGGGGTGAGTTAACATTTGTTTTGTCATTCTGTTCTCCAGAGATGTTCATTTTTGTTCTGTATTGAAATATTTTTATTGTTTTCTATGGTGATAGCTCTGATTGCTTTTGGGTTCTGATTGTGTTATTTTTATTGATTTGGTTTTTTTCCGTTATTATATTATTGTTTGAAAATTTGAAAAATAAAATGGATGATACGGATAAGCTTAAATCGAAACGTGCTGTTATTAGACAGTTAATAACTAAAACAATGAATAAAATTGATGAGCAATTATTAGAGCAGGATAATGAAAACAAAAATGATAATTTGAATGATTCTTTGAATCAATTAATTGATAGGAATAATAGTTTAAAATCGCTTGACTTGGATATTGAAGCTGTTTTCACTAATCCAAATGAATTTGAAGCTGAAATTATTAGATCCGAGGAATATCAGGATAAATTTATATTGTATAAAGGAAAAGTAGAAAGATTTTTAAAGAAATCCAAGATGGCTCAGTCTAGCCAAAGGGTTAATGTTACGAATATCAATTCCGATGGTATAGGGGAATCCGAAATAAGTTCCCATGTTGCTAATGTAGTGAAATTGCCTAAAATTGAGATTAAGAAATTTTATGGTGAGGCATCTGAGTGGTATAATTTTTGGAATACTTATAATATTTCCATACATACTAATGATAGTTTAAGTAAGATACAGAAATTTAATTATCTTAAAATGTATTTAGGTGGTAATGCTTTAAATGCTATTTCCGGTTTCGCATTGACTGAGAGCAATTATGATTCTTCAATAGAGTTACTTTCTAGGAGATTTGCGCGAACTGACCTTATTATATCGAGTCACATCAGCAAGCTCTTATCAATTGATCCCGTTAGAAATTCCTTAAATACGAAAGCGTTACGTAAATTGTATGATGAGATTGAAATACATATTCGTAGTTTGCAATCTTTAAATGTTACGGCTGGCAGCTATGGTAATTTATTATGTCCAATTATTTTGCAAAAATTACCAGATGATTTGAGCTTAGATTATAATCGAAAACGGAATTCAAATACTGATTTTGACATTAATGAGCTGATTGAGTTTATAAGAAAAGAAATTGAATGCAGGGAAGCTTCATCTATATTATCTAGTGGTGTTAAGAAATTCAGTGGTAATTTCGACTACCATGATAAAGAGCGATCGGAATGCCAAAACAGAGGAAGTCAAAATCGAAAGTTTGCTTCCGCTTCTGCTTTGGTTACAACTCCTAATGCTATTTTTTGTGTCTTTTGCAATTGTGATTCTCACGATTCTAAGAGTTGTAACTTAAATATTGACAAAAAGAAACAATCTCTAAAAGACCATTTCCGGTGTTTTCGTTGCCTAAAACGAAATCATGTTTCTAAGAAATGTAGGAGTACATATTTATGTAAGTTTTGCAAAGGACCTCATAATAATTTAATTTGTGATAGAGATAAATTATCAGATAACAAGGAAACTACCCATAAATTAACTAAGGATACCGATGTTTTGGCATCCGTATCGGCCTCATGTGTATCAAAGAGAAATATTAATGAACCTGTTTATTTACAAACATCCTTAGCACATCTGGTATCTAAAAAAAGGTGTAAATTAGTTCGTATTCTGTATGATTCAGGTAGCCATTGTTCATTCATTAAGAGGAGTTTGTGTAATGAGTTGAACCTTGAGACCAGTAAAACTGAACGGTTGCAAATATTTGGGTTTGGAGAGGAAAATTCTAAACAATGTTCATATGATTTGGTTGAAGTTAAACTCCAAAACAAAACCGATAGCAAAATGAATATTTCTCTTGAAGCACTTGTAGTCGAGAGAATAACATACGGCAAGATTTCTGCTCCCACTGAAAGAATTCGGCAATTAGCATGGGAAAAAGATGTTTTTCTTTCGGATACAGGGGAAATACTTGACGTAGACGTTTTGATTGGCTCTGATTACATGTTTGATGTTCTCTTCGATACATCTGTGCGATTAGATAAGGGATTAATTGCAACCGATAGTTTGTTTGGTTTCGTGGTACAAGGTAGATGTTTGAATGAGTATAATAACATCTGTAGTGTTGTGAACAATACTGTTTTATGTGAAGTTGATTATAAACTATTTTGGGAATTAGAAGGTCTAGGAATTGATACTGCAAATGAGGACTCTATTGATAATGAATGTACAATTTTAAGTAAATTCAAATCTGACTTACATTATGATAATAATAGATATTGTGTGCGACTTCTCTGGAGACCTGATACAAAACATTTGTTAAATAATAACTTTGAGTTGGCTTCAGAGAGATTCGATAGATTGAAAAGGCGTTTTAAGAATGATCCGGAATTATTTAAAGAATATAGTAGAATTATTGAAACTTATGAAGATGAGGGTATTATCGAAAAAGTAGTAAGCGATGACAAATCTAACACATCGCGCACGCACTGTTATTTACCTCATACAGCTGTTGTTCGCAAGGATAAATCAACCAGTAAGGTGAGAATAGTGTTCGACGGCTCCGCGCATAGGAAAAATGAGCTCTCTTTGAACGATTGTTTGTTTATTGGACCGAACTTATATCCCGATATTTTTGAGTTGATACTCTCATTTCGAGAAAACGAAATTGCTTTTACAGCCGATATTAAACAGGCATTTCTACAGTTAATTATCCACGAAGAAGACCGTGACGTAACTAGATTTTTTTGGTCAGAAGACCCATGGAACGACTCTTCAACAGTTATATATCGCTTTTGTCGGGTATTATTTGGCATTAATTGTAGTCCGTTTCTTTTGGCTGCGACCATAAAAGAGCATATCAAAAAGTACTCAGAATCGAAACCACTTGCATACGACCTGTTAAACCGAAGAGTTTACGTTGATGACGTCATAGGTGGATGTGATGATATCGATACAGCATTACAGTTAAGTTCTGATTGCGTAGATATTTTTCGAGATGCTGGTATGTTGTTAAGAAAATTCCAAACAAACAACAGAGAATTACGTGAGCTGTGGAAGCAAATCGGCATAAATGTTGAGGAAGAAAAGGAAAGTATAGGTCAGTCAGCTTTCCCGTTTAAAGTTTTGGGAATTTGTTGGGATTCAGATAAAGATTCATTTTATTTTGATTCTGATGATTTGTCAAAGTTAATTAACAAACAAGAGAACTCGAAACGATTTATTTTGAAAATCGTTGGTCGTATTTTTGACCCAGTTGGGTTTTTAGGGCCTTTCACTATTCTCCTGAAGTGTTTGATACAAAATATTTGGAAAAGGGGCTTGGAGTGGGATCAAAAGTTACCGTTAGACCTAGAACAACAGTGGTGTGATATAAGTCAACAATTCAAACAACTTAACGACTTAACAGTGCCGCGTTACTATTTCTTAGGATTCAGTAAAGATAAAATCAAATTGTATCAATTGCATATCTTCTCTGATGCCAGCTTGAAGGCTTATGGTACAGTAGCTTATCTTAGAATAGAAACTAGTGATGGACTCATATCTACAAGTTTTGTTGCAGCTAAGAGTAGAGTTGCGCCCTTGAAAGTGATAACGTTACCAAGACTTGAACCTCTTGGTGCCCTCTTATCTGTCAGGCTGTATAAAAATATCATACGAGCTTTGAAACAGCCTTGTGAAATTTATTTTTGGTCCGACTCAGCAATCGTGTGTTGTTGGGTTAAAACTCCTGCCATAAACTTTAAACAGTTTATTAGAAATCGTGTCAAAGAAATACAGGAAATTTCTCGTCCAAAGGACTGGCACCATTGCCCTGGGAAGGACAATCCTGCTGATCTTATCAGTAGAGGAACCTCCATCAATGTTCTGATAAGTTCCCCGGTTTGGTGGAGGGGTCCAGAGTGGTTATCTCTTCCGAATGAGATGTGGCCCAAGACAGAAATTAAGAAGGTAAATGAGACAGAGATGGAGTATCTGAAATGTATTTCAGTGATGGAATGTGTTCCTCAAGAAGAGATAAAATTATTGAATATTGATAATTATAGTAAATTGAGCAGAATTATTAGAGTTGTGGCTTGGATGAAGCGATTTTTAAGTAGATTAAAAAAGGTAAAACCTGAGGCTGAAACTCTGACAGCTAATGAAGTGAAAGCCGCCGAAGAGACTTTAATTATGCTAATTCAGTCCCACTTCTACAAAGGTGAGTTGCAAGCTCTCCATAATAATTCAAAGATTTCACCAAAATCGGACATTTTCCAACTTGTTCCATTTCTTGATGATAAAGGCATTTTAAGAAGCAAGGGAAGATTTGACGAGAGTGACTATTCCTTTGATGAAAGAAAACCGATTATTATTCCCAAACATTCCAAGTTCGCCGAACTACTTGCAAAGCAAGAACATGAAAATATGCTGCATTCAGGTGTTGAAAGCACGTTAGTACAAATCCGAAAAAGATTTTGGATACCAAAGGGCCGGCAGCTTGTGAAAAGGGTAATTTCAAAGTGCCTGACTTGTAGAAGATATGCTGTCAAACCTTCGAATCAATTGAGCGGACAGGTTCCAAGGGATCGGATGGGTGAAACTCCTCCGTTCACTGTTATCGGTACCGACTTTGCTGGTCCGATTTATGTGAGGTACGAAGATGGTACTAAAAAATCGTACGTTGCATTATTCACCTGCGCTGTGACGAGGGCGATTCATCTTGAACTCGTCACGGATATGTCGACTGCAAAGTTCTTGCTGGCTTTTAGAAGGTTCCTGTCAAGAAGGGGTACATGTCACACTATTTACTCCGACAATGCGAAATCATTTAAATGTACCGATAAGGAGCTTCAGAGACTATTTGATATTTTGGAAGACTCTGAATTTCGAGATTTTCTGACATCCAAACGTATAACATGGAAATTCATTGTAGAACTTGCCCCATGGTGGGGAGGTTTCTATGAGAGACTAGTCAAGAGTGTTAAGGAACCACTGAAGAAAGTTTTACGGAGGGCTCTACTCAGCTTTGAGGAGATGACCACTCTTCTCTCCGAGATAGAGACTGTTGTAAATCTGAGACCTCTATCTTACGTTAGCAACGAGATAGGAGAACCTCAGCCTTTGACTCCAGCACAATTTTTGTTTCCAGGAAGAAATCAGGTCGAATACCCAGTTCATTTCATAGAAACCCTTCACAGGGAATCTACTAAAGGTGCTCTTACCAAAAGACGAGAGTACCAATCTCGATTACTGTGCCAATTATGGAAAAAATGGAAAGAGTTGTACTTACTTAATTTGAGAACAATGAACAACATGACAAGTCTAAGTTCCGTTGAGTGCATTAAAAAAGGAGATGTTGTTCTGTTAGAGGGCACCAGTAAATCTAAGCTGCTGTGGGACATAGGTGTTGTCAAAGAAGTGTTTCAAGGGCGTGACGGACTTGTACGTTCCTGCATAGTTCATACTTCCAAAGGAGACTATAAAAGACCTGTACAATTGATCTATCCACTCGAACTCAAAGACTGAATTTTAGAAACTTTACTATTGAACATATTTTTTGTTATTATTTGCATTTATATATATATATGTGTGTGATTTTTTATTTTATGTAAAAGCTTTGATTTTATTCTTTAGTGTCATTTAGGTAAATCATCTATTCTTTAACTTCAGTAAACTCGTTCGAGTTTAGATGGGGAGTGTAACGGAAATTAGTTGTATATTTCATGTGTAGAGGGCGTTAGTTGTCCAGTGTCCTATGTGAATTCAAAATTGCTTTTGTCTTTAATATTCTTCAGTGTATAAACGTTTTTCTTTGTATTGAACCACCGATCTGAGTATGGACGTCCGTTTAATGGGCGATCATATAATAAATGAGTTATTAACCAGGATATGAGTGGCAGATTTTATTTGAGTCTGCTCTGGTTAAATATTTTAGTGAAACTGCCCAAAACGTCGGCTTAGCAACTTAAATACATAGATAGTCTTTAATCAAAAATACCTCTAATTTACCCTGCCCTAACGTAAGAACAATTTATGAATGACATTTCGGGGCCAATTAAACCTCTAATTGCTGACGTCACAAGAAGAAATTTAATTTCATTGCGTTCTACTCATGGTGGCCTATAGCAGACCCTGAATTATTTTACGATGTACTAAGATCCGATTACGATGTATAAGGCTTAGGCTACTGACGCCACGGAGTGGAAAATGTACAAGTGGCTAGCTACATTTTCAACTCTGTCTTTCAGCAAAAAATACTTACATTCTAACAGCAAAAGGTACAGGGCCATTTAAGATGATATAAGTCTTTCTACCATTTCTGGATATTTTATGATGAATGTTATCACGGAGAAAGCATTAAAGATTGAAACAACTGACTAGTTACTGAAAAACCAGTAAGTGTAATGTTTCAAGCAAAAACACTATCGAAGCAAAATAACCATTTTTTTTTCTGACTGCTTTGGCGTCATTTGGTTTTATCGCCAGTTAGACAGTCAGTGTTACATGCCAAAGGTAAAATGACAACCACCCACCCCATTTTCCACCTTCGATTGTGCGCTGACAATATATGCATGTAACTTGTTTACAGCTCTACCTATGCATTATTAAATGACTAAATGGCTCTTTTATGTATATATATTTTTCCAACGCGGATGTACTAGTTTTGACGACATTTTTTTCAGTCTACACCGCGATTTTGTGAGTTTCTTATAGTAGTACTACCGTATAGGTGTACCAAGATCGCTCTCTATAAGTGGACAGCACATAAACACCCTATCCTTACTCAGGATTCGAACCCGAGCCCACGGCACGGAAGGACACGAGCTAAGCGCTGTATCATGCGTGCGGTTGACCTACCTATAGTATTAACATAGAACGCTTTCAAAATACAAAAGGAACCTACAGATAATATGGTATTTCAGCACCACCAACTTTAAAACTATTACTCAACTTTTCAGAACTTTAGAATAAGAATTTAATATAAAAACACTTTACCTCGGTCCATATTACACATTTCATATGACTATTAAGCCTCCCTTCTTTGTGTTGTAAATATAATTAGAATGCAATCCAGCGTCTCTAAATAACTAGTCTCTAACTAATTAAATTAATTTCATTTGGAAGAAAGACCATCATTCATATTTTAATCTGGAACCTCGGCCAAAACTATTAATACTGTTCGTTTCTTAAGATCTCATCTTAATTCAGATATTAAAAGGCTTATAATTCTGTGGAACCGTAGGAGTTTCGTGCGGCCAGATTTCAATTACTATTCAGTAGCAGGTGAAAGAAAGAGACGGAAGATTTAAAACTCGACAGCACGCCGAATGAATGGTGAAAAAAAAGTTCTATTTCTCTAAATAAATCGAGTCAATCTGAATAATTTCATTTCATGAATTAGGAGTATTGTTAAGGAACGCACGCATTTTTTCGCCGATCTATATCCGCGAGTTTACAATTCTGAATACAAGAAATTTTGCTCCTTCGAAGTTTAGTGATAAAGGAGAGATTATTTTGACGGATCTCGAGGTCTTCAAAAATTTTAGTTTCAACGCAGAACGTAAACATGGTTCATCTTCTAAGAGAGTTCTCATTAGGGAGGCTTCAGCGTACCAGACAGATAAGGCCTTCCAGAGTCGAATCCCTGTCGGCGAATATGCTGCCACCACAATATAGACCGAGCAAACCTCAGGGGCGACATTTTGGGAACTTCCACCCCTACAAAACTCCATGGAAGAACTTTCTATCCTACAGGTTTTAACGTGGCCATACACGGATTAGACATTTAGTGGCGTTTATCGGGACTCGAATCGAGCACCCTCAGTACCGAATTCCGAAGCGCTCACCACAAGGTTTCTCCGGGTCCTCACGAAGGAGGCTTGTGAGTTAGCTGCAGCCATAAATAAACAGCAATAATGATAGTATACAGGCTTGTCCCTTACGTTTCCTTTCACTCTAAATCAGAGAATTTAAAAATTCCCCACCCAAAGTTATGGTAAGGGGCACGTGCTACCTTCCAAGTGGTTTTACCAGAATACAAGGTGGAATTCAATTTACAACGACCTCTCTAGAAAACTTTCTCGCTGGACACATAGGACCTTGGTCTACAATCATTGGAAACATTTTCTCCAGCTGTGGTAGGGGTTGTTAGCCAGCAGCCAAAACGTATGAGGCCTTGGTGCATCGTCAGTATTTTCCCCTTTGCGAGTGACCTGTGGTCCAAAGCTCACGAATGGGGAGCATCGGCAGTGTTTTATTTTCCCTACATGCTTGAACACCACTATTATATCAACAAGCAAATTAATTGCATTTATTTTTTTTTCTTTTTCCAGCCGGAAAGAGAGCTCCACGTCAGACCAGGTCCTGAACTGAGGTCGGAGATGGCGACCGCCCTTTCACCGCAGAGTCAAAATGGATTTCTTTTGCTGTTGAAACGAATATTTATGTATGTATAAGAGAACTGAACCGAAAAAATAAAATACTACTTTCAAACCTAAATCCAGGAAAAGCTTTTCGTTATTGTTATTATTATCATTTTTCTGTTACGTTGTAGTCCGGTGCGTGTACAATTTCGTGCTGAAGTATGTTGATGCCACCTTCTGTTCACCTTGGATGTGCTTTTTGTTCGCGACCTCCATAACTTTCATGACGTATTATTGATTTCAGAGTGTGTAGCTTTGCATTTTCCTACGAAAATAAAATGATGTACAGTTGAAAACCCTGTAAGCCGCGTTTCTTTCTTTCATTGCACGCTAGATGGCTGGATGCTCTGCTGTCTCATCTTGTGGAGTTTATTTCGACGTGCCTGACTTGCTTCACACACTTTTAAGAACACAAACTAACACATTACACTTCCTTTCTTCAAACAGGTCTCTGGTCTTGTCTACCAAGGGTCTTACGGGAACTGAATTACTTAACGATATTTAAAAACGCTCTTCGGATTATAATGTAGTCTGTTGGCGACGCTCTCTTCAATAAAAATCAACATATGTGGGACTCATGGGATAAGATTTAAAGGTTCATGAATATTTTTTTACTTACTTAATGAGCAGGGGTTTTTAAAAAAATTTTTTACGATGAAACATTACTGTGAACAATTACAGGGAAATTTTTCTTACAACCCTTGTACACGAAGTCAAACCAACAGGTAAGGCTCCAAGATATCCGAGCTGCCGCAGTGGGCATTTTGTTGCCTATCGTCACTAAGAAAAATCCCCGTATTTACCTAATGCTAACAAAAGCATTCTTATCTCTCTTCTTTTCTTACACGATCTGCTTTTATAGAAATTAGTGTACTTCATTGAGTTTCTTGATCCATTGGGGAAGGAAATTTATAATGATATACCTTTCTACAACCTCAGATTTAAATTATACCTCGAGTGAAATTTATTTCGCAAGTATAGTTCGCCCTAGAGAACTAGTAATTGGTATTAAACTTCGAAATGCATGTATGCAACGTACGCAAACTGGTGGCGGAACAGCAGCAATGGTACTGCGGGACATATGTCTTAGCAAGATCAAGACACAAGATGGAGATTCATGCGTCAGCTCGGATATTTTGGAGCTCTATTGAGAGACATATGTAGAAATATTTTATCCCCGAGTGCTTCTTTCAGCAATTTTTACTGAAGATGCCGAAAATATTCTAAAATGAGAAGCTTTTAAGAGGCAGAGACCTCGTAAGTTTCAGAACAAGGTCTTAAAACCAGGGTCCGATTTAGAACATTCTTGACTATAGGCACAACTCGGGATGGGGGCCCCCCTAATACTGATGTGGGCGTAAAATTTCCAAAATTGACACACAAAAAAATAATCGTGAATCATTGTGAAAGTACCATTTTACCAAGAATTGGCTATTAGAAGCGTAGAAGCCTAGAACATTATACAATAACGAAAAGCGATACAACATATTAACTTCATCATTAAAACACCAATACCATGCAACCAGAACAACTTATTAATCCCTTATATACACTATAACATACATATTATGAACTATAGATATGTATAGTTCATTATATATGAATTATACATATATAATGAACTATATATATATACATATGATGAACCAATCAATCAATCAAATTTGAAAGGATATATAAAAAAAATTACTATTAAAAAAAGTAAAATAATAAAAAAATGAATTGGGAATTTTTTCTTTTCCTTTTAAAATTAAAATTTTTTGGGGGACCCCCAACTTTCGGCGGCCTCTAGGCCCGGGCCTAATGGAAAATCAGGGCCTGCTTAAAACCCGTGCGATATTTTGCATCCTCCTTAAGGCTGCTGTGTACTAACCTTACTGGATTCGCTCACTTCAATCTTAACCTATGGAGAAATTGTGTGTACTATTGACAGCTACATAAATGCCGATATTCCAATAAAAAATGGTATATTTTCAGATAACCCTAACTATTCAGCACTTTGCAACAGAATTCTTTTTATAAATGTCGTGCACCAAAGGAATTTTTGAGCGTTTAAAACGCACTATACCAGATTTTTTCCCTAAATAATTTAAATTTTAAAATATTATTTGCATTTTTTTAACGAAAAATGCCCCAAGGTATAAAATTTCTTTCTCTGTTACGGAGTAAATTTTAAAAAATCTTTCACCCCAAGTCCACAATCCTTGGCCACAATTTCTCAGTAGGTTAACAATGAGGTGAGCCTTAAAAAAGACAGATACCGAAACCAAACTAGAACAATTGTGTTACTGTGCAGAGCAGCGTCTATTCAGTTTTTATTGCGTAACATTATTAAAGCAATTTTTTAATTCTTTCTTTAATTGACTTTCGATGTTTAAATTTTTTCTTTTTTTTTTTTTTCAATATCAGGTTTGAAAAGGGTGGTGAATCCTTGGCAGATCTCATCGTGCAGTAAATAGGTTTAAAATCGAAGTTAAAATTGGACTGTGATAAGCCTCAAAAATTTAAAAGTTTTGTTCAATAGCTGGTAGGGCGCGCCACATGCTTATTTATCTGGGGGAAGAAAATGATTGTTATTCTAGGCCAAATAATATTCTTTTAAAGACATGGAGAACCAGTAACAGAAATGTTTAAGTCGATGCTTTATTATGTGTTAGTTTGTTCCTCGTTGTCCAATTACGATACTACACAAAGAACAAAAGCGAAAATATCACCCTCGTGTACAACAAAAAATAAATAAATCTTTTGAAATGTGGTTTAAAAAACTCAAAATTAATTAGATCCCTTTTTCAGAATCCCAAATTCAACCTCTGTAAGCGGCTGCGAAAATGCAAATCGAACGAACAAAACCATATGTTAATTGCACAAAATATTTTATCATATATATATAAATATATATATATATATATATATATATATATATATATATATATATATATAAACTAGCTGAAAACCCGTACTTCCCTACGAAGTACGTTCAAATTAAATACAACGGTCAATGTATGCAATTAATGCCAAAAATATGTATAAATATATTTATAATAAATACAACGGTCAATGTATGCAATTGATGTAAAAAAAACGAAAAAATATATTTTAAAAAATCGTAACGGAGATATTTTTATCGACAAAATAATGTAGAAGAAAATATTCAAATTAAATCTAATAGGACATACTAAAGAATATAGTACAGTTTGAAGAACATATCTTTTACTGTATTTTAATTTTATTTTTTTTTTTGGATAATTTCCAATCGTCTGCCGCATTAGCAAGGAAAAAAATATTTTTTGTTTATTTAGTTATGCATGTAACGATAAATTTATTTAAAGTACCAGAAAAAGAAATTACGTGATCAGCATTTAATAAATTAAATTCTAAAAATGAATCTTTAAAAATTCACCAAAAATCAGAAAATGGGGGTAAAGATTCGAAAAAGATTTCATTTTAAAGGAATTTTTATGAACTTTCTCGTAATATAAATTTTATAACCCTCAAATTATTATTTTAAATGCAAACTTAAATTAAGTTACTAAAACAGTTTAAAAATTTAATTTTAAAAAATCGAAGAAGAATTTTTAAAAATCTTTCTTAGTGCACCCCTACACTATAAGAAGATTCGCCCTGCAAAATTTCAGCCCTTTAGGTCCAGCGGTTTGGTCTGTGCGTTGTATGTCAGTCAGTCAGTTACGGAACTGTTTTATATAGAGAGATTATGAAGAGGATGTAGGCCGTTTTAAGTTAGAATTTAAAAGCATCAATCCGAAATGTAATAATTTTCCCGAATTAAATTATTTAAGAAATTTGCGATCGGCCCTGTAAAGCTACAGAGGAGAAATTCGGAGAGGAAATTTTCTCCACTATTAGACGGGAGAAATTGAACGAGTAAGATGACTCCATGAAAAATGGCTCTCGAACAAACCAGCCTCCCCTTTTTTTGAATATCTGAAACACATACATCCAAAGCAGTGAGTCAAATCCCTGCATTTGACAACTTTTTGCTTCACACAACTTGAGAATATACACGTGAAATATTGAAATGGCCATTGCCCGATATTTTAAAGAATATCACCAAAAACCACACCCAGTGGCGTACGCAGGGGAGGGGGGTTGAACCCCCCTCCCCCCATTGGTTCTGATTACATATATTATTTAATTAGGTTTAAGCTTTGCACTGATTGTTCAAACCAACTCTTTCATAGTAACCCCCCCCCCCTTTGAAAATTTCTGCGTACGCTACTGACCACATCCTGTCTGTCCCTTCCCGAAAAATAACTATACAAGAATTACCTATATTTTTTTATAAACTTGTTAATACAATTAATTGTTTGTTAACGAAGTTATTATAGTTTATAGCATATATTTAATTTGTTAGTATAATCTTTTACATTTAATTGTTGAACACGGGACATCCTTACTTGCATGAATAGGCCTACTGTGTTTCGTACTGTCGGAGACCCCTGTCATAGAACCAGTAGATCACCCTTCGGAAAGGACGAGCATCACTTGGCCTTGCACATCTCCAATTCCTTATGTTAAGCTATGGGGAATTTGCCTTTCAATAAATTTTTCGATCCCAGATTAGCGAATTCGTATTTTTGAATTATGTTTTCCGCATTCCAAAATAGATATTAAAATGTAATGCGGGTTTTTTCAAATATCTTTTTATATTAATTCAACTTTATCAAAAATAATTTTAATTTCGTAGCTGTAGAATCAATTATTTAATGGCCTGTAATTAAGATATATATATATATATATATATATATATATATATATATATATATATATATATATATAGATAGATAGATAGATAGATAGATAGATAAATATAACTTCTTTAAAAACTTTGCTCTCTTTGTTTAAATATCGTACCTCATATGGAAAAGAAAATTACTTTTAAACATGCACCCGTGCTTTGGGGAAAATTGGAACATGGGGATTGGAGATTTACGAGGTCAACTAATGTGCCAGCAGAACATGACATTTTTATTAACGTATTTGGTTAAAAAAATCAGAGGTATTTTCCTTGTTTGAGGTTATTTCAATAATTCTGCGCCAGATGGCGCATCTCACTAGGGAAATAAGCAAGTTGATTCAGATGAGTAACTTCTTGACTATCCTTTAACTTCCATATATATATCATTTGATCTCACAAAGAATCAAACACCAAAAAACTATCATTACTAATATTTGTGCAAAACTTATCCTATGAATTGTACACATCGTTACATCTATACAAAGAATTTATAATTATTAATTTCCAGGCGCAAGGGTAGGAGGATGACTGCCAAATTTATCTGTTATTATTTGGGGTTGAACTATTTCAAAATAAAAAACATGAATGTCTGTGTGCGGACCCTGAATGGACGAGTTCTCTCGAACATATTATCTTGAATTTAACTTTGAATAAAAACTTTGAAGGAAAAGACTATTAATTTAGCTGAAGTGCTTTCAATAAAGAAACACTAAGTATCACCTTTTAGAAACCAGCACAATAATTTTACTTCTAAACACCAGTCTGTCCACCATTTTAATCCATAACTTCCATTTTTTTTCCATTTCATAATTTTGCAACTTAAATTATTACAATTAAAAAAAATACCTAAAATAAAAGGAAGGTATAGGAAATTTTTACTTATGTTGTTCAATTTTTTTTGTTATGTATATATATATATATATACACACACACACACATGTATATACACATACACATACACGGTGAAACTTCTCTAACCGGCCACTTTTTTTTCGATACCATTAATGGCCGCCATAGAGAAGTTTCACTATATATATATATATACAATGACACATCGTATGATGAAAAAATTGTGTTCCTTAATGTGAACATCAGTAGAGTTATGGCATTCGAAACATCAGTTTTGGATTAAATTATACATGGGTTAAATTAGACTCTCTTCATACGAATAATACTCAAGTAACTTTCTTCAAGCAAATTTAACTAAACATTTTTGAATCGCTGCCTAGAAAACATTTAATTCCAATATTAACACAGAATAAACAAATTGAAACAGCAAATTTTTCTAGTATTGCAATGATTTTAAAGAATGTTTCCATGAACGTATGCGCTTAACATTGCACGCACACCACATAAAGATATAAAGTGTCCATTTTCGTTAAAATCCTTCTCATTTCTTCGGTCTCTGTATAAAACATAAAATCCGATCTCCGATCTAGTGCATTTCAACGTCGAATGACAGAGTTCAACCCCTTTGCAACACAGTCAAAGTAAAATTTCTGACTATGTATAAATTTTAGTCAGATGGGGCAGATATTTTGAACGGGTGACCAGCATTAGACTATGACAATTAAAAAGGGAATAAAACGCCCTGAATCGAGATAAAATGGCCATATCTATGCAATTTTAAAACACAAAAATAGAAATTAAGTGGCATGACATACATTTTAATGATAGTTATTAAGTTCTGTTTATAAACACGAAGTTTTGAACTTCATACATGATTCTAGATTGTGATGACTGCTTTTTCTCCATAACAAGCACACTAAAGAAAATTAACCTTCGGCTTACGGGGCCCGTTATTATAAATCGCTCTTTAATTCGGCATTCTTTTACTTACTTCCTACCCTTTTGCATGACCGATTATTGGGGGGGGGGGGGGGTCAGCGAAAAGTGTGGCTAATTGCTTTCTCACGGACCGTAGGATATGTGAAAAAGGATTTCGTCTGTGCCTAATTTCCTTACACCTGGAGCTGCTTTTAATAAACAGACTACTCTCAGTCATTCCTAAGAGAATATAGCGGCTAGGACTTAGCCGTATTTCGGTATGCTAGGCAGTGAAATCACGTTTCCCTGTTTATACCCTTAAAATCCCGAGGAGATC
The DNA here is from genome assembly GCA_907164885.2 of Dolomedes plantarius. Taxonomy (NCBI): domain Eukaryota; kingdom Metazoa; phylum Arthropoda; class Arachnida; order Araneae; family Dolomedidae; genus Dolomedes; species Dolomedes plantarius. The sequence continues at coordinate 218,475,510 of OU015491.1, forward strand.
GGGGCGATGCGGTCTCCGCTACGTCCGCGAAGCGAGCGATCTTACCATATGACGTCATACCGATGAACATTTCATAAAAGTCATTCCCTGAAGCTTTTTTTAGTCCTAGAGAACTACGTTCTGCGAAATAAATCTCAAAAACGAAAACTTTGGCACAGATGTGAAATTACTCGTGATAGCGATGACGTCAGAGAAACCAGCCTACGATATTATCGTTTTTCCGGCACCTTACTGCCAAAGAGTAGCACTATAGACGCCATTCTAAAGATCTATACGCCATCGGAGTGTGACGTCATTTTCAGGTTTAGAGACCAGAACTAACTGCTCCTCATGTTAATGTCCATAGAGGAAAATTTCGATGATTTTTTACTTCAAAGTTAATATTTAGAAGAATTGGTAGTAGAACTGGCCCAGTGCTTACTTCCTGGTTAAACTCTCTAGGCATAGGGTTTTGGAACTAAAAGAGATGAAGGAATCTCTTGGAAAAACGTATCTAGCTTTTTTTTTTATCCGCTACGGGGCTAACAAAACGACATAATAGCGCGGCGCCATCGTTAACATCTTGGACGCAGCGGGCCCCTTGGAACCCGGAATTTCGAAAACAGAACGAATTCATGTGTATGTGGACCTCCAGGGCACCCGTTAAGATAGAAATACGTTCATTATTCCCGATAGGTGATTTTTTTTTAAACAAACGTCAGCAGAGAACTATCTCTACACTGTTTTCGAGGAGAATTAGAAGGCCGCACCCCAGTGTTTACTTTCGGGATAAACTATTTTGTTATAAGGTTTTGAAACCTAAAGAGACTATGGAATCTTTTGGAAAGGCGTAGTAGTACTATTTTTTTTCTGCAGATAAAACGATTTAATAGTACGGCATCGTCGCCGATATCGCGGACCCCCTTGCGGCACGGGAATTCAACAACGGAATGAATTCGGGTGTACGTGGACGTCGGGGTCTCCCAAGGAAATAGGACAAGCAATGGTCATGATACCTCAATTTTGTTTTTAATGAACGGCAGCGGATTAACCTGTAATTTCGATGGTATCACCTCACCGTTTTCACGGAGAATTTGAAGCGCGCCCCAGTATTTACTGTCGGGAATAGGGTTTAAGAACTCAAGATAGTCTGTGGAAGCCCTTGGAAAGGCGTATCTAGAGCTATTTTTTACCATGTTTTTATTAACTTGCTTTCTTGTTTGTGTGTGCGTTTGTCCAGTACAAATCTTGCAATCGATATTTAACAAACTTCCCGACTAGCTGCACATTTGAAACTTTTAGAATAGCTCAGAACACGATGACAATGCATTTTCTTAATACTTTTAGCCATCTTTAAGCAGATTTTTACCATGTTTTTATTATTTTCAGTTAATTTTGCTTTGTAGACTGGTGCAGCCATCTGTCGGCCGGGACGGAAACGAAAAGTTAACTTCCAATTAACTTCATTTTCTTTCAAGTGGATGGGATAATTCATCAAAAAAAAATTTAAAAAGTATTTAATTATACATAGAATTGTCAAGTTTATATCATTCACCAGAAAATTTAAGAACATGGTATATAAAAAGTTCTTTTTATCTTGTAATTATTGCCTTCTACGCTGCTGACAAAATGATATTGTAGTGCACCGTCTTCACTGACATCGCGAACCCAGCGGCAATTCAGATGGTCAATTTCCATGGGTGAAAGAATGTTTGTAGATAAGCTCCAAAGTTCTGGCGGAATTTCAAACAACGATGTGCAGGTTTATCAAAAATGGAGGCCGAGCATGTCACTGTGACTGAAGCTGCGAAAGAAACTACTGTGGATCACCGTATTATCGATGAATGCAAGACCTACAACTTGTGGTAACCCGTGTCAGTAAACTTTGTAATACGAGAGACAGATTTTTCGAACTCTCCCATTGAAAATAGGACAAAATATAGATACGAGGTATCATTGCGTGCGAGAAATTCATTAAATAATTTTTACCACTGATGCTCCATTCAAATGAGTTAAAATATATTTTTAGCAAAATATTTATAGATTAGGTATATTTATAGACTTCCAAAGCGCTCCTATCGGTCAGTCAGCTAGTTATCTCCAGAAGCTTCTAGAAAGGTCTAGACGGCAAGTTGGCGCCATATCGCCAAATGTAGCGAAATATCCACACATTGGGCGACCAAAATAACTCACCAAATCCATCGCCAATTTGGCGATAACTCTCATATTTGGATAGATTACAATAAACTCGTAACAATGCTAACAAAACGAACATCTTATTCATTAACATGACTCATTTTCAAACGTCCACTGTTTGTTGCCAGATACATAACAAAGGGGGAAAAAATTCTAACTGCACTAGCCTACGTAGGGCCCATAATCCTGAAGAGCTTTGGTCCGGAATACAAGGTTACGCAATGGTATTAGCAAGTTGCAAAATACAAACAAGCAGGTTTATATTGCAATAAAAACAGTTTATTAAACTGAAAACATAATGGCCAGTTAGGTCAAAGTTAATATTCAATGTACTAATATACATATGCAACTAATGCTACTTTAGTCCGAACACATATCACAATTGGATTAAAAACCTTTATACCTTGTGGCATGTGCATTTATAAAGTGCAGACTGAGATATGGTCACAAATACCATGCAGTGCCTTTCAGAAAATAACACCATTTGGTAATAGGACGTTATAAATACCAATTCAAAATTGCCAGAAAACGCCCTCTAACTCAAAATTAGCCTATTTCATCTCTCTTCCCAGTAGCAAAGAAAGGAGACCATACGAACCCTGTATAATTATATATATTTATGAATTTTTATATATCTACACGTACTAGTTCCAGAACACAAAAATAAATTTTTATGACACACATATTTTTCAATAATTTAAATGATATGGAAAATAGATAATATGAAATTATATTGAATAAAAGAACCAAACACAATTTTTCAAAATTCTCTTTATTTTGGGAAATTATCTATTTTTCTATGAATATAATACACTGTGTAGAAATATTTTACAGCTTTACATTTTGTACTGGAAAAAATTTAATAAGCACTAGCTTTACAAATGTTTAAAATGATAATTATTTCTAAATTAATTTACAAAACAGAAAAGTCTACAAATAGTGTATTTGTCACCAATTATACGAGTTTTACATAAAATAATTACACTGGAATACAGCTACCGAGTGTAGAAAAAATTCCAGTCTGATCCGAGTGCGAAAATATTTTATAATCATCCAAGGCCACACATCAATTTATTTGTGACAAATCTTCTTCCCTCTTCTAAAGCAGCAATGACGACAAGGATCTAAGCACAAAATATTGCCCAACTAGAACAGACGAGGTGCAAATCATTTGTACTTATCATCTACGTGAGTATAATCCATTTCAAATCTAATAAAACTCACTAACGTAATTAAAAGTGCAGTGTTAATCAGCGTTTAAATTTTAACCCCTTCATTATGAATCATGTTGCTTGCCAAAAACTATCCTTATAAACTTACTGATTGTAATCACATTCACATAATATGAAAGGAACTTAATAAATTATCAGAAATTGCGTAGAATTTTTATATTTCTCTCTTGTGTTTGTTTGCTATAACGCAGAATCACAATGCAGAGACATCGAGTTATTTTCAGATAAGTTTCGATGTAAGTTTAAATTAAGGTTGATCCACAGAACAATGAAAAAAATTCTTTATATTACTACCAGTAACTTTTCAATGCAATCTTCAGATTTTAAAACACATTTAAATCTTCAAAGAAGTTAGCACCTCAAACAAAGTAACAAACGTAACATATATATATATCTGAGCTTCAATATGTATATACTTGAAATAGGAAAACAATGCGAAACAAATCACAGACAAACACATTTCCTGAAGATAAAACACACTAATTATACTTTGATCTTCACAAATAAATAACGAATGTAAAAAAATATATAATTAAACTAATAAATAATATGATACATTCTTGCTGTAACATAAGCTCTCATCAAATAATGTCACTTAGAAAGAGGGAAATTTTTGGCCCACGGCAAGAATAACTTGTTTAACATTTAAATAAAAGGAAGAAAGTATTTCTCAATGGCATCAGATTCTAAAGACCTATCTCATACTCAATTGTTTCAGGAAGCACATTCTTCATAGAAAATAGAAAGCAATGAACAAAAGAAAAACCACCTTTCACTTCTAGAAGAACAATGGCACAGCTCAAAAATCAACTGTTTTGAGTTTAATGTACATCACATATTCTTAGGATATTATTACTAGAAACATATGCCTATAATTTGATCAAATGGGTTAGACAGACATGCTGGCTGTATGTATGAATACAGCAATGTATTCTTTATTTACAAAAAAAAAAAAAAAAAGCAGCAAATTGCAACTTTGTTTTCCCATTTTTTGAAAAAAAGATTCTTTTGAGTTGTGCATTTTTCTTCTAGGAATGCGACCTAAATAATAAATCTTGTAACATAGCTGTAATAGGCTGAGTGGTATAGGATCAAAACTAGCAATCTCCATCAGACCTTTTTTTATTTATTTTGATAAAGGTCAAAGAACTATAACGAATGCATTTTTGAAGATATAAATTGAAATGATCTTTTGAAAAATTTCCACATTATGTTTTATGAGTAGGCCATCTTCTAACAGTTTTCAGTCATAACTAATTGAAATTCTATAAGAAAGTAGCCCTAACTCAATTCAGGGGTGCAGAATATGTCCGAACGCCCGAACGAGGTTCGGGGGAAATTCAGGCAGCTGTGGGGAAATTTTTGTCCAAGTTAAAAAAAAAAAATTGTCATCCTTGACGAACAAATATTTTGGATAGCGACTATATTTGCGCACACGCTCCCGCCCCTTTTTTTTCTTTACAGTGAAGCAAATTTTCAAATGGTTTCATCTTCATATTTTCCTGTAATCGGCGAGCGAAGCTTGCACGTGGAAAACGGCAGTTTCTCTCTTATCTACCATTCCTACCGCACATCACATGACCCGGGGAAAGGTGAAAAGAGCTCCTCTTCTCCCGAACAGAAGTCTATTAGTCAAACGTGGGGCCCCAGAATCCTTTGCGTGTTGGGTGTGCAATACTGCATTCCAATAAAAAGCACGTGTGTGTAACCGGACCACGGTGAAGTCGTTTGTTCCCTCTTGGACCTGAGTGATTCTCGCTATTTGCGTATCCGAACTGGGTTTTTTTTTTTTCCTGTTGTATGTGTTTTATCATTTTTTATTGAAAATACTATATTAATTGTGCACTCACAAATACCAGATGTCAACTTTTAAAAGTAAACAAGAAGTGAACTGCGCTCACTGCGATTGGCGTGGAAGGCGCGATAAATTCGCAAGTCACGTTTCGAATAAGCATCCGGATGAAAAACCCATTACCAAGGATCAATGCAGTATTCATGGTTGGTTTAAACCTAAAACTCGCGATGTTGAAGATAATGTAATTGAAAACAGCGAACCTTCAAACAAACGGAGAAAACAAGATGAAACCGAACTTGATGAACCACTTTGTACAGAATTTAACTCATCTTGCCCACGAGAAAACAGCGATGTTGACGCTGTCGCCAAAAAGTGTGACATTAATCAACAGCTATCGTCTATATCTGAAGCGCTGTCTGGTATTTCTAGTAAAGTTGACGAGTTATTAAAACCGAACCAATTTCTAACTAAGGCAAGTGCTCTTCCTTCTATTATAGAACAGAATGTGTCAACTGTAGCCATCGTACCAGGCCCATCCTGTCTTAGTACTCCAGCACAAGAATTTAAAATTAAAATTAAGTTAATTAGAATAAGCAGATCGGTTACAGAAATTTGTCAACTGATGCCGTGTTTGGAAGGGGGAATAGAGACAGTGCAATGCTCTCCATGTGTAAAAAACTATAAAGCCATTCCTAAGGAAGTAAGCATACTTAAAACCAGCAATTTTGGCATTTTTTCTCTTCCCAGTGAACACCAGTTAATTCAACCAACTCAAAGTATTGAATTTCGAAATTTTAAAACCCACCTCATTGATCATTTACATTCAAATGCACATAAGTGGTGTATAGAGTTTTCTGATGCCATGGAAAAGAAAGAGATATTAGTAAAGAATGAACATGAGAAAGTGGGACTGCGGGTTGCTAGAGCTGCTTACAGTGCAGTTAAAGAAGGTAAGGGGGGTAAGTTTTTTGAACGTTTATTAAGTTTAAATGTTTTAAATGATGCTGATGTTGGTGAACTAAATCACTCTCGTGAATTTTACCAAGAATTCATAAAAAACGTATTTTTTACAATGAACACGAAAATATGTGATTTTTTTATGCACAAAAAATCCAGCAACAAAGCGTTTGCCTCTTGTGTCAGTCACAGCTGATAAAATCACAAAATTGCACAGGACATACCAAATAACTTGTCTGATTACACTTGTAGATGGAGTTCAGACTTGTATTGTGATTGACATTTCACCATGTGGTACCTCACACACTGGTGATGTTCTTGTCCAACAACTGCAATGTGCCCTTGACAAATGTAACATAAAATTAAAGGAACAGCTAAATGGAATGGCATTTGATGGTCAATATTTTGATCTCAGTGTGGATAAAAAATTGGCAAGTCTTTGTGAAAATATCAATCATGACTTCTTACTTCCTATGTGGGACTTGGCTCATAGGTTAGAGTGTGTTTTAAATGATGTTCGTAAAGTCCAGTCATTATCATGGATTAACAGTCAAGCACAAATTGTAGGAAATGTAATGAAAAACTATAATTGGGGTATTGCCTATGAAGAACTGATTGCATTAGCAGATGAATTGCAAGTGGGTGTTTGGAATCCAAAATCGTTTCAACAAACCCGTTTTGTTCAAAGTGAACTAAGAGTTTATAAAACATTTCAAAAAGATTTTAAACTTTTTTTTATTGATTTACAAAAGAAGCGCACTGATTGCATCCGCCGGGGCAACAATACTGATGCTAAAAACTATTCATTGGCATTAAAAAAATTTTCCAAACCTTGTTTTATATATCAACTGCTTGGAATGATTGATATATTAGAGTTGGTCACAAAATTCAGTTGTACTTCTCAGAACGTTAATGCCTGTATTTGGACCATATTTGATTATTATGCTTCAATGAAAAGCACACTTAATGCCATGATATTGGAAATGAAAAGTGGAAAACTCACTGAAGAAATATTTCCATCAGTTTTTAAGGAAATGGAGTCTTTAAAAAACAATGTTTATCAAGACTGTCTATTGGTTGATGAATATTGCCAAAGATCAAGCCATTCCCAGACAGATGAAGAAACAACCAGTGAAGATGGTTACAGAAGTTCTAGACAAAAATTAGAAAATCTTTGCTTAACAATACTGGAAAAACTTGAACGTAGAATTTCTGAACCTCCAATTATAGAAAATATGCGGCACTGTTTCAGTAGCAGATATATAACAAGCCCTCCAGATACTGCATATGAGCATACAATTCAGAAATCTTTAGAAATCCTTACCATATGGGTGAACAAAAACCGAGGGTGCAAGTTAGATAGCAAAGTTCTTTTTTCCCAGTTGAGAATTCTGAAAAACAACCTTTCAAACACACCTTTTTTTAAAAATCTTCTTTATCCTTCTCAAGAAAATCAAAACTCAAGCTTGATCATCCAGGATAACACCGTAATAAAAGAGGCATTTACTAACCCTGAAGTGTATGGCCACATACCAGAAATTATTTATCTGCTCGAAAATTGTTTAAAAATCTGTAGTGAAGCTGTCTGTGAATCAGTTGGATCTGTAATTGGCAACCATCTACACAATCGGAACATCCAGTCCAACACACTTTTCAATGAAGTCTTCATTTCATGGAATGGACCTCCTATTCATAAGGCTTCACAGCTATTAAAAGAATCCTTGGACAGACATTTCCATGGTGGAAGATACCACTTCACGCGGTTTTCTTCAGCATCTCGTCTCAAGGTATATACGACGTCAAAGGTGATTGACAACCTTCACAAAGAGACTGGAAGGCTGCCATTTCTTGGTGACAACTAATTTAATCCATCAAGGTAAAATTATTTTTTATTGGAATAAATATTAAGTTTTTTAAATTTACAAGTAATAGTCTTAAGGAGAGTTTTTAATCATCAACATTGTACTCTAATAGTCGCTTAAACTGGAATGGAAATACGGGGACGTTTTTGGGGAAATTTCGGACAAAACAAATTGTGTTCTGGGGAAATATTGGGCCCTCAAACATTTTCTGCACCCCTGACTCAATTTTGAAAGAAAAAAATGGAGATCAGTAGTTTTGATCCTACACGACTCATGTAAAAACTCTTAATTTACAAAATGATTTAACTCATAAAGAAGTTGACTTGTAGAAAACAATTTAAAGGGTTTGGGGGGTTGGGGGAATCACTTCATATCGTCACCTGCTGATCTTTAAGATAATACGCGTAATTCTGACCAAAAAACTTTTACATTTATCTATACAAATATGTTATCAATGGAATATCAAGTACATACATAGAGAATTTACTTTTTTTAATTACATGAAAATTGATAGACAAATTTTAAATACTATGAGCAAAAATCTTTAATACACAAGCATATTATTTCGTTCCTTTGCCCTCACTTAAGAAATATACATGTGAAATTTGTTAACATATATTCAAGATCAATTTCCTCAAAAACCAGTTTTAAAAAAAATTTCTAATACAAGAACTTTTAATATTTAAAAAGTTTAAAATGCAAAAATCTACATATGAAGTAACTGAAATGCTTCAAGACATCTCTGGTTTATAGTATAATTATTGATATAAAAGGCTGAAAACTTCTGTACAGTAAACGTCACAAGAATTTTACTATTTGATTTCACTCCATCAATATTAAATACAACTCTTTCAAATACTGTGTATAGTCGTTAAAACTGTTTTAAAATACTGTTACATCAATATTGAAATTTAGTACAAAATAAGATTGAAGTATTGCATAACAATTTGTAAATTATTCCACGCATCATGAGCAAACACTAAACATTATTGCAAGTGATTTACACCTGATTGAACAGATTAAAATTTTTTTTGATTAAACAATTTCCTTAAGTTAGTAGTATTTCAACCATAACATTAACAAAAATTTGGAGAATCAACAAAAGATGGATTACACGGGTATCAAATATCAATATAAAAACTTACAGTATTAATATATATAAAAATCATTATCTATCTTACAAATAAATAGTTCAAACATTAAAATCTACATTTTTGGAATAGATAAAAAATATACAAATCAATAAATATATTGCAAAACTGCTGAAACTGAGTGCTAGTAACGTAATTTTGATAGAGTAAAATTGAAAATTATCAATTATTAATTTCTCTTTGGTTAATTTATTCTTCATAACATTCGAAAAACAATTTCAAACAAAATGATTGAAATACTGTTCCTTGTGCAATTTTTTTTATAAAACATTCATTTAAGAAATTTTCAAAAATTATATAATGACCAGATAAGAAACTATCACATTTGTCTTCTAATATATCTTTTAGTTATAGCTGCATAAAACTAGATGGCAACAGTTATCACACATTTAACTATTCCGCTTATGTAAAGTACATTTTTAACAATCTGATTTGTGTTTGAACAAGCACATTCAGATAACAATCTTCAATATTTAACCTAATAAATTACCAACGTATCTGATCTTTATACTGGTCGTAAACGCTCCAACGCTTTAGAGTTTCATACCCTAAAACAACAAAAAAGGATGAAAAAAATGTCTGAATCACCCGTGCTGAAAGCCCTTTGGAAAAAAATGAAATGCCTTCTTCGTACCAGATTTTATTGAGAGCAGCCGAAAACGAATTCATTCGATGAACCTAAAAATATAAACTTAGTTTAGATATAATACATAGAAAGGCAGAATAAACTACAGTTTTACTATACACAGTTTAACCACCAAGAACAGGCTTTGTGGCTTTATTCAGAAACAGATTAGCAAAAGCAGCCAAAAGAAATTGGGGAATATTGTATACAAATACTGTATAAACACATACAGAGGCTGTTCTCACATTTTTTAGACAATTTTGGTAAGCAGTAATAAAAAATCGTTTGCTGCAAAAGAAATAATTGCAATTGTACTATGTTTTTAAAAGTCAAAATTATCTTCTGCGGCTTGAAAGTTTTTTTATTCAAAATGACGTTTTTAACAAAGCAGTGATTCGAAGGCTACATTTATGCTCTTACCGAAGAGAAATATGCATACTCCGTTATCCAAAAACGATGTGAGAGTCATAGTTTTGTGATATCTAAAGCGTCGATAAGTAATATCGTCAACAAGAAAGGAAAAAAACATCAAATTGGAGCCTCAAGTGGGACAAAAATTCCAAACAAGTATCCAAGGAAAAAATGGACATCTTGACTATTGCAAAGGTACGTTGTTTAATGTTAAAAGAAAATCCCCCTAATCAAAGGACAGTTGCAAATTCATTAAAATGCTCGGTGTCCACTGTAAACAAAATGATAAACGTTGATTTAAATCTTAAGAAAGCGAAAAAACGCAATGTGCATCGTCTTCTTCCAAATCATATCGCTGAACGCAGGACACGCTGCAGAATTCTATATGAGAAACTTATCCAAAGAAAAATGGAAAACAATTGTCACAATAGATGAATCATGGGTGTATTTAAATGATTGCAACAAAAAAAGAGCCATTTATTATCATAAAAGGGGAGAAAAAAATTTAAGTACATGGTTCAAAGAATCGAAAGAAAGTTTTTCTAAGGGATTCATGATTGTCGCTGTTTTTTCTTATAATGGCAAGTTAAAAATAAAGAGAGTGGAAAAAAATGTCAAGATTAACTCCAAATACTATCAGGAACATATTTTATCGCCAATTTTTCTGAATGAAATACCATCGCTTTACCCACAGTGCCATCAATCTGTGAGACTCCATCAGGACAAAGCTAGCAGTCACACATCAAACTCCACTGTAAATTTCCTAAAAGAAATGGAACAAAAAAGTGGTATCAAGGCCATACCCTTCACTGATATCCCTACTAAATCTCCCGATGTATCACCTATGGATTTTTGTGCTTTCGGACTTTTAAAATCTGTATTATCCAAACGTCGCCCCAAAACCCTTACAGGACTCTGGAAAGCTGTTCAGGAGGAATGGGATAGAATACCTCTTCTGACACTTCAAAAGGCATTATTATCCTGGAAATTGCGGTGTCGAAAGATAGTTCAGAATAAGGGATGTCAAATAGAACATTTAAAACACAAGAATTTTATGTAATTTAGTTTTGTGAATACAATATACATCGTCTAAAAAATGTGCGAACAGCCTCTGTATATGTCAAATGACACATTGTACGTTAACTAGATGGCAATAGTTATCATTCATTTAACTAATCCACTTCATTAAGCCACTTATATAAACTGTGGCATATCTATATAAAATTATACAGTCGAACCCCGTTACAACAAACTTTAAGGGACCAAAGGTTTTGTTCGTTTTATCCGGTGGTTTGCTATATCCGAACCGTTAAGAAAAACGCTACAGTTCACAAAATGTATAAGTCATTAGTTGCAATGTGTATTCAATAATGATGTATTAAAAAAATGATAAGATTATTAAAAATGATCATAAATGAATAAAATCGACTAAAATCGATTACATTAAACTGACACAATACTAATTAACATATGTACAATTGGAAAACAGCAGGACCAAAATATTCATTCGTTATATCCGTGAGTTTGTTATATACAAGGTCGCTATAATGGGGTTCGACGGTATTTCATATACAGATAAATTGTTGGACAGCAATAAGCTTTGAAAAATAAGAAGAAAGAAAAGAGACTAACTAATCTTTATCCTCAACTCATACTTGCCAATAATAAAAAAAAATGAGAAATTCTTAAAAATCCCTAATATATTTCCTGTGATGTCGAGACACAGTATCACAACAGTTTCAATCTGTCGCAAGCAGTCTTATAGCTAGTAAAGCAACTACAGTAAAAAATATAATTAATTTTCAAGTTTTCAGGGGCTTTTACATATACTATTAAGTTTACTTTTACGTTAAATTTGTCCCTTTTATTAAGTATTATCATCAAAAAAATTTTTTTTTGACAAGTGACTCCTGATCAATTAAAAGGTAAAGATCACTGATTATTGTTTTGTTATAAAGGTTAAGCCTTTATATTTAAATTTTTGTAGTAATGCACATTGATTGCTTGAGTAATACAGTCAAACCCTGTTATAGAGAACTCAGTATATATAACGAATGAAAATTTTGGCCCCGCCATTTTCCTATTATACGTAATTTAATTAGTATTGTGTCAGTTTAATGTAATCGATTTTAGTCAATTTAATTTATTAATGATCATTGTTTAATAGATTTTATGATTTTTTTATTACATCATTATTGAATATACATTGCAACTAATGAGTTATACATTTTGTGAAATCTAGCATATTTCTTAACAGTTCAGATATAGCAAACCACTGGATAAAGCGAACAAAACTTTTGGCCCCTTGAAGTTCATCATAACGGGGTTTGACTGTATAATAAACATTACAATAATCTATACACAATCATATTTTCAGATGTTAGTTATACAAAATTAAGCATGAAATTATATCATTTTTAAAAATTTATAAAATGCACAGATAAGCAACATTAATAACAATATGAAACATTTATTTCTCAATTTAGAAAAGAAAGAATAACATTCAAAACATTTTAATTCAAACCTGTACCTGTATACGAGCCCGAATGACATCTAATGGGTTTGTAATCACAGCCACTGTAATGCCACTCATCTGTCCTCCAACACAATGAATCAACATATGGGGCATCCATACAGGAACAATTGATACAAATATGTCTATGGAACATATAGAAGATAAAATGTTAATAAAATTTTTTTGCACAGCAAGAAACATTAAAATAATAGTAATATTTATAATAATTGAGTTTTATAAAGGCATACAGTTAATAAGTAACAAAAAAAAAAAACTAAAATTATCAAATTAGCACATAAAATTTAAAAAATACTGATATTAATAACTAAAAACTATTGGTATAAATAATTATCAAACATGTCAATATACAGGCTTGTATTGAGTTTCCTGAAAAGCAAAAATAGTTATTTCTATTAAAATGTATATATATATATATATTTTTAAAATTTAAATCCCATACAATTGTAAAAATAGAGCTTAAGACTTAAACTTATATAGGGTGAAGTGGGGTAAGTGAGAATGCAAAATCATATAGTTCCACTTTGAATTTAAATAACTTTTTAACAAGTTGTTGTTCTATGAAAAATTGTATAAATACTTTTTGTTATGTTCAACATTTATAAGTTTCATTTTTTTTAAAAAATCCATTCACGACTTTTTTTGCCGTAAATATTTAAAGTTTTTGTGTTTTGCGTTCTCATATGCCCCCGCACTTGGGGCAAGTGAGAATGCAGGTACCAATAAATCGTAGTTGCTTACATCAAAATAAGTAGGGCAAGGGAAAGAATAGATATTTCATGCTGAACAAAAGGCTATTTTTTTAATTATTTCATTGCGCAGGTATTTGTTGTTCAAGTTAGCAGTGTCAGCAATGTTCAAATATTAACAAAATAAGTATATTTGTATTATTTATTTTAGAGTAACAAATGTATGTTAAAAGTTCAAAAAAAGTTTTTTTTCCCTTTGCCTAGGCCCTACTGAATATTGTAGGACAAAAAAGATAAGAAAAAAATTAGTTCACTGCGTCTTCCAGGCTTCGATTCTTCCAGGAACACTTAAGTTATCATCTGGTACAAAAGGCAACTCAGAAATAGTGATAACAGAATTAGAAATTCAGGCTGAAATTCAATATATTCACATAGAGTTTGTAATGTCCACTTCACTGACATTCACCAACAGTTAGTTTGAACAAGTTAGTTTATTACAGTTCCCTTCTTCAAACCTACAGAAAAAGAAAACTAGTTTCAGTTGCATAATTTACTATTTTTGAATGTTAAGGAATTAAAAAAATCATCAGCTGTTAAAGAAACATGGCAAAAGGTGGTTGGTTATGAAGTTTCTCCAGCTAGAAAACAAATGTTAGGAAGAAAAAACTATTTATATGGCTGTTATAACACAAAGGTAGGTTTTTTTCAGCATATCGGCCTTCGTGTTCTCACTTGCCTCTACACAAAATTTTTATGGGGCATGAGAAAAACCCTGCAGCACTGAAGTAATATTGCAAAAAAAAAAAAAATAGTTTTTAATATATTTTATCTGTATTCTTTGTTTCTTCATGAATAAGTTGGTATTTTCAAAATAACTCTGTGTTACGGTTAATTAATTTCTTTTTCTTTTTTTCCTGCTAGTGCTCGAACTTCGTTACCTTAGTTAAAATGCAAGGGTTTGGGTAGATATAAAAATTTTACATTTTTTTTCTGTAAATAAAAACTAAACATAACAGTAGAGGAAGAATTTTCCTACAAAGTATACTTGATTTTTTTTAAAGTTAAATATTTTAAGGTTTTAAGCCCACATTCTCACTTATCTCACTTCACCCTATATATATACATTTAATAAAAAATTAATAATAGTAGAAAAAAATTTAATTTCCATTAATTCTATACTAAGAGTTTCCACTTATTTAAAGTAAAAACTCTCCACAAGGATATTTTTTATTGATAGTTATATAATTTTAAAGGTATGGCCACAAAACAATTTTTCACACAATTTTTTTTAGTCATTACCAGTACAAAAGTCCTAAATCCTATATTGGTGCTGACAGATTTCTAGTGGCCAAAACACCAGAACAATATTTATACTGATTAATTGCCACTGAATAAGGGTTCTTCAATTGGAAATTTTAATATGGGTCACTATCTGTAAACTTACATGTTTCTTTTACTAAATTTTAAACACATTTTTCTGTTTTAGGAGCTACTTCATTTAAGGGCATACTGAAACATTTTAAAAAGAATTAGAAATAACAAAATAACTTGAAGATTTTTAAAAATATCAATAAAATTTGAAAATTAACTCTATTTCTCCTTCTCAAACTAGGTTCAGAAAACAATTTTACTATAAACAATCACCATGTAGATAGACAATTTGACAACAGGTCAGATTCTCATGGATTATAAAATCACTTTTGAGTCCGAGTAATTTATTCATAACAAGCAGCCTTATTTAAGATTATATCCAAGATTTTTTTTCTATCTCTTCAAGGTTTCCCAGAAATTTAGACTGTACTCCAATTAAACATTTATATCACAGATTGAGAGGTTAATTATGAAGCTATTTTAAAATATTTATCATAAAATTGGAGCCAACAAACAAAACTTTCATATTTACTTAGAAGTACATCAACAAGCAAATATAACTAATGCTCTTAAAATTTCAGTGCTACAGACAAAAGTTAGAACATTAAAAATATTTACATGTATTACACACACACACACATATATATATATATAGTTAATACACATCTTCTTATGCATTTTATACTTTTATGTAACATTTAGTTTTCTTTCATTCTTCATTTAATTTACTAATCTAAAGGATGGCATTTTTATAATCCTGCTAGCCTCCCATTTATTACGAGTTGATCACCAAGGCATTTTCAAGCCAATCCTTATGGCATGAGAGCAACATCACAAGGGTTGCTCCAATATAAAAAAAAGCCAGCCAATACATCACAAAAATTGCTTGGTTTTCTATAACAAAGATATTGATTGCTCAAAGATTGGAAATTTTGATGAACAATTATTTAAAAAAAGAACAGAAAAGTGTTGAAATCTTAATTTTTATTAATGGACACTATGTTAAAAATATTAACAAAGTAATATATAATTACAAAATTTCATTTAAAATTTGAAAAATAAAATATGTTCTTTAAAACAATTTCAATAAAAATATAACTCAAAATTATATATATATATATATATATATATATATATATATATATATATATATATATATATATACAAAATACTAATTATTACAACTTCGTGAGCATAAGAAATTTCATAAACCTTAATAAAATAGTAAGAATAAAAACTCATTTCTATTTTCATCAGTTTTCTGTAACAACATAAGAGGGCCAGATAATAAGTAATAAACAACCCAAAAATATAGAATTGAGACAGTTAATAACAGTTAGCAATCCTACTAGAACTGATGATTTGTTTTGTGTTTCTATGTTCATAGGTGCTTGTAATAAAAGGACATATTTTATATTAAATAAAAAATAAATATAAAGAATGAATATTATATTTTTTAGCTGTGTAAAACTTCAAACATATATTTCAAGCACAAGAAATGTATTTTTTAAATCAAATAATAAAATTAAATAAACAAACATACCAGAATATACAGGATAGAACATCCACCAAAGGGCACTACTTGGAACATATGTACATAGTGAGGCATAATAACCCCTATAAAATCCTTTTAGTCCATCTTTTTTATACAGTTCATTAACTATAGTGGCAGCTAAACCACTCCTCGATGCCTGAGGATTAATATTTAGAGGATTCATCACGGAAGAATTTGCAGCATTCTTATCTTTCAACTGGCCAAGAATCATCATATGTTGAGACACTACATCAAATGGAGTTATAATAGTTTGTCCTACCAGAGATCCACAGCCACCACCAATCAGACCTTTAATTTTACCATCTGTTATATTTGCATAGACGCCAAGCATATGCCGGACTTTTTCGTAAGTGATTATATAACCTATACCAGAAGCAATTTGAATAGTATTTATCCAGAAACCTCTGTATAAACCACAGAAGCCTTCATACTTCAAGATTTTTACAAATGCATCTAAAGTTCCTTTATAAAGAGCATTCTGACGCTGAATTTGTAATCGAGTTTTAATGACTGTGAAAGGATAAAGTAAGCCACGGAGAGCAAATGAATTAACCATCGACAGAGAGAAAAAGCGGCTCTTGTCCATCATCTCCCACTCAATGGTAAGTATTCTTGGAGAATCCATAGTATCTATTTGGCACGTCATACTAGGAAGCTAAAGGTCAAGAATATGGCAGCTCATCCATAATTAAAAAATTAAAATAGCAAAGTTCATAGTTTTCTAGAAAAGAGTTCTGTCTTTAGAACTAGAAAATAGAGCTCCATCTCCTGAAAAAGAAAATTCAGATTATTAATCATGAGAAAGAATACTTCATTACAAAATAAAATAAGGGAACTTTCTTTAAATCTTAATTCCATCACATTATGAGTTTAACTTTACACTATAAACACTAATGTTTTAAAAAGCATGATACCAATAACATGATTTTACGATTAGGGGGAAAATGACAATCCTTTCATCACTTAATTCACAGTATGATTTTAAATGCAATATATAGAATTAAGATCATACAAGAAAATTTAAAATGCTGTCTCTAAGTTAAATATAAGCACTCATTTTAATAACTAAATCGGATACGTAACTTAGAACACATTTTTTATACAACATTAAGCAATTATAAGCACAAATAAGAAAGAAAATGAGACATATATGCAAAGCAACCTCACTCTCACTAATTAATCATGTTAAAAATCACGGAATATATATTCAATTTTTGAGACTACAAAGTGGTATTGTCATAACTGTGGTAAATTGAAATGTACTGTTTAATTCTATTATGAGAACTTTTATCTATAAAGAGATAATTTTTTAAAATTTAGTCAAAGGTATACATACATACCTTCGGATGGATAACGTCAATTTAAAACATCTCATCCTTACACCGAAATGGAGCATGGCGTAAAATTACACCTGAATACGCCGTAAAATTCTGATATTACACAAAATTTAAAAAATCATGATAATAAAACGTTATTTTTTATTTGCAATAAAACAGCAAAAAATTCCAGGACACGTATGTTCAAATCAACAATAGGAATGCTAGAGTTTATAGAAATTTTAGTTGCAGACTTGACCAGTTTGAAACTGGCGTAACTGAACACAGTTAAAATGCACTATAATACTCTAAACATTTATATAACTGCCATAAACAAAAAGATGTTAAACCGTGCTTACAGATGTAAAAGTAGCATGTATTTATAATTCATTCATAAAATCTAGTTATGTAGGACAGACCCTCAATGAAATCGTTACTGTTTAATAACACAGATAAATGCGTGTCTGAAAGATATATTTATTTATCTCATTACAAGTAACACTCACTTAGAAAGGAGAAGATACGGTGCACTCTGAAACATTGCGTCACGGTAATTTCACAGTGACGGTGATGGTGCGATGTCCGTGAGAATCAATAGGGAAAATTCAAACTCATTCCGGAAGTTCAATTAAAGGTATGATTTTCTGATAGATTACGTAGAGGTGACTAATCAGAATATCCGTCTAGAATGATAATTTACCATGATTTCATTATTTGTTAAGTCATGACATCATGAATTAACTTTGAAAAAATCTTAATAATACAAATCCGGAAAACTCGAGTTGTGGCAAAAGGTCAAGAGCTCAACTATGAAGTGTGGTGAGCGACTTCTTCTGGGCCACGCCCTCGGGAGCCTTTCTTGTTATCGGGCAAGGAATAACAAATAATGGCCATATGGGAACTATTAGTCCCATATTACGACATCAGAAGGTATGAGAACAATTAGAATTTAACATATTCTTTTATTTAAAAGTTGACACATAACATAGATTTACAGTTACGAAACCCGGCTCGTAGTTCATCGCAGTGAATTCGGAGAAGCGTACGTACCACGCTAGTACGGAAAAGTGAAGTAGTCTAGATCAGTGTTCCAATGTCCACGGCAATTCCCCAATCATGCGTGAACCAGATGCGCAGAACGCGACGTCGAAGTTGTCTGCGAGTTGGGTTGCCACAGCCAATTGGTGGAGACAGAAAGAGAGAGAAAGGTGATTGGAGGCCTCTAGGATCCATGAGCTTAAACAAAACTAGTATGACAGAAAATTTTCTACCATATTGCTAGGAGAAAGTTTACGGATAGCATCTAGGGAGGAAGTTTAAGTTTTTTAAGAGATAGAATAATTTTTACCGTAGCCAAAACTACGTATTAATTTTATATTTTTTTAAATGTTTTTTACCGTGCAAGCACGTATTTATTTTTTGTTTTATGTATTTTTTTTAAAATTTTATTATTTTTTGGAAAAGAGGAAGGACTTTTAACGAACAAGAACAGCACGAGGCCGTTTCTTGTTCTCAGGGGCGGCTGGGTCATAGTCGAAGTTTTCCAATAATAGTTCATTGTCAATGCTTAGAAAGAAGTTTGATGCTAGTTTTTTTAGATAATTTGGAATAGTGAGCAGATTTAATTCATTTTGCAGATTAACGTTCCTAATATACCAAGGTGCATCAACAATTTGTCTTATAGTTGTGTTTTGACATACTGTGAGGTGATTGATTGTAGAAACTGCTGCATATGACCAAGCCGGAGCTGCATAAGTTAAAAGCGGTCTTAAAAAGGATTTGTAGATGAGCAATTTATTATTAATGCTTAATTTGCTATTTCGAGCTATTAAGGGGTAGAGTGAACGTCTGGCTGCTCGAAATTTAATTCTACTCTGAGTGATGTGGTGTTGGAAAGTGAGTCTTTTATCGAGATGGACACCGAGGTATTTAACAGTGTCAGACCAGGGGATAGTAGTGTTACCAATTTTAATATTAATATCGCGATAAGATGAGATGTATTTATTTGTGAACATGACAGCAACGCATTTATCGGTGTTGAGTTTAATTTTCCATTTGGTAAGCCAGGTGGAGATGCGGGTGATGTGTTTATTGAGTGAGGTAACAGGGTATTTAATATTTTTATTTGAACAGTAAATGGCGGTGTCATCAGCAAATATCGCTAGATTAGAATTAATGTGTGTTGGAAGATCGTTGATGTACAGATTAAACAAAAGGGTAGATAATATCGCACCTTGGGGAACTCCACTAAGAATTGGTTTTTATCGGAGATTGTATTATTAATTTTAACTTGGAAGGTTCTGTTGCTTAGGTAGGATATGATTAGATTGATGATGTGCGGGGGAAAGTTATAGTTAATAATTTTCTGAATTAGGCCGGGGATGTACACTTTATCAAATGCTCGCTGGATATCCAGGAATAGGGCAGCAGTAGAATTTTTATTAAATTTGCCTTTAACTAAGTGTTCAGTGATTCTATAAACTTGGTGGGGTGCGGATAGTGATTTACGGAAACCAAATTGATAGGGCACAATGATGTTATTATCGTTGAGGTGGTTATTAATTTCTTTAGCTATGAATTTTTCAGTTAACTTACTAAGGGTGTTCAGGAGACTAATGGGACGGTAACTATCGGGTGAGTCAGGAGGTTTACCAGGTTTATAAATGGGTACTATTATGGAATTTTTCCAGAAAGGTCAAGAGTGGAAGAGGCCAATGCAAATAAGGCGAAAGGTTGCAACGTCACTGGCTACGTCAGTTTTCGTCTGCTATAAATGACGTCATTATCGGGTGGCAGAAAACAGAAGCCGTTCCTATGCGTTTGCATGTGTTTTTGGACGATGCCTTCATTTTGAGTTAAATAATTTAAGTTTATTTATAAAATTTCTCATATTAGTTGTATTTAACAGGTATTTTAACATTTTTTTTAATATTTCGTAAGGTTTAAGAGAATATAATCATTCTTTCGTTGATAATTATTATTATTATGTTGAGATATGTATAGATATCAGGATAAGTTACTTCAGGCCAGCGTCTTGTATCGTAACTTCAGTCTTCCTCTGTCAATAAATACGGGTCACATACTGAATAAACCTTTCCAGGCTGTACCTGAATGTTTAATTTAGTGATATACCTTTGTTTAGATACCGTATCTAAAGACTTTGTGTAATCTGAGAGCATTTTATTCAACAAGATGTAAGAATGCTCATTGAACGCCATGTTAAATTATGCAATTTTTTGCCACTCCTTGCCAAACAAGAAGTAAAATCTTCAAGAGTTGAGATGTGACATGCTGCGAGACATTGCCCTATTAACACTGCAAACCAATCCAAAATTAAATTATAACAAACAACTATCCCATCTTATTTGAATGATATTACATGTGTGGGGAGAAAACAATAAGAATTCTGTCTGAGCCAGTATTCTTATTATTAAAGTTAACGTAACAAATACCTTGAAGAGGCCAATCATGGTTCCGAAAAAAAGTGACCATTTTGAGTGGTGGCTGTCGAAAAGAGGTTTCTTCCATAACATTGACTCTATGGAATATTTAATTGGTTCTATACAAAATATTTCCGCTTAGAAGGGAGGCAGCCGAATAAGGGTGGCTGACTAGAAAAGTTTCATTGTATTAGTGTAAATGATTAACACAGTGTAAGAAATATGAAATATTCAGTAGCATTTTTCTAAACAATATTTAATAGATACTATGCGTGCAAAATTTTCGCAACTAAAAGTATCTTGTTGTTAACATTTTCCTTTTTGGTTTAATGCGGAGGTACTTGTCGTCAGGCATTTACCTTTTGTTATTCACCGCTATTTTACTGGCTACTTTACTATGGGAGCAACTTATAGGTGAGCCAGCATTGCTCCGTATGAGGGGGACGGCACGGAGACGACCAATCCTTATTCGGGATTTGAGCCCAAATAAGGCTGACCTACAAATGCACAAAATGATCCACTGCGTGGCAACTCAGAACACTAACCACTACACCATGTGGTCGGCAGTTGTAAACATAGATTTCATAACAAATATTATTTAGCTTGGAAGAATTCTAAACAAACACAACAAAAAACACTGTGCAAATATTCACGCATGTTTGAAGGTGGCAAATGAGATGAGTGATTACCATGGACTTAAAACAGTTACTTTCTAATTGGCTTTTCATAATGCAGTCAAAGTTTACTTTAAATTTATTGTTTACTTTCTTTAACCCTTCAGCGGGCTCACCAATTTTTGGAACACCAGCAGGCGCGCGTGGCACAAAGTGCAACGTCTCTTTCAACCTTAATTATTCCTTTTGTAATGAACTTTTTTTTTCAAATTGAAAATAATAATTCTGCGTTTTATGACAAGATATAAAATGTTGATAATACTGAGATATATTTATAATTAAAGGCCAAAGAGTGCAGAAACAATCGCCTTATTTCAAAACTGTCCGATTTATTGGATCTAAGGAGAACTTACGAATGGATTCCTATTATGTCCAAAAACCTAAAAAACAATGAGATTGTCCAAGTTTGTGATATGCGGGATACCGTGTAATAACTACACATTTGATCGACTACATCAACTCCTGCTTTTGTCGTACTGTATTCAGTATAATCGCTGGTTTACCACGGTTAAATCACGAGTAACAATGAATGGAAAGGAATACAAAGGTCAGAAAATCATACCTGTATTAGAAAGGGTGTAACTATAAATAGAAATTGCTTAGAACATTCAAACCTTACATGTAAAAACAAACCATTCAAAATTACGAAAATGTTGCATTTTGTACACAGGCGCGCCCGCTGAATGGTTAAATGTTTATTTCAAAGTATAGAACTAAACTGTTCACAAATCATCAAGCAACTTAATACAAATTTAACACTTCTTGCGAGATAAAGTTTCAGTATAACTTTATCATACAAAATAGTATTAAGAATCTAAAAATGGGAGAAAATGATATGAATTTTATCTAATGACAATACCAGCCCTTTTTGTGTCAGAAAGCAAGTAATGTTTTTAGCGTACGGCAAATTCCATTTGTATTTTTGTAACTCCGTAAAGTCAGCAGCTCATGCTTTAAGGATCGATTTATTCTATGTAAAAATTGGGCTAAGGCAGGGGTGATGATAGCTCGATGAGATCTCTCGCATCTTATCTTGCCTATTGGTGGATTGCAATTATTACAGACTTTTCTATCGAGACGTATCATCTTCATGAACAAGGGCCTGTTCACATAGGAGTCCGGCAGCAGAAGCGTTAAAGTATTGAAATATATTTAACCAATGACAAACCGCCAAACGATTAGCAACGGAAATTTTCAACGCCTATGATTGGTTTATTTGCGTCTCAGCGCCATCTTTCCTTTTGCCGCTTCCGCTACCGGACTCCTGTGTGAACAGGCCCCAACTGTCTAAGAGAAAAGATCACTAATCCGAAAGAT
Source organism: Dolomedes plantarius (assembly GCA_907164885.2). Lineage (NCBI taxonomy): Eukaryota > Metazoa > Arthropoda > Arachnida > Araneae > Dolomedidae > Dolomedes > Dolomedes plantarius. The sequence goes on from OU015491.1 coordinate 218,498,613, forward strand.
GCATCTCCGACAAATTCGATCTCCGACAAATTCGCTGGAGGGAAAAGAATCTCAAAAGCGGAATCGCTCTAAATTTTTACTGGTGATTGACAAGGTGCAGTCACTCTAGCAAATGCCATAGCATATGCTGTTGGATAATAGCAGATGTAAATCAATGACGATAATATTGTTCAATATCACATATTGTTAGACAACTAAGTAACTCACAGATGGCTTCCAATACTGGTGGCCAGCAGTGCAGTGTACGCATTCCAGTTAAGTCTTGATATGTGATGTTCTATTTGCAAAGATGTCATTAAAGCCCATTTACGTGATGCTTTCAACATTTTATTAAAGATTTTTGGCAACATGGATGTGCATATGAAAGAAATGTACTAGCATGAAGGTGAAAGAAGGAGATATGCACTGTGTTTTAAAAGTGTTCCACTTTTGGTCGTAGGTACTACGAGATGGTGAGCGAGATGTATACAGAGGCTGTTCACACATTTTTTAGACGATGTATATTGTATTCATAAAACTAAATTACATAAAATTCTTGTGTTTTAAATGTTCTATTTGACATCCCTTATTCTGAACTATCTTTCGACACCGCAATTTCCAGGATAATAATGTCTTTTGAAGTGTCAGAAGAGGAAGAAGTGTCGTGAGGTGGATTTTTTTAATCAGCAATGTGTTACAGGAAACGTATCATACAAAATTATGTGTAGGTTAGCCGGTGAAAAATTCCCGCAAAAATGTCGAAGAGAGTCGAAATGTCTGATCTTCATCTCAAACCTTAAACCTATTCCCACTACTATGATTTTGCTTGTTAAGTAAAAGTGAACTGTTTCATATGGTAATTCAGAAGCACACTTCAGGCTAAATTAAACATAGTAACTCCTTTGCTAATGGATTCAGTTAATTATTTTTCCCTCACATTTTTTATCCTTCAGATTAAGCGAAACAGTTTTACAGCCCATGGTCTGTATAAAAGTTACTCGTGTATGAAAAAGTATTACTTATGCATAAGTATTACTTACGCATAATACTTATGTATGAAAGGCTCGAGATGGCCTAGTATCGGCTTTCGGTGCTGTGGGTGCTCGGATCGAATCCTGACAAGCGCCGTAAAATACCTTCGTGTTTAGGCCGGATATGGGCACGTTAAATCCGTATTCCATCCATGAGGTCGGAGAGGTTACGATCCCCCTAGATGCCGCCCCCGGGATTGCTCGGTCAAAATTGCGGTGGCAACTGGCTCAATCGGACTCCGACCCTTGTTGTGCCATTATAAAGTGGAATCGCAGCCCCTCAGCCCGATAGCCAATATGGACATGGTCTGGAATAAATTCTGCCCAGGGGGGGCGCATTAGAAACAACAACAACACAACTTATGCGTAAGTATGTTAACGTGTAATACTTATTACGCGTTATAAGTATTACGCGTTCATTACGTCAGTAGGTTCCAATTCGACATCGCTATGTTCCATGAAAACGCTCCGGCATGAATTGCGCAAGGTGCTGCTCAGGAGGGGATCTTGGGATTCCCGGGTAGCTTTTTGACTGTCACTTGCCAGCTGAAATAAACAGGTTTCTGAACGATATTTTTTTCACACCGCGGGTGGATCGAGATCAGTCACTGCAGGAGGCCAGAATATTCGAGAAAAACACTTCCGCTCTTTGGAACTGTTTTTGCACACCGAAGGCAGTTGCAACGACACGTGTGAGGTTTGTATATATGTCAGCAACTTTTACAGTCCTCTTAATTATCATTTTAATGGCAGTAGGTCATTAAAGAGTGATGCACCACGTCCCGTATCTCCCCAAATAAGTACAGAACCCAGCATTTATGAAAAGTTTATCATTACGCATTCTAAAAAATCAGTGAACTTGTTTCATTGTGTTTCCAATACTTGATGCTGAAACTTTAGGATTCATCCACGGTCTTTAGTCTTCTTTGCTTACCTACCACCAGAATTTTTGGGGGATGTAAATGTTTAGTCAAGGCGGTTATCAGCCCTATTGGATTTGCTCGGCTCAATGTTAAGCCTCGGAGAAAGTGTTTCCAATGATGGTCAACTTGCATTGAGAGATATTTTTTTTTCAAACTGGTCTCCTCAATAGAGAAAGAAATTTTTAACTCTGCTATCTTATTCATTTTAGAAATTTAGTCCAGCAAAAGAAATGATGTGCGCTTATAACGCAGTATACCCCAATTTTTTTCGTTTTTTTTAAAGATGAATTCAAATTTAAAAATATTATTTGCGTATCTTTCAAAGAATAATGGGTGAACCTAAACTATGTCGACAAAATAAGAGGGGTGATAGTACTCATCAAGACGAACAATATTGGAACCTAGGGCCGCATTCCCCTCAGTCTGTCAGAAAAGCGTCAAGTTCAGTGTCCAAGTCGAACTTTCGTCACTGGAAAAAAATGAGAATAAACCAAATTGTAAGTTATACAATCCCATTTAGATCAGAGAAAGAATCAAAATAGGAGCTCAAAATGGCGTACAATGGTGTCGCTGCGCTGTTGTCACCCCACCTTCGTTTCAGCATCATTTCTGCCCCACCTTCACATACACTCTTGGTGTCGTGTTAATCTTGTCTACTGCAACAACGATTCTAGATCTTCAAATGAGTCCATAGGTTCCTCGTGTACACCAATGATTTCATGTCCCCCCCCAAAGAAGTGTAATAGATTTAGGTCCGGTGAGCTTGGAGGCCAAGCCACAGGTCCCTCACGTCCAATCCACCGACCAGGATATGTGAAATTTAGGAAGTGGCGGGCCCTTGTGCTTAAGTGTGGTGGGACTCTATCATGCATAAACCACATGTTCCTCTGTGTGGTGAGCGGAAGAGCTTGCAAGGTACCGAGAAGCTCTTGCTCCATGAAGACAAGGTACGCTGCGCCGGTGAGACGTTCTGGCAAGAGATACGGTCCCACCAGCCAGTCATCAACGATACCTGCCCAAATGTTCACTGAAAATCTCTTCTAGTGTTTACGAGGTGTAGTAGTGGGGTCTTTCTCTGATCTGAATAGGATTCTGCAACTTATAATTTGGTTTATTCTCATTTTTTTCCAGTGACGAAAGTTCAACTTAGACACTGAACTTTACGCTTTTCTGACAGACTGAGGGGAAGGCGGCCCTAGGTTCCATTGAAAATATTCGTCTTGATGAGCATTATCACCCCTCTTATTTTGTCGACATAGTGCATATATGTATATTGGGACGATCCAAGATATCCTTTTCGGTTTGAATCGACATCCATTTGGTTCCTCGAGTGGGCTCAGAGCCCTACGCACTCATACATTTGTTCCAAAAATGTATCTGTCGGACCCGAGCTCCAAAACCTTCGCAAAAACAACAATCTCGCCGTACCCATGAAATCGCTTTTTCGGCCAAAATAAACCGAAAGCGCAAAAGTCCACTGGAGAAGCGTCAGGTGATTTTACAGGCATTTCATTATATGGGATACACTTTACTCCTGTTTCTGATTCTTTCTTTGCTAAATGAGCGGCAGTTGATTTAAACGTGTGACTAGAGGCTTTGTCCACATGAAACTGAAATTTATCAATGTCCTTTCCATATAAGGCTGGGATTTCTTCTTTAAGAATTGGTTCTAAATTATTCTGCTGATAGTAGAGTGAATTAATTTTGGCTTTACTTAGACTTTTTTGATTTTTAATTTCCCGTAGTAACAAAATCCTGTAACTATCATGAATGCATTTGGGAACTTTTCTGTACACTGACGAAGCCATTTCGTGCGGTCATTCCCGTTAGTTGAGCGACAGAAAATGAATCTTTTTTTTATTACAGTCACTTAAATACTCCCATGCCTTATCAAGTGCTACCACAAATTTCCATTTTTCAGCAGCTAGGGGTTTTTCATATAATTTTCTACAATTTGTTTTTCTTTCAGCAATATACTTTGGCAAAAGCAGATGAACTTTAGGTTTAAACATCTTTTTAAACTTCAAATCTTTAAGAATGATTTTATTTACAGTGCCAGAAGACATTCCTAGTTTCGATGCAATGGATGTTTGAGTCGGCGGAGTTTCTTTTAGGATCAGAGACTTTACTTTCTTAATATTTACCTGCATTCGAACAGTCTTAGGATGAGGTTTCGCGGTCATGTTTGTATATATATATATATATATATATATATATATATATATATATATACAGGTTGTTATCAAAATAATGGAAACACTCATAGGATGGATTAGTGAGCTAAAATTTCGACATAGTCCTTCTCATTCAATCTCCCTTTTAGTGCCGTTTACATGTGCCAAAATCCCGGGTCAAAGCAGGGTTGTTTCTTGCTTTTTGAATACTCTTTCCTACGGTAGGGAAAAATACAGGGTGGAACTTCGCTCCTGCTTCGAACTAGTATTAAACCAACACCTTCTCTCAGCGGAGAGAAGGTGTTGATTAAACCCGCTAATTACCCATGATGCATTGCGAAGCAGGAAGTTAGTAGTAAACAAATATCGTGGATTTGAACATGAGAGAACCCATGACTATTAACTCTTAACGATCGCATACTTTTTAAGAAAACGGGAAAAAAGTTCCTATTTTTTCCGGAGGATTTCATTTATTTCTTGTTCTGTCACACCTAGTTTAAAAAAAAAACCCATCCCCAATTACATTATAAATAGACTGGTACTGCCATCTGGTATGTAGAATAAGAAATAAAATTTTTTCGGGGTAAATGAAATAGATTGTTTTTAATCTTTTTGGTGTGTCACTTTTGAACACTAAATCCGGAAATATCACGGGCACGAGAAATAGAGAACGAAACTTCACCCCGTAATTTTAACGGGAGGGAGAAGGAAGGGGTTAAAGCGAGAATGTTGACCTTTAAAAAAAAATAAATTTTGGGCAAAACATTTCATTTTTAAAAACAGTTTATTATAAGTTTGCACATATTACATATTGGAAAACTATTACTGTATATTATATTCTTTTGTTCATGCTTTTATAATAAATAAAATATATATATAATACTCTTAGGCAAGACATGTTAAACAAATATTTAACTCTATCGGAAAAATATTACTCTAAATCATGTGTTGATACGTTTTGAAGCTATTTAATCTCTTACAAACAGCATAAAACTTATTTTTGTTGAAAAGAGACTCATTTGCATTAATTTTGCTAATATTTTCATAGCTTATTAGCACTAAAATAAAAATGCAACATTTTCATTTAACCTTTTCCTTACGTGGTGGGATAGCATGTATCCCAAGAATAGAGGCCCAAGAATGAATATATATATATATACACTGTAGTGCCACTGAATTAGGGATAGCAAAGCCTATGCAAATTGTGTAGCGCTGCGCATCATGTATGCGCAAGTGAGGGGGCTGTGGTAACTGCATATATAGTGCGTACTGTGGTTGTTCTGAATTACTTGTTGGAATTGCCAGTATGGGTAAACTGATTTAGACGCCATCGATCGCGGACAAATCGTAGGTGTGCGACGCATGGGCCATTCAATTTTCGAAATCGTCAGACAGCTAGGATTTTCAAGGTCGACAGTGTCAAGAGTATACCAAGAATACATGGATGGTGGAAAAAAAACTAGCGATCGGGCAAACTGCAAAGGACAATTAGCCTTGACAGTGCGTGGTGAGAGACGGCTCAGGCGTATTGTACGTAGCCAGCGAAGCCAAACATTAGCTCAAATTACCACCCAGTTTAATGACGGTGCCAGTCGTACAGTCAGTAAACGGACTGTACAACGCTCGCTTCACCGTATGGGTTTCGGGAGCCGTCGACCTACTAGGGATGCGACATCGATGTCGATGTTTTCAAAACATCGATGTTTTGATTAAAACATCGATTTTTTAAACATCGATTTATTGAAGCCGATGTTTTTTTAACATCGATGTTTTGTGCTCGATGTTTTACGTTGTCTCGATGTTTTTTTTTAAATGAAAAACTACCGTAATAAAAAAAAATTACCACGTAGCATAATTTTCACACTCAGTAAATGTAAGTCTGAATTCTGAAAAGGACGAATATAAAAGGGGGAATGATTCCTTAGCAAACAGACAAATGGCAATTAACAACCAATGAACCAATCACAGCGCTTGGAATGTTCCTGACACTCCAGAACCTTCGATGGGGTTTTATTTTACAAATAGTATATACACGAGTGCATCCATTTAAGTTTCTGTTTTGTTCTGGTTTTATACAAGTTGACGTTAATATTACTAGTAAGATGCCTCCCAAAAGTACCGTTTGGAAATACTTTTACAAAACCACTGACAAATTGGCGAAATGCAATATTTGCCGTAAGTCCCTCAAAACTTCTGGCAATACCACGAATTTATCTGGACATTTGAAGGCAAAACATGGCGGTATTTACAACGAGAATTTTGAGTCATCAATGTAGCCCAAAGCAACCAAGTTTTTGTCATTTGTGCCTGCCCAATCAGAGAGTAAAATTAAATCACCCCCTCCCCCCACGACTAACGGAAGTAGCATTAATGTTAGAGATTACTAAACCAGTTTTAAAAAATGGATGTTCTAAAACATCGATGTTTAAAAACATCGATGGTTTTTGGGCGATGTTTTATTAGCATCGATGTTTTAATATTGAATATCGATGTTTCAAAACATCGATGTTTTGTTATCGATGTCGCATCACTACGACCTACGAGAGTACCATTGCTCTATACTCGCCATCGGACTGCACGTCTTGCCTGGGCAAGAGAGCACAGAGACTGGAGTGTAGAGGACTGGAAACGAGTAGCATGGAGTGATGAGTCTCGATACCGACTACTTAACGCCGACGGGAGGCTGAGAATATGGCGTCAGGCTCATGAAGCCATGGATCCTGCATGCCTGGCTGGAACTGTACAAGGGCATGGTGGCTCAATCATGGTCTGGGGTGTTATTTCGTGGCACAGTTTAGGATCTTTGGTACGTGTACCAACCTCCCTCAATGCAATTCGGTACGTAGAGTTGCTGGGTGATCACCTCCATCCGTTTATGCTGTTCTGTTATCCGCGCGGTAATGGAGTTTTCTAGCAAGACAACTGTACCTCTCACAAGTCCCGGTTGGCTACTGGCTGGTTGGATGAGCATTCCTCTGACTTCTCTGTCATGAATTGGCCACCTAGAAGCCCAGACTTAAATCCTATTGAGGATCTTTGGGATGTTTTGGAACAAGGCGTGAAAGGCCATCACACAGCACCAAAGAACCTTACTGAATTATGGACAGCTTTAGCCAATATTTGGCAAGCCATACCCGTGGAACGTTTCCAGAAACTTGTTGAATCTATGCCTCGTCGTGTGGCAGCCATTATCAAGGCCAGAGGAAGCCCAACTCGTTACTAGGTAGGTATCCCTAATTCTGTGGCACTTCAGTGTGTGTGTGTGTGTGTGTGTGTGTGTGTGTGTGTATGTATATAACCCCTTTAATGGCCGTTCTTACAAAGGGGGTAGGAAGTGTCCCGTTCTAAAGAGGGAATCGGAATAATGTGCCCCGTAAGCAAAAGGTTAAAGTGTTATGGTAAAATTAATAAATCTAATACGTATAATCAATAATTAAACGTACCATTAAAATCTATTTATAAATAAATTGTTTTAGAATTCACAGATTAAAAATTAATTTATAACTATTTATGATTTTTTTTATTTATACACGACTAAAAATTACTGAATCAAAATTGAAATAAAAATTACATTTTGATTTTACAAAAGGATTTATTAAAACAATAAGTATCTGACAGTTAATCTTATAACTTAAAAAATGTACCTATCGATCCGAAAAATTTTTTCAGTCTTTATTACTCCAGGAATTTAAAACAATTTCTTCCCGCCAAACAGAGCTTCGTAATTTTGGCCACATTCTTCGGTATGGAAAAGCTAAATTTAGCGATGAAGCCACGGATTGTACGATTATATCTAATATCCGCATCAATCTTCTAGTTCTTATATTCCTTTTTGCCAATCTATTTTCTAAATTTATTTTAAAAAAAACAGAAAAAAATCGTAAACGTTCCATGATTATCAACAGCGACTGGCATGTGTTGCGTTTAAATAATAAATAAACAAGGAATGATGTGTATATGATGATCACTTCCGTCGAATCATCTGATGACTTTTACTTCAGGTAAGGCGGGTAAAAGCAGGACGAAAATGTTGTCCCGTGTAAACGGACGTCAAAGGATTTCCTTGTTAGTGGGTAAATCCCGGGTATTATTGTTGTCCATGTAAACGCAGCTTTTAAGGTTACCATAGGGGCTGAAGAAAACCATGAGATGCCATCCCAAACCCTGATAGATCTACCTCCATGATTGACAGTTGAGATGACACAGCCAGAATCTTACGCTTCTGTAGGTGTTCTCCAGACATACGCACGTCCCGTTGCGAGAAATAGTGTGATTCGTAGGACCAAATGCCGTTTTTCGACATATTTCTCGACCAGGATTTGCGCGCGTGGCACCATTGTGGACGATATTTTGTATTGGCATCTATTACAAGTGGCTTGGGAATAACTACTCTTCCGTAAATGCTTTGTTTGTGAAGTTCCCTTTAACCTCTAATGGTTGATACCAGAACAAGCAGATATCGATTGAGCTCTTCGGTCATTTTGGTTGCAGTTGTTTTCTTTCTTCGTGTCACAATCTGCTTCAATACCTCTTCCGTCTCTTTCTCTCAGCTCTCCCTTTCGTCCCCTATTCTGTTTGGCAAAGGATGTTTTTCCGTGCACTCTGTTTGCTTTCATGACTTTCGATACCATAACTCGAAAAACACCCATCAGCCTGGGGGTTGCAGTAACAGATATCCAATTTAAATGCGCGCCAACAATTTGCCCTTTTCACAAGGTCTGCAAGGTTTGACATTTTACGCTGTTCCCCCAAAAGTACGATGCCCTTAGCTTCATTACTGCTACCTGACGGTAGAATAATACATACACTATATTATATAAAAAATACCGTTGGCCAGACTTGTTTTTTAAGGAATACGAAGAACATTCATAAACACCACTAATATTGATAGGTAGGTGTTTCCATTACTTTGATAACCATTTACATATATATTTATAATGTTCTGTACATCACGTAGTGGAGTAGATGATACACCCAAGATTCGTGGGTGCGATTCAACACTTTTGTAGTCGAGGCAGATCGGCGAGAAGAGACATGAGGAACACTAAGTCAGGCATATTGTAAATCCGCACATAGGGGAGAAAAACCCACAGAGATGCGAGGCATTGAAGGGACGCACAGAACAGAGATGGGACGCATATTATTTTATTCCGAATTATTCTGCAGACGAATACTATTCAGCAAAACACAGGTACCTTTACAACTGGACACACACAATAGCAACGCCACCGGTCCCTGCCGGGGCGCATTCAGAAGGCAGATTTTACATCGTTATATCGGAACAGCCGCGGAGCAGCGCAAAAACAGAACAAAGTTAATAAGCGAGGTGGGGCAGCAGCGCTAGGATAACACCTGGACAAGACTTTGACACACAGTAAAGCGCACGCCGAAATCTTTTGCAGAAGGTTTTAAAGTTTAGGGGTACTAACCACGGGGAAATCTTTTTATTGGCTAGAATTGGGCATCTGACTTGATTACATAAAGGTCGCATGATGTTCCGAAAAGCGCAACGTGGTGAAAACATCACGTGGAGCTGATTCGTGTTTACAAATATCTTTAACGCGCGTGCACTAAGGGGTAATTTGGATGGTTAGTTCGTTAATTCCTAGGTCGCAATTAGAAGAAAGAGACTGTACTTTATTGAGAAGAAACAAGGATAGTTTTAAATACGCATTAGATATATAATGGTGGGCCGTTATTATCTATCACACACACACACACACACACACACACACACACACATATATATATATATATATATATATATATATATATATATATATATATATACATATATATATATATGTGAGTTCCGATAATAAAATCCTGTGGTGCAGGTCACAACTTAACCGTGAAACCGGGAGACTCAATGACGTCCCAGCACTGAATACGTTGGTTTTTACGTTGCCGATAGTGTTGAAATGGACGTATCGGCACGATTCCACATTCATTCGGTTTTTCACGTAGGCCCCGAGGCGTGAGCTCTCATAAATTCGCTCTGACAATGAATACCCGGGGCACTGGCCCCGAATTTAATGTCGACACTGAGAAATCCGTGATGCTCATCGCATTTTCCTCTCGCGATCGGAAAAAATGGATAAATGAGTAAGATTCGATATACATTTGGTTTTCTTATGTATTGCCCAAGATCTACGCATAGATAATTGTTTTTCAGAAGTAAAACTACAAATGAATCTTGGAGAATCAGTGACTTCATAGAACCGAATACATCGACTTTTCCGCTCTTGATCTGCTAGATCAGTAATGGCGAACCTATGACCTGCGGGAAGGACACTGTTCCACGCAGGCTATTTAAATGACCCATTCGTTGATTTTTATATACGAGGCATTTTCGGAAAGTAAAGATACTTCACCGATAGCAGCAGAGGAAAAGTTTCTGTGAGCCCGTTGGCAACACGGACTGTAACCTTGAACATTTCGCTTTCCCCTAGAGGTCATTTGTTATTTTTACGGTGAGTCTTGTTTGAGCAGCGCTTCTTTATAATGTCTGCGTCAATTTAGAATCCCGCCAAATGTGGGATACAGGATCCCCGCCAAAGAAATCATGACTTCTGTTTTCTGGGACAGACAAGGCATTCTTCTGGTTGACTTCATGCCTCCCGGCACCACAATTAATGCTGATGCATATTGCGAGACTTTGAGACGTCTCAGACGGGCAATTCAAAATAAACGCAGGGGCTTGTTGACAAGAGGAGTTTGCTTGCTGCATGACAACGCTCGTCGTCCTCACACAGCGCTTCAAACCAAAGCACCACTCAAAAGTTTCGAATGCAAAATTTTAGATCTTCCGCCATACAGCCCGGACCTTGCACCCAGGGACTTCCTCTTATTCATTTACCTGCAGACACATCTTGCAGGGCAAAACTTTCACGACGATGATGAGATCAAAATTGAAGTTGAAATGTGGTTCCGACAACAGGCGGCAAAGTTCTATGACTGTGGAATACAAACGCTTGTACCCAGACTTAACAAATGCTTTGACAATGGCGGCAACTATGTCGAAAAATAAGGCATGTACCAGTAAGTAATTTGTTATGTACATTTAATCAATTAAAAATTTTTCGAGTGAGTATGCGGCATTGTATCTTTACTTTTCCAAAATGTCTTGTACATATTTTTTATGCCATAAAAGAGAGAACAGATAATGAAAAATATTTAAAAAAATAAAGTATATATATCTAATGTCGAATTTATAAAAAAATATTTCCAATTGGACATTGGCTAGCTGATTTTCTATCGTATCACTGCACCTCTGTAGGACGTACATGGTCGTAAAACGTCGTGTTTCGTCCTTTTGTCACGAAGCGTGTATGACTCATGACAGTTAGTCATAAATTTGACGTGCATACATATTCGTTGCATCGTAGAACAAAGATGTACCAGCTCGGGGATGTATAGTTCAGTCTTGTCGTACGCGCCTAGAAGTGTTTAATAATTCAACGTTATTATTATTATTTATTATTAAAGTTTCTCATCTACATTATGTATGTATATCAAGTACGTTAATAAGAAATTTCTTCTCAAATTATTGTATTCTAAATATAAATATTTTTAGTTGTAGTCCTGTACTATGTCGGCGGTTAAAAAAATAAAAACAAACAATACAAGTTCCCGACCATATATCAAGGATTTGGAAATGAAAATCATGAAATATTTTCCTCAATTACAAAAACATTTTCAAAACACAATAATATTTGAAAATACGCTTGACGTTCAAGAAAATTAATTTAAAAATAATTTAATGATGATACAGGAAATAAAACAAGCTTTTGGGGAAAGATTTAGTTAATTTATAAAATACATTTCACTTTATTTTATATCCATACAAAACGGAATTCGAAACAATGGAGTTAACCGAATTTGTGTGGCTAGGTATCCATGATGTAGAAATGGAATTTGTTGAATTTCAAAGCAGCATAGTGTGGAAAAATAAATTTGACAAATGATTTACGAAGCAGAATGAAAAATGTCTGAAAGTGGTGCAGATAACAATGATCCCACACTAAAAATTGAAAATATTATATGAAACGTATGGGATTCTTTACCAAATGATTTTATATCATTGAAGAAACTTGAAAATGCTCTTTTAACGATGTTTGTTCCACATATTTCTTATGAAAAATTGTTTTCTTCAATAATTTTTTTAAAATCTACTAATAGAAATAAACTTGGAAATGAAATGACTTCGAATTGCGTTAAACTAATGAATACGGAATATGAACCTAATATTAAGAAACTATCTGAAAATAAACATCAATAGATTTCTTATTAAATATACTTTAATTTTACTATGAACATTATTATACATACACATACCTGAAACTGTATCTATTTATAAATAATATTTCATAATATATATTTGATTTTCTTTATTCCTTGTTCATTCAAATACTCAGTGCAGGGGCGACTGCCGACTGGGCATGGTGTCACCTGGTGCGGTAATTCATGGTATCAAACCATTTATATCAATTTTTTGACGTCGACCTTTATTTTTTGCTCTTCACTTGCAAAAGTAAAAGTTGTAAAACTAAAAGGAAACGTAAATTTTTTAGAGGATTTTAAAAGTGAGAACCAATAAAAAGTAGTTTTTAACCATCCTCCCCTCCCCCCTTTCCAAGTGACGCCACTGACTTAGTAACCCACGAGCTAGTACTCTCTACCGCCCCCCCCCCCAAAAAAAAAATAAATAAATAAAATAATGAACAAAATTTGAACCACTTCTGAAAAAGTTTCGCCATCATTGCGCTAGATAGACAGGTTTTGGTTCGATTCGACACATACAAACACACACACACACACACACACATATATATATATATATATATATATATATATATATATATATATATACACACACACACAAAGAGAGAGAAAGAGAGAGTCTTTCTATATTTGTAAGTAAAGGTGGGAAACATTTATAAACACTCGAAATGTTACTTACCCATTTTTCTTCTTAGATCAGTTCAGTCTTCTGTCTAGTTTTGCCATAGTTAGTAAAAAGGGAAAATGAGAATTGTTCTTTTTTCTCACTGTATAAGAACAACCAGATTTCAAACTTAAAAGAAAATCATAGAAACAGAATTTTCAGCGATACATTACGAAAATATGCAAGGTTATCCTAAAGTTTGAATGCCTGTCAAGTTTAATATGAAATACCGACGATTACTCTGTCGTTTAAATTAACTACTCTATATCACGTCAATGTTCTGCACATTAACTGAGATTTGTGGAGTTGAAATATACTCTCCAAGCTTTATTATTGCGTATTATTTTCCAGACAGATTCATAAATGCATAATCACCCGCACATCACGCTTTGTTATTCACCCGTACGTGCATAATTGCTTCCAGAGCACATCTTATCCGTCTGATTCCTCCAAAAGACATTTGCTTTTCTTTCCAGTATTTCAGAATCAAGAGCTTGGAAAGAGACGTATATTTTCATGACAGATTTCACTTGAAATTTCATTTACTAATATGATGCACTCCATTTAACACATAAAAACACGATTTTTGGTGTTAGTCCGTCCGTTTCTCAATTTACTATTAATATGATTTTTTTCCACTCACGAGAGAATAATTTCAATTTTTTTTTTCTAATTAGAAAATTTTTAGTCTTGAGGTAGTAAGCGGACAATCACAATTTTTTCAAACTTACCATAATATAAATCTCAAACTTTCAAGACCCCGAGACACATTTTTTTTTTTTTTTGGAAAAAATACTTTGGTGGATATACAGTCGAACCCCGTTATAGCGAACCCTGTATATAACGAACTTACAGATATAGCGAACGAAAATTTTGGTTCCGCCGTTTTCCTATTGGATTTAATGCTAATTTATCCTTTTATAGCAAATCTCTGAAATCTTAAGAATCGGCTATAACGAACCTTTTTTTCCGGTCGACTACTGATTTTTTTAAAAAACTTTTTAAGAATGTTGAAGATACAACGAATGTTGAAGAAGCAGAGGATGTTGAAGAAGAAGAAGATTTACCTATTGCAATGTGGATAGAAAAGCACAAAATTTCATCATTCTCAGATTGTGACATGCAACTGTTCGAATTATGTGACGATGAAGTCATTACAATGTGAAAATTCGACTGATTAAGATATTGTGGAAGAAATTAAACTGAATCATTCTGAAATCGAAGATTCTGCATCTGACGCTGATGAAGAGGAGCACATAAATGACTAAATCCCCACCATCTCAGATACTACAGCAACGATGCGTGTCATTAATAAGTTTTTGTCTACACAAACAGTGGATGAAAGAGTGTTGGAGTCACTTGATGTATTGGACAAAGAAATTCATAAAATGTTTTTGAAATCGGCATCACGTCAGCAGAAGATTACCAATTATTTCTGTATCAAAACAGTGAGCAAAAATTGAAGGTAAAATAAATTTATTGACATTTGTCTTCATTTTTAGTTAATTTAATTAGTATTGTGTCAGTTTAATGTAATCGATTTTAGTCAATTTAATTCATTAATGATAATTTTTAATAGATTTTTAATACATCATTATTGAATACACATAGCAACTAATGAAGTATACATTTTGTGAACTCTAACATTTTTCTTAACGGTTCGGATACAGCGAACTACCGGATATAGCGAACAAAACCTTTGGTCCCTTGAAGTTCGTTATAACGAGGTTCGACTCTATATATATATACACATATATATATATATATATATATATATATATATATATATATATATATATGTCTGATAGCCTTACAATGCAAGATTTTGTTAATATTTATTAATATCCAGATGAGTGAATTTCAAAATTTGATATGATTTTTTCAAACCATGCTTCACATTCGGCAGGTTTCGATGCTTATAGTTTTTCTGAATAACGGTAGGGAGCAAGCGCTCTTAGTATTTTTTTCAAAGGCGAAGTAACGGCTGTTGCCCATCATTGTATAATTCCGGATAAATGTTTTTGCTAATCAAAAAATTACGAAGCCAATTTCAATCAATCAAAAATTAATTATTTATTTTCTAATTTTCTCATTAAGTCTCTGTCTGCATTTATAAATAACGTTCCTTGGGTTCTCGACCACACTTTGACAACAATTTTGTAAACTTTCTCTTTAATCGGTATACGGCTAGACTGCATAAAACTGTTGAAGGGGCATAAATTATTACAGAAAATAATTTTTTAACGAAAAAAGAATAATAACTGTACACGTTACTTGAATAAAGTTGAAATGTGAGATCTGATCACACCTTTTCCAAAGGCACTGACTGATACACACATATACACACAGAAATATACATAGTTCAAACATTCAAATTACTATATATTTGATGTGAGAATTGGGATGGTGTGCTGGAGCTGATGCCGTTAAAGAAGGGATTCGTCAAGAACTTTGTAAAGTCCCTTTACCCTTATACGAAGTTTCGTTTTCGTATACTATTATGAAGAACGTAATTGGGCACAAAATTTAGACCTCTACCCGTGATATATATATATATTTTCTAGCTCCGTTACAGGTGCCATTAGCCAGTGGTACCAGGAAAACTGGCCCATTTACAACTCCAGAGAGAGAGGGAAAACTGAAAATCCTTTAGTGTAGAAATTCTGAAATCCCAGTTCAAGAATTTCGAGAATAAATAGTCTGATCAGTTATCAACCTTTTACTGTGTTAATGGACCCCGGGCATCCTAGGGGTTAATACGTCGGGGATGCTCTCGTGCCTTCGGGTATGGGCACGTTCAATCTGTTGGCCAAAAAGTTCCTCCATGGGGATTTTTAAAGGTGGGAGGTGTGTTAGAGCCACCCTCCCCAGATGCCGCCCTTGAGGGGGGTTCTGTTTCAATTGTGGTGGCATCAGGGCAGAAGTCGGACTCCGAGCCGTGTGGCGAACAATAACATGTGCTGGAGAGAGGGAGAAAGACTGTTGTGAAGAAATTCCCAATGGGACATTTCACTTCCTCCCAACAGGATGTTATATTGCCATCTTTTCCATCGATGCATTTCAAGGTCGTAAGGCGGCCATATTACCGCCCACATCTGCTTGAAAGGTAGGGCTAGGAAACCTAACTTCTTTTGGGAAACTACGCACCCCAAAATTTCTTAGGAATAGAGGAAGGATTCATGTCGAAAATTCCATGAAGAGACAAGGGGCCTCCAATTTCTCGGAAAGGAAATACCACGGGGGTCAACCGTGGGAAAATATATCAACCTGCCAGGAATCAAATGCGAGAAACAAGAATAAATTTAGGGGTAGACTGACTTGGAGGAGGTGCTAGAAAAAAAGAAAAAGTCCGTTTTTTTTTTTTTTTTTTTTTTTTTTTTTTTTTTTTTTTTTTTTTTTTTTGAGGGGGAAAGGACAGAAAGAGAGAGAACGGGACGACGAGAGGCGGTCAAGAAAACTCGAGGAGCAGGAGCTGTGTGATGACCCTGAGCTGCAGCCACAATCCCAAACTGCCTCTACTTAAAACTACATGACGCTGAGAGCTGCTGCAAACTCAGTAGTCCCCAGGTTGGTCAAATCTCCCCTAAAAATAATGACCGATAAGGCGGACTGATACATTTATAATTCTTAATTTAACTTTGCTTGGTCCGTAATAATTCTCACACAGGGAGCGGAGAGAACATGGTCTTGAATTTTTTTATATATAGCCAAGAATTCTTTCAATGATACTCATTACTGTAAAATAGTGTAAATAAAATGTTTTCTGTTTATTTGTAACACCGTGTCGACTTGTTACTTACTAACCTTGTTGGAGTTCATCTCCCAGTTTTGTACACAACGCAATGGGGTATCTCTGGTACCCCTCATAACAGGCTGTGTTACAAAGAATTCGGAAACTGCATTCATTTGCCCATCTAAGATGCATTAAGAATGATTGTACAGGTATTTTAGATCCCACATATAGCAATTATCCCCGCGGAAGTCTCATTTACAATGATATGCGCAACACCCACGTATGACATTCATTTATATTTGAAAATATAAAAGTTTTCCATGCGGTGTGGATGAACTATGGAGGGCAATGTAAAACCGGTTTTCAGAAGATTTCGTTTAAAGCGTTTCTTTATTTTTTAAGGAGAGAGGGTGCACCCGTATTAATTATAGACGCATACAGTAGCTAATAACTCGTGGATTATTCTAAGTAGAATGCTAATTAAACTGTTTTGACACGAACATCTTTTAATAATGCAGCTCGCATATGCTTTATATTTCCGTGGCTTATAATTAGAGCTTAATAAATGATGCAGGTTTGTTTTGGATCTCTTCTCATAGTGGGACTTAAAGAGAGACACTCTGGGGTAAAAAAACGACTTGTGTCTCAAAAGTATTGGGACTGTCCAATTTTCAAAGGGAAACCTACGTCAATTTTGCGAGGAAGCCGAGTTTGAGGGTAAAAGCATGTCGCTCGAAAACAGTCGATTGTGTGAAGTTGACTTAAAAAGTGCAAAGTGTTAAATCTTAGGTGTCTCGTGAGTTAAAAGAAAAATGCATACGCGAATCTAAATTAATTAGCATGGCTAATTGACATCTTTTTTGTCCCACTCACGCATGTGTCGTCCATTAGTAGTTTAAAAAAGACTTAAAATAGCTGTACTTCGTTTAGTTGTTGATATGCCGCGCAACTTACATCCTTCGGATGAGGAGGTGACCAAATTTTGGAGACTTAAATGGATAATTTTGGAGACTTAAATGATAATTTATGAAGAAATGAGAAGAAATAGAGCAATGATTTATCAAAGATTTTATCAAAAAAGGATGATGACGCATCTCGGGAAGGGGTCTGAAGAGCCAAGAAATAGAACGAAAAGAGACGACCACGCCATTCTTCGTTTCGTGACATCCCAAATTTTGCGCCTGTGTCAAGTTTTCTAGAGTGTAAGCAGTGGCGTCTCGAAGGATACAGTTCATCGTCGAAAACGGCGCTGTTTCGGTGCTCCGAAAACAGTGCCCCGTGCAGAAATCAAACCGAATCGTTCACAAGCTCGATTGCATCGGTCCAAATGTCACATGCAGTGGAAAGACGTATGGATTACGAATATTTACTCCGGTGAGAAATTCGACCCCCCCCCCCCCCAACAGACAGAGGAGTCTTTGGGGGTCTACGTCTGCAGTCTTTGGAACATCTACGTGTTATATTATATATATATATATATATATATATATATATATATATATATATATATATATATAATTAGGAGTATTCATTACTGTTCCCATTTGTGCACATTACATAAATTGGAAACCATTTCGTGGTCTGCGCTATTAAAAGATAAAAAGTTTTAAAAGTACGTTAAAAGCAGATATATTAGCCCCGGTAATGCCAAGGCATTAACTCGTACTCTAAGAAGCTCCAGTAGAAATGCAATGAAAACGTAACTAACACATTTGGAATTAATATGCGATAACTGAAAATTTTGTTTAGAAAGACACAGCTTTGAAGGATATCCCTTGAAATTTGCTACATTTTCCGAGGTTTAATTTTTATGCGAACTCCAGTAATTGCGGGAGAATTTTACCCATGACGTTTTAAATTTTTTAAAAAATTGTACCAATTAGATTATAAAATGTTAGAAATTTCAAGTTCCAATTGAATATATTTTTATAATTTAATTTCTTACTTGTTCTCACGCCGGTCCGGCGATGTGACCGCCTCGGGCGCCGTTATTGAAAGAGACGCCCAAAATGAGACATAGTAAAAATACGAAATGTTTAGCTAATAACGAAAAAATATTAATGGTTTAATCTGACTTATGACTAAATTCGTAAAAATACACAAATATGAGAGAATATTTAGGCCATTTTTTTAATAAATTGTGAATCTGAGCTCACGAGAAATAAATTTTGAATGCATATATCAAAACGTTGTCGTAGCTCCAAGATTTCTACTGACATTGGCATGTAACATATAGCACACAGCCGAGCGCAGTTTTTCCAAACTGAAAATTTTAGAGAATTATCTACGAACAACCATAACCCAAGAGCCATTGGATGATCTAGCAATCATTGCTATAGAAAAGACGGTAACTAAAACAATTCATTAAAGACATGCAATCGAGCTGTTTGATGCCATAGGGCCTGTTCACATGCAATCCGTCAGCGTCAACATTACTCGTATTGAAATATATTTAACCAATAAAAAACCTCCAAACGATTAGCCACAAAACTGTTGAGGTCTGTGATTGGTTTAAAATATATCAATACGAATAACGCTAACACTGACGGATTCTTCTATTTGAACAGGCCCTTAAAGGTTCAAAGAATGATTTGTCATTATTTTTTATAACAAAACAAATTATATTAAAATTTATTTACCTTTCTCTGCTTTTTAAAAAAGTTCTGTCATTTAAAAAAATTTTAAGTTAAAAAAAAATAAAACTTTTTAATGAATACATATTTTCCACAAAATAATCATTATTCTGAAAGTAGACTATTGTTAATAGTGATACATTCATTGCTTACAGTCTCTCCAAAAATTTGAAAAGGCACCGTTTTAAAAATTTGCCTCGGGCACCACGATGGATCGGCCCGGTCTTCTTTGTTCTCGAAAGGATCGTAGGATACCTAAACAGTGTTTTCTTATTCAATAAAAGGAAAGAGAAAAAAAGATTACATTATGTAAGTCTAAAACTAAGGGACGTACATCAATAAATGCCGATCAAAAGATAACTAGTTGGTACCCGTCAAAACATGACGGTTGGATAGTAAATAATTGTACTAACACACAAATTCTACTCAACACATCATTGCCAAATGTTGAAAATCATAATATTAAGAATAGAGAAATACACTTTATTAAAAAATTACTATTGAATGCAATAAAAAGAAATAGGGTTACTCAACAGCGCGAAATAAACAATTCCGTCAGGTTTAATTCTATTTCTCACAAACATAATTAAAAACTAGTTGGTACCCGTCAAAACATGACGGCTAGATAGTAATTAAATGTACAAATAAACAAATTATAAGTAAATAAATGTACTATTACACAAATTATACTCGACACATCATTGCCAAATGCTGAAAATCACAATAATGCGCAGAAACTAATGTGTTTATGCGGCCTCGTGCTTAGTGAGTATCTAAAGCCAGATTTAAAAATGTCACTGAGCATGCGTAGAAAGCAATTTTTTAAATTATAAATTATCTCCAATTAGGAAGCGCGAAGTAAACAGTTTCCACCAGGCTTAATCTTATATTTCACAAACATAATTATCATAAAAATAAAAATGGCAAAGAGAGACTCTTGAGAGACGCCTTAGAATAAACATGCTTATCATTAAATCATGTCCCTGAGCATGCGCAGAAACGGTGGGTTTCTAAAGCCAGATTTAAACATACCACTGAGCATGCGCAGAAATAGATTTTTAATTGTAAATTATTGCTCATTAATAAAAATTGCGGTTACAAAAACCAAATTCGACAAATCTACAGATTACAATCTTTCGTTTAAGACCAAAATGAAGTAAATCGATGCAGTAGTTTTCTCTCACGGACTGCCCAAAAAGTCGGCTTAGCAACTTAAATATATAGATAAAAATGGCAGAGAGAGAGAGAGAGAGCTAGAGAGATTCCTCGGAATAAACAAATTAAGGCCGTGTTTATGCGGCCTCATGCCTAGTAAGTATATAAAGCCAGATTAAAACATGTCACTGAGCATGCGCAGCGACAAATCAATGTGTTTAAGTGGCCTCGTGGTTAGTGAGCATCTAAAGCCAGATTTAAACATGTCACTGAGCATGCGCAGAACGCAATTTTTAATTGTAAATTATCGTTCTTCAATAGAAATTGCGGTTAAAAACAACAAATTTGACACATCTCTAGATTAAAATCTTTCGTTTAAGGCCAAAGTGAAGTAAATGGATGCAGTCGTTTTCTCTTAGGGGTCCAAAGATTCGGCTTAGCAACTTAAATGTATAGATTGAGACCGAAGCTGAAATGTTTCACGCCAGTGTGTCAACAATAAAACCCAATACGACCGATCGGAGCGAGATAGTGTGTGTGTGTTTATTTAAAAGGGCATCCCACGCCGTCCTCTCTTAACCCATCCCTAACCCATCACATCACCGGGCGATAATTTGCCCCATCTGCACCACAGGCTGAGATCATTCACCACTCGCCGTTCCAACAAGTAGCTGTTCCGTAGCGACTTGACAGTCGACTTTACCGAGATCGGGACGGGCCCACTCGCACATCAGCTCCGATTCCGTCGACACCCGTCGGGAGGTAAGTGTAGCGCACATTTTTAATGCTTTAGGGAAATGAGTCGAAATAGTTTAACGGTAGTCATATAAAACTAATGATAACCGTATTTTTCGGACCATTAAACGCATCTCAAATTTATGGATTTTTAGAAGATTATTTTGTATTTTGTTAGGTATAGAAATATATTTTCAATTTCTTACTTCATAAAGGTTTAAAAAAACTATATAATAAAATAACATATATATATATATATATATATATATATATATATATATATATATATATATATATATATATATATATATATATATATATATATATACATACATACATACATACATACATACATACATACATATATATATATATATATATATATATATATATAACTATAATAAATAATATATATCAAATATATATGATATACAATAACTGGGACCATAGGCAATCCGGATAATTTGGGTAATAAGCAAAACGAAATCTTAACCAATCAGACTTACCGTTTATTACGATAAAAAACTATGTTTTGTAACAAAATTACATTGCATTGTTTACAAACAATGGCACCCCCAGGGCTGGCCCTCTCCAAAGAAATAGAAATTGCATTATGAATATTGAATTTACATTATAAATATTTTTATCTGTTTAACTCGGCACCCTCCAAGATTAAATCGTGGATGCGACACTGCTTATAAGACATTAAAAAATATAAAAATAACTTCTCACATCATTTCTTAACAAAGAATTAATAAGTCTAGTAAAGCTTTCTTAAACTCAACAAAAAGGCATTTTATTGCCATAATTTATTGTACAATCTATGCAGGAACTGTACATTGAATCAAACTAAAAAGCGAATGTTTGGCGTACTTGTAGTGATGGTCTTGCTATCACGGTTAAAAATTATTAACTAATGTTAACATTAAATAAAAAGTCTGCAGATCTGATCCGGATTATCCGGAGATCCGATTAACGAGGGCCGGATAAACGAGTTTTTACTGTATATATATAAAATAAAATATTCATTTTATTTTAATGTTACCTACGGACCACACAAGATGCACCCCAAATTTTTTAAGTCAAAAGGTGCGTCTCACGGTCTTAAAAATACGGTAAATACTATCAGTTCGGGAAAAAAATCTTACAGTCCTTAAAACAGGCAGCGTGAGATTTTTATAATGAACGTTGTTATGGAAATTTAAACGCTAACAAATGGCAGAAATCGCACGAGCGAAATAAGGAATTGAATGAGAGCTCGCGAGTAGGCGAATGGGAAAAGGTAGTTACTTGGAAGGTGGCGGTGAAATATTGGCGATTTGAACGCAATCTTTTAAGGGTAAAAATACAGGTTTTATGATTTCTATAATAAACGTTATCTTATATAAAACAGTTCCGTAAACTGACTGACTGACTGACAGATAACGCACAGACCAAACCGCTGCACCTAAAGGGCTGAAATTTTGCATGGCGATTCTTCTCATAGTGTAGGAGTGCATTAAGAAAGATTTTTGAAAAAGTCTTCTTGGATTTTTTAAAAAATAAATTTTTAAGCTGTTTTTATAACTGTTTTTAAAGTTTGCATTTAAAATAATAATCTGAAGGTTATAAAATTTATATCACGAGAAAGATCGTAAAAATTCCTTTAAAATGAAACCCTTTTCGAATCTTTACATCGATTTTCTGATTTTTGGTGAATTTTTAAATATTAATATTTATAATTTAATTTATTAAATGCTTATCACGTGATTTCTTTTTCTGGTACTTTAAATAAATTTATCGTCACGTGCATAAACAACTAAATAGACAAAAAAAATATTTTTTTCTTTCTAATGCAGCAGACGATTGGATATTATCAAAAAAAAATAAATATCCCTTACGATTCTTTTATATATATATATATATATATATATATATATATATATATATATATATATACGATTCTTTTATATATATATATATATATATATATATATATATATATATATATATATTTATATCAATTGTATACATTGGTCGTCGTATTTATTACAAATATATATATTTATTTTTCGGCATTAATTGCATACATTGACCGTTGTATTCAATTTGAATGTACTCCGTAGCGAAGTGCGGGTTTTCAGCTAGTCTATATATATATAAAACAGTCCCGTAACTGACTCACTCACTGACTGACATACAACGCACAGACCAAACCGCTGCACCTAAAGGGCTGAAATTTTGCATGGTGATTCTTCTCATAGTGTATGAGTGCATTAAGAAAGGTTTTTGAAAAAGTCTTCTTAGATTTTTTAAAAATTAAATTTTTAAGCTGTTTATGTAACTTTTTTTAAGTTTTCATTTAAAATAATAATCCGAAGGTTATAAAATTTATATCACGAGAAAGATCGTAAAAATTCCTTCAAAATGAAATCTTTTTCGAATCTTTACCTCCATTTTCTGTTTTTTGGTGAATTTTTAAAGATTAATTTTTATAACTTAATCTATTTAATGCCGATCACTTTGTTTCTTTTCTTTTTGTGATACTTTAAATTAATTTTGCGTCACGTGCATAACAACGAAATAAATTGTCAAAAAAAACAACTTTTTATTACTAATGTGGCAGACGATTGGACATTATCCAAAAAAATATTAAAATAAAGTAAAAGAAATGTTCCTCAAACTGTACTATATTATTTAGCATGTTCTATTAGATTTAATTTGAATATTTTCTTCTACATTACTTTGTCTATAAAAATATCCGTTACGATTTTTTTATAAATACTAGCCGCTGCGCGACCAGCATAGTCGCTTTTTGTTTTATATTTTCTTTCGCAAAACAACTCAACTGAAATAAACATATGTAAGGAATGTTACTATTACCTGTCATCATAAATATACGTTGTTAAGTGGTAGTGCGATCTCAGCCAAAAAATTTATAATCATTTCAAAATTCTCTATAAGGCTGATTCTAAAACATCGGGATTAAAAAAATATGAATTTCCATTACTTCAGAACAAAGTTAAAGATAAGACTGAGAAACCCAACAACAAAGATTTTAAAAATTACATTCCTCTCTGTATGTAATATTTTTCAAAATTAAGATATCTACACTTTATCATTACATCAAATAAGAAATTGTTAGACAATTTTTTCACTAAAAAAGGAGTAAAAATTCATCAAGTACTAAAATATGGCGTGGGTTACATCACTCTCTATATATACTATTGTTCACAATTCAGATATCTACACTTTATCATACCAAATAAAAAATTTTGGGGAAAATTTCTTCCCTTATAAAACAGAGTAAAAATTCATCAAGTACTACTAAAAAAAGTGTAGACAATTAACTCTTACTTACTATTAAGATATTATAATGCAATTATTAATATTTTACTATGACATTCCTCAAACTTCTTGATATACACAGTTGAGTTTTTCAGAAATAGGAGATACTACAGTGACAGAATTGAAAGAACGGACTCTAGATAAACCTACATTCAACTGTCCATGATTAAACACTGAATTTGATAGGTCTAAAAAAATTTTGTCAAAAGTTTGTCCTCTTACATACATTTAGAAAAACCGATGGAACAAAAGAATAAATTATCTCGTGAATAAATCAAAATTATTCACGTTTAAAATACAGCAATTAAATTGTACCAAATTACGTGCTATCGTTGAGCGACTACACACACGCGGTTGACCTCTAATGTTTACATCGGGTAGTTGCAGTCGTTGCCATTCGGAGTGTATAAATATCGCCGATTTTTGTGCCGCATACCTACGCGTTATATATATATATATAGATATTTTTGGGTTTTTTTTTTGGCATTAATTGCATACATTGACCGCTGTATTTAATTTGAATGTACTCCGTAGCGAAGCACGGGTTTACAGCTAGTAAATTATAGTAGGAATAACAGAAATAAAAATGAATCCGGAAAAGAGTGACAGCTCGCGAGTATGCGTGTGTGAGAAGATAGTTTAAAGGTAACTGTAAAACATGGGCGATTTGAAACATAAATATTTAAGGGTAAAATTATTGATCTTATGATTTCTATCATAATCGTTATAAAATATAAAATATAAGAAATATCAGATATCGTAGCGAATCAGGGAAAGAATGAGAGCTCCCGAGTATCCGTGTGGGAAAAAGGTAGCTGAAAGGTAATCGAAACTTCTATACCGGGGCCAGCCTAGGTAAACTGTGTTAAGAGTCACTTTCGAATGTGTATATACATAGAAGAGCCAAAAACGAAAAGCGATTATATTGGATAAGAAAGAAATTTTCAGCGTCGTTTTTTTCTAATGTTTTTATTAAATATATCAGTCTGCAATTGTTAGAATAATTAATATTTCTAAATTCTTAAATAGTTCTAATAGCATTAATCATTAGTTTTCTTTAAATTGTTTTGCCAAATGATTCCTAATCTGGCATATATCAATTTGTCGAAGTACGTTGCCATGCAGTTAAAAGTTCATTTGTCTACACTGAGCGTTGTTTATTTTTAATAAACCTAAATGTAGGCTAGAAAGATTCGCAGCTCTAAGTCATATAAAAAATGGAGTATAATCGACAAGCCGCTCATTCTTCTGGGCTTACTGTAATGGAAAAAAAAATCACCAATTTTATAGTTTTTTGATCAAGCTAGAGAAAAAAGTGTAAAAAAAAGTAAGAAAATTCATATAAAAAAATTTCAGGTAGTCTCTTCAAACGAAACTACCGCGGGTTATTAACGTAGGATTACTTATCGTTGCTTACCTTTTTTGTATGAATATATGTATCTATATATATGTACGTATGTATATACATATATATACATATATGTAAGTCAAAATTTTGACGCATCTTGGTACTTTTATGTTTAACTAGTCCAAGCCATAGACTGGGTTTGGCGCGCTGCTAAAGTTATAACTCGCGAGGACGGACGGACGGACGGTTTTAGCGTGTGAAAATTTCCTTTCCAAAGGATAGTTATGGAGGAACGTAATACTACGTTAAAATAGAGAAAGCAATTAATAAGACATTCTTGTACAATTGTTAAAAAATTTCTTCATTGCCTATTTCTGAAAAATATCCAGCTGTAATCGATTTTTTACGTTGGAAGCATTCTCTATTATTTTGAGGGAAATGAATAATTTTCGAGTATTCAGGTTTTCAATAGCCTATTTAGGGGAAAAGGACTCATTTCGAATCCGCAATAAAGCATGTCATATCCATATTGAAAGAAACATCCTTGAAATAGCTATAACACGTCAAACAAAATGTAGAAATTTCCACCATCATCTAACGTTCAACTGAAAATGAATACGTATCGTTTCAAGGAATTCTAGAACTCATACAGGTCTACTTGTAGGCTTTTGAATCCTTTTAAAAGATTTTTCGGTAAAGGGAGGGGAGGGGGGTAGAGATCGAATTCCATTCTTTGCACATGATCAACATCTTTAGAGACAAACTATATCGGCGAAGTACGTACCAAACAGGTAATAAATATTCGCATTTCCATTCATCACATACGCTATCATTATCTAACTACTCATTCAGCTGTAATTTTAACTTTAGATCCCATTCTTAACTTGTTCACGACGTCTCAATCTATGAAATCTCTATTCACTGAATTCTGATTAATACAGGGATGTTTATTTACGGTATTTTGTAATTTCTTTTGGAACCTTGAAGCCTTATTTTGTGTGTATCTTCTATTCCGTAAGTACTTTATTACATTAGCTAACACTAACAACACAATCCGTCAACAACATAACACTAACACTAAAAATAAAACACCAACATTAACAACAACAAAAAATTAACAACAAAAATTTTTTTAACACTAAACAACAAAATCCTCAAAGTTTATGTGATAAGAGAATAATAGTAAAAACTAATGTTCTTATCCGCGTAGCATATTATAGATTAACTTATATACACCATGTTGATAATGAAATCCAAACGGATGCAAGGAAATAAATATATGAGATAGGAAAAAGTTGGTCAATTGGGGGGGGGGGGGAGGCGGCGCTATAATCATCTTTTTGTATCACAAGGGCCAAACTCATCTAGACCTATTTCTTATATGGCTTCATTTAAACATTTTCATTAAGAAATAGAAAAATACTTAAAATTTTCGTTATAAGAAGTTAAACTTAGCGTTACGGTTTTTTATTCCCATTTACATGGATCGTCAGGATAGTTCAAGCGGTAGAATTCTTGTTGGGAGATCCGTGTTTGGATAAACGTTTGGTAAGGTAACACACGATCATTGGAAAGCACGATACAGGACCGAAAGATCCTAAGAGATGTGAGATCTCTATTATGAATACAATTACCCTCATTTCTCTGTTTCTTCATGCAGACAATTTCGGCCATGAAAGAAAGACACAATTATGAATACCATTTTTATTCTTCCCCCATTGAGTCCAAAATCTCGGATTCGAAGAAATCTCATTTATGAACATCTTTACTATCTTTTCTTATATATATATATATATATATATATATATATATATATATCTGTGTGTGTGTGTGATAATATTACTAACTACCTATAATCACCCTTCTGAACTTTATCTCTGTCCTGGTAACCCCTCTTTCTTGTCTTTGGCGTAAATGCCTCGTCTTTCCACACACTAACTCCCTCCGCCAATTCTAGCAACCTCCCTGAGCTAATGGCATTTTGGCGCTTCTACGAGGAGACGCTGGACTGACTCGAAGTGAATAAGATGTGTTGCTTACTCGATAATAAATTAGTCTGTTCCTGAAGCTGACTTATTATTTTCCGGCCACGATGTAAGCTCCTATTTCATGAGATGTCCATTCTGGACATTTCATATATAATTATATATATATATATATATATATATATATATATATATATATATATATATATATATATATATATATATATATATATATGTAATATATATAGACACTCAAGAGCCAAAACATTATGACCACCCCTATATTTTGCAATGAATTCGTCTGGAGGACGTGGAAGGCACGTGATCAGGTGGAAGTGGTATTTAACTGCTGCTGGAGAGTCTGAAGAATCATTCTTTCACTTACTTCTGTGTGTGATGGGAAAGGCTGCGGATCTAAGCGACTTTGATAGAGGGCAGATTGTAATGGCTCGAAGGCTCGGAACAAGTATTTCCGAAACTGCACGACTCGTGGGTTGTTCGCGACCTACAGTTGTTAGTACTTATGCAAAGTGGATGAATGACGGTGAAACCAGCAGTAGACGACATGGTGTTGGACGTCCGCGCACTATCAAAGAAAAAGGTCGTCGGAGACTGTCTCGCATGGTGAAGCAAAACCGGAGCCAGACAGTGGCTCAGCTGACAGCCCAATACAATGCAGGGCCAAGTAGAATAGTATCGCAGCTCACTGTTCAGCGGACACTGTTGGATATGGGGCTACGCAGCAAACGTCCCACTCGTGTGCCTTTGCTGACCAAGCGTCATCGCCAACTGCGCCTGCGCTGGGCCCGGGAACATCGCGACTGGTCCATGGATCAGTGGGAGAGAGTTGCCTGGTCAGATGAATCACGGTTTGTCATTCATCACGCCGATGGCCGTGTCAGGATACGCCGTTTTCCAGGCGAACTGTTGCTCCCTCAATGTACAGTAGGTCATACACAGGCCGGTGGTGCGGTATTATGCTTTGGGGGACGTTCTCTTGGGCGTCTCTGGGACCCATGGTTGTGGTAGAGCAGACCATGAATGCTACAGGGTATCTGAACATCATTGCGGACCAGTTGCACCCTTACATGGCCTCTGTTTTTCCAGCTGGAAATGGAATGTTCCAACAGGACAACGCCCCGTGTCACAAGGCTAAAATTGTGTTGGAGTGGTTCCAGGAACATGATGCTGAATTCCAGTTAATGTCCTGGCCGCCTAACTCACCGGATCTCAATCCGATAGAACACATTTGGGATGTCATGGGACGGCAGCTCAGAGTTCAAAGACCACCAATTCGCAATATCTCGGATTTGCGTGACCGTTGCTTAAACATCTGGTACAATCTGTCTCCGGCCATCTACGAAGGACTTGTGGCATCCATGCCAAGGCGGGTTGAAGCTGTGTTGCGTGCCAAAGGTGGGCCAACTCGTTATTGACAGGTGGTCATAATGTTTTGGCTCTTGAGTGTATATAATAATAATGTATATATATATATATATATATATATATATATATATATGTGTGTAATATCCACATTACATCACATCCTTAAATTATGACCTGAAAGGGAAAACTAGCTCATATTTACAGGGGTGGAGCTAGACTCAGCCTGAAAGTAATAAAAATTAGATTTAAATGCAATCGGTCCAAACTTCTTAGTACATCGTTTATTAGAGCGAGAATACATCCGTTCATTCCAGAAGAACGGCTCGGAATAATATCACCTTTCAACATTAAACGCGAGAGGGCGAGGTAGAAATGTGACTATTATTTGTAGGGTCAAGAGATTTAAGGGCTCAGAAAGCTAACCCAGTCCTGAATTCGGTCATATACACGTGTAAAAATGCAAAGGCATGCGATTCGAGGGAAGTTCTGTGGCTAATGGTTTTAAAGCGATAAATTAATATTACTGGGGATTGGATTTAGGAAAGGGAATTTAAATGGTAGAATGGAGGGCATTATATTTAAGATATTACATATATTATTATTATTCTTATTGTTATTATTATTTTAAGGCCAATAGTCCCGGGAATCTGAGAAAATCTCATTTAGGAATTCCAATCTCCCCATTTACCCTTTCTTGTTGTGGCCAACGATCCTTCGCATGTGAGAAAACCTTATTTATGAATACCATTCCTCTCCTTTTCCCTTTTATTGAATCCAACAATCCTGGATATGTAAGGAAATCTCGTAAATGGACACCATCCTTCTTCTCACCTCCTTTCGTTTTGCGGCTCCTTTCGTTGTTGAAGTTCCGGATCTGGGAGGAAATCTCATCAGAGAATACCATTCCTTTCATTTCCCCTTTATTGAGTCCAATAGCCCCACTGATGTAAGGAAATTTCCTTAATGTATACCATTCTTGTCCTTAGTTGCTTTCGTTTTGAGGCTAACAATCCCTCCAGTGTGAGGAAATCTCATTAGTGAATACCATTCCTTTCATTTCTCCCTTCAATGAATACGACGGTGCTAGCGATGTAAGGAAATCTCCTTAATGAATACCTTTCTTCTAATTACTCCCTTTTAGCTTTGGGGCCAAAAGCCCTAGTTCTGTGAGGAAATCACATTATCGAATATTTCATTTCATTTCCCAATTTATCGAGTCTCATAGTGCCTGCGATGTAAAGAAATCATCTGAATGAATAACCTTTTTGTCGTTACCTCTTTTTGTTTTGAGGGCAACAGTCCCCGTTCTGCGAGGAAATCTCGTTTATGAACCCCATTCCTTTTATTTACCTTCATTATTGAGTCCAATAGTACTGGCTATGTAAGGAAATCTCCTGAATGAATGCCATTTTTATCTTTACACCCTTTCGTTTTGATGCCAACAATCTCAGTTGTGTGAACTAATCTCATTAAAGAAAACCATTCCTCTCATGTCTCCTTTCATGGAGTTCAGCAGTCCTGACGATGGAAGGAAATCTCATTGGTAAATATTATTCTTCTCCTCACCCCTACTTGTTGTGAGGCCGAATCCTTGCGATGTGAAGAAATCCCACTGACATGAACATCACGGCTTCTGTGTACTTACCCTATTGGATTCGCTCACCTCAATGTTAACCTATGGAGAAAATGTGTCCAAGGACTGCCGACTTGGATTGAAAGTTGTTTAAAAAAAATTGTACTCCCTAATAGAGAAAGAAATTTTACACTTTGGGGCATTTTTCGTTTAAAAACAAATTCAAATAATGTTTTTAAATTTACATTATTCGAGGAAAAAAAATCTGGTAGAGTGTGTTTGAACCGCTTCTAAATTCCCATGGTGGACGAACTTTATAAAATGAATCCGTTTGTAAGGTGCAGAAAAGTTCGGGCTATCTGAAAATACCATTTTTATTGGATTATCGGCATTTATTGAACTGTCAATAGTAGACACATTTTCTACATAGGTTAACATTGAGGTGCGCGAATCCAATAGGGTTGGTGCACAGCCTTAGGAGTTGTTGTTGTTGTTATTGCTAATACCACCTGGTTGGAGGTTCCATTTACGAGGTCCTGATAGGCTATTGGGCTGAAAGGGTCGGGTCCTGTTTTGAATTACCACCACAAGGATTGGAGTTCGACATGGCTAAAGGACCGGTCCCGTAATTTTGAACCGAGTCAAGTGACGAGACCGGAATACTTGACCCCACACCTCCAGAGGTAAATTTGAGAACTTGGAGGACATTGAAACTACGACCTATTTTACGTGCCCCGACAACCATTGGTGAACACGGTGGTGGATTTGCAGCGACGAACATCGAGCCAGGGACGTTCAGATCGCTGGCCCGTTGCTCTTGCCAACTGGGCCATCGCGCCCATGCCTTAGGAGTTCTATAGGTAAGAAACGTGTGTCGACGTGTACCTGGGATAGAATCCCGGTCCTGCCAAACGGTTATTACAAAAGAAATGCAAGATATTATCAAACAGATTGAACACGAATCAAATAAAAACGCCGCATAAAAATACACCCGTTTCTTACATTCTCTTTTCACTGCACTACCGGTTTGCTTCATACTGAAATTGCTCTAAAAGTTTCAAAAATTTCTTATTTTAAATTGAAGTTTGTCACAGCTGTCAAACTTAACTGAGACTTTACAACGAGAAAAATACATTTCCAACACTGCATACTATAAATGTTTGTGAAAGTAAAAGTTCTTTTCGACTCATCTAAAAAACAACCGCAGTCGGTGGACCCGGTGGATAGAGATATCGACACGTGGGCGATATACCATAACGAAGATATACATCTCTGACACTGACCTTTACAAACAACTTTGAGAACGGGTGAATATACTGCTCGTTATTGCATCGATATATATAGTACCCTCCTATTCTACCAGCTGTCGCGAGGACCGCATTCCGCATGCAGGACTTCATTCTCAGACATTTCATTCATCTCGCGATGTCTATCGTTGGGGAGAGGGACACTAGCTTTGAGCGTTTTAGAGAATTTAGTTAATTTGAATAAATTTTTGTTTAGACGGTGGACTGGTGATTCGTTTTGGCTCCGGAGAAAAAATATATTCAGATGACAGAAAAATGTGAATTAGTATTTTAAATATTAAAAAAATTAAAGAAACTGATTTCTGAGGATTATTTTTATCAATTAACGAAATATTTTTAAACTAATCGAGTGAATGCATTATAAAATTGTTTTTAGTTACCGAATTTAAATGCTGTTTTGGGGAACTTTTAAACTGAAACTCGTGTTTCCCCTGAGAGTGTACTATTCTTTCGTTACCTGCATATTAAAATGAGTATTTGTCTAACAGTTCTTCCCGTACGAAAACATCCTTGATTGGGAATGTAGAATATATAAAAACTCTTCAGCTGAGCGTTCAAAACACATTCATAGTGTAAAACACTATCGGCAAACTCAAATCTTTTCGTCGTTCAGAATAACACCTAAACAGATAGTCTTGGAGGATAGTAAGTTAATTACACATTGATTCTGAAAGTTAGACCACACACACACACACACACACACATATATATATATATATATATATATATATATATATATATATATATATATATATGAAAGGTCCAGCTACTGAAAATTTTTAAAGTATAATTCGTCGACGACTCGATGTTTAAATTATTGCGAACTAAACTGTATTAGTAATATGAGATTACTACAATTTTTCTTCTATTTTCTACTCTCTCCATGCTCCCGTCAGAAACCACCCACTCGTAAAAAGCTGTTGAAGGTCCGATCCGAGTGCCGAGATTTTCTCAGGTGACGTAAGAGGGAAATTTACATTTGTATGTATGTAGAACTGAGAGTTAAACCGGATGTGCTCTAGGCCCACAAGCCGACGAGACTTTCGTCCCGCTTTTGACAGCGCCAGACCATCAGATAGTGGTTTTGATTATGCATCAAACAATAGTTAAGATTGTTTTACCTGCCTCGTCATACAGTTAAGAGTAAACGTTGAAACGAATGAAATGTCTGCGAAGTTTTCTAAAAAATATTAGCTACATTTTATTTACAACCATGAACACCCAGTGCTCTCTTTCATATATAAATAAATTATATATATATATATATATATATATATATATATATATATATATATATATATATATATATATATATATATATATACTGCTGTGACTTGTTATTAATAATTACTTCGTACAATATTCTTGCCATGGTCCATAATCTTTTGTTGGCTTTGCACTCGCTGCTCCTTCCTACAGCAAATAGCCTCGAGATGTATACCTGCTGTCAAAGATTTACCACTGCATGTCTTGAAATTCCTGATTAATCCCTAGTTTCAGCGCCTGACATGCATTTAAAGCATTTGCAAACGTCTGCAAATGATATAATACAAGCAGCAAAATCTTATTAAAAACTTGCAGCAGATTGTGAAAGAATTCCGTTAATTTCTCATGCACATCAATAATAAAAGAATCCATTAAGTTTGGAGAAACCAACACAGCTGACAAACGTTTTTCGTGGGAAAGGCAAAAATTTTGGCTTAGCAATGTTTCTATGGGAAATTCAGAGGAAAATTATTTCCTTGTTTCTCATCGAAATCAGAGTCGATTTCATCAACCTTAAGTTTCAATCTTCTTGTTTTTATGCTCGTATGTTTTGCAATAATATAACATCTATTCCAGTGGGAGAATGGTTAGCAAACTATGTGAAGAACTGTTTTAATAAGGCTTCTGAAAAAAAATTAAATCAGCGATTAAGTATATAAAAGTTATCGTACTTTTGTTGCTTTCTAATGCATTATTTTATGATTACAATGAGACAGGGATATCATCAGCATAGAGCCGTCGCGTTGTTTACTGCTAACGTACGCTACTTTCATAGTAGGCGCTACTATAGAATCCGGGTATTTGACTGCCTGGGCCACTACTGCAACTCGCTCACAACCTTGACACTGGCGCATTCCAATAGGCCGCTCTCAACTCCAGATTTTGATCTTTCAAAATTTATGTAAGTATGTCACCAGCCCAGGGAAGGGGCGGGGGAACGATCATCCAAATTTGAGGTCTAGTCTTAAAAAGGTTGAGAATCTCTGGTCTAAACAAAGAGACGAAAATACATTATGTTATGGAGACCATTTGGACTATTTTTAGAGTGAGGTATGGATTGCTTTAATGGAAAGAATTTTCTAAAAATATTTACCGAGTTGCTCCTAAGATGCACAACAATGTTAAATCTTGATCCGTAGAAAAATATTGCTTGCTTGAGTAACTCTCAAAGGCTTAAATATACATACATACATATGTACGTACACACACACACACACACACATATATACATACATACATATGTACGTACACACACACACACACACATATATATACATACATACACACACACATACTGCTAGCCATTAAAATTGCAACACCATGAAGGAGGGATGATACAAACGTCAAATTCGCATGAAAGGAAGAAGGTGCTGGGATTTACAAATTATTAGCATTTAAGCGCAATTGAGCGACGCAGGAGGGAGAAATGACATCTCAAAACTCTGTATACAAGGAAAGTTTCGCAGAGGATTTCTCATTCGAAAATCGCATTTGAATGTTGGTTGTTTGTGAGAAGATCGTGTTATGCCTCGTATAAGCAGAAGAGACGGCTACCAGCAAGTGTTGGAATTCGATAATGGCAGGATCGTGGCCTATCGATAGTGCGGTTTATCGTTCCGCGATATTGCTACTCGCATTGGTCGGAATCCAACGACTGTCATGCGAATATGGAATCGATGGGTTCAGGAGGGTCATACTGAACGCCATGCGGAATTTCAACGGCCTCCCGCCATTAACCCCCGAGAGGACAGACTTTTGTCAGGTCGATCTTGCAGGATCGTACAGCCCCATCACGGACCATGAATCAGGAAATGGGCTTGTTTGCAGCCCGACAAGTATCCGCACGTGCAGTGCGACGACGCGACGTCTGGAGCAGCAAGGACTGTCTGCACGGCGACCATTATTGCGGCTTCCCTCGACACTGCAGCACAGAGACGCGCGGCGACAGTGGTGTGTCCAACGACAAAACTGGATACAGAAGTGGCACCCTGTCGTCTTTTCAGAAGAGTCCCGGTTTTGCGTGCAGCATCATGATGGACGTATCCGTGTCTGGAGGCACCGAGGAGAACGCACGTGGCGTGCTTGCATTTGATATCGTCATACGGGCCTTGCACCTGGTGTGATGGTATGGTCAGACATTGGGCACACGACACGAACACCTCTTGTTCGCGTCGTCGGTAATCTGAACAGCCAACGTTACATTTCTCAGATCTTAAGGCCGGTGGCTGAGCCTTCTCTTCGTGGCCTCGGAGACGTCATCTTTCAACAAGATAACGCAAAAACGCATGTTGCCCGTCATGTCTTGACCTACCTCGACACAAACGTTGTTCGATTGTTGCCCTGGCCAGCACGTTCTCCAGATCTCTCATCCATTGGAAACATCTGGTCGTAGGTTGCTGAGAGACTGGGCCGCCACCGCTCTCCAGCCACTAGGATTGATGATGTGTGGTATAGACTTGAAGCATCATGGAATGGCTTGCCCGTATCTGTAATCTAAGCCCAGTTCAACTCGATGCCTAACCGGATTAGAGCCGTTTTAGCTGCCAAAGGTGGCAGCTGTGTGTACTAATTTTGGACCCTGTATATCCCAAAATTACTTACAAATTTATTCATGGTTTCCACCTTCTATGCTGTATACGTACAATAAGAAAAGTTTTGCTACTTGCTTTCCTTCCTGGCGTTGCAATTTTAATGGTCAGCAATATATATATAGTCTGAAATTAATGACTGAAAAATGGATGATCCAGAGACTTAAAAATAAATACCCTAAAGACACGCATTACCGTGGCTGACACGAAATCGGAAAGTGAAAGAAGAGGAAACAAGGCGTGCTTTCGAATTTTGGGTATCTTAGAAAGGATTCCACCAAAAATTAACCCAGTATCTTTATATTTGCATACTTGACCGCATTTAGCAAGGTCAAAAAGAGAATTCTGTGTAGCCAAATGACTACGCTAGGCAGTGGGGTTAGGTCTAGAAAAACATGTACCGTTGATTTTTTTCTTTTGTTTTTTTATGTTCCCGTTATCTTTAGAAAATATTAAAGTCATTAAAATATTTTCTCAGACTTTCATTATTAAATATATTTCACTTACAATAGATTTCAAAACACAGAAACGAAAAAATAGTTCTTTTAGCGTCTGAATTTCAAATCGTCCTTGAAATCGTGTTTTGCTTTTAATAGTTTCCATTACGAATAAGATAGTTTATGTAAAAAGGCGTCTGCCGTTTCCTTCTGCAGACAACTGAAAGAAAAAAGAGAATCTTTAATCTATTCTTCCACTTCCATCTTTCACTTTTATCCATCACTGTATTAGCATTTCGCAGCGATTCGCCGAGTGGAAATTGCTCCGACACGATGTCGTTTCCCCTACGCGCCCGCAACTGAATTCTTGCCGGAACAATCGCTATTATGAATTATTCCTCGCCGAGTAATCCCAGTTTGAACGACTGTCTATAATTGAGTATTTTGGCCCTCGAATTCTTCAGATCTTTAAGAAATCCCCCTTTTTTTTACATGTGGAAAGGATGGGCTTCTTTTCTTCTCCGTTTATCCAATGAGGTGCACCTGTTGGAGGTAAGTTAAAAAAGCTAAAGTCAAATAATTATATGTGACCTTTAGAAATGACTTTTTTTTTACCAGTAGATATACGTATAAATAATAGACTAAAAAGTCTATTATTTATATAAAAGACTTATATGACGTACTAATATGAAAATGTTTTTTATATGTCGAGCGATAGTTTTGTTTAAGGACTACCGATCATGACGATATACTTATTTCTACCAATAAAACCAGCCATTTTGGCTTGTTAGCTAGCTTTTGTGCCAGGAGTGTTTCTTTTTTAAACGTAAGATGCCTGCAGAGTATTGAAATGCATAATACACATCTGACTGGATATTTTGCAATTTTAATGTATAGATTTTAGGTGTTTAGGTATGAATATATAGTACCTGAGTACGAATATTTTCTATGATCATGTAAGTAAAGTCATTCCGATGTTTGATTCATAGATGTTCGTGTCCTTGCTTTTCACCATTTTGGGTATCGCGTTTGACGTGTTAAAGAAAACTGAAAGAAATAAAAGAAATCGGTACATTTTACTCTAGAGAAGAAATTTTAAATTTTAGAGGGATTTTTCAAGAGCGAGATGCCGTTGCCAAAGTGAAAATGTATTGACTTACATTTTAAACAAGAGAAGAACAATTCTTCTTTTCGAAATCGATTTTGCTCTCTTTACACACATCTGCCGAGGAAGCCACGAATGTCCCATATATGATATACTTGGGAGGCAGAGTGAACCAATAATAAGCAATAGTTCCGTCTCTTAATCAGTCATTCACACAGTACCTTAATAAACGCTCTGCGTTTGTTTTTCTGGTGTGATGTCTTTTGCCTCATAGTGAGTGGTCCTATTTGTGGAAAATTTTCACCTTAACGAATATTGCGTCTCACATTTACCGAACCTCCTGGAAACACTGCAATTTCTACAACAGACTAAGAAGACTTAAGTGCAAACCACAGGGTGATTTATTCGGAACTCGACCCAGAAAGCTTGCGATTACTTTGAAAGAGGAAAACATTTCAAGGTGACATTTGAATACAAAGTGCCGTACATTCTGACATAGGTGCTGTATGGAGCAATAAGCCTGGAACTATTCTGCAGTTGCAAAACGATAGCACACAAAAAATTGAAGCAATAAATACCAACATGCTGAAGTGTACATTTGACAATGAGCAAGGACGAGTGGATCTCGCCAATGGCGACATTTTTGGCCTCTTCTATAATGGTTGGTCGATTTAAAGCATCGGTTTTTAGCCGGTGGTCGTCGGACCCCATGTGCACCTGGAGAACCCAAAAAGTATTCTGCGAGGTCAGCAGTGATAAAAAAATTGTTATCATCGCTTCAAAACGACCGTGGATTTAACAATTTTATAAAATTGTGAACAAAAAAATTTGGGGGGTTCCGATTTTTTTCTTCAAATTCTGTATTTTTTCCCCGTTTTCTGACGTTTCGAGTACGAAAAAATCCTTGTTCTGCTTAATCTATTTTCTGTGACACAAAGTCTCAGAGTCACGGCCATTTCACCGCGTCGCACCAATTTTACAACTAGTAAAGCAAATGCAGGCAAGGTTAGGGACCACTGGTTTAGAGCGTTACGGTCAACTTTCTTCTACAAAAAATGTTCATTAGGCCGAGATGTACAGTTTAAAGCCGATTCCGTACGGCTACAAACAAACATGCGAACAGTGGAATTCGAACCCACGGGATCTTGGCCTCTATCGATGTGATTGGGAAGAGGTAATGCACTCTTTATTCAAACTTCAGCTTGAAATATTTTCCCTTTTCAAAATTGTAGCTTTTTTTGGGGGGAGGGGGGGTTAAAGTACCGAGTGAAACCCCTTGTATATAATTCATAAAGATCAACTGTTATAGCTCTGATTTTACTTGTCTATTTCAGCGCCCAGAGGTTACGTGACACACGATGACCATCACATACCAGAAAAATGTGTCGAACACGAGCTTTATGGGCTTCGCGAAGCTGCTCTTCAAGTGGAGGGGCAGCATCTACAAACTCATCTTCAAAGAGATGCTCATGTACGGGGGAGCGTACGCCATCGTCAGCATCTGCTATAGGTTTTACATGAGCGAGGAGCAGAGAAGGTGAGGTTCTCCATTATATATTTTTTTTACTAGTTTACGAGTATGTTCGCTTCACGCACGCATGAGGTAGTGATTGGTTGACAAATTGAAGCGTGCAGTCGTATGTCAAGTGTACGGGAAGTAAGTCGTTCTTCCGTAGAGGGTAAGTTTAGTGCGCTTAATAGTGTATTAAATCATTCATGCCATGGCCAACTCAGAAAAGAGGAGTCGTCGCTTTTATAAGGGTGACCACTGCTCATGTCTCGAGTTCGATCCATGATGTTTGCAACTGTATTAAGGTGCGTGTTACAGTTTTCGAAGGTTTAATAAAATTTAAAGTCAAGGTATTTTCTATTAATATCACATTCTATGCGCAGGTGAGGGTGCATCAGTTGATATCGCAGACCTTCAGTCCTGGAGAGCATATATATACAGTATGGTTATAATTAAACTTCCCCTATAAATAGAATCCTACAGGTCAAACGGGTGGACGGAATGTAACCACATTGGGTATATAGACTATACATGAGATGCGCTCATTGATGAATTTCGAAAAAAAATAGTTAAAAAATGGCCACCGGATGGCGCTTTTCATGGAAATGCATTAAAGTTAACAAAATAAACGGAATACATATACAATTCAGAACAAGATTTATAAGTAATAAATTGTAAAACCCGGAAAAGCCGTCGGTTCTAGGAGAAAAAAATCTCGAGATTTGGATGCCTGCAAAGAAGAGAAAGCGTTATGCAAAACGGGTCTGGGTATAAAACATTTGCAGAAGTTGTCATTTCAGAAGTTGTTTGCAGAAGTTGTTTTATTTCTTTGTTTCCAGCTGTCATGATGACGGTATCTTTAGTCGAACGTGCGTCATTGGTAAAGCTGTTTTACGAAAACAAGGGGAATGCTTCTGCTGCGGTTCGTGAATTTCATCGCATAAAAGAACTACGGCGTGGACCAGTGTCTACTAAAGGTGTCCGGACCATGATTCAGAGATTTGAAGAGACCGGGAAATTAGGAGTTCAACCTGGAAGAGGCCGTAAACCGGTCACACCGGTAGTTGTTGATGCCGTCAAGACAGCTATTGCCGCACAGTCATTGCCGAGAGACATCTATCTGACTTTGGAGAAAGTAGCGCACGTGCAGTTTCTCGAGAGACAGGCTGTCCTTACAGCACCGTCCAGAAAGTGCTCAGAAACATAATGTAC
The DNA here is from genome assembly GCA_907164885.2 of Dolomedes plantarius. Lineage (NCBI taxonomy): Eukaryota > Metazoa > Arthropoda > Arachnida > Araneae > Dolomedidae > Dolomedes > Dolomedes plantarius. Next base: position 218,538,967 of record OU015491.1, read on the forward strand.
TTCTTCCCGTACAAGATCCACAATACCCAATAGACCCTTGATAGGGACACGCCACAACGGCTCGCATTCGCAGTTAGATTTCTCAACAGAATGGCTGTTGATCTGACATAGTCGTGGATTTTTCTGTGGAGCGACGAGGCTCATTTCTACCTCAATGGGACAGTCAACACACAGAATTGTCACATTTCAGCTAAGGAAAATCCGCGGATGCACAATAAAATTCCTCTACATTCTCCAAAGTTGACCATCCTTGGGCCATTCTTCTTTGAGGAAATAACTGCACATGGTCCTCTCACATGTTCTGTTACGAGCCGTCGGAACCATGACATGCTGCAGATGTTTGTTGCGCCGCAACTACAACAAAGGCAGTGCCTTACATCAACCATTTTCATGCAGGATGGTGCGCCCCCACATGTCCATTGGTCCGTGATTTCACTTTTGCTCCATCACTTCACGGCCGAACGTGTTATTAGTCGCTTCTTTAGTAATCCATGGCCACCATGCTCGCCGGATCTAACTCCGTGCGATTTCTGGTTATGGGGCCACTTAAAAAGTCTGGTTTATCGCGGGGATGTTGCGACGTTGGATGATTTAAAGAACTCCATTACGTTTCATGTGCGAAGCATCAAAACTGCTGTTACGATCTGCTGTTGAACACACTGTTTATCACCTTGAAGCTTTGTAGGTGACTGACGGTGGTCACATTAAGCACCTTTCCTTACATTGTCCTGGACACGATTAACAACTGCTCTTCTTGCGATATTTCGTCATAATCTGCACAAGTTTTTGCAAACTCAACTGTTTGTTTTCTCAAACAGCAAACACGTACTCTTATTTATTTTGTATAACATCAAAATCCGATTGGTGTAAATAATACTTTTATTCACTATGCATAGTATGGTTATTTAGTATTTAAACACATTATAACAAATATAAAAGACTGAAAGATATTTACACATTTGCAAAGAGCAGAGAGAATAGATGGAGACCAACATATAGGAAATTTAGTTTCGGTTGTTCACGTGATCTGTGGTGCAATATGTTTAGTGACAGCCAGGCGCCAAACAGAAAAGGGGAAAGACAATATTAAAAGTAGAAAATCCATGAATAGAATTAAAACTGGTGAAGTGTTATTATCATATACATATATGTCAAAACATAACTGAACTGTCAAAATATAGTTGAGAAGTACGGGGAAAGGGGGCTTAAAATAATAAGAATCTAACAATCCATTGACAAAGCGCGCGTATTTTGCTGTGGGGAAAATCATCTTTTAAAAGCGACTTTGAGCGGAAAGCGAATAATTCTAGGCGAGAGGATTTATTTTTAGAAGTGTAAAGTTTTTGGGCGCGAAGTTAAAATTGCACGATCTGCAATTTTGAGGGTGCAGATGACCAAGGTTGAGGTCTTCACATGCGCCATGCAGCAGGAGCTCGGAGGAAATTGAGTTTTGGCGGTAGATTGGATGCGAATTTCGTTGAGAGCGGGAGCTCGCGGCAGGCGTGCTTAGGAATTGACAAAATGGCTACGCGAAAAGGATTAACCTGGAGCTTTGTTGATTACGGAACGTAATAAAGAAGATTTAAGAATATTGTCTGTCCTGTTATCCATTCCCTGCCACTAGACCAAGTGATTAAAGAAGATGTTGACTGCTTCAGTAATATTTAAACACAGGAGCAAAACACGCTTCGTGTCAGATATATATATATATATATATATATATATATATATATATATATATATATATATATATATATATATATATATATATATATATATATATATAAACGCTTGAGTCTTTCTTAATTGTAAGAGGAGTAAGTTATGATGGTCCTAACTTTTGCTTGATGGATAAATCAAAATCACTGTATGAAGATTTGGCACTTTTGAAATGGTGACGAAAGTTCCCCAGCTGCAGTAGCTGGACTGGCGCACATCCGGTTAAAGTCACTACTCTGCATATATAAACATGTTAATTTTCATCTTACGTCACCCGAGGAAATTTCGGCACAACAGGTTCAGATTTTCAACTACTTATTACGAGTGGGTGATTTCTGACGCGAGCCTTTAAGAATAGAAAATAGAAGAAAATATGTAGAATTTCGATATCACTAAGAAGGTTTTATTCTCCATTATATCATCTTCTCGGAATGTGCGTACAAAAATTGAACACCGAGACATCGACGAACTTATAGTTTTTGAATTCTTAGTAGCTCGACCTCTCAACACCTCAGACGTCCTCACAAATTATATAAATGTCTACCTTTGTCAATCAACGTGAAATGAACGTACGCTTCTCTAAAATTATTCACAAAGTGTCATTCTGAACGACGAAACGATAGAGTTTGCTGATAATGTTTATATGATGGATAAATTTTGAAAGCTTAATTGAAGATCTTCGCCTTTTTCTACAGTCCCGAAGAAAGATGTTTTGATATATGAAGTACTTGTGTCACAAACACTAGGAATGCATAAGTTAATAACAGTATGCACAGGAATGCATAATTTGTAACCCATTATCTAGTCTTTATATCTCAGTTATTGCATGAGTTAATGTAATATATTTGCTTTCTGAAAGATTAGTAAAATTCTATTCTCTCAGAATAATGTTTTTGCGGGAAAGAAGACGCGTCTTTGAAGTACTTTCCGTTCAGTGTACATAATATAATGATATAGGCTTCTTAATGTGAAAATTGTGAAAATTTCCCTAAATTTTCCCTAAAATGAAAATCAACTTTTCCGAGACTAGTTTGTTTCAGTTTATTCCTGCAACTGGGTTTCGTGAAATCGATCCACTCTGTCAGATAGTCGAATCGACATTTGGATCAACGCATCATGTGGAACCATTTTTATGTTTTTGGATTTCTCGGACAAACGAAACCTCGGATATTTCTTGCATCCAGACTTTGAAATACTTCTTTCAAAAGCTATATGTAATGGTAAAACTGTAAGCTATTTTTACATTTATGTCAACTTTCATTTCACAGACAAAATATGAAAATAAGTGTTCCAAATCGATAAGGACAGTAATTCACTTTATTAAGACAGAAATCCAGGCGGATTTTTTATCTTACGAAATAATACACGTAGTAAAAATACACAGATAAAAATCATTCGCTGATAGCGATAGCGACGAACTTTGTACCAAAATATTTCTCGGGATGTGTTTTTTTGATAACGGTCATCAAAAAGCCTAACATACGTATAAAACATACAAACACTACACAGACAGACAGAGTAATCCGCAGATAACTATTTTTTATTACATTATTTTTGTTTATATGCGCTAATTTCATAACGTCTTTTCAATGAGCTACTGCCACACATTACGAACGCTTTCAACTCCCCAGACGTGACAAATATGCGTGTGAAACAACGTGATTGCGATCTAACGCGTTGCAGTTACGGTTTGCAGCTGACCTTCGGCGGGTGATGCGAATAAATTTTGTGATCTGTAACAACATACTTGTATGGTACTCCCATGGTCCTGTTTTATCGACATAAAATTATATCATCTGATTAGGAATTAGGAAATAAAAGTGGGTTTAGAATCGTGAGGATCGTATAATCATTTTTTTTTCCTTCTCCTCGTCGCGTAATCAAGTGTCTTGAGTGCTCAGAGTTTGCCTTAAAAGTTTACCAGTGATAGGCTAGATACTACTAAAACACTTGATTTTGTTTAGTGAGAGAGTAACTTGGTCCTGGAGGTGACACTCGATTGTACGAGTCCACACACACACGCACACAAATTGATGTGTTTATGTGAAGTGGAGCACGTTAAATTTCAGAGGTCCAATCCTTCTAGAGGTTGTTCGGTGATAGGGGAATACGCTATACACTCTGAGGGTAACTACTACGTGAGGAGGATATTAAGCTGAAGTGGTTAGGCGAATTTCTTTTCTACTCGCTACTGTTCATACTTCAAATAAAGGTGGACCAAAATCTGGAAAACATATGGAAAACAAAGTTTGAGTTTAGGAATGATTACTCGCTGGCTTCAAAAAGGGAAGAAGGTTATGAAAATCAGATACAGTAGAGTCCCGATAATCCGAACTTCGGTAATTCGAAAGTCCGCTTAATTCGAAACGAAAAGTCAAAAAGAACTAAGTTTTCAATAAAACCACAGTGATACTAAGTAATATAATGTATATTTCTGAAAATTAAAAGAAAATTCAAAGTTAGACAATGCACTGAACTAATTATTACTGAACTTCATTGGTTTGAAAAATCTGTTAATTTTTTTTTTCGAAGAGAAGAAAACCTCTCCCTTGAAGCCAAATTACGCTAACACGTCAGAAAAATGGTGTCCGCTGGGTCGAGGTGGAGCGTTGCTCTATGTAGGGTAGCTCTACATCAAATGCAGCCGCGGCGTCTGAGTCGGATACCCTCTGCTCGCTGTCACCGTCTGATTCACTTTCACTCTCGTTTCAGACGTTGACAGGTTCTTTCAAAACCATTTAAACAATCTGATGATCGTCTAAAATCCAACTGTCAAGCACTGTGACGTATTGTTAGAACAACTTACACTCTACTGTACTGGACTAGGCAGTCTGGACTAGTCCGCTCTTTTATCACCCATTTGGTACCGAGATTTGGTTATGTTTAGACAGACCTTATAAAATAAACTGTGTAATCACACATATGTAATATTTGTGTTATCACGTTTTATTATGCAATTTAAGTATATTTTAAGAATGATTTCGCTTAATCCGAAAAATTCGTGAATCCGAAAAGGGTCTGGTCCCAATCATTTCGGATTATCGGGACTCTACTGTACTGTGGATTTTTCGTGCTGTGTATGTAGTTTCGTAAGCAATAAATTAGTAACGTGAGTATAACCAATAACCGACTGCATAAATACAATGTCATCAACCTAGGCTTACAAGAGCAAACTGACAGGGACATTCGAACGAGAATCAAAACCACAGCACATCAAGGGCGATGTCTCAAATCAGTGTCGAATGAATTGTGATGTCAGAAAGATCTTCATACAATTGTGACGTTAACAGAGGCCTTTGCTTTCAGGTCTCGAAACATGAATATCCAATGATAAAAATAAGCTGTCGCATCACAAGTAAAAGATAGGGACACTTGACAAGATGTGTGCCACAGGGCGCTCTCTTTCTAAGTCCGAATAATTTTTTTAAAATTCGGAATCCAAGTAAAGGCCAGACATCACTAATTGCCTTACGCATTTCTTGAGTGGAGTCATACTAGACCCTCAACGATTTCCTTACACCCATATTATCTGGATAAATAAGGACACTCCTCACGAAGTATTTCTGTTGAAAAGCCATGCGTGGTAAAAAATATCATTAGCATGATCCCCGAACCACCTTAACTCACGAAGGACAAAGTGACCAGTCCTTTGTTCTTTATAAGTAATTTCAGCATTCAGAATCAAGAGTGTTAATGGTCACGCTTGCAAAACAAACCGAGCAGAAAAATTTCTTAACGTCATTTCGCCACCAGGGAAACGTCCGTATTCGAATCCGGCCTCGAAAAAGGTGGCCTCTTGGCGAAACTCTTCCATGATCTAAAGTAGACAACAATGCTCTATTCTACCCAAACGCAACGTGCTGAGAGTGACGGTACCGGAAGCTCCCAGACGTTCGACTTGAACAATCCATATTTACGATCACTTTCATTTGTTAGGCAATCATCGAAAATGAAATATTTTATCTCTTTCTGGTCGAAGGCAGCTACAATGATAAAAGGTGCCTCTCGTCCTCCGAGTCGAACGTCTAGAGCCGAAATGATAAAACGGAGAGCGAAATAACGTCAACGTTGCGTCACCGTTCGCACACATGACTTTGATTTTGACGCCTTTCGAAAGATTATGGATATCTATAAGCATCTTGTTGTACTTTGAAAAGGTATCACCAAAGGGGGGCGAGGAGAGCAAGAAGGCTTTATAGTCGGGTTCTCTGATTTTTGGAAGTTTATTTTTAAATCCTTGACTACATCGGTGCTAAATCCTTCTCTAGAGGATTTTTTTTTGGAAAGGTTGGGGGGGAGGGGAGGGGAAGGAGGAGGAATATGAAGCAGCATATCAGTGGTTAAAAGTTGAACCCTGCAGCTGGGGCAACATCGAAATCGCGTTCTATTTATTCTGTTATGTTCGGCGGTCTACGCTCTTATAGCGCCGTATTGAATTTTTTTTAGCGTATCTGAGAACAGCGGGAAACGTTACTTTTTTCGTCGAATGAATTTTATAATGTATATGAATAGAAGGAGACGTTACTTCATGAACTATGGTCTTAGGAAATATCGCTTCTAAGAAATGCGATCCATACTAAATAACAGTGCTTATAGGAAACGTTTTACTTTCTAAATTGTTTTTGGTAGCTTTGTAAAACGCGATTAAACGCCATTTGTAAAACGCGATATTCGCGTTTTCCGAGTTTGAGGGTAATAAATCAAAATCATTTCTTTCTTCTCTATTAATTTTAATCACTAGGGGCTTCGCCCCTAGGCTCGCTAGGCTCGCTCCTCTGTTATGGCTAATAGCGAGATACATAGGGGTGATTCTCGGGCAATGTAACATGTAACAGCTTCCATCCATTTACTGTTGTCACCCATAATGCTAAGGGCGTTTCATCACTGTTGAATTATCAGCTTTAAAATTCAATTAAAAAATCGAAAATTTAAGATAGAGACTTGAAATGAGGTTTATATGAATAAGAAAGCTTTCAGATTCCAGATGATGTAAATATTTTCTTTGTAAGATAAAAACTCGAGGAGCATCGATATTACATCGACATAGGGGACGATATTTCTTGAAAAACTGTGTTTCATTTTTTGATGAAAATATTAGTCTGTTTTAAAATATTTTTAAACAAATGAGGTCTTGTTTGAAAGAGAAATGTCTGTAGTCTTAGATTGTAAAAAGATCAAAATTCTACGATCATATTTTGGCGAGTTATCGTAATCTGAAGATGAAAAAGTCAATATTTTCCCACAAAATATAAAATTAAAAAAATAAACTTAAAGTCCGACGAAGATGAGACATGTCTTACTTTGGTCTTCTCATTTTTCTGCATCCATTGGTATCGCTCTCGAGCTCATACCCCCAGCGGTTTCGGAGGAGATAGCATGACAAGCTTTTGACAGCGGTAGCGAGAGTTACTTTTTTTTAGAATAGAGAGATATTTTTTGTATTGCATTACAAGTTTCAATACGATAAAGCTATATAAGCTGTACATTTTGCCTGCGATTTTGTACAGAAAAAAAAAATATCAAAATCGCCAGCGGTTGGATTGTTAAAGAAGCCAATGTTAAAGTATCTCATCGTACTTTTCCCCAAACAAAGTAGTCAGCGAAAATCTCTCAAATTAACATGGGAAACACCAGGAAAACATTCTTTGTTTCGAATAACATTTTATTAAACAGTACTTGAAGAGTTTTGAATAATCAATCCTGAAACTGCGAGGCAAAAAAAAAAAAATATTGTACCAAAGCAAAATTTTAATAGATTATCAAATTGATCCTGTCATAATGTAAACCTCTGAGGCATACTATTGCCAACCTCTTTCCAAATATTCAGGAAATCAGAGATAATTGGTCTACTAACATTTCAGAATGCAGAAAAACTATATTTAGTTGAAAAACTGCGACCGGTTTTTAAATTACTCGGAATATAACGCAATCGAATGCCGAGCGCCATTTCAAAATCGAAAATCACTGCTTCTGTTTCCTTTGAAATCAAAGCGTAGGCATAAAATAAATGCCTCGGAGAATTACTTGAAATGAACGAAAAATTAGAAAATGTTTGATTATTGCAAACGTTGGAAGAAGATAAAGGAACTGACAGGAAAATGGATAAAGGGAAATAATATTTAAATTTTGTTTAAAAAAATTACGGCGAAGTGACTCTTCTTGGAAAAATAGTTAATAGATAGCAAATTTAGACAATAAACCATTTCAAACAAATTTATTTCATAATATTTCAGGATGTGATGCATTTTTTCCGAGTATTTTATATTTTCCTGAGTACTATTATCAGAAAAAAGAAATTAAGCATCGGTATCCTATAGTTAGGGGTACGTAAATTTCGCATAAAAAGTATCGAAATTTCGCAAAAAAAATTACTATTTAAAAAGTTCACATTTATTCCCATATATATATATATATACACTGCTGGCCACCCAAATTGCAACACCAAGACAGACAAGAGATATCACAACAAAATTTATTTTGTAGATAACATGTTGACCAAGTATCAAATGATTAAATTTATAGACTTCTGTGAAGTTTGGTTCCTGCCAAAATCAGTAGCCAGAGTAGCCGCCATTGTTGGAGATCACCGCTGCCACACGCCTCGGCATTGATTCAAAGAGACTTTGGATGAGTTCTTGGGGTACAGCAGACCAAGCAGCTTCCACACGTTGCCAAAGTTGATCTGCTGTGGCAGCTGGGGATGGAATCTGGGTCAATAGTAGAGCAACCATGGACCACATGTTTTCTATCGGCGAAAGATCCGGAGAGCGAGGCGGCCAGGGAAGCAATTCAATCTGGCGATTGACGAAGAACCGTTGGACAATGCGTGCCACGTGTGGTCGCGCATTATCCTGTTGAAATATGGCTGTGGGCAAGCCCTGAAGGTAAGGAAGGACAACTGGCTCCAACACCTCGGAGATGTAGCACTGGCTGTTTAAAGTACCAGCAATGCGTACTAGAGGTGTGCGAGAGTGATATCCAATACCGCCCCATACCATAATACCCGGTGCAGGACCAGTGTGGCGGTGCATAACGCAGCTGTTCAGCATCCTCTCTTCACGGTGTCTCTAGATTCGAATGCGACCATCGTGGTGTTGCAGACAGAACCGTGACTCGTCAGTAAAGACAATTTCATTCCATTCTGCCGTCCACACCCTTCTGTCATCGCACCATTGGCGGCGGAGACGTCTGTGGTTCTGCGTCAAGGGTAGACAAAGCAATGGACGTCTTGCGGACAGACCACTCTGCTGTAAACGGCGTCGAATGGTACGCGCAGACACTGGATGATGCGTTACAGACTGCATGTGCTGTGCTATGGTTCGTGATGTGACTGAGCGATCCGTCACTGCCATGCGCACAATTTGCCTGTCATCACGTGAAGTGGTGCGCTGAGGTGGATGCGATCGAACACGCCGGTCCGTCGTACCCTCCTGCATCCAACGATCACATATCCGCATTACAGTTGTTTGGTTTCGTCCAACACGACTACCGATTTCCCTGACAGATAATCCACAATCTCGGTAGGCCACTATCCTTCCTCTGTCGAACTCGGATACTTGATCAAAAGATGATCGCTGTTTTCGACGAGGCATAATTGATGGGTTTTTTTTTGAAAAAACCACAAGAAAAACACAATTGCCGAACTTGAAATCGTCGAAATCTCCAAGTCTTAAATAGTGCTTTGAAGTGGCGCCACAGGCGCGCGTGACGTGCGTCTGCGCTGAAATTCTAATCATTTGCATATCTCACCTCCGCTAATGCATGTTGTAAATTTCATGTTATTTGCATGTTTCCTTCAGGGTGTTGCATTTACAGTGGCCAGCAGTGTATATATATATATATATATATATATATATATACGAGGGGCTTCGCCCCTAGGCTTGCTATGCTCGCTCCTCTGTTAGGGTCATGGTCAAGGTATATTGAGTTGGTTGGAATGCGATGGTCTTACGACTTTACCTCCAGTAGCAAGATATGTACATCAGAAAATATGTGCTCAGCAGTAAAATAAAAATGAAGCCCTCTTGAGATAAGTAAAATAAAAAATATAATAAGAATTAAAAGAATAAAATTCAAATATTTAGAATAATTAGTAAAAATGAGCGTCCACCGGGATCGAAGGGGGACTATCGTATACGAGCAGTGCGCTCAAGCACAGCGCCAATCATGGCACAGCAAGTTGAAGGAATAAGTTGCTAATAGCGAGATACATATAGGTGATTCTCGGGCAATGCAACAGCTTCCATCCATTTACTGTTGAAGGGGAATCACTGCGGAGGGGAATCACTGTTTCAGTTTTAAAATTCAATTAAAAATCGAAAATTTAAGATATCGACTTGAAATGAGGTTTATATGAATACGAAAGCTTTCGGCTTCCAGATGATGTAAATATTTTCTTGCTAAGATAAAAACTCGAGGATCATCGATATTACATCCACATATGTGACGATATTTCTCGAAAAAGTGGGTTTAATATTTTGATGAAAATATTAGTCTGTTTTAAATTATTTTTAAACAAATGAGGTCTTGTTTGAAGGAGAAATGTCTGTAGTCTTAGATTGTAAAAAGATAAAAATTTTTGGTGAGTTATCGTAATCTGAACATGAAAAAGTCAATATTTTTCCACAAAACATAAAATAAAAAAAAACTTAAAGTCCGACGAAGATGAGACATGTCTTCTCCGCATTTTTCTGCATCTATTGGTATCGGTCTCGACCCCATATCCCCAGCGGTTTCGGAGGAGATAGCGTAACAAGCTTTTGACAGCGGCGGCGCCAGTTACTTTTTTTTTAGAATATATATATATATATATATATATGAGATGACCCGAATGGTCAATGGTCATCTCCTGAAATAAGCATCACGGCCGAAAACAATAAGATTCGAATTCAAGAATTTATAACTTTATTCCAGCAATAGCAGACCTTACAGCCCGACGTCCAACTCTCATCTGCCCGAGCATATCGAAGTAAGTGCTAAAAATTGGCTAATAATTGGCTAAAATTGGCGGGTTGCTAAAAATTGGCGAGGTAGGTTAGTATATGAGAAAGGGGTAAAGAACGGAAAGGTTACCATAGAGAGAGAGAAGTCGGATTACAGGAGATTACAGGTAGTTAAAATTTATTATATACATACACACACACACACACACACACACACACACACACACATATATATATATATATATATATATTCAAAAATTTCGCATTTATTAAAAAAAATCACAATAACTTGGATCGGTAAGTATCAAAATTCTTAGTTAAAAGCTAACATTATTGTAGCTTCACATTCTATTCTTTAAGTCTTTGCCTTCTGTCATTAATTACTATGTTGTACGTACTAAAATATCTCTCACCATCTACGTCATTAACGGGACTATAGGAGCTTTGTATAGCAGCTGCCTTTTCAAAGTTAAGGTAACATCATTTCGTTGCAATTAAAATATGTAGAAATAACACCAACAGGAGTCTCTTGGTTGACTACTGTAAGTAGCTGTCTGTGAAAACGGTTTCATCCATCGATGGATCCATCCCGTGGTATTTTTTTTTTAAATGGTAGTTTAGAGAAGCTTTCCAATAATAAATCTGTGTTCAAATCAGAAATAATTGGTCTACTAACATTTCAGAAAGTAGAAATCTGCATTTAGTTGAATAACTTCGACTGGTTTTTAGATTACTCGGAATATAACGCATTCAGATGCTGTGCGCCATTTCAAGATCGAAAATTACTGCTTTTCTTTCCTTTTGAAATCTATGCTATAGGAATAAAATAAATGCCTTGGATAAATAATGATCTGGCGTGGGCGCGGATACAGATGGACAAAACAGTGGATGTTATTAGTTAAGCAATGTTAAAAAATCATTACTATTATTACCTAATGTTTCTTAAAAAAGCCGTTTATGACCGAATTTTCGCCGAAAAGTAGCAAAAAAAAAATTATTTGCATTTATTTGCTCCTGTCGGCAAATTTTGCATTTATTCGCATCTATTTCGTAAATACGAAAATTACGTATCCCTACCTATAGTGTTTCAGGAAAGATTAAATTGTGTTATGTCCTTGTGTTAGCCTTTCTGTGTGGGCAGTAATTGCGGGTGTCTTGTTAGCCTCTTTGCCTAGCTTGGTTCTTACCCCTCCCCCCGGTTTCCTGATTCCTACAGCAATTCATACTGTGTGAAAAACCTGCGTGGTTAGTAGGTTTTGGAGCACTACGGGTTATCATTTGCTGTAAGAAAGCTAATTAGACAGGAACGTACATCTGAAGGCCATTTCTGGACGGCTAAAAACGTCCACGCCAACAGTGGCACTCGAACCTACACACTCTGGAAACGAATGCCAGCTCTCCATTGTCCGGCCAAAAGACTTGGTGGTTGCATCAAGCTGACGGGGTTTCATAACCAAGCTTCGGTGCGAGGAATTCAGCTCTCGTGTTTAGTTGAAACCACAAGCTCGTGACGGGATTATCCTGGATAATCTCCGGTGAGAGTAATTCGAGCTCTCGGGTTCCGACGGAAAGCTCTTCATATTTCTTAAAATGACTATAAATATTTGCACTAATATTAAAAACTGTAAACAAAAAGTTTCAGGAAAGATTAAATTGTGTTATGTCCTTGTGTTAGCCCTGACTCCCCACTCAAGTCATTAGGTTCTTGCATGTGTTGACTTTACTTTAACTTGGTCTGTTTCCTTTTTATAAGTCACTTTCGGGAGGAAATGTCCACTCTCGTGTGGTTGTACTTTACCGTCCGATTTGTGTGTACGCAAGAGATCAAAGGGAAGCTTATTAATTATAAGACAAAATAATTTATTCGTCAGTGTTTGAGCATGACAGCCCACTTTCGTTTTCTCGCTACATCTATCTTCTCAACACGTCATCAGCGCTCATAGCGCCATCTCACCTGTCTTGGCAAACATATAAGCTTTGACACATGAATAGTGCATATGTTTTGAGTGTAAAGTTGACTTTAAAAAAAAAATGCAGAATTTTTCGTAAAAAGGAAAGAAGCTAAAGTGTTTTCAGAATAATATTTGAGCTTGCTTAAATTTCTTAATATAGTCCAATGTTATGCCATCTCTTTTTAGTATGTACAAAAATCGCATTTCTGAAGTTTAATGTTAGTTTTAACTGGAAAGTGTCGTGCAACAGGAAAACAACCCTTAAAAGTTTAAAAGGTGAATTTGGAAGGATACTCCACTGTTTCATCTATATGGAAAAATATTATTATTTTAGGCCAAATGATGTTCTTTTCACTCATTGGAGAACTCACCATCAGCGGCTAGAATATTTTATCGAATGCTCAATTAAAACTAAATTCTCTCAGTTTCAGTGTACGGGTAAGTTGGTTTCTTGTTGCGTAACAAGGTCCGATTATTAACTATTTTAGAAAATATTAATTTAACTTTTAACACATAGGAAATTATGAAAAGGTACGTCCTCGGTAAAAGGATCCCTGATATGTCAATCGCCAAGCTCCCACATAGCTCTGTCATGCCCTGACCTAGAGGTTTTCGTGCGTCTAGGAGGGGGAAAAAACGTTTGGCGGGTTTACGACACATTCTCGAAATATAATCCCCTTGAATTCATTTCTTTTTTTTTGTTGTTGTTGTCCCAAAAATCATTTTCACTGCACATTTTGGTTCCAGTTTATCGAACTTCGCAGGTTTTCAACTTTCGATAATGTCTATCACAAAGGATCGAAGATAAATGTCCTCGATCTCCTTATTTTGCGGATGACGTAAGAACCAAGAATGCATTAAGACGTAGCGAGAAAGAGTTCAGCAGGGTGAAAAGTCCGACTTTCATACCCATTATCGTCAAATTATCGAGAATTCAAAAGCAGTTGTTTCTGGCAGCCTAACCTCAGTGTATGGAAACAAACATCTTGAGCAACAAGATATCGCATTTAATCGAAATACTTCGGGAAGAAAATTTGATGAATGGTTTCGATGTAAATGGGAATATCTAACCCTTTAATCGTTGCTCAACATTTCAAAATTCTAATATTACCCGATATTTTACGAAAAGTTCTTTTTTCTTTTACCTCTCTTTGCTACAAGAGGTAGGGAAAAAATTAAGTAAAAAACTCGAAATTGTTGTATTTTGCTGATGAAGTCTCAAAAACGGGATGGATCAATACTCATAATTGAAAAATTTAAACTGAGGTCATTAATGTGAGAAAATGTCTCATTTATTACATTCAGTTTCTTTATTAATCCTCTGAATGCCAAACTTTCATTCAGTCTGAAGAACCTCCTTTTACACGTTTGTTAGTGTTTCTCATAAACTAATTTTTTTAATATTGGGGAACTGGAGTTTTACAAATTTATTTTTACGTATTTCTCTGTTTGGAAGATTATGTCTTCTGCCAAATTATTACTCCTAATAGTAATCTTGGCCAAATTATTTTTCTTCTTTGAAGTTAACAAAACAACCTTTATACTACAATAGCCAGTGTCTCGACTGTTCCGTATATGTAACATTTGGCAATGGAATATTTAACATTGCCAAATGTTACATTAACGTTATTCCGTGTATGTAACATTTGGCATTTGAATTCCCACGACACTGTGAATTCAAAACCCATGGGGGTACCGGTATTTGTAGAAATTCAGGATGACTTTCAACTGTAGGTCCCTTCTGTGACCCCCTCCCCCCACAGACACACAGATGCACAGCAAAAGATGATTGTAATGTTCTAAGATCCAACTTACTGACTTCGCGTGGGAAAATTTATTTTAAAACCAACGGAGTCAAAACGAATCAACAATAATTGATCTTGCAAAGTTTAAGGCTAACGCAACTTTCTGAAACAATTTTTTTACTCCTTCTTGACCAGCATATTCTGCTGCCATTTTCTGACATCTTTTTGTAGAGTAAGGATTGTGGCGCTGTTAGCCAGCAGAGGAACGGACTAATCAGAAGACAGATTAGATTACTGCACTATCTTTATATTATACGAACTCGTCTGTAGATTCAAAAGCAGGCGAACCGATCTTGTAGATCTTAAGATTCACGGTTCGAGACCTAGTTCAGGTTGTCACTCGCACAGTAAATCCGGACGTTACAAATACTTACAGAGGACCGTTTGGAAAACACATGACAAATATTTGAAGCAGAAAGAAATATAGCATCGTAAAAAGATTAAATAGATAATGAATTTAAGGCAAACATCCATTGGTGCCAGACGAAAGGGTGAAACATCTCAGGCTTATTAATCAAAGTTAGATTAAGGTCACATTTTGCATCGACGAGGTAGCATACCTGGAAAAATTATAATCTTCAGTTTGGATGATGTATTCCAAACATGACCCAGGTTTTCTATCATTGCAACCTCTTTGATTCAATAAAATGCTTAAACACTGTGGATTAAATTCAGTTAGCGTTGCATATTTTATAATAACAAATAAAACTAATTATTTGAAGATGCACGTGCTACATTTTAAAATACCACCGCGGAGGATATTTATACTGTCTTGATTGTCTCCAGTGTTGACTAGTCAAATCTTCATACCACAAGAATATTCTACCTCTGAATTAAGACGTGAGATAATGATCACGAGTTTCTCGTTTAAAAGTGAGCTGATATTCTTAACTTCCGCCATGTACGTAAGTTTGTTTGGTTCTAACCAGATTCGACAAAGAACTCAATTGTGATTAAATGTCTATAAAATAAACACTTGACAACGACTTCTTTTAAAGTTTTCGTCCATAAAAATGAATATTTCATAGGAAACAAAACTGCCTTTTTTAAAACATTGATTTATCACAATTCCATTACATTTCATTGTGCGTGACATATAACACGGTTGTCATAGATTGCGCAATAAACAAAAGGAATTTTCGTAATTTATTTAGATTAATTTGAGCCATACATTGTTTTCCTAAGCATGGCAACAATCTTTCAGCTACGCAAAGCACCCAAACTCAAACTCAAAGAAAGCGTAAATTCTGATGATGACGTAAAGCCTACGCCTATCTTCTTCAAAGCATTGTTTCTCTAGTTCAAATAACGACAAATTTATTCTATTCAATTAGATAAACTTTACTAACATACGCGGAGCTTCCTGTACGTTGCTGACTTTTGACTTTCTCGTATCACTGTTAAATTTGTATTGCTGACGTAACTGCAGTCGGTTTATCCTTTAACTTTCCTGAAGTGGTGACCCTGCTCTTCAAAAGTAGAGCGTTCCTACTATAAAATCTTTCGTGTGTCCAAACAGCGTAAAGCTAATAATCAGCTATTACCATTCATTTCGACGGGGACATCTTTTAGCATTTCCAGGCCTGAAAGTACCAAATCCCGACATATCTCGAATAAAACGTTAAAATTACTTTGTCATACATGTTAGTATAGTAAAAGTAAGAGTCGTGAGATAAATACAATGAAAAGAAGAAATACTCTACGATAAAGTTTTATTTACCAGAATCAGGAAGACGGGGAGCACTGTGGTAAATTAAGTGGAGATGGTGGTGACGATGGCAAATTAGAACTGAGTCGTGAAGTGTTTTAAGGTGGCAGCGAATATAAGAGACTGGAATATTGTTGCAAGGAAAACTGTCATTTATTAATATCTGATCTTTATTTAACTTTTTAAGGACAGGGAGGTCATTAATGTGTATGAAAAAAACACCAACTGTGAAAGATATTCTAGTAAAAGCATAGATTCTATCTAGATTTCTTTCGGTTAACGAAAATTGGCCCTAATGCGGATCTTTCCCAAAAGAAGAAATGCTCATTTTTGGAAAGCGGAGGAGATCTGTAATTTGAAAAAAAATTATAGTATGAGTATGAACTCTATTTTGAAATTTTCTTCTGTGTAACTAGTAGTAGACGGGATACTTCTGTATCTGTATTAAGCAAATCTCAACGATAACTGTAATAGCGACGTTTTTTCTGTATTCGCAACAAAATTATTTAGTTAGTATTAGTCCACACGCGATCGGCTAGTAACACCTGAAGATTAGCGTTACGGTTTATCCTAACTTCGGTACCAGTGGAAAAGAATAATTTGTGTTGACATGAAATTTAATTTGTGGTACATACCCTTCACCTCAAAAATGAATCCTCTGACAACTGCAAAGTTGGACATTTCCAGTTAAAAAATCCGATCGTTCTTTCCCGAACTTCTCTAATGATCCTGAAGGTGTCAGAGTAGTTAAGACGTTTTAATTCATCATGAATCTCACGATAGAGATTGTAAAAGATAAAACATCCTGCAAGAGAGGGAAAAGAAATGTTCCGTCTTACCAATAATAAAAGCCCATGCTGTACTTTAAAACATTGTGGGGATACAATAGATTTTTAGAGAAAATTTGAATCGTATGTTCTGTTCCCTAAGGGGACGGTGGACCTTTATTTGAGCAAATCTTGTCATTGTAAAATTGATTGTGTTATTATAATATATATATATATATATATATATATATATATATATATATATATATATATTTCTGTAGATTAATAGTACCAAAATAGTTTTTTTTCAAGTAAAAAATTATTTATGAAGCTTCTATGAAGTAATTTATAAAGGGTAAGTGTAGTAATAAACTTTAAATCTGTTTTTCTCAAAACAGATTTTTCAAGGTTTTTAGATTTTTTAAATGCCCCATGCTACTTAATTTTTGTTCAAAATTCATTAAGTTGATAAGGAAGAATTTTGATACTGTTT
This sequence comes from Dolomedes plantarius, assembly GCA_907164885.2. NCBI lineage: Eukaryota > Metazoa > Arthropoda > Arachnida > Araneae > Dolomedidae > Dolomedes > Dolomedes plantarius. The sequence continues at coordinate 218,556,353 of OU015491.1, forward strand.
ACAAAAAAAACTGGGCATGCATTTTACAATTCGACTTCATTACGTTAATTAAATTTGATTTATAACTTATTAAAAGACAAAATTTTGATGAAAATCGGGATGAAATTCAGAAAAAAAATATCTCAAAAATTAACTACTCAAGGGATTAAATAATTGATACCTAGATTTGTTTGTTATACAGTTTAAAGTGATTAAAATGCAAAATTGAGAAAATATCTAAAAAATTAAGTAGCAACGAGCATTTTAAAATTTTGTTTATAAATTTCAAATTTTTTAAAAATCTTAAAATTGTAATGAGATTGGAAATTTCTTTTAAGGTATTCTATTTATTTATAGTGAAATGTATATATGTACAAAATTTCGTATCTCTATGTTAAAAAAAATAAAATTAACGTCCACCGTTCCCAGTAAAAAGGGACGTTGCACGATACCCGTAATGAATACTTCTTCAATTCCACAATAAATTAAAAAAGATGGATTATATATTTCGAACTAGTTTATAATTCCCCTTCAGTACGAGGAGCATTGGTGTGGTCGGCGCAGTAAGCAACTCACAAATCTCTCTTCAGACACCAAGTGCAAGTTTTGACACCGAAGGTGGTTCCATTTTACATATTATGTGGCTCGGTATAAGACAATAAATACAATCCAAAGTACAAAACATCAAGTTGTAACGACTCAATCTTTCACATCGTCCTCATTCAAAAGTTTGTCTCATTAAAAACAATCGGTGACCGGAGCAATAAACGAACTCAGCATCTTTTGAATCTGTGATCGATATTCTAAATCCTTGCCATGTCATTTATGAACCTCCCATATTGAAAAAGATTATTTTTTCCCTCTAGTAGATATATTGTTTTTTAATTATGATATCAATTTATAGTATTAATATTTAACAGTTTATCGCAGGTATTGCAAGGAATTGCATGAAAAGCATGAATTACATGATTAAATAGTGAACGAAATTCATGTATCGATGAAAAATGTTTGAATAAAATAATGCTAATTTTTTTTTCAAAAATGTTTGATTATCAAAAATTTAATATTCTTTCAATGTGTCCTGTAGGCGTTTTGAGAAAGTATCCCTCTACTGCAATCAGACTGCAGGGCTTATGCCCATGTCATTTGTGCTGGGATTTTACGTGACTTTCGTCGTGACTCGCTGGTGGAACCAGTTCCTGAACCTTCCTTGGCCAGATAGGTAAGACTGCTAACTAGTTGTACGGTGTTTAATCTTCTCCAACATTCCACTTAGATGGCTGGTGGTACTTAATCAACTTGTATACCTATACTAGATGTTTTTGCTGGTACTAAAATTTATTTCAGTACTGGACTTAGCCTGTCTTTTACCCTTTAGGGTTACGCATGCGCTCGTCATGTATGTGAACGGTTCAGACGACAGGGGGCGGATACTTCGACGGACATTGGTGAGATACGTAAATCTAGCGACCATCATCCTGTTCCAGACCATCAGTGGATCGGTGAAGAAGCGCTTTCCTACCATGGCACATCTTACAGAGGCCGGTGGGTGTGATGCTCCCGGGACTGGGAGTCATTTCTATAAAGAAGTGTGGTTCAGTATTCATTCAGTTCTTGTATTCTCTAACGTTTTCCTTTTCCTCCACGGCTAGGCCTGATGTCTCTAGAAGAGAAGCAGATGTTCGAGAGCATTCAGTTGTCGGTCAACAAACACTGGATCCCCTTCGTCTGGTTCGTGAACCTAGTGAACTTGGCGGTCAAGGAAGGGAGGATCCAACAGGGCGAACCCGTCAAGCAAATACTCGAGGTATTTCGGGCTCTGCTTTTCCCCTTTTTGGAAATTAAGCGACTGGCAAGATCAATTTAACGGATGATTGAAAAACTTCGAAAGGTGCCTTGAGATATCGTGGTTATGATGCGAGTTCGGAGGTCAAAGTTGCTCAATTATGAGATTTTCGAAAAAAAGGTTTATAAACCAAAAATAAACCTCAATTACGAAGACCGCAGTAAAATCAGTTAGTAGCCGGTTTAGGTCTATATTTTAACTACAGAGATAATATAAATTATTGTCCTTTATAACATTGACATATAACATAAATTCTCGTTCGTTAAAATTTTGAGAATGCCACTGGGGGAGTCTCGCCTCGAATCGTTGCCTTCACTTTTATTAACGATCTTTTGCTTTTGGCTCCATGGTAAATTCTAGTTTTGTGAGGCAAGATGAATATATCTTCTAACATATGATTAGGCTATGTTTCCCCACATATTTATGTATGTGATTTCAAAATTTTTAATGTTTTTAATGTCTGTGTGATTTCAAAATTTTTAATGACAAAGTGGAACTAGAAGAGAGGAATTTGATAATGAGATATTTCTCTAACGAAACCTAAGTGCAGTGCAGATTTCACAATCTTTTCTTTTGCAGGAAATGAATAACATGCGAACGAAAACTGGTCACTTATGGGGTCATGACTGGGTGACAGTACCACTGGTTTACACTCAGGTAATTGCAGTATTCTATTACTTAAGGTTTTATCCTCTATTTTTGTAGAATCTGAAATCACAATAGTTAGAAATAGCTATACATGCGAGCATATTTTCTTTTCATCTTTCGTCTGTTTATAATGAATAACAGAGGGTTGTTCACGAACACTGATACTTTTCAAAGCGGTCAAAATTGGCATTTGTTAATGGAATGCAGAGATACGAATTTTTTTATAAATACTTTCCTTATATGTGTCGTACGTCGTACGATTCTTAAAATCAGCATTCTGTTCGCAACAGAGGTGTTGCCATCTCGCGTTAGAACAATGATTTGGTTAGAAAATCATTAGTGGAGCTTTAGGGTGCAGTATAAAATGTACGTCTTTAATCACAGATTAGCAAATGTATAGCTTTCAATTCCAAGAGTTTTGGGGCATGAAAGTAGAAACGGATTCAGAGCGTGTAGTTTCACAAATTTTTAAGTCTTTATAAATTAATTTACTACAGGATGTTACGAAAAATGGCTATAAAAAAGTAAATTAAAAATAAAGATATTTTCAATTTACTTTTTCAGATGGAAAAAAAGGAATTAAAAATATGCATCTGTTCCTGTGCAATTACAAGATACCAATTAGAAAATTCCTCATACTTTAACTTTGGGATAGAGCATCTGCGAGGTCAACCGGTGAACCACCTTAATTTTGAGTTCTGGTATGTTTTATCTACATGTTGCAAAACATGATCTCAGTGCTCCAAACACCAACGAACCACACAGACTGTGTCCAAATCTGGTAAATTCAAAACAGGTTGTAAACATCTTCGTTGCTAAGGAATCCGAATAAAGATTCTTCGATGAATGAAGCACGTTCTCTGTTAGAATGAGCTTGCATTGCTCTTGAGGATCATGTGAATGCCTCCATCTCCTTATTCCATAAATAATGTATCACTGATTTAATTCTGCACAATTGAGTAGACGTACTAAATTTTAAAAACTTAGCGGTTAAAGTATTATTTTTGCTTTTAGTTCAGCCTATACTTTAGTATCAAATAAATAAGTAACTATCGTGCTAATCCACCAGAAAAGTATTAGAGAAATTGCATTATTGTACAACTTACTAAAACTGCTGAATTTTTAATTTTGAAGGCTTTGCAAGCTGTTATGACCCACTACCTTCAACACAGCAACTTCAGTACTTCAGCTTTCTTTTTAACAAGTTCTATCGAGAATCAAAAGACATCGACTGAAATACTACTCATTTCTTTTTGTTCATTCTTTTTTTTTATTTGGTTCAATAACCAAAATTTTATTCCGTTTCAAATTTGATTATGGTCCATACCTCCATTTCTTTCAGTAAATGAGATATATCTGGCTAAAATGCAAAGATCTCTCAACCACGGAGTTTATAGTACCTCATTTTAGTGGTTTCTCTCTACAGGTAGTGACACTGCTGACACATCTGTTCTTCATTACGTGTTTAGTGGGTCGCCAGTTCTTAGATCCAAGTCAGGGATACAAAGGCCACGAGATCGACCTCTATTTCCCTATCTACACCTTCATACAGTTCTTTTTCTTTCTCGGGTGGCTCAAAGTAAGTTCTCTCCAACATATACACTTATCTCAATGAAATGCTCGGGAGGCTTAGACGAATGAAGGGGTTTTAGTTTATGATTCTTTTGCTAACAGGTTGCAGAACAGCTCATCAACCCGTTCGGCGAAGATGACGATGACTTCGAGACGAACTGGTTCATTGACAGGAACATACAGGTAAATGAAAGATAATTAAGGGTATTACTAAGTGTATCGCTGGCGTCTCATTCGATAATCCGAAGGTTTAGCACTCGGGCTTCAGAAGATGAAATGTAGCTCGACAAATCGACCAATTACCCTCAATTAATTTAACAATTACCAATTTTTGCCTTCGATATTATTGCGTCCTCTGTCTTGAAAGGTGTCGCGTACTTCATGGTATTTTAAAATTTTGTTAGCTTTATTGTTTTCAAAATATGTATCTAAAAAGTACAGTGCCACAGAGAGGAAGTTTAATTTATTCCTTTTCGGATGGAAAAGGTTGTTTTGTGGCCTTCAAAGGAGTGCGATGCACCTACTAAGGCTCACAAAGGGCGGCGGATGGTACCTACTGAATTTCAGGCCCTCAACTGCCATAGGTCATCCATCACATAAGGTGTCAACCTGGCGAACTGAGATAGGTACTTGTCTGGGGAATAACAAAACACTAGGCTGAAATTTGGCAAACTTTAATTAGCATAAAACATTTGAAACTTTAAATTTAACAATTAAAAACAATCTCTACTAGAGATACAAATACTCGCCCAACACGTGCGGCTGGGGAAATAACTGACCAGCGTATGCAAAAATCGCATAAGATGAGCTAGGGAGATAATCAGGTGCTTCCTTTTTATTCCTTCTCCCACCCGATGCACCTGCGCATAACACTCGCATCATATGCTAAATTTCAAAGTCCTCTTCTTCTCAGGGAATCCGCCACACTTTTTCTTACGTATTACATGATAATATGGTTTTTGCGTGTATTATGAGCCGCTGTTCGGAATTACGTTTCGAAGTTATAGACTTCCAACGAGGTATAGGGGAAGGATTCTATTTAAGTAATATGCATAATCGATAAATACCACAAGGCATTTGAACATTAAATTTCAGTTTAACTGTTAATACAGGGGCGTCAAACTCAAAGGCTAACTTAGGCCAAACAAACAAGGTTTAACTATAGGTGGGCCGCAAAAAATTGAATGTTTATTTACCTAATTACAGTATATTCAACATAAATATACGCATTTTGTTTAATAATAGCAAAAAAAGAGTATAATTAAAAAAACATTTAGCGAATTCTTCCTATCTTATAATTCTGCGTCGGTTATTTTATTATATATTATTGTGTGCCAATATATTGGCCGGGTCGCAAAAATGTTCGTCGCGGCCCGCAAGTTTGACACCCCTGTGTTAATAGCTTAAAACATGGCTAGTTCTATCGAAACCTGACATATGAAATTTATTTCCCGAACTATTGTAAACATATCAGTTCTAAATTTCGACTTTCGTTGTAAGACTTAAACGTTCACGATACCTATCATGTCCCTTTACGACGCTTTGAATGTTAATCATTAAGTATAGTTACCGTTAAAAATAGCTGTTATACAGTTCGATTCTATTCGCTTCAGGTGAGCTACGCCATCGTGGACGAAATGTACGGTAAGTTGGCGAAAATTGAGAAGGACATACATTGGGGCATGGGAGGTTCCGTGGATCTGCCGTACACGGAGGCTGCCCTCATCCACAAGATTCCCAACTACAAAGGATCGACGATGAACATGGTGTAAGTAGCAGGTATCGCAAAATCCTTATCTCAACTACACAAATGAGCCTCTGCTTCCATTGGGAAAAAAGTTCTACAAAACTAGGTATGGCTCTCTTGTTGCAAAAGACCACCGTAGCGCTCCAAACCAACTAGCCAAACTAAAAACTCAACAATACATTGGTAAAAATCTACAACAAGACAATCTGTATTTTGTTTGTACTCTACGGCCTCTAGGGACATATATATATATATATATATATATATATATATATATATATATATATATAATTGGCTGACCCCTATCATATGGTATACGAGTTTAAAGTAGTATGATTCTTCGAAGGGGGGATCGAGATCCCGGAAGTCTGAAAATAACTTTCCGCGTGTGCATTGAAATGCAATATTAGGTTACTTCGATTTCCGATTTCGTTTTTAAAATAGGGCTGTGCTTTATTGTGGAAAATTTAGGATACGCGTTAGATGTAGTACATATATATATATATATATATATATATATATATATATATATATATATATGTCTAGGTAGAACGCTGTTCTATGCGAGATAAGTATTATGCACTTTACTTTGAGGACAATCTCGGATAAAAGCGAAATAGAATAAAAATCCTGGCTAGCAATGCAAGTAAAATATATACAATGAAATTCAGTAAGTAACAAAGCTCTGAACAAAATATGCAAGCAGTGTCGAGTAAAACCGTTTAGATCAACACCTTGGGTAAAGATATAAAATTCCAAAGGTCCTGAACAATGGATAACAAACGGCGTAATGCAACTAAGCCTTGCGCGAAAAGCCTCACGCTTCAGCGAGAACAGATTTAAGATAAATAGTGTTGATGGATTCCTACAATTCTTCTAACGCATACTGGAGTGAAAATGACAACTATAAAATATAATCACATCGGTACACAGATTTATTCCCAAACTGTGTTGCTAGTAAACACTCATGCAGACGAGTAGCATACAAGACCTTTGATTCAGTCCTTTATCCTTGCAACGAACAATTTTTTTCTTATGAATGACAGGTGAAGGTGAATAAGGTACGATATTAAACTGCTAAGCTCTTTTAGCGGTAAGGCCACGCTCGCATTAAATATCAAGGAATAGAAAAGCACATGTCAGGCTCACTAAAACCCCTAAGACCAAAACTCAATCTTTGACAATATACCGCTAAAAAGTATTACCATTAGCAGCGTTTGACGAAACAGAAATAACAGTCAAAACTGCAGAGCACATATCTCCAATTAAATGCTCTGAAGACCTGGATCTGAATCAAAGGAAAATTATCCTCTGATAAGACGTTGATTATTATAGCTATCCTACCTAATTCAAAGAAGTTCGACGACGTCTACACAATGGGGAGAATGTTAACTCGCAACTATTTCGATTGTGTCCTTAGCTCAACGTTTAATCTCCCTTAACATAACGTGACTTCCCTATTTCTTGCACGGCGTGTTTAGTTTACACATTACGTATTAAAATATCTGCCTTTGGCCGGATTTCATTCCCACGACTTTAAAAATAAGCCGAGGGACTTATAAACCTACCATCGGTTTTCAGACCGTAAAAAAGTCCTTCGGATCATTTAATGTTCTGGATGTGGGTGCGTAGTTTATGAATTTATGAATTTCATTTTGATATTTGTAAACATTTCTATATTGCGTCACTTTCAGATTTATCGTCATTATCTCTCCTTGCAAATGTATGTACTACCTGAAAAGCTGCAAAAACCTTTAAAACTATATAAGTGACGAAATTCTTTAACCTTGAAACTTGTAAAGAATTGGAATTCTTACATGTTTTTCAAAATTTTTTCGCTGCATATCCTGTGACTGTCATCCTTTGAAAAAGTGATGAGTTTTCAATTATGAAAATATTCATAATTTCGGTTAAGAAAAACATCAAGAACCTGTTCTATATTTCTTCAAAATCAAATTGGAGTTGACGTAATCTACATATGAGGCGGTGAAAGGCAAAGTGGAGGAGTCAAGTCAGTCAGTCAGGAAGTCAAGTGGTGTAAATCCGAAGCGTTTTACTGAAAAAAACTACAAAAATATTCCACTATAAATTGAACAAATTATAATTCATAATAATTATTATGATATTGCAAATAATAATTATTTGCAATTCCACTCTAAATTGAACATGGAGATTACATTTTTGCCCTCAAATAAAAAAAGTTGAAAATGTGACTTACACCACTTTGCCTTTCAACGCCTCATATATAAAACAGTTCCGTAACTGACTGACTGACTGACATACAACGCACAGACCAAACCGCTGGACCTAAAGGGCTGAAATTTTGCATGGCGATTCTTCTTATAGTGTAGGGGTGCACTAAGAAAGATTTTGAAAAATTCTTAGATTTTTTTAAATTAAATTTTTAAGCTGTTTTTGTAACAGTCTTTAAAGTTTGCATTTAAAATAATAATCTGAGGGATATAAAATTTACATCACGAGAAAGATCCTAAAAATTCCTTTAAAATGAAATCTTTTTCGAATCTTTACCCCCCTTTTCTGATTTTTGGGGAATTTTTGAAAATTAATTTTTAGAATTTAATTTATTAACTGCTGATGACGGGGTTTCTTTTCTTTTGTTATACTTTAAATTAATTTTTCGTCACGTGCATAACAACGAAATAAATTGGCAAAAAAAACATTTTGGTTTTTCTTTCTAATGTGGCAGACTATTGGATATTATCCAAAAAATTATTAAAATACAGTAAAAGAAATGTTTTTCAAACTGTATTATATTAACTGTACTATATTCTTTAGTATGTTCTATTAGATTTAATTTGAACTTTTCCTTCTACATTATTTTGTCTATAAAAATATTCGTTACCATATTTTTATAAATATATTTTTAGGTTTTTTTTGGAATTAATTGCATACATTGACCGTTGTATTTATTATAAATGTTTTGTTTTTTGTTTTCTTTTTGTCATTAATTGCATACATTGACCGTTGTATTTAATTTGAATGTACTCCGTAGCGAAGCGCGGGTATTCAGCTACTTTACGCATAAAAATATTCAAATCTCTTTGTTTATTTCAACTGATTATACACAACACCTTTCAAAGTAGCGAAATTTTATATTTTTCTATAAATTAGGATGATTTATTGTATAAAAAAAGAAAAAAGAAATTATGACACCAAAATTTAAAATTTTTTTATTTATTATTTAGAGTTGAGTTTTTTCAAAAAATATTCTGAAAATAGTCAAATAAAAATGGTTTTTAAAAATGTTATATTAAGGCCGTCTGCACACGGAGCAACTCAAAAGAAACTGATAACTGACTCGAATCACAAACCAGTCCGTGTTGAGTCGTAACCTATGTAATTGAATGGAGCCACGCACACGGCGCAACTGGTTACAAACCCGTCGACCGGGTTTGCGTGGCTCCATTCAATTACATAGGTTACGACTCAACACGGACTGGTTTGTGATTCGAGTCAGTTATCAGTTTCTTTAGAGTTGCCCCGTGCGCAGACGGCCTAAAATTCATATGTTTATCAAAAATTTTAAAACTTTTCTTGCACAGAAATTTAACATTTCTTTAATAAACAGTATTCGATGTATTTTTGTTTATAAATATTACGTCAACCATTAGAACATAAAAAAAATCCGTAAATTAATCGTTGTACACAGATTATAGTTATTTTCATATTTTTATCTGAATGACATATTTATATCGGATCACAGATTTTCATCCAATTGTTACACATAATAATGAGTTCAATCATTTTAGTTTTCCTCACTCAACCACCTTCTAAAATGCACATACAGCATAGTGTGGTTTCATAACCCAAAATTTTATTTCCGTGTTTTGTGCAATTGGGATAAAAACTGGTGCTATAATAGTGTTCTGAATATGTAAAAATTTTAAAATCTTCATTTAAGAAAAAATCAATTGTATGTTTGCGGAGTTGTCAAAGTGCCTATTAATTTGCTTATAGGTAATATCAATGTTTTTAAATTTATGATATTCGTATGAGATTTCTCTTCACGAAGATTAATTAAATATTTGAATAAAACATCCATTTTTCTGCTGTTTAGATTTTAAAATCTAAACAGCATTCATAGTTATAGTTATCTACGAATTTGATTAGTTTGTTAAATTCGTAGATAACTATGATCCACTAGAAATAAAACTAACTGGATAGTTAAACGTTAACATAGCCTGTCCACAACAGAAATTAAGAATGACAACTTGTTCATAAGCAATTAATATAGTTCTTCGTCAGGACGATGTGTATTACAAGGATTGACATTAGGTAAAACATAATAATAAGGGGAAATGAGAGGGATTATATATATATATATATATATATTTTTTTTTTGGGGGGGGGGGACGAGTTTTGATTTTAAATTTTTCTCCAAAATAAGAAAAATCCTCAACTAAGCTAAAATGCAAACTAAAAAAAAAATTCCCTCGAAAACCAGGTATTAAATTCTTTTTTATTTCATTTGCTAAGGGTTCCGTCGAAGGAGCACACCATAGTGTTTAGCAACCAGGAGGAGCTGTTGCCGATACACGATATCGAACCCAAACCCGTCTGCCTCGACAGCGTCTTGCCCCGATACTGCTGCTGCTGCCTGCCTCCTCTCAACAAGTGAGTAGAAACGGCCGCATTTTAAATAAGTATCTCTAGCTTTTCCCTCACATTCAAAGGTCAATGTGACCAAGAGGAAATCAACAACTGACGACACACTTCACTAACTCCCAACTTTTCGTACTGATCATCACACGGAAACGCACGGGAAACAGCAAAATAATGACAACCAGTGGCGTAGCGAGGGGTGGGCAAGGGGGTCTATCATGCCCCGGGCGCCACTCGCACAGGGGCACCAAATGGTCCTTTTCACTAATTCTATATATCATATTACTATATGTTTTTCGGAAAGGGGGGCGCCATGCTCGCTACGTCACTGATGACAACACAAACTGGCCCTGTATACTGTAAAATTATTCAGACTTTTTAAAAGAACTCTTTGTAGGAAATGTATGGTTACATCCTATATTTACAGCATGGATCAACTCGGTTAAAACTCCCCCTTATTAACATAATTAACCTTTATCTTACGGGGCCCATTTTTCCGGTTCCCTCTTTAGAATTTCATACTCCCTTTGTAAGAACGGCCAATAAGGGGGTTATATATATATATATATATACATTCGTTCATTCTTGGGATACATGCTATCCCACCCCGCGAAGAAAAGGTTAAAGATTTTTTTTATAAAGGGGGTTAATGAACACCTATTAACCCCCTTTTATTAAAATAATAGTAAACCAGTACAGATAGTTTAGTTGTCTTTCTTTTTGTGTGTCGGGGAGGAATGTCTGTTACATCTTTGTTTACCAGCATTTGGTTACCAGCTTTGTTTACCATGGCATTCTTTCACACTAATTGGTACTTTATTATACTTACTTTTTTTATGAGCGGATAATCCGCCTTCTCATTATGATCCGGATAATCGGTTACATTCGGGAGCCCAGTGCATCTCTAATAATGACCCTCGTCGAACTGAAATTTGTAGCCATCTGGAGCTATTGCTTCAGGTCTAAAAAAATAACAGAAGACGAAATTAATTAAAAATAACATTTTAAAAACCATTTCCCATTTATTTCGTACTGAATAGCGATACTTTGATAGCGGTATACTTTCAGTATTTTGTACCCTCATTTAAGGATTATATATATATATATATATATATATATATATATATATATATATATATATGAGAAATAATTTTAGTCTTGTAAGATAAAACGCAATTAGATCTCTTCATATCCTCATCTGGTCCTACAAACTTCCGCATAATATGTATTTTGTGCGTAATAAGGCTATAAACACAAAGAACCTCCCGAGTTTTAAAGAAATTTCTCCCATTTTTTAACTCCCACCTTCCCTGTAAAGTTTTTCCCGTGTTCGCTTTATCGTAGTCTCCAGCTTCTTTCTGGCATTTTTCAAATTTCTAACAAACATAAACTTCCCATTTTAATACCGTTCAAAGTGGATCCTGAATTCCATTTAGAGTAAACATTCGAGTGTTTTATTCAGTAATAAAGTAAAGCACGTTTGACAAAATACTGATTTAACATCTGTCGACATGATGTACACGCGTTTTTGCTTCGATTCGTGCACATACTCGTTCAGGGCTGACTTTTCTCTTTCATCATCTTGCTTCCGCGCCTGTACTAATGTGGTTGAATGACCGAGAGGCTGCTGTCAAACAATACCTAACGTCCTACACCACAACTCAATCAAAGGTAAAACATTCAAGCAAAACACTCAAAAGCGGATATTTTGGCATCGCCGTGGACGTAGGGAGAATACAGTTATCCTATAATACTGACTTGGATGCTTTTTTGCAACGCAGCCAAGATATATGAGAATTTTCAAGCTCCTGTGAAAAGAAATAGATTTCGATAACATGAACTGATACACTTATTCGCAAAAAAATGCCTTAATAATTTATGAACATTTTAAAAAAGTGTTGTCCGTAAAAATGTTAACCGAAAAATGTTAATATTATGAATATGAATGTATTAGCAGTGACTGAGCTAATCATCCACTAAGTACTGGTAGCTATTTCTAATCTGAAAAAAATGCTTTTTTCAGATTCATAATTATCAATTTGAAATGCTAAATAAATTGCAGATCTGTCTCTGTATAAAATTAATAGAAAGAGTTTTAAAAAAGGAGAGATTTTTTGCTCTTCTTCTTCTTATTTTTTAATTTTTAAACTTTATTTCTTGAAAACAAAAAAAAAAACCACTACATGAAAGAAAAGATTTAATTTGTAATTCTATGACCCACAAGAAAAATAAAACAAAAAACTGCGGTATCAGCAAAGGCAAACCTGCCTTATTTTCAATAATCATGACAATGGCTATCAACGTGAAAGAAATAATAAAGGGAAATCTATAAAAGAGGGAAAATAGATAACTAAAAATATAACAACATCTTAAAGCTTTAATTCTAAAATTGGAGCCTCTTTAAGGCTCCAAGGCAAAAAATACACCTATTAGGACACTCCAAAATGAGCTTGGAAAATTTAGGAGATTTTAAGCTTTTTTAAGCTCTGCGGATATATATATATATACACTCATGGACACAAAAATTAGCGCACCAAGAAATAATTGCGGGATCGTAACGAAACTTGCAATGAAGGTACATGTCGGGGAGATATGCAAATGATTAGAAATGCAGCGTGATTGCGCATTACGTATAGCCGGTAGAGGGCGTTGAACATCGTACTCTGTGGAGTATAAAACAGGTAACCAAAGCTTGTTTGAGTGTGCTGAATCATTTACAAAGGAAGAGCTGAGATAGACATGCCATTACGCCGTGTTCGAAGTCAATATAAGCAGTTGTCGCAGTTTGAGAGGGGGAGAATCGTCGGGATGATGGAAGCTGGGTGGTCAGCTAGGCGAGTAGCTCGTCAATTAGACCGCTCTGATTGTGTTGTGAGGAGGTGTTGGGACCAGTGGACCCGAGAGATGTCATGTACACAAAGACCAGGCTCAGGACGCCTTCGACAGACCAGTCGTCGAGAAGACCGCCACATCGTAAGAAATGCACGCGTGCAGCCAACTACTTCATCGGCCGCCATCCAGGCACAGGTAGCACCTTCACTAGGGGCCTCTGTGTCCTCTCGAACCATACGAAGGCGCCTGGCGGAAGGACAGTTGGTATCACGACGCCCATTACGTGTGCTGCCCTTGACGCCCACCCATCGACGCCTCCGTTTGGAGTTTTGCCGCGCACGAGGAAACTGGACTGCAGCGGAATGGAACCAGGTCGTCTTTAGCGACGAATCCAGATTCAATCTAGGCAGTGATGACAATCGTGTTCGTGTGTGGAGAGCCCGTGGTGAACGCTTCAATCCTGCCTTTGCTGTACAGCGACACATCGCTCCCACAGCTGGTGTGATGGTATGGGGTGCCATTGCCTACAATACACGGTCACCCTTAGTATTGTTCCGTGGCACCATGACAGCCCAGCGGTATGTTCAAGAAATCCTGCAACCACATGTGTTGCCACTCATGCAACGGCTCCCAGGAGCAATTTTTCAACAAGACAATGCTCGACCTCATACGGCAAGGGTGTCACAAGACTGTCTCCGCACTGTTACTACCTTTCCTTGGCCTGCCCGATCCCCAGATTTGTCTCCAATCGAGCATATCCGGGATCATTTGGGACGACGAGTTGGGCATCCCTCGAGTTTGGATGAACTAAAGGCAAGGTTACAGAAAATATGGAACGAAATGTCTCAAGACATCATACAGAACTTGTATGACTCAATGCCCGATCGTATCGCATCGTGCATTCGCGCTAGAGGGGGTCCAACGGAGTATTAACTCCTCCGTTCTTTTGCCTTTTCTCCGAAATAAATTATCCTTTTTCTTTGATTTTCTTATCATTTACTTATATCAGAGTAGTCATTACGTATGTAAAATTTCGTTTCATTTTGACGACTCCTTCTTGGTGCGCTAATTTTTTTGTCCATGAGTGTATATATATATATATACTATCTGGCCAAAAGTATCCGGAAGCCCAGTGGTACGGATTCGGAGAGTCCCAAGGCATTTATTAATATGATGTTGGTCCTCCTTTTGCATCGATGACAGCCTGCACACGTCTGGGGAGACTTTCCACCAGCTTTTGATAGGTGTCCATAGGAATAGACTTCCAGGCGCCCATCACAGCTGATGTGAGTGATAGCAGTGAGGATGATCGATTTGGCTGGCTACGTAATCTGCGTTCTAATTCGTCCCAAAGGTGTTCAATGGGATTTAGATCGGGGCTCTGAGAAGGCCAGTCCAGTTTTTGAGCACCCATTTCGTCAAACCATGCCTGCGCAAGTCTCAATGTTTGAATGGAGCAGTTATCCTGTTGGAAGAGAAACCTTCCCCGAAAATTGGCCTTCCCCGAAATATTGCCATAAAGTTGGGAGAGCAGCATTGTACAGAATGTCCACTTACATCTCAGAGTTCATGTTTCCAACCACGGGAACTAAGGAACCCAGGCCAAACCATGTCAAACACCCCCCCCCCCACCATGATGCTGCCACCACCAAACTTAACAGTATGCACAATGCAGTCACTTAAGAAGCGCTCGCCGGGTACCCGCCAAACCCAGAAGCGTCCATCGGACTGCCAGATTGTAAAGCGAGATTCATCACTCCAAAGAACATTTTCCCACATGTCCACAATCCAATGACGGTGAGCTTTGCACCATTGCAATAGACGCTTCGCATTTTGGGGAGTGATGTTCGGCATGTGAGCGGCTGAACGACCATGGAATCCTAGGTTTTTTAACTCTCGACGAACAATCCTGCTGCTAGCACTAACGCCTGATGAACTTTGGAACTCCTGAGTGATTTCAATCAACGAGGACTTGCGATTTTGTTTCACTACCCTTTTCAGAGTTCTACGGCTGCGTTCACTTATTTTTTTCGGCCTGCCACTTCGTTTTTCTGCAGTTTCACTACTGCCTCGACGTTTCCACTTAATAATTACATCACTCACAGTGGATTTTGGCTTCTGTGGAATGTCCGAAATTTCACGAACTGATTTCCCACTATAATGCCACGATCAAAGTCACTAAGCTCCTTTGACTTACTCATTGTCTCATAAACGTATAAATGACCTGACAAACCACTACCAACACTTTTATAGCTTTCGGTTACGCTTCAAATTACGTCACCTGCCAGATCCACTTCTTTAGGGGGTGTCCGGATACTTTTGGCTAGATAGTGTATATATATATATATATATATATATATATATATCCTCCTCCAACCGATAGGGGGCAGCAGGAAAATTTAAAATAACCATCATCTTTCATCAGAATTTTATAATAAATAAACTCATATCATAAAGCATAATATGATAATATCATAAATTAATAAAATTTCCGTAACCCAGGGCAGTATTGACTTATTTTTTACTGAAGAAGGATACTGTATTTACATACATATGCAATGATGGACCTTTTTTGGCGTATTTCATTAAAGACAAATAAACGCAGTGTTTGAGCATAATCTGTATGGTAAAAGAAAAAAGTTTTTACCAAAACGCACACAAGTTCTACGCTAGGAAAAAACCCTGCTCACTACAATTCCGTCCATTGAAGATTGAGTCCTGCTTCCGCTAATATCACTCGATTCCTTTTTCCACAAACGTTAAATAAATCAGCTTATGTATTTTCTTTTACATTTACTTATTGTGTAAAAAAAATAGGACTTTGTTGAAAGCGAATTCCTTCTTTATCGCTTCACATCCAAACTCCAGAAAAATCTAAATCGGATTCTTGATATTTAAGTATCCAGCGTCGGGTATACGCAACCTCTATTTCATTATGGCACTGAAGATAAATTTGGCGAAGATTGCTTAATTTGATAAAAAAAAAAGTTGATAGTGTCAGTATTCAACCCATTCATTTAATTTGTTGATAGAATGTTTGAGATACTAGTGTAGTGCATAAGGAAAATAAGGTGAATCGGGGCAAGTGCCGTCCAAAGCCTACTAAGTATGATTTTGAATGACGGTACAAATTTGGTTTTAGAGGCTAGAAAAGCGAAAATTTTTGCAGTTAAGACACGCAATTTTATTCTTTCAAAGTGCATATATAGACTTTTGCCTATTTTTTTTTTTTTTTTTTTTTTTTTTTTTTTTTTTTTTTTTTTGGGCCACGACGTTGGGATAGGGGTCAAAGTTACGCTGATGCAAGTGAAATGACAAAATGTAACACTTTGCGATCATCCTTGGATGAAATACTTAGCGCTAACTCACTTCGGTGGCTCTCCTGTGAAAAAGTGTGTCTTTAATAATTGTGCATTCCCATAGATGGTAGTGCTACAAATATAAGACTTTAGAACAGGGATTCCCAACGGGGTCCAGGTGGACCCCTTGGGGTCAATTGAAGTTTAAAAAGGGTCTATAGTATGACAGGGGACTATTGGGGGTCGATGATAAATTTTCCTGTTTTAAAATTTAATTTAATTTTTCGGAATGTAATAATTAGATAATATCCATTTTAATATGTATAAATACAGATTTGCATAGGTCGGAGTGATCCACCCATCTAAAATCGAATGTCATGACGCTTTTGTATATGTGTCGAATGAAATTATATTACATATAAGTCAGTAAAATTGTTTAGTAAAATATATGTTTATATTCGTTGGGCTAGTTATTGAGACTACATGATGACAAGCAATTTCAGGCCAAGCATTAAAAAAATTGTATCAATGCATCAAGCACAACCACCACATTAATTGAAATCGAACTTTTGTGCAATTACAATCTGTGTTTCTGAAATCTTGTTTATATTTCTGAAATTAAAAATGAAAACAGTACAAAAATAATAAACATAAACCTAATGAACCACTTTCCTAATTTTTTGTTCCTATTCTTTATAAAATTGTTATCTTTAAGTGTTGTATGTGCAATTATTAGTATTATAATTATGTTGTATGTTGCATATTATAGAGAAAAATGAGGGGATCGATGAAAAAATTCATTCTTTTAAAAGGGTCGTTGGAGGAAAAAGGTTGGGAACTCCTGCTTTAGAAGTTATGTGGGCATCCGCATTTGCCCCGACTCATCTTCCGACGTAAAATTGTGAGGAACCTATTTTTTACGAGCTTCTGATTTAGAGGTTAAAAATACTCGTATTCCACAAAATACTGGTCACATTGCTTTCAAAGAAACAATTTCCGACACATTTATCCCAGCTTACGACATTTGATTTGATACGGGGGTGGTTTTACTCAACTTTCAATCCCATTTGGCCATTTTTTTCCATCCTTGACATTGTTATCACCGGCAAAGGTACAATTTGGAGTTCCTAACGTCAAAATTGACATTTCCCGATCGATGAAAACAATACGCCAAGTCTTTACGTTAAAAAAAGAAACCGAAATTACGAAATAACTGGCCTTCTGTTGTGTGTTCACAATGGAAAAGGTTTCGCTGCTCTGCTAGGTAAAGTCGCCACCTGTGTTCGGACTCTGTCGCGTAGGTGGTTGTTTCGTTCGCAAACAGAACTTCCATCCTTCTTTTCAAAAATGCATTACACTTGCCGACAAGGTGAAAGATAATGATCTCTAACTTTAAAAAAACTTCCGATTTTCTAATCTTACTGTAATTTCTAATTTTTATAAGACATCTGTTTCCTTTAGAACTGTTGTTTCAAAGCTTATGCTATTATTGTAAGACTGAAATAGCATAGCATATGAAGTAAAATTTACACAGACATCTAAAAATGTAATTATGGATAATAGCTATGCATCACTTAATAATGTTAAAAGTGTCCACAGTGTAAGTATCTTAAATTTAGAAATTTCGATAAAAGATTTCAACTTTGTTATCAAAAGTTAGTGTAAAGAAATTAAACCAACACTAGATAGTATTCTTTCTACAGCCTCATTTAACAAGTTATTAATCTTTGCAACTACGAAGAAATATATTCTACTTAATAGTAATACGTACATACATACACAAAATGTACCGTAAGATAGAAACGAGTCTAGTATCTTAGCTAATTTATACCTATACTATTATGAAAATAAATGTAGTCAAAACAGTGATTTTTAAAAGTTTAGTCCACTGGCTTATAATTTCAGTTACTAGACTATTAATTTTATCTAATTAATTTAGAATTTATATTTTAACTTGTATCAATAATATATATATATATATGTTCTTGACCTAGCTCTTAGTATAACAGAGAATAGATTAGGATACATTTTACTCAAATTTCTGTTCCCAATTTAAATGCAAAATGTATCATATATCTGCTAAAATCTTAAGCGTTCCGGCTGTGTCACGAGCAAAATGTGGAACCGAAAAGTAAATAAATAAATAAATAAAAATTAGACTATTGTGTCTTTTTCTTTAAATTCTTTAACTTTAAATAAAGACGCGCTTAATAATAATAAAAAACATCAACAATAAACTTACACTCTAGAGGTTATTTATTTACTTTTCTGGGAATTTATTGTTGCATCATAAGTTTATTCTTGTAGGATAACTTAAAATTATAAGTTACACTTTTAATCATTTTCTGTTGAATTTTAGGGCTATGCATGGTAATAAAACGAAAAAAATAATAATTATCATAGATATCGCAAAGTTATAAAGAGCGTTGTGTGTGATAGAGATTGCAAAGTTTGTAAACATGAATATATAGAATCCATTTCATCGTAGAATGAAAATTGGCTCTAGAGTTAAAAACCTTTAAAGGAATAAACATTTAAATTTCTTTAACTAAGTATTTTTAAATATTCATTTAATATTATTATGGTAATTGTATACAAATTCAGATGAATTTGGCTTTAATTCTTCATATACAAGAGCATCAGATCGCTCCATACCTATAATGTCATAATCGACTGAAATCCTAGATAATGAATTAGTCATCAACTATGCAAATCCCATTCTCGGTAATTAAAATCTTTAACTATATATGTAATACGCAAATAATCTGATCCGTATTAAAAACTTATTATTTTAAATTACACATTTAGATTACAATTACCTCTTGGATGAAGAGTACCTTAACTACTGAGGATCGTATTAAAAATATTTAATATCATATCTAGTCAGCAGATGGCGCCAGGAGGGAAACCGAAATGAGTCCTCGAGCAAGATCATTGTTCTCAAAGCTCTCCGTCTCTTGCTCGTAACTATGCTACAACATGTTGAATTTAGATGTATCCATCCCGTGTGAGAGTACTTAAATTCAATAGCCTCTCAAGTTATAATACCTTCAGTTTCATCCCACATAATATTTCAGAAATAACTAATGTAATTGAAATAGACAAAAATGTCAGCAAAACTGGACACTCACATCTTCTTAAAATCTACCATAAAACTTAGGAACAGCCATTCTTTTCTAAGTATATAGGTAGTTTTCCGTGGTTAAGAGGTCGTTTGTTCATATTTTGCGTATCCCACAACTCTCATGTAAATAAGAGAAATTCTGCAGATCCGCAATAGGGACCCTAGGCATATGTTACACTTAACTGAGAATATTTCACTGTTATACCTTGTATGAAGTTTTCAATCGCAATAACTATTTGCCTTAAGTTCTAAAACTTGAATGAGCTTTTACGGGAAATATATTTTCATATGTAAAAATCTGCTGCTGAACTCTGAAGGAGTCATCCTTTCTGCTGCCACAAAAGTTATTCAGTTATACAGCACTCTTTTCAAAATAAGACACCCAAAAGTTGATGCACGATATAATACCAATAAAGCTCAAACTAAAGTATATGCCATTTTTCCCCCTACCCAGACCTCTAGGTGAAAGCTATGGTCGAGAAGAACCTATCAATTTCGAGCCCTATGATGCAACAGCGAAAAGGAGGGGGTCGAATTATTCTATCTTTGGTGATACATATTTTAATCTCATCAATCGGTAAGTTGACTTTTATCTTACTTCATGGGCATTAAAATCTTACTTATTTCATCTCGTCAATCTTGTTGAAACATGGATAAAAATTTTTAAAAATATCATAAAACTTTTTTTTTCTAATTTCCTTCCATTATTAATCGACAAACTAGTGTCAAAATAGGCATGGGCTTAAGTTAGTACTCTATTGATCATTTAACAAAGAGACTAATCAAAATGGTAGTGTAGATGTTCAAATAAAAAATTTTAAGGTTTGCACTGCTTGAAACGTCAAACGTCACCAAAACAAAATTTCAATTAAAAGGAACCATTTTAATTTTCTCGGATTCCTACCAACTATAGAGCATTTAAAACCAAATAATAACCGCATGTTTTAATGACGATTACATTGCCAGAAACAGCATTGTTATGCAGTCATGCATGTCTATATGTACCTACTAAACACTCTAAGTCCGTTTATTTCAGCGGCATATTCACGATATGCCCTTTTTAAAAGATTCTAACTAAAACTCGTTGGAAGAACCTCTATACTGTCTTTAGGATTATTATCTTTGCGAGAAGATTATGAAAATATTTTCCCTAAAGTAGAAATTTGACTGAAAAATATATCTTCTTTCTGCTTATAGGAAAGATTGAAAATTTTCTTAAGTTCCGAAATCTATAATTTCTTTTACAAATTTTATAAATTATTTTGCAACTTTTCCTATGCAGAGAAAAGAAAAAAATATGTAAATAGAGCAAATAGTTCATGAGATATGTCATAAATTAAACGTACTATAAAATTTACATCTAGTTTTTTAAAATTTATCATTGTTCAAAAATTTTCTAGATTTATAGTGATCTTCATTTAAAAAAAAACTCATTTGACGGGAAACATCAATGCAAAATATTATAAATAAAAAAGTATTTTACTGTGTCCTGAATCTCTTTTGTATATACATGCCAGTTTTTATATCAATTCATTTTCAGGGGAGGCAAGAGGGAAAGTGTCACCTCATTTGAAAGTGGACACCATAATCCAAGCGAAACAACAGCTTTGACGGCGCCCAACAACGCATATATACGAAAACACAGGCCTTCCACGGCAGCTAGTCACGTTTTGACCAGGTATGACGTCCAAGCCTGTGGGCAAGTTCGATGCAAATATTTCAAATCTAAAACTAACTCAATCATAGATTGAATATACGTATTATGCTATCATCATTTCTTTAAGGATAAATATTTACATTCCTAAATCAATGTTAATTCACCACTAAGATGTACCTTTGTCATTCAAAGGATCGAAATTCAAAATCATGCCGAGGTACAGGGCCATAAATCCTATAATTTAGCTGCATTGCAGCAATAGGGTTGTTTCCAGGGAATATATCTTATAATATGAGGGAGTACCAGAAAATATATTGTTTTAATATGTGAAAATAAAGACAAGTTTTTATAGACCACGGATCGATGAAGTACCGCAAAGATCAAGGGAACGGCAATTTAGGTTTATTTGCTCGGAGAAATACTTGCTTTCTGACATATGAATGGCGCAAACACCGAAAAATCAGATGCTTTTATCATATGGCACAGTTCCAGCGAATAGTAGAAACCCATAAAATTTATACAATCTTCAAAATTATCAATCGGCAAAAACGTAATTTGATTGTCATTTGACTGAACATAAGATTTAACATGAACAATAGATAAACTGGACGCCTAAAATTAAAATTTTGAATACACCCTGCTCGGAATTAATCCTGAGGAGGTCCGAAAATGGCTGCAGGGCGAGGGAAGCGGCTCCATTTGGCACTTGATTTTGTCTTGCACAAGGGTTGGAGTCCGATTTTGCCCCGGTGCCACCACAATTTAGACTGAGCACCCCTACGGGCTACAACTGAGGGGCTAGCATCCCTAAAATTATTCATTAGAATTCTGTACATGGAAAGGCAAATAAGATAAACCAAATTACTTTACTTAAAACTCAATAAAATTTAGCAAGGAGGCAAAGTTATCATTTAAATCTTTTTGTATGTATATTAAAGATTGCATTAATACAAATAAAAATATAAAAATTTTAGGCATGCAAAAAAAAAACATTTTATATCAAAATTATGATAATTATTAGAAAAGAGAGCGAAATTGTTTTACAAAGAAATGAATCTTTACTTTCAGCGTCTCGGAAACAGAGCTTGAGGAAAACGGATCAGAAGATACGGGGACAGAAACAGTCAAACAGGCATTGGCATTCTTGGAGGAAGATTTAGAAGAAGTCGTGGAAGAGAAATGAAACGACAAGAAGCGTTTCAAAATCTCCTGTCGTGTTGCAGCATAGCAACAGCGCAATGCCTTATTTTGGATGTTTTATTTCCGACCCATCATTCATCAGACTTCAAGTATATAGTCTTATTTTGCGTAACTCTGGACAAAGAACAGTTTCAATACCTCTGTGTAACGCAATAATTTTCATGAAATTCACAAATATTCATCAAATCTACTCTCAGTTTGTGATCTCTTACATCTATCACTCACTTTTTTTTATGTCAAAGAAATTCGTATCGTCATTTATTGTTTTGAATGCAGTATTATGGCTCAATATTTTTTATATCATCTATTGTCAGCTTTAAAAGAAATCTCTTAACCCAGTGGTCTGTTTAGTAATTCGAACACCGCTAAGCTCTTAGCGTTTTGGTATGAAGATGTTCTCACGTGAGCACAAACAAAAACAACGCACCGCCAGAGGGGTTTCCATAATGTAGAAATCATGCTAAACAAAGTTGGGACGCATGCGCAGTAAGTAAAATCTGAGAGCCCACAGGGTGAACAATTGCAGTTAATTCCGGGATCAGATTACTGTAAGGTATATAATGGTCCAAAGATGTGACGTATATCACCGAGAGTGATGTGTAAAAATTAGTAACATTCTTCGTAAAATTTTGTTTTAAATATTTGAATATATATTTAGTAAAGACGATTTGTTTTACGAATTCTCAGAGCATAAAATTAATATGCCATACCTCTGAGATCATTAATTGTTAAGCTTGAAGCAGTTCTCAAGTCAACAACAAAATATCTTTCTATAAAGGAAGTACAGATTTTTAGAATCATCAGTCACTAATTTAACTTTCAGAATTCAAATATTATATTTGCATATACTGGGAATGATAACTGTTTCTACATGCATTGTAAGTTATTGTAACTCTGAGTAGATAAATGTAAACGTTGCCTTTGTATATTTTTTCTAAACAAATTCTATTCTCCTTCCCTTCTGTCCTCCAAGCATGAGAGTCTCTCTTGTCGAGCCCCATCAGGTCAGGCCCAGATTTCTGCATGGGCAAGTGGGGCACTTGCCCAGGGCCCCTTATTTAGTATTAAGTTGTACATATTTTTGAAAATTTGTTTTTTTATTAATGCTGTAATGGGGGCAGTGGCGGATACAGAAAAAAAATCCTGGGTGGGGCACAGTGTACCCACTATAGAGAAAGCATACTTACATCCATAAGTGTTTCTGGTTTAATTTTTTTTGGGGGGGGAGGGGGGTAATAACTTCAGACTGATCTATTTTGAATTTTAAAAAAAATTTCATGAATTTATTAACATTAAAAAGTAAATTAATAAATTAACACTTATCATTATTATTATTATTATTATTTTCAAATTTTTGATTTGTTGGTGGAAAATTGTTTGAATTTCCTGTCCCAATTTATGGGGGACCTGGGTGAGTGTCCCACATGTTCATTTGGAAATCTGGTCCTAGGAGGGGCACGTGCCCCCCTCTGGATCTTTCCTTGGAGGGGGCCTCCAAAGTCTGCTTTGCCCAGGGACCCATTGGGTCAAAGTCGGGCCCTGCATCAAGTGCAATGGAGTCTGAATGGAAACATATTAGCTTCAAGTTAACATAACTCTCAAAGGTTAACTTCAGAGTTGTGATAAAAAATTTATTCCTCGAACTTTTACTTATTATCTGAAAGACTCTTTCTCAATTGGGAAAACGGTATAGTTTCAGCGATACCATTGCGATACCAGCGATACCAGTTATCTACCATTTGACGATTTTTATGTTAGCAACAATTTTTGGTGAAACCCCAATGAAAGAATCCGTCTATTGATCATCATAAAAAAAAAAAATTCGAAGGTATTCAACATTTGGCAAGAATGTTACCCGAAACTAATAAAAACACCAACCATTTCTAATCAGGGTCTGAAGACATATTTCACTGCTGCCATCTGTCGGCTGAAAAAGGAATCTTTTATACGGTAAAAATATTTTATTTCCCGATAAAATTTCGTCATATCTCAAATGAGGTTGCACGCCGAGGAAAGTCTTGGTTATTATCAAGCAGTTTTGAAACGACAAGTTGTCCAAAAATATCGTCAGAAATACTCATTGGTTCGTAACAAAATAAAGAGGAATAATAATTTCTATTCTTGAAGTATGAATGACCCGAATAGATCGAAATATTCGACAAAATTATTTCGAAAAAATCCATTTTGGTGCAATATCGACATTAAATCAAGATCTTTATAAACTTATAAATAAAGAGTGACTTTATGAGATACGCGAAGTAATTCAGTGCAGGATACTATCGTGCAGGAATACCCGAGTCCCGTGTTTACCAAAGGTTATAAGTTATCACTGACTGTTAGCTCTTATTAATAAATTTTCCATCGAAACATTTTACCCACTTCAAAGAGGTTTATTTAAATGTTTTAAGCTTTAATGAAAAAAAGGGAGCAAGTTCTCCCGAATCTGAGCTTGTAGACTTATTTTAGCAGTTTAAATTCAAAAGCATTGTACGCAGAAAATGTTTGAAAATGACAGAAGGGCAGAAGGAAATATTTCAGAAGTGTAAAAAAGGATTCTTCAACAGGGTATGAGGTATTAAAGAAATTTTGTAAAAAGGAATAAGCAATATGAGAGATTATTTTCCCATATATTGATGTGGGACTCAATATATGCAATTGGGCGTCTACTCGGCGTCCTTAAACGCACCCTTAGACGACCCTTAAACGCACGAAATAAGGTATATTTAAAAGAAATATTATCTGGTATAAAGGTAAAATCATACCTCATCTAATTGGAAAAATATCTTATTATTCACAACTTTTTTGTTTTATATTTTGATCATCGTTGTCAGATTTTCCCGCATGTTAGCTCACAAGCTCTTAACTTTAATTTAAAAGGTTTTAAACTTTCATAACAATAATAAATAATTTTTTAAAACAAATTAGTATAATCAAAACTTCTTTTCTCATCTAGTGCTAGAATATACTGAATTTCGCTCTCCATTGTAAAATAACTTTTGCACTAAAATGCATATTTTGTTTTTATAATAGAAAAAAATGCTGAGATGTATAACTAAACTATAATTGAACAAAATATAACATTAAATGCACTTTTTATATTTTTAAAACTTCACGTTAGTTCTTTTTAAAATTTCTTATATTTGTTACTTTATTTTATTTTTATTTTTATTTTTTGTATTTAAGAATCTGCTCACGTTTGCCAAATATCAAAATACTTGGCAAAAATGGGATAAAAATAACATGCTAATGTGATAGTGACCGATATTTCGTGATGGATAGTTTCTAAGATATGTTGAGCAAACAGTCAAAGAAACTACATTTTGAGTTATTTAACTTCAGACTTATTCCATTAAATAATGGTAGTTACTGAAGGCGACGCTGTGGGGAAATTCCTTTTCAGTAATTTTCAAATCGCGAGTTTTTTTTTTCTTTTAAAGTTCAGTAATATTTTTATTTTGACAAAATGCATAGAGCGTGCCAAAGAGGAGTAATTTAAAGCAAAAAAAATATACATCATGTATATTTTTAGTTGTATATTTTGCTTATTTCTGTCAGCTCCTCCTGTTTGGCACGCTTTTTGCATTTTGTCATCTTCTTGCGATCTCAATTTAGTATCACACTTCGTGACATACGACTGTTCTTTCCGAAGTGGGCTAGTTGAATGCACTTTGTCAATCATCAGTCAAAATTTCAAGAAATTCCGTATTGGGAGTTCCTTTCCCTCCAGCCTGCTCAACGTTTACGCCTTGCGGATGCGCCCACAGCAATGGTGAAACCCAGGTACAGGGCTACCTGCACGCTGGAGATGGATGTCACTATCACATTATCATGTCATTTTTATCACGATTTTGCTAAGCATTTTAATATTTTGGCAGGCGTGAGCACATTCTTAAATGCAAAAAATATAAATAAAATAACATAAAATAAAAAGAAATTTTAAAAAGAATTAACGCCAAGTCTTAAAAAATATAAAAAATGCATTTGATGTTAGATTTTGTTCAATTATAGTTTAATTATCTCAGCCATTTTTTTTCTATTATAAAAACAAATTTTTTTGTTATAACGTAGGATTACGTTACTCCATAACGGTCTTCCGGAAAGCAAAATTTCAGATGTCCGTCGTCGCGAGTTATAATTTCGGCAGCGTGCCAAACCCAGTCTGTATCGCTTGGACAAGCAGTAAACAGATAAACAGAAAAGTACCAAAATGCGTCAAAATTTTGACTGCCACACACACACGCACACACACACAAACACATATGTATATATATGTTATGTATATATATACATGCGTACATATATACATAACACACACACACACACATATATATATATATATATATACAGGGGGACAATATTTGAGCTATTGGAAAAAAAACTTGATAACTTTTGAACCACTGGCGAGATTTAGTAAAAACTTGGCGGTTGAATGCAAGGCATGTTAGGATTTTTTTTAGCATGCACACTCGTATTGTTGTTGTTGTTCATTTTTACCATGTTTTTATTAACTCGCTTTCTTGTTTGTTTGTGTGTGTGTGTGTGTTTGTTTGTCCGGTACAAATCTTGCAATCAATTTTTAACTAACTTCCCGGCTAGCTAGACATTTGAAACTTTTAGAATAGATCAGAACACGATGACAATGCATTATTTTAATACTTTTAGCCATCTGTAAGCAGATTTGTATCCATTTTCAGTTAATTTTGTTTTGTAGACTGATGCAGCCATCTATCAACCGGGACGGGAACGAAAAGTTAAACGCAAGTTAACTTCCAATTAACTTCGTTTTCTTTCAAGTTGATGGGATAATTCATCAAAAAATTTAAAAAAAGTATTTATTAATACATAGAATTGTCAAGTTTATAGGATTCAACAGAAAATTTAAAAATATGGTATATAAAAAGTTCTTTTTATCTTGTAATTATTGAAAATGTCGAAATACAGAGTTTCTGAGCGTATATCCATCTTCAAGGTCTACTATTCGAGCAAAAATTATTGCAGAATTTTGCTCTTCGTCTGCGCCACATCGTAGCCATTGATGACAAGCATATCGAACATGCCATAAACTAAATCCCATTATCTATACTTACTTTTCAAATTTGAATAAAATTTTTTAACTGAGTAGTTTTTAACTGAGTAGCCCTGTACATACAAAAGACGTAGGCAACGATAAGTAATCCTATGTTAATAACTCGCGGTAGTTTCGTTAGAAGAGACTACTTGAAATTTGCTTTTATTTTTTATTTTGTTTTTATTTTTTACTATTTATTTTGATTCACGTTTTTCAAAAACTAATTTTAATTTTGTTTCTATAGATATGAATTATTTGACACCCTACAATACAATCAGTTATAAACTTTTAAAAACTATCCGTTTTTTATTGAAATGTCTGCTTTCGCATGGAAAAAAAAAATTAAATCTATGCATTTTTACTTAAATGTGGGATTAGAAATTCTTCATAGCTTACTTAACATGGAGATTACAGATCAGTCAAGTCAGCTTTAAGCATGCGCGTTTATAATCGCAGCTCAAGGAATTATTCGCATATTTTTATGAGGTAGTTTAGGTTATTTAGAAAAACTCATATTTCAATATGGAATGATCCCTCATCCCAGACCTCCATTTTTTTGTAAGAATTTTGAGACCTCTTAAGAGCAGATGTTCACTATTTTAACACTTTTTTTTTGGTTTAAATTAAGATAATTCCATTTTTTTATATATGTAAATTTTAAAAAATCCCTTTTTTTTAGGTTAAGTGTCTTGAGACCCCTTTATTCGCAGAGGCATCACTTTATTAGCGCTTTCCCCCTTCTTTTAATTATTCAGTATTAAAGTTCATATTTTTATATGCAATTTTGAAAAAATAAATCCTTAAAATTTTTGAGATTTAGGATTTTCAGATCCCTTCAGCGCAGAACCTTTCTTGGTTTAAATTGTTGACAAATTCCACATTTTTAATATGTTATTAAAAAAAATCCTAACTTTTTTAAGAATAAGGGTCTTGAGAACTTTTTATTCGTAGAGATTCCCTGTAATAACCCTTTCCCCCTCGTTTTAATTATTTAGTAAATTTCATGTTTTGATATGGAATTTAAAGATAAACTATTACTTTTAAAATGAAGGGTCTTAAGACCTCATCAGCTCATAGGTTAAGAACGCTTTTCCAGACAAACATCCGTGCTGACAGAACATTTCGCTTTTAAAGGAGAATCCCTGCTGGGCTATTACCTGGAGGTTGTTGAAATTAAAAAGTGGGTCGTAAGGCATTCACAATTAACCTGCCGTCGTCATTAGGGAAATATGACTTGGGGAAAGAAAACATATCCGGAGAATCAGTGCGTGTTGGTGCGCGCAAATGATGGGTATATAAATACACTCAGCCAGTGCTCCCGTTTCTGGTTCTTGTCTGGAGAGAGAAGGCTTCCATTTCCCTCTGTTTTCTCAGTTAAAGGTGAAACAAGGATTAAACAGGAACTTTTTACTATTGATCTCCTCTCCCCAGTGCTCGCCCCCTATGTGTGTATGAATTTCCTGATTAATTGTAGGATACGTTAACCATAAACACCTCTTTGAGTAACATCTGAAACTCTCCTGTGGCACGGTCGTGCCCCTAAGGAAATTAACAGAAAAAGTAAAGTTTTAAACTAAAATAGAGGTTGTTTCCTCTTATTGGATATGGGAGTTCCCACGTAATTCGAGGGGGGTCCGGATCATAAAATTAATTTTTAATGCGCATTTTGTAATGATTTTCTCCTTTCAAATGCTTGAAGCGGGACCGATAACTGGTGTCCAAAACATGAACATATTTAATAAAATAAAGGATCAGTCGAACACAACAGCGGATAAATTTTATGGATTGCCCACGCTCCTAAACCAGTATCTGTGCACATGCAGATTTTATTAGCTAGCGATGGATGCGCAAACAAGAGGCGCACATCAAATTGCGTCTTATATCGGTTTCTTGTAATTACCGTTGAAAGTGGTGTTATTATGGCAGAAAGACGTCAAGTAAGTCTTTATTCTGAAGGACAAAAATCTTCGGACTGCTGGAATCACCAACACAATGTACCAATTTGCTGAATACCACAGTGTGTTATATCCAGAATGGGGTTCCAAAGCACTAAATGCGTTAGACTACAACCAGTACAAGGTCATCCAAGCATTCGGACGTCCCTGCAGAGCCAGAATCAGGCATCAACTGCTTAACGTCATTGGACTATGTCTGGAAGACAATTCTCAGGAGAGCTGACAACCACAACAGGAGGAACTGCACCCGGCTAAAGCTTTTACAGGAGGCTAGAGGAATTTAGTCTGTATGTCAGATAACCATCCGTTTGTATCAAAATAAGCTTGAATTTTTTTCAAAATCAATGAATAGTGGATGACCGAAGTGGTTGTGGGTGGGGTTTAGTGCATTACTAAAACAATTATTTTGGTATCCATAGCGCACGAACCACTGGACTGCCGTAAACATGGGGAATTTTTATTCAATTTCAATTTCGGAAACAAAATATGAAGCGAATTTGGCTACCCTTAGTCGTTTTCATTGTTTTCTTACTCAAGAAAACAATTATTTCCCCTTCCCCTTCTCCGGAGTTGGATTCTCAACCCCTCTCCTGACCCCAGAGAGGGTTCAGAAAATCAATAACTTAAGTATAATTACATAGAACTTTTCTGATACATAGTATTACGCGATAATTACGTTGAATTTCCTCACGAATCCCCAGTTCATATCACTCGAAGCTCACAAGAGCTGCTCAGTGCGATCATAAAATCGCGGCCGGCGTGTACACACGTTCTACTTTAATTTCCGCTCCGTGCTGGCAAAATTAGCATTCACCCTGCCGATCGACGGATACCTGTTTTAAAGCTATTAATCATCGGTATCTATCGGTCAGTTTTGTGTTCTGATTAAATGAGAAATCGATTAGGGTCGAAACCGGGAAATCCGCCTGGGGTGAAGAAGCATTTGATCTCATTCAATTCTCCCGATAAGGCATCGCAAGATGGGAGACAAATCGGGACGCCCGACATGTTTGGTCATACTTCGAGTTATTCACTAATATAGAGGAAGAGAGAGAGGGGATATGCCTGACTTAATTTGCTTTTTAAATTCAAATTTTTCTTAATTTATTTTTGTTGGTATCATTCAATGCGGGTGGATAAGAAACGCTGTTGAAACACGGGAAGAGTTAAAATAGAACAAGACATTGCTGATTTAACGGATACACCTTTTTTAGCCACTGGCCGAATATTTAAATTAACTGGCTTAAAAGAACAATGGTAAAAAATTTAACGGGTAAAATTCCAGCAATGATTTCAATAAAGAACTCATTCGAACAGTTAGTCATCAATTGAAGCGTAATATTTGGTTTCTGGATTAAGGTCGAAAACATCTGTATAGTACAAAAAGATTTATAAGAATATTTAGATTATAAATCCATTAAATCGTGGTTCAGAATGCATGCTAGAATGATTGAGATTGAGCTAAATTTGTTGTAACTAATGGTTTTTGTTATTGGCAGTATGAATCATATTTAGTATTTTTTTTAATGAGTGTTTAAAAAAAATTCTTTGATTTTAAAACAAAAAGTGGATAACAAATTCTGAAATAGGGCTCTTTCTCCCTCAAGATACGTATGCTAAAAGGAATGACACTTAATATTATAATAAACTTCCGGGGAATTAAAAAAGGATGGAGAAAGTTGAAGAGTTCAACTTTAAAATAATTTTATTCGAGTACAATGTTTAAATCTCACTCTATTTACTGTATGCCTTTTGCAATACTGTATGCCTTTAACAATACTTTGTTATATGTTTTTATTAACTCGTTTTCTTGTTTGTTCGTGTGTTTCTCCAGTTCAAATCTTGCAATCGATTTTTAAGTAACTTCCCGACTAGCTAGACATTTGAAACTTTTAGAATAGCTCAGAACACGATGACAATGCATTATTTTAATACTTTTAGCCATCTTTAAGCAGAATTAAATTAATTTTCAGTTAATTTTGTTTTGTAGACTGGTGCAGCCATCTATCGACCGGGACGGGAACGAAAAGTTAAACGCAAGTTAACTTCCAATTAACTTCATTTTCTTTCAAGTGGATGGGATAATTAATTCATCAAAAAAATTTTTAAAAAGTATTTATTAATACATAGAATTGTCAAGTTTATATGATTCAACAGAAAATTTAAAAACATGGTACATAAAAAGTTCTTTTTATCTTGTAATTATTTTATTGAATTTGTATTCACTGAATTTACACGAGAATAAATGTGTTGACCAGTTCCCGCTGTTAACGCTGATATAGCATACATAATACACAACTTTATCCCATTTTTAGATAATAATTCGTAAAAACTGTATCATTTGTTTCAAAAGAGAAATTGTACAATATGATTTCTTTTATGGGGAATATATAGGGTGTCCATAAATTGCTGTAGGTGTTTCCTTACCTCACAACTTTTGATTAAAGAACATGACGAGCAGCGTTATCACATATTCGTAAAGTAAAACTCAAAAAGTTTTTTTCAATCGCACAAAGTTAGGAATGCACAAAATAATCAATAATGAGCACAAAGTTAGAAAGTTTCTCCACGGCAACCTTTCGTGCACGTAACACGCCGAGACGGAACTCAAATTCTCGCCAAGTAAACTCCAGTATTTGCCGTGTAACACTTTGGATCGCAGCAGCAATTCTTCGCTTGAGTCCATGCAGTGGGGTCGCAGGGATTTAGTAGACATTGTCCTTGACATATCCCAAGAAAAAGTCCAGCGGTGTGATATCAGGCTGTCTCGGAGGCCATAGAATGGTTTCATCTCGTCCACGCCATATGTTGGGAAAGGTCATGTCCAGGAACTCACGCACATTTATGCCGCAATGTAGTGGTGCACCATCTTACTGGAATATCACATGAAGCTGACGGTATTGCAACTGGGAAACCTGATCATACAATTACAGAGGCTGTTCGCACATTTTTTAGACGATTTTGGTAAGCGGTAATAAAAAATCGTTTGCTGCAAAAGAAATAATTGCAATTGTACTATGTTTTGAAAAGTCAAAATTATCGTCTGCGGCTTGAAAGTTTTGTTTTTATTCAAAATGGCGTTTTTAGCAAAGCAGTGGTTCGAAGGCTACATTTATGCTCTTTCCGAAGAGAAATATGCATACTCCGTTATCCAAAAACGATGTGAGAGTCATTGGTTTGTGATATCTAAACCGTCGATAGGTAATATCGTCAAGAAGAAAGGAAAAAAACGTCAGATTGGAGCCTCAAGTAGGACAAAAATTCCAAACAAGTATCCAAGGAAAAAACGGACATCTTCGACTATTGCAAAGGTACGCTGTTAAATGTTAAAAGAAAATCCCCCTAGTCAAAGGACAGTTGCAAAATCATTAAAATGTTCGGTGTCCACTGTAAACAAAATGATAAACGTTGATTTAAATCTTAAGAAAGTGAAAAAACGCAATGTGCATCGTCTTCTTCTAAATCATATCGCTGAACGCAGGACACGCTGCAGAATTCTATATGAGAAACACTTATCCAAAGAAAAATGGAAAACAATTGTCACAATAGATGAATCATGGGTGTATTTAAATGATTGCAACAAAAAAAAGAGCCATTTATTATCATAAAAGGGGAGAAAAAAATTTAAGTACATGGTTCAAAGAATCGAAGTTTTTCTAAGGGATTCATGATTGTTGCTGGTTTTTCTTATAATGGCAAGTTAAAAATAAAGAGAGTGGAAAAAAATGTCAAGATTAACTCCAAATACTATCAGGAACATATTTTATAGCCATTTTTTCTGAATGAAATACCATCGCTTTACTCACAGTGCCGTCAATCTGTGAGACTCCATCAGGACAAAGCTAGCAGTCACACATCAAAATCCACTGTAAATTTCCTAAAAGAAATGGAACAAAAAACTGGTATCAAGGCCATACCCTTCACTGATATCCCTACTAAATCTCCCGATGTATCACCTATGAATTTTTGTGCTTTCGGACTTTTAAAATCTGCATTATCCAAACGTCGTCCCAAAACCCTTACAGGACTCTGGAAAGTTGTTCAGGAGGAATGGGATAGAATACCTCTTCTGACACTTCAAAAAGCATTATTATCCTGGAAATTGCGGTGTCGAAAGATAGTTCAGAATAAGGGATGTCAAATAGAACATTTAAAACACAAGAATTTTATGTAATTTAGTTTTGTGAATACAGTATACATCGTCTAAAAAATGTGTGAACAGCCTCTGTATAACATGTCCCGGTAACTCATAGAATTTACTGTGTTCTCGATAAAGAAAAAAGGCCCGATAACTTCAGTGTACGATAAAGCGCACAAAACATAAATCATCGGGCCATCTCTTTCCAGTTCTAGATATGCGTGAGGGTTCTCTGAGTCCCTCTGGACTACGAAAAAGCATTTCTTGGACGAGATCACCATCTTCCTGTGAAGTGATCGGTTTTCCCCCTCTTTTTTGGTGTAGGACGCTGCCCGTTTCCTGAAATTGCTTTAACCAACTTCAGATAAGAATTTTCTGAAGGCATATCTTCCCTGTTAGTACTCCTGAAGCGACGTTGTGTAGAGGGGAAGGTTACACCGCAAATGCTGGAGAATTCTTGGCGGGAACTCGAGTTCCGTCTCATTGTGTTATATGCTCCCATCTACGTGCACGAAGAGCTCCCATGTGGAAACCATCTAACTTTGTGTTCATAATTCATTAGTTCGTGTATTCTTAACTTTGTTTGTGCTATTAAATAAAAACTTTTTGAGTTGTACTTTACGAATATGTAATAATGTTTTTCGTCATGTTCTTAAATCAAAAGTTATGAGGTAAGGAAACCTCGACAACCATTTATGGACACCCTGTATATTGGGAAGGCTTATGATGTATGCTTTCATAAATCTTGAGCTCATATGAAACATTTTACCACGCCAGTAACCGAACGCAGGACTACTTACTTGTTTATTGGACAGCCGTTCTCACCCATTACACTTTGAGGACTCGCTGGCTGAAATTCTCAATATTGCAACCGATGAAGATATCGGCAAACAGTAACTTTTACAACTAATTCGTAATTCATCGAAGGAAAGATATTTTGTTACCCTTAATCATAGTAAACCAACAGAAGTTTGTGACAGCTTGGTTAGAGTCCCGACAATCTCCTCTGAATGCTCTCATGTCTACGCCGGGTTTGGGCTCGTTAAAATCTATAAAGCGAAAAATCTCTCTTTGGGGTTTGTAGGTTGACGACAGCGGGCAGTAGTCGGCTTCCTACACTTGTGGACCCAAATAGCTGAAGTGATAAAACCGAAACCGCACCCCTATAGCCCTGCAAGGCATACGAAAGAGAGGGGGGGGGGGAGTTCATTATAAGATTGCCAAAGGTATGTTTTTTGGAAAGTATACTAGTATGTATAAAAGCTTCTATACATATGATATTTGTTATGATCAGCAGTACATCTATTTCTCTGAAACTGTTTTTCTTATATTTCTATCTTAAAAACGAGAGGAACCACCAGTATAATGTTAATTAGCACTGAATTTTTTTAAAAAAAAAGGTACCTTGGAATCAGTTACAATATACATACCATATTTTGTAGGTTTCTATAATACCAGGATTATTCCGGACTTACATTTTTTTTCAATCACATGACTTGGGATACAAAAATCAAGAACATCAAACACCTTGCTAAGAAAAATTATTAAAGAGAAAAGTAGCAACTTATCTTTGGATCACAATTTTCTATTGCTAAAAAATTAAGTTTTAATTTTTTTCCACACTACATGACTTGGAGAAACTTCGCATCCATTTCATAACCTGGTTTCAAAGTTTTCAATATTTTTAGCTCTTAATTTCAACAGCTTAAATCTGATATTTAAAAAGTTACATTTTACTTGTATTTTAATAAATATTGAAAACAAAGATCATCATCTGTAAGCCACGTAAAAGTAATTTAATATACACTTAATGCACACTTTTCCACTTGAAGATTCCACTTGAAGATTTGTGGTCACTATGCAAAAACTCTATTGACATTTTATTAACCCTACAATTTCAAAGAATTGTTCAACGAAATAGACGCTCCTCAAGCTCATTTACTTGTAACTGATTAATATAAACAGTGATTTTCCTTGCTGACATTAAGTGACAAATTATCATGACAATTAAATAATTATAGTAAATAGTGTTCATGGTTATCATTCAGTTTATCTCACAGGATATCTAAGTTTTTTAATTTGTCATACATTCAAAGGGAAAATGTTGCATAAATCAAAATTTGGTTCAAGATAAGAAATCGAAATAAGAGCATTAGAGAAAGTTTTGAGGTCATTTTTTCCCAATAACAGGCCAGTGAATTGAGATTCTTTTAAAATCTTTTTCAAGTGTGGGTAATCTAGCATGAAAAAGATCCAACTATAGTCCGTTTTATTTTCGAAGAACGTTTAACACATCCATTAACAATTCTAAAATCAGCATTTTAATCAAAGAAAATATTACAATACAGTTACGAAAATCATTCCAGGAATGAGTATTCCTCTTGGCTGGCTGGCTCAAGGGATTAAAAGATATTTGGCTTCAGCAGTGACAGTTCGCTCTCGAATTCATGCCCCATGGTCTGGTGGATTCAAGAAAAACGCCATGGTTGGAAGAATAACTTTACGCTAGACTTGGTCTTTTTTTTTTATTTTTCAGTAGTCATTTTGTTTTCACTTTTTGACATACACCTATCAAGAGTTACATGGTGATGGTGGGAATGCTCTGCTGACTTTTTATTCAATTTTAAAGTTACCTTAAAGCCTAATAGACGAGTTTCATTTTAAAATCCAAAACTGATGCGAAGAGTAAATTTTAAAACTCGTTTAAAAAATGGTACCCGATTTTTCATCACAGAAGAAGAAAAAATACAAACATATAAAGCAAGTTTAATAACATTAAGGCCAGGCGTCCACTGGCAACTTTTAATTTGGGCAACTAAACAGCTTAGTCACTTGAAAGTTGCCGGATACCTTCAACAAGCGCCCACTGGCAACTAAATAGTTACTTTGCACTCAGTTTCAAAATGGATTTCGTGGAAGCTGCATGTGTTTGTGCCCTCGCTCTACGGCGAAAACGTAAACAAAGCCACAGAAGATTTTGGGTCCATCCAATAATAAGTAGGAGATTATTTGACGGGCAGTTTTATAAATTATTTGAAGATTTAAGAGTACACACAAAAAAATTTTTCAACTACTTTCGGATGAGCGTTGAAAGTTTCGAGAACCTGTTGTTATTAATGGGGCCCAGTATTTCTTTCCAAAATACAAGACTACGTTTGGCTATACCACCGCAGGAAAGATTAGCTGTGACTTTAAGGCATGAAAAAAGATTTTCTTAAAAATTTGCAAGTTTATTGAAATAAAATACATATTACAAATATTTTTTTTGTAAAAATTTTTTTGGACTGTGCTTCTAGCAATAGTGGATTACGATTACAAGTTCATTTATGTAGAAGTTGGAGCATACGGTTTATCAAGTGATTCTAATATTTTTAAACAGTCAGCATTTTCAAGGTTGCTTGATTAAAACCAATTAAAAATTCCAGAACAAAGTTGTCTCCCTAATGACGACAATGGAACGGCAATTCCATTTACTCTAGTGGGGGATGAGGCATTTGCTCTTTCACAGTTTGTATTACGACCATATCCCAGCAGAAATCTGTCCGTAAAACAACGTATCTTTAATTACAGATTAACAAGAGTCCACAGACTGGTAGAATGTACATTTCGGAATTTTAGAAAACAAATGGAGAATATTCACAGACCTCTCGATACCAGTATTGAATTCAGTTAATATGTTATTAAAGCATGCTGCATTCTACACAATTTTGTTTGAAAACATGATGGAATACGTTTTGAAGACATTCTCTTTGACTGTTCATTGGAAAGAATCTCTACAGTTGGAGTAAGAAGCAACAATCAAGGTTTTGCGATAAGAGATTATTTTACATATTCTTTCATTTCTCCTCAAAGAAGTATTCCTTGGCAGTATGACAAAATTTAATATAAAAGCTGTATATGATAAATGAAAAGAGTTAATATTAAAAAATTATCAACTTACTCTTTTAGTTCTTTTGTTTTTCCTCCAACTTATCCCAATTTTCAAAGAATTGTTGACACAATTCCTCCCATAAAGTCTTCTTTAAATTTTTCTCAGAATATTTTTTTGATTTTATGCTGTATAAAGCTGGCCGTTTTTCAATTTCACTTATAAATAGTTCAGTGTCCAGCGACATGTTTTCACCGAGTACTGAAGCAAACTGGTGTAACTTTGCCAACTCCTCGTGAATCGGACTAGCCAAACACGTCCTCGATGATTTGCCTCGATCAGATCCATAGGTGTAGCGTCGGGGGGGCACGTGCCCCCCAACTTAACTTGAAATAAATTAGAACGTTAATAGAAGTTCAGCTAAAATCGGAAAATTATAGAAAACTTTTAAGAAAGTTGTTTTTTTTCCCGCTTTTTCAAACTATCAAACTAAAGATTCCGATTATGTCTTTAGCCTTAACATAGTTTTTAACAATGATATGATCCATAACAAAAATTCGATGCTATTTTATTTCTCATTTTATTTATATTATATTTATTTTTCTCATTGTATAACTTTTGAATACTACTCAAACATCAATTCTATTTTTATTCAATTTCAAAAATATCATATTTCATATTTTAAGGACCGTCTGGCAGTCAATGCGCGGAAGAGAACCCTAACTGAATTCAATTCGTGCAGCCCCCCAAAAAAGTTAGAAGCACGCTACGCCTATGATCAGATCTATTGCGAGCAACTAAATAATCACCAGTGTGCGCAGTCCTATCTAAACCAACATGATCTATTTTCCCCGGCAACAGTTTCACCCCCCAAAGAATCGAACATGTTGGAATTTTTTAGTTGCCGCAACTGAAAAATCGCCAGTGGGCGCATTACCGAAGGAATCAATGTGTTTCATTTTTGTGATTAAAAAGTTGCTTTGAAATAATCGCCAGTGGGCGCCTAGCTAGGCGCCCACTGGCTACATATGGATGTTCAAAAAAATATTCTGAGAAAAATTTAAAGAAGATTTTATGGGAGGAATTGTGTCAACAATTCATTGAAAATTGGGATAAGTTGGAGGAGAAACAAAAGAACTAAAAGAGTAAGTTGATAATTTTTTAATATTAACTCTTTTCATTTATCATATACAGCTTTTATATTAAATTTTGTCATACTGCCAAGGAATAATTCTTTGGGGAGAAATGAAATAATATGTAAAATAATCTCTTATCGCGAAACTTTGATTGTTGCTTCTTACTCCAACTGTAGAGATTCTTTCCAATGAACAGTCAAAGAGGGTGTCTTCAAAACGTATTCTATCATGTTTTCTAACAAAATTGTGTAGAATGCAGCATGCTTTAATAACAGATTAACTGAATTCAATACTGGTATCGAGAGGTCTGTGAATATTCTCCATTTGTTTTCTAAAATTCCAAAATGTACATTCTACCAGTCTGTGGACTCCTGTTAATCTGTAATTAAAGATACGTTGTTTTACGGACAGATTTCTGCTGGGATATGGTCGTAATACAAACTGTGAAAGAGCAAATGCCTCATCCCCCACTAAAGTAAAGGGCATTGCCGTTCCATTGTCGTCATTAGGGAGACAACTTTGTTCTGGAATTTTTAATTGGTTTCTTTCAAGCAACCTTGAAAATGCTGACTGTTTAAAAATATTAGAATCACTTGTTAAACCGTATGCTCCAACTTCTACATAAATGAACTTGTAATCGCAATCCACTATTGCTAGAAGCACAGTCGAAAACATTTTTTACAAAAAAATGTTTGTAATATGTATTTTATTTTAATAAACTTTCAAAATTTTAAGAAAATCTTTTTTCTTACCTTAAAGTCACAGCTAATCTTTCCTGCGGTGGTATAGCCAAACGTAATCTTGTATTTTGGTAAGAAATACTGGGTCCCACTTTTAACAACAGGTTCTCGAAACTTTCAACGCTCATCCGAAAGTAGTTGAAAAATTTTGTTGGGTGTACTCTTAAATCATCAAATAATTTATAAAACTGCCCGTCAAATAATCTCCTACTTATTATTGGATGGACCCAAAATCTTCTGTGGCTTTGTTTACGTTTTCGCAGTAGAGCGAAAGCACAAACAAACTCAGCTTTCACGAAATCCATTTTGAAACTGAGTGCAAAGCAACTATTTAGTTGCCAGTGGACGCTTGTCGAAGGTATCCGGCAACTTTCAAGTGACTAAACTGTTTAGTTGCCCAAATTAAAAGTTGCCAGTGGGCGCCTGGCCTAATACTTATGAATATGCTGAAAGAAGCAGACGATTCGCAATAAAAAATGTTGCAAAACTATTAGAGCAAATCTAATAGTTTTATACATATTGATTAATAGATATATTGATTGATTATTGATCTATAGATTTATATACATATTGCCCTGACAGGGATGAGAAATCTCAACCGAACAAATGTATTTGACTTCTCTGCTGAATACATTATTCTCAATAAGCTACCAACATCGTGTAGTGGTTAGCATCACGAGCTTTCACGAGGTAGGGTAGTGTTTGAAATCAGGTTAAGACATCGATAATCTTGAGTTACCTCTTCATAGAGTGTGATGTTGCCGCACCAATGTAGCAATGTTTCCTATGATATTTTGATCGCGGAACTCTCTACATCTTTTGATCAATAGACCCCTTCCTCCTCTAAATTTAATGTCATATTGAATGAAACAAATATTGGGTTAAAGTAAAGAAGTGGGTACCATTTGGCGCGGTCTGGCGAAAATTTCAAAAGTCACCAAAATTACTCCAAAAGACAGAGGTTAGTACAAAGAAGTTCATATGCAGGAAGATGTTGAAATCATTAGAAGAAAGGGTTCTTGTAAAGAAGTGGGTACATCTTTTTACGTGGACAGTATATGCGGCGAAGTCATTGCTATCTTATCAACTTATAGCATTGACTGTAGAACAAATAACAGGTTTGTATTTAATGAATTTATCTTCAGTGACAGAGATGGCACGTGTTTATTACTGTCAGCCTAAAATTAACCTTAGGTATTTTTATTATTATTATTGTTTTATTGGTGCTTGTTTTCGTTTTCTTGTTTTGCATTACAATATCCTGTTCTTTTGTTTTAATAATTATGAAGAGAGAATGCCATTTACGATTTATTCTGAAATATTTGTGCTATTTAAATTGCCTAGAACTGACTGTATATTCTGTATATAAGTCCTTGTGTTGTCCTTTTTATCGCCGTTACCGTCATCTTTTGTGTGATTATAGCGAATTTTGAAAACTTCACCAAAACATGCCAAGGGGTACCCACTTCTTTACTTTCGCAAAAAAAAAATATGTGGATAGATAAAATATGAGTAAAAAAGCTTTAATTAGAAGAATGCTGCTGCTTCTTCCATTCCATGATCCTGTTAAAATTTGGCGTTATGTTCGATAATTGAATTCTCATATGGCTAATAAGATAAATTATGGTTTGACCTTCAGACTCTCTCACAGAAACCTTCAATTTTTTGGTGGAACCCCAGGGTTAAGCCGAAAACACTTTGAGAAACTCTGACCTATAGGGTGCTTGCTATCTTTATAAAATGGCCAGAAAATTCGCGTTGTGGAATGAGCGAATGTTGCAAAAGACAAGTACCAGCCACGATATGAAATTTTTAAAAATTGTTAATAAAATCCCTCATTTTTAATATTAATGTTGATGCTGTTGAGAAACAGGCACTGTCCATATAGTTAGTATATCTTAGACCGTCTTCGTGTCTTAAATTCCTGTTTCGGTTTTATTATTATTTATCAACTTTCACAGAAATAACCAAAGGGACATTAATGAATACACTTCCATGGTAACGTGACAGCACATTAGTATATGTATCAATGTCCATTGTTGGTCGTCATATATATATATATATATATATATATATATATATAAGAATAAGATGAAAGAGAAAACCAGTAATAGCTCTAAAGCTACTTCCAGCCAGGAACAAACAACATGTAAAGAAAAGTATGAATAAGGTTTTTGACAGCATTTCTTCATCAGCGGTGTCAATACTGTCTAAAAACCAATGGATTGTTTCTGATGAGTATGATCTATTAAATAAACACACTCAGACACCGTACAATCCATTATTAACAGAAGAATTGATTAATAAATGAATTAAGTTTGAATAAAAGTACTTAACCAATGAACACCAAGCCTGGCGCTAGTCAGAGTGGAAGTTAAGAACTTGTAACCGCAAGATGACTGACGTCATAAAACTTGCAACCATTGAGGTAGTGGATTCTCAGTTACAGACTTACTTAGGTTACCGAATTTTAAGGCTATTATTCCTTTAATTATTTAGTTTTATTATTGTTACTACTATGAGTTAATTTTATTATTGTTTATTTTACTTATGATTTTTATTTTTATTTTTAGTAGTTATTATTTCTATTTTAACCTATTGTTATGTTTAACATATTACATTAACATTTATATATATATATATATATATATATATATATATATATATATAGATAGATAGATATATATATACATACATATATATAGTATTGGTAGTAAATAATTCAATTAAATAAAGTAATGTCTAGTATGTGAAATGTTTTAAAGAATTTTTCCCATTTTGACCTATCCCTAAGTACAGTATTGTGTAGCACGAATAGAAAAGTAATGGAGAGAAAAACTATTTTGGATTGCGTTGACTTAAACGCATTATTTTACTCGAGAATATCTTTAGAGCACATATTGTAATTAGGTGCAAATACAGAATAGGGTGCCAATTGGCGACATTTTTGAAAAGTCGCCAAGCTAACGCGGTACAAACGTGAAACCATTTTCACAATGGCATTTTTGTACGCAGATCATAAGTACCTTCCTCCTCTAATACTAAAAATCTAATACTAATAATTGATACTATAAATCCTTCATCCCCCCCCCCCCCCAAGAAAAAAAAGAACTTCCAGAACTTCTCTCTTGCTTTTACTTTCCTAATCATGGAAAAAATTTGAATTTAGCTTACCAGTCATACTTTATCAGAAGAGAAAACTATCACTGCGTCAAATCGAACAGCTACAACTTCTAGAACGCAGATGAAGTAAAACTCATTTTTAAATTAATTTAAATTAGGTCGCAAGAATGGAAGGAAAGTAGCACCGTCGTCATTTTGAAATGCTTCAGCATTTCTCGCCGCGTTCGTTTGGCGACATTTTTAATACGTTGACAAGGGTTACCCTTTTCTGAATTCAAGCCGGTAATTATTATTTAGGGCCGCACAAAAGTGATCGGACACTTGGTCATTGATCTTGTAATGACTTTAAGATTAAATTATTGTAACACAAAAGTACTATTCCTTTTTTCCATCTTACCTCTAATTTTCGTACGTAATAAACATTTTTATTCTCATTTCATAAAGATAAGGCAACTTATATTGAATATAAATTTTATGATACTCATAAGGATGAAAAAAATGTCAAGAAGTAATCGGATACTTACCATTTGATCAAGTATAAATATATAAATCATCTTCTGAGAATTATTCTTGTCGCTAGTTAGATTACTATTATTTTTAGAACACGATAGATCATGTTTTGCCACAGATTTATGCAGTTGTGGTTTTTTTTTTTTTGGTCGATCGGATACCACACATCTTGTGTACAGAAATAAAAGAAACTGCACATTTTTCAGATTATGTTGAGAGTTGTTTTTTAATGCAATTTTGGAAAAATGAAAAACGCCCGATATTTTTTATGAAACTCTGTATTTTATATTTTCAAGACGCTGAATTGTTTTTGTAATTAAACACATTGATAAGTAAATATTTGGTTATGCAAAATTGCTTGCTGCTTTCCATAGAATAAAACACAAACAACGGTGAAAGGAAAATATAAACTCTTCTTATTTCCTTTTTGATACATTATAACACACATAAATATTTATTTCCAATCGTGAAAGTATTCGTCCCGGCTGTCGAGCTTTATCTAAATAAAATCGATAGGAAACGACGCAGATAATCTCAACAGCTGTGAAAAATGAATCCTGACTGAAAAAGTAAAATAAAATAAAAGATTAATATCAATTTAAAACCATTTTATGAAAATGATACAGATAATCTCGTCAGCAGCGAAAATGATTGAATTCTAACTCAGACGACTAAAAGATTAAAAATCCT
Organism: Dolomedes plantarius; assembly: GCA_907164885.2. Classification (NCBI taxonomy): domain Eukaryota; kingdom Metazoa; phylum Arthropoda; class Arachnida; order Araneae; family Dolomedidae; genus Dolomedes; species Dolomedes plantarius. The sequence goes on from OU015491.1 coordinate 218,600,108, forward strand.
CTAAAACACTTAAATGAAAACGATACAGATAATCTCGCCAACAGCGGAAAATGAATTTTGACTCAACAGAATAAAAGATCAAGGATCTTAATCTCGGAGAATATCAAAATTTCGCAGTGCAAAAATGGCGTCATCGTGACGTAAATTTGTAAAATCTACCAGTGAACGTTAATCGTCGATTAAGAATATACGCCACTATGACACCAATTCCGTACGGTGAGATTTTTGTATGCCCCTAGACTATAGCCCCAAGATCCATCTAAATACATAGCAGGAAAACGATACAGATAATCTCGTCAACAGCGAAAAATGAATACTGGCTCAAAACAATAAAGATCAAAATCTATCTAAATACACTGTTAAAAACAATACAGATAATCTCGTCAGTAGCGAAAAATGAATCCTGACTCAAAAGAATCAAAGACCAAAATCCATCTAAATACACTGATATATTCGTAAGCAATCCAAATAATACGTACGGTAAATGAAAATATAGTTTCTTACCCACAATTACTTTATATTAAAGGAAGGGATTTACAGGAATAATGATACATTTTATACAAGAAAAACAGCCAATTTGCAATGATTTCGATGGAACATTATGATAACATAATTTACGAATCGTAAATTTCCTTCACGATACAGTTTGAAGCACTGCATGCGTTACACATTCTTGCACAAAGACGAGTGTACACCATTTATATTCCTATCACAGGCGTCTCATATGAAGTGACATGCCCGCCGTTACGCCTTTGCGGAAGGATTCAAGCCAAGGGTGGATTTGTAAACCACTGTCCATAAAAATACTCTTTGATCGCTCATGCGTCAGGCAATTGAGATTTTATCTTCCACGGCGAACAGCTCGGGGGTCTTAGTTCAAAAAGACTAGTCTCGTTTGTTAAACGTGAAAATTGTGTTATTTCATTTTTGGGCCTAAAATGTGTTTTTATGGATGACATACATTTTTATGAATCTAATGCAGTTCAAATAAACAAGATGAAACAGTTATTAAAGAAAGAGTTTAATGCTTTTCAACTTGGAAATTTTAGAATCTTGACAGACGAGTTAGGGCCTGTTCATATAGAAGTCCGGTAGCGGAAGCATTCAGTATTGAAATATATTTAACCAATGACAAACTTCACCAATGACAAACTTCCAAACGATTAGCAACGAAATTTTTAACGCCTATGATTGGTTTATTTCCGTCTCAGAGCCATCTTTCCTTTTGCACTTCCGCTACCGGACTTCTATCTGACGAATAGAATACAGCTAACTAGCTAGGGAATAGAAAACAGCTAACTGAAGAACATTAACAATATGTCTGACAAACGAAGATTAACTTTCACCCATGGTCATTCATAGCTGTTTTCACATACAAATATTGTAGAAAATGTTCACTTAAATACAGCCGTATCGTAAAAATCACTCACAAATATTACATTCCAACTAAGGGAATTTTCTCTTAACTAAATTTGCATACTGCCGCCCGCATGGTATAGTGGTATCGTCGTGAGCTTCCACGCTGTGGGTTTTGGGTTCCAATCCTGGATAAGGCTTGGTGTTTACCGTGTTTTCCCCTCATAGGGATCAATGCTGGTTCACCTAAATGGTGTTCCCATAATAAAGTAGCCAACAAGACTAAGGGCCTGTTCACATAAGAGTCCGGTAGCGGAAGCGTTAAAGTATTGAAATGTATTTAACCAATGACATACCTCCAAACGATTAGCAACGAAATTTTCAACGTCTATGATTGGTTTATTTCCGTCTCAGCGTCATCTTTCCTTTTACGCTTCCGCTACCGGACTCCTCTGTGAACAGGCCCTTAGAGGTGAATAGCAAAAGGCGAATGTCTCACGACAAGTGCCCACGCATTAAAAAAAAAAATCGTATGTTTGCCAGAGAGAACGTTTCAAGGGATGTTCATATAAGAAGTTTCTAACATAAAAGATAGTTGATAAATGTATATGAATAGGCTGTAGCGCTGAATTCTGAATTCGCCGAGAGTGAAATATTCACTCTGTGACCTCCCAATCAAAGTTATTTAATTTCGACTGGATAGATCGGGAGATTAAATACAGATGGTAGCAATTGTGAGGATTTGCGTGTGCTTCTCTCTGTGGGGCTTTATAAGTACATGGCGTGTAGATAAATCTTACTACACTTAGAGGAACTTAATCTTTTCCCGAGACCGCCCGCTGGCTCTGTTCCTATTGCAGTTCTTTGAGTAATACGCCATTCTAATATTATATTGATAGAAATCAGCTTTTTCGATCGTCTTGTAACAGCTACCAAAGTAACGTAGTTTGGCTCATTACAATATCGTGGATTTAAAAGGAAAATAATTCGATGAAATGTTTCTGAATCCTTCATTTTGATCTACATCTGTTCGCTCTGTGTGTTTGTTATCGAACTTATAAATAAGTAGTCATCATTTCCACTATTATATATCGATACTTCGCAATCTCGTGATATCACAGTAGTAACGTGTAGTGATTCCCTTCCGTGTTTCAAAAGCTGTAAGCACTCTGAACTCCGTGTCTCGTAAAATTCGGATTAATTACGCTAATATCAGAAGGATTGAACAAGCACTGTTTTGAAGATCTTATCATTGCTCTGCACTGTGGAAATACTCCATTTCTATGTATTATTAGCATGTTTTCTCAGTTTCTTTTTTTTTAAAAACTTCCTGAATAAAGGATATGATACGTGACTAATTGTGTTCCGTTATTAGACAAAATCGGAAATCAAAACAGAGGGAAATTTTAAATCTTTAATGAAAGGGATAAGGTAAATTGGAAAGAAGCTAAGAATAGTGGAAACATTACAGAGAAATGCGATCTTCGCATTTAGGAAATCTTGCATTGTTTCACGCCAAGGAATAGAAAGGGCAGAATATTATCTAGATGATATGGAAGCTCGGATTGCATGTCTCTTTTTTAGGCTTGCTATTTCATTGTTGTTGTTTTTTCACAGCTACAAATCTGATATGCCTAAAATAAATTAACAAGCTAAGAACTAATTTTTTAAAACTAATTCTCTCTCATCATGCGAGCTAACATACAAGTTACAAAAGCCTTATTCCTTTTTGCAAAATCGAAATGGTTCAGTGGTGAATCAAAATAAAACAGTCAAAAGAAATCTGATGCACGGCTGAACTTGACAAAAACTTTTAATGACGCACACAAACAACATAAAAAAAAATAAATAAAGGGAAATTAAGGGTTTAAAAACCCAATCAAATATACGAGCATAGAACTCGTTCAAAAAAGGATCTATCATCCCGCATCAAACTCTATCAAAACTAGTTCTAATCATAAACTAAACCTAATGTTTCAGGTAGAGAGGGTACGAGATTATCTCAGTCAAGCAGCGCCACCATGGAATCTATAATTATTTAAGCACAGTAGCGCTACCTAACTGAAACTTTCTCAACATTCCTAACTACAGATATATAAGAAAAAAGATTCATGTCTTTAGCGAAGGTATATTTTTTGTACAATGATATAGATTTTGTTGGAAACAAATATTTTAAACGCTTGTTACGGAAATTTTCCGGAATCGTGTCGGATTGGTTTTGCTTATTTTTAATTCGACAACACATTATCAGGTTGATCTGCTTAGCAGCTGAGATTCTGACCCTTTTCCTTAGGGTGGGGCGGAGGGAAATATACAAGAGTTTGCTTTATTCTTTACATAAATATCGTTATCTAAGAAAAGCTAATACCTAAATAAAGTAGGTATACCCTCATAAAATCAACAAAGAAACTCAATAAAGCATACCGTCATAAAATTGACCCAATAAAGCCAGATTATAGTGAAGGTTTCGTATATTAAACTGCTAAATTTCTGTATCTTATTTTTTGATTCATTGAGAAGTAAATTGACAGGTCGTCATAAAAATTAATAACGATCGTGTCGAGCCGTGTTCGTGGAGCTATTGTGTGCCAAATTTTATGTGTCTCGATCCACATCTTAGAAAAGTAGCATCTATTGTTTAGAGACAGGTTGAAGTGCAACCCTGTGACTGATATCTGAGTTGTTTTGAGGGTAACCAAGACGAAAAATTAACTTTATTTTTTTAATTCATCCGAATTTTATAATGATTTTTTCTTTCCCAGTCGTGTCTTCATATTTTTGCGTGTCTTCATATTTTGGACGTAACCCCGAAAGGTGAATTGTTCAGGAAAGAGGAAAACTTTTTAATTAATAAATAATAAATAAACGAACTCACCTTTTTAGCATTTTATGCACGGTATGTGTTAAACTATTTTCGCATGATTTTTGTACATTTAATTTTAATCAAACTATTTATTTATAAATTTTTAAAAATGTGGGTTATGACATATTGCAAATAAACCATCGATATAAAGAACCTTCTAAATACAAAATTACTTGAAATTTTGGAAATTTTGTTTTAAAAATTAAAAAATTAAAAATTATTAGTATGAATGGTTTTTGATAGATCTGCTGAACCATTTCAAAGTAATTTGTTTTCAGGATTTATGAAAATTTGAGCTACTTTAAAGGGCTAAAAAAACATTTTTCAGAGTGTTTTTTTCTTCTTCTCGGAAAATATTTTCAGATTTTTTTTCCCTCAGCCAAACCCAGTTTTAAGCAGCTGAATACAGCTCATAAAGAAACAGAACAGAAGAATACTGCACAAGTTTCGTAAAGGAACATTGCGAAGGATTTTAGTATACTCTCTTGAAGATGACAAGTCGGAAAAAATTCCATTCCGAGATAAATAAGACCTACGAGCTGTTTAGGGGCTGTTCACATTGCATCCGTCCACGCCAACGTTACTCGTTTTGAAATGTATCTAACCAATTACAAACCTCGAAAAGATTAACCACTAAACTTTTAAGGTCTGTGATTCGTTTAAAATATGTCAATACGCGTAGCGCTGACGTTGACGGATGCAGTGTGAATAGGCCCTTAGGTCCTATTCACACTGCGTCAAACTGCATCTTTAATCCGTCAGTGTCAGCGTAAATTTTTTTAACCAATCATATACATATCATTAGCCAATTTAACCAATCAGCGCCAACGGAATCTTTAACGCTGACGCCGATTGATTCTGTGTGAACACGCCAATAGGGCCTGTTCACATAGGAGTCCGTTGCGCTGCGTTAAGGAAAAGATGTCGTTGAGACGAAAATAAACCAATCATATACCTCCAAACGATTAGCAATGAAATTTTTAACGCCTATGATTGGTTTATTTTCGTCTCAACGTCATCTTTTCCTTAACGCAACGCAACGCACTCCTATGTGAACAGGCCCTTACATTGCATCCGTCAGCGTCAGCGCTACTCGCATGAAAAACTTCTAACCAATCATAGAGCTGAACAATGACGTAGCTAATTATTTTTTTCTTACTGATTGGTTAAACAATTTTGACTCGGGTAACGCTGTCGATGACGGATTAACATGAACAGCGTGATATACAATGTACAAGCCGAAAATACTGTACATGGCAACGTAATCATTACAGAAACATTCTATTTGTATCATTCGATTATAAAAGTACAACAGCGAGTTTAACGCAACAACGTTTCGCGTAAAGAAGTCTTTTTGAGTCTTAGTCCTCATTATAGCGGTCATTGCAACAAAAAGTTTGTACCAAAGTTCAAATCAATTGCTAAACTTCGAGCTGCTGTCAAAATTAGCAGTTATTTTACGTATGAAAAGGACTTGAAATAACTGCTGTCCTCTTCAGGTGTACAACCTCTTTTGTACAGAAATAACCTTATCTTCACAAGATAATCTGTATCCCCTCTTGAGGTCCGAGATGAAATGCTAATAAGTACTGTAATAAGTTTAATAATGTCGGCATTGAACACCCGTAAAACAATCGAAGAGTTGTTAAACTCACGATGCCAAATCATGAGTGATGAGTATCATTAGGCGACAGGGGTATCATCAGACGCAGAGTGGTGTCTTTCATAAAGACGGGGGATAGAGATATAGGCCGAATCACGGAGGGTCGGACGTCTAGTTTGATTTCCTGCTGTCTGCAGTAGTATGGTTTCGGTTCACTGTCTGTATTTTAATTAAGAAGACTGTGGTGGCACTCTGAGAACTGTGATAGAGCTTTCAAGAAAGGTACATGAAATCATTTATATTTTAAAAATATCATCCTTTATAACGTTAAATGTATGTATAAGTGATAACACTTCCGGATTTATTTACGACAATAGAAATATTGCAGCTGAAAACTTAAGTATCTGGAGAAGTGCGATGATATGGGACAGTGATAGGACTACGTTCAGTCTCCTTTAAGTTGTTTTTTGACGTACATGTTCCCTTACGAACATAACCGTAGGGTTCCAGATTTAACCATTCTTAAAGTTAGGCAGAGAAAAGTTTTAGTAACGCTATTTTTCATAAAACAATTCTTAACAGTTAAACAGATGAAGGAATAATTGAGAAGAGTTTCTATTTCATGAAAATTAATGAAGAATTGAAAATTTGCAATATGAATAAACATGTGAGGAACTCTTCGGAATATAACTGCAACTGGTATAAAAGATTGCTCAGCAAAATGCATTGTATTTCTAGACATTTCCTGGTTTTAAAAATGGTCTAGCAGTGATCATAAAATGTTAATTTAACTATATAGTGAGAATGCAGGGAGATTAAAGTTTTTAAGATGTTGATGTTGCTTCGGCAACAGATGTTGATGAGTTTAGGCTATGAAGCCATTATCTTCTTCCAATATCTCTGAACAAACAAAAAAAAACATTTTTTGAGTGCAGTACACGTTTCATTGTGAGAAGCGTCAAAAATTTAGTCCACAAAGAGTACATAAAGAAGAACTATGGAGGCCTAAACGAAACAAATAGGCAGTCGTGTCCAGTGAGATGGCGGATATGAGCAACTCCTGATTTTCTATGAAAATCCAGAATTGTCGCTGTCCCATCAAGAATATCCCTTCGTGCTTTGTCTTTTGCAATATTTAGAGCCCCAGTTTTTAATTTGGATATGAAATTTCTTTTGATAAACAATTTTGAAATTTCAAAGCTCATAGGTGTCAAGGGCATCTGCAGAATGGAAGTGCCTTTCTTAGCCATGTGATCCATTGTTTCATTACTGGTTATTCCACAAAAAAATTTTAAGATCATTCCTACCTTTAACTTTCATGGAATCAACACAGTAGCTCCTCCTCTCAATCAGTTTACACGAAGGACCAGCAGCGTGCCATGATTCTGAATTTTGTGTTGCATCAGGTGTTGATAGATTGCGAAGATTTGCATCAAAGAATGGGATTGTGTTTGACAAAAATGCATGGATCGACAAGTTGAAAAACGGGTCTAAAAATACCCCAGCATAATAAAGAAAACATTGAACACCCTTTCTTATGTAATTCTACTAATGACAACAATGGTATCAGTCATGCTTCTGTGAAAAAAAAATATTTTACTACAAACACGGCTTTCGGAAATAAGATGGAAAACGGGACCTACACAAGTTGCAGAATTTATCAAACATATTCATCTGAATACATCTGTGGACAGCTTTCGAGTCATTGTAGAATGCAAACTACTTGGACAGCTATAAGAGAGAGAAACTCTAATACCCAGTCAACGGTGGAAAGAGGGATCCTAAATTTTAGGATGCTAAAAATCGACCACCACTATGGATTTACATTTTGGACACTGATGATTAATCTACTGTAAATTTTCGTCCGTGTTCTTACCCCTGTATAGTGGTGAAAGAGACGAAAAAAAAAAACTATCATCACTTCGTGTTACGACAACAGAACTCCACGACGCTAGTCAGGTTTCCCAATCACACTATCCATTACCATATACATTTCTATTTAAAAAAAAATAGTACTGTGTCTATCCATTCCCAATTAAGCCTTTCGCCTTATTAGACCAGCATTACATCACCGTTTCCTTTCCACGAGCCATTTGCATGCGATCCGGGGTGCAACGTTCCTACGAGTTTCGATACACGGCGATCTCAAGCCGCTGTTTTAATCACTGAGGGTGATCGGAAATAGGGAACTATTGTTGGCAAATGCCCGAGTATGCGCACAATAGGTTTGCTTAACCTGTACAATGCTCGCTGAGTCAATTGCTGATACGGATCCACTTAACAATTGTGTATGTTAATTTTAACCATTATGAAAGCAATGGAGTGTGGAATTTCTCCTTCAGTCAAGAGGGAAATTTTATTGGATATAAAACGTTCCTCGTACCACGGTTATTTATGTTATGATTTGGATATAAATAAATAAATAAATAAATAAATAAATAAATATATATATATATATATATATATATATATATATATATATATATATATATATAACGTTACCTTCAGGTATAATAGTCATATTTTCTAACATATTTTAACGGTCTGTACTAAAGATATGACCGAAAACCAGCCAAGGAATTCGGTACTGTTAAGGACACAGAACTTTGAAATTATTTGAACGTATCATTATAGATCTCTGTGATTTAAAAACTTTGTGTAAATTAAATTAGCTCAGCTGCCAACATTACTACCAAATTTCATGATTGTAACAATAGGTGTTACTTAGATGTTTTCCTAGTTAGTGTCGTGGTTTGAGAGTAACTTAAAGGGATACAAAATTCTGAAAATTAATTTCTTTTTAAAATCTCATTTTCTTGGTTTAAAACATACTTCGGGGCTGATAGTGGCAAATAACACAAATAACACATTTCTTTGCCAGGTATAAAGGTCCTATTTTGTACTGTGTATTCGTACCCTTATGAAGCCTTAGAGTATATTCGTTAGTGTTTTAAAGTTTAGTTGAAAGTTCTGGGAATATTTTCCGTTAACCGAAATGTTCCTCAGGGGAAAAAAAATTTCACCCTGAAAATCAATTAAAAATTGTAAAATTATAATTTTTTAATGCTGAAGACAAATCATTTTGAAACTTTTATTTACGGAAGAAACGGGGAAAATTATGCAAATAGAATAATTTGTTCGTCAGAGTTATGAAAACTAAATTTGATTTTTATAAAAAAAATATAATTTTAAAAACTTGAAATTATTTTAAAAATTTAAGCTTAGGAAGAGAGATCTTTGTAAAAAAGCACACTTCTAGAAAAGAAATCGCCAGGAAAGGAATGTAGATAAACAAATAATAATAATAATTTCGTATACTGATCATCTAGGTTCTAAAAATATTAACTGAGGTCTTACACTTGGCAGAATTAGAACCTTATCTGCATATGTAAGCCGAGAAAACAGGCCACTCTTGTAAAAGTCTACTAAAATTATTTCTCATTTGAACATTATACACCTATTTTCTTACAATGCGTTTAATACCACAGGTCACTCTTTGACAATCTATGCAGCACTTGATTAAAACAGTGAACCTCGCAGATGGCGTGCTCTTACGAGCATGAGAATGCGAATAATGTGTTTATACGGTTTTCACAGACCTCGAATGAATATGCTATACAAGAATATGCTCAACAAGAATATGCTATACTTGTTTAATGTTAAATTTCTTTGTAAATAAATTGTTAAGTTTTTGTTTTAAAGTTGGCCTTATCATTTGCAATTTGGACTCTTTCTTGGTCACGAATTTAGTAATTTAAAAAAAAGCCTCAGAGAATAGCCTACCTACTGATGATGTCATAACGGTGACTGTAGCACTCCGAAATCGAATCAACTTTCCTAACTGCAACCGTCGAGATTAAAATCTATGAGTTTCATTTCTATTTTCATCATCTAATTTTCATCATCTAAGAAAAACCGGTTTCATACTTTCTCATAAGAAAGTGTGCCCCCACCACCCCAAGTGTACTGTTTATAAAATTTTCCTATGTCGAAAAAAGTTTCTCCTGTTTCAAACGGATTTCACCATATCTCGATGACAAGTGCTTCGAAAGACATAATTAGTTATGAGCGTAACTTCTGAATCTGATGACAGGAAACGTTCAATTGGTTACATTTAATTAGCTAAAGGGACGTCTATTCTAAATAATATCTAGGAGACAGAGATATTCATTCCTGGATATTTAAATTATTATTATTATCACATATATTAACTACGACGGTTGGTCGACATCAGCAGTAGTTATCTAAGAGACAGCGATATTCGTTCCTGGTAATTTAAATTATTATTATCGCCCGTATTAACAGTGAAGGTTGGTTGACATCAGCATTGTATACGAGTCATTCTTCTGTTCAATGAATTAAGGGACTCCCTGTAAAATGAGTAGGACATGGACTCACAAGGTATCGAAAGATTCAATAGTGTTAAAATCTGTCCTGGACTTATCGGCCTGAATCGGACTGGTTAACAGTAGAAATCTCTTTCCAGTCCTCAGATCTAACCACTGAGATACATATATTATTTCCTCACTACATAGTGAACTGCCTAATGACGCAGACCCGCGTAACTAACACCAGATAGGATCCAGCGGATTGCCAGACAGACCTTAATGACGCCCATTGTGGAAAGGATCTTGATTGGGCATAGCAAGTCCTATGCCTAACGTCTCATTACCATTAACAGTTCCCACTCGATCATTGAAACCGGATCCCGTAAGGAAATAATTCTTCTGCTCCCCAACGCGTGCTGAGGGTGCAAAGCAACAACATGCAATTTTCTCCTCGGTGGACATTGTTGGAGTGTGTGTTGACAAGAGATTCCGATTACTATCTCGCCACGAGTGATATATAGCTCTCGGGGGAAGGGTTTCGATTTTGCTTGTTCGCTCGAAGAGCATGTTCGTTAGTATTCATTGTTCTGCTATTATATTCCGAGATAAAAATGGGTCTAAAGAGAGATGCCCTACCTGACACTGAATAAATGAGGGAAGTATTTAAAGCTGAAGATGAAAGGCTAATGACATAAATGAATAAAATCTGCACAGAAATAGTAAACAGCAAATGAAAAGAAATAGTTCAGAATTGTCCTTATAAATTAAATAGCGAGGTTAATTAATATCAAAATTGAATTCTATGAAATCCTTCTAGCAATATCATATTTACGGGCTTCCACGCGGTACAGAGGTTACCGCCGAAAGCTTTAAACACAGTTGGTTCGGGTTCAATTCCCATCTATGGCGTGTGTTGCCCCCTAAAAGGGAGCCGTGTGTGTTCACCTATAGGATTGCTCGCTCTCTATCGTATGCCCCTTGCAGAGCTGAGTGACTGCTGCTTCGGTTTTAGCACTTGATTTTGGGCACCACCCGAGTTCAGCCTGACTCCTGCGACCACAATTTAGACCGAACTCCCTCAAGGGCGAAATCTGGGGGGGAGGAAATCATATCCTCCTCCCACCCCTACAAACCCCCTGCTAGTATTCTCTGGCCTGCAGATTTAACGTGCCCATACCCGGCTTAGACACCAGAGCATTCAGTGGCGCTTGTCGGAACTGGAACCGAGAACCCTCAGAACCGAATTCCGACGCGTTAACCAGTAGGCTACTCGGGCCTTCACCTATAGGATGCTCCCATAATAAAGTAGCAAGCGATATCGAGGTGTGGAGGGAGAGAGTCATCAGGAAAGGATACAGATTGTTCAGGGATTCTGACTTCAGACGAAAATTAAAGTATACTCGAACGAAAGTTAAAATAAAATCCACAAAAATCCAGTTCACAGGCACACATTTAAGTGATCTAATGGCGGAGAATTCACCGGGGGGACTTAAGAAGGCTAAGTCCAGTCTACTTCCACCTTGTCCCCCGGAATTGGCCTCTGATGATTCACCTTTTTCGTTTCTCGGGAAGATAAAATTAGCAGAGAACAGCAACAAAGGGAGAAGATGAGCAGCAGGTCACGCACAAGCGTTCGGAAAAGCGGAACGGTCTTCCTTTCTCGATCTTTCGATTCTCCTCATGAAATCCATGCGGAGGAGAGTGCAGGCTTCCTTGTTGGCCAAACAGAGGCAACACTCGGCTATGGCTGACCAAGTGGCTTCGCTGGCACCAGGGCCCGCTCTAGGGGTGGGCAACCCGGACATTTGTCCGGGGCGCTAAAATTTAGGGGTGCCATTTTGGCTGTAAGGCCGTCTGCACACGGGGCAACTCAAAAGAAACTGATAACTGACTCGAATCACAAACCAGTCCGTGTTGAGTCGTAACCTATGTAATTGAATGGAGCCAACGCACACGGCGCAACTGGTTACAAACCCGGTCGACCGGGTTTGTAACCAGTTGCGCCGTGTGCGTTGGCTCCATTCAATTACATAGGTTACGACTCAACACGGACTGGTTTGTGATTCGAGTCAGTTATCAGTTTCTTTTGAGTTGACCCGTGTGCAGACGGCCTAAGTGTGAGAAAAGCATCGATGTGTTAAATATCCAATTAATAGAAAATTTCACCTATTGATTTTTTCGTTGACTAATAATTTACAGTGCATAGCATATTTATATTGTTTATGTCTAATAGCTAAAATTATTTACACTTATTTGAAAAAAAAACGCAGAATTTGTAAAGGACGCTGCTTGAACTTGTTTGAATATGCATATACTTCTCTGAATAGAAAGCATTAGCACGCGAGCAGAGCGCTGCTTCAACTTGTGTTTGAACATGCATAGACTTGCTTATTACCTCTAATTACAAAAGAGTGGTTTCATTACATAATACCATTATTCTTGCTATTACGTCGGTGGATATAACAAGTTTATAAAATTTACTTCAGTGCGCTTTCTTAACTTTTAAAGGTAAATACGTCACAGTGCTGCGACATGGTTCTCAGAAATAGAACCAGATGCAAAACAGGTAAAATATTGTAACAAATTTGAATGTATTCTATAGGTACAATTATTTATATTTTTATTTTATGAAAATAATTACTTGAATCAATAATATAAGACATTTATTAAGTTCATTGCTTCGATAAAACGCGTTTTATAATAATATATTTGAATAATTAAACTGAATAAAATCTCAAAATAAAGAATTATAAAACTGTTTTTAATGACTATTTACGATTTGCTGAAATTTTTGTTATTATAAAATACATATATAATAACTAGACTTTCTTTACGTTCACAGGATATGAAGAATATTTTGTGTGGCGCATAAATATTTTTTATGTCGAGTGACGGAATATAATTTTGAAGTTATGTTAATTACGGTTTTAGTTTATTTAGAACAAGGATAAATCTTTACTTTTTTAATATTTTATAGTTTACATTGTTAAATTTGAGTTATATGCGTGCCTCTTCCAGAATGTCTCACGGTCAAAGAAAACTGACTGGTTACCAGTACAAAAAAAGAAGGCTGGAAAAGGAAGCCGAAAGGCAAAAACAAGCTGGCGCGTTAAAAAATTATATCCAGCGTTGTACCAAAACAAATGACGACTCTGAGAATTCAACATCAAGTCCGGTTATAAAAGAAAATACGAAATCGTCAGAGGATGATGATGACAAATAAATGGACGAAGTTTCTAAATCAATTGGAACTGACGACATTCTGACTCTATCTTCACCAAATGAAAGCATTGAAAAAATTGACACCAACGTGACACCCCCAGAAAGCGTTCTATAAACTTTGAGTACAGATTCAAAATTCTGGCAAAGAATTTTAGGAGACTCCGAAAGAAGCTTTTTAGTAAGACAAGATCCACCCAAACTATTGCATAATTACAAATTTCCTTCCAATGACATTGGTCGACATTTTAGCACAAATTATTATTCACGAATTTTAAGCAATGGAGAGCCAGTTTTACGAGACTGGCTAGTGTACTCTCCTTCACAAAATTGCTTTTACTGCTTCAGTTGCAAAATTTTCGGCTGTATAGTTAGTTCTCTTTCAAAGAAGGGTTTTAAAAGTTGGAAGAACCTTGGTGGAACTTTAAAAGAGCATGAAATTTCCAAAAATCATGGCTAGAAATGAACCAAAGGTTAAAGTGTTGTAAAACTATAGATGCGGTCGCTTAAAGAATTATTAATGCCGAAACAAATCATTGGAACGAGGTGCTTCTAAGAATCGTAGCAGTTACTAAAATGCTTGGTAAAAGTTGTCTGGCTTTTCAAGGTACAAGCGACAAGTTGTTTGAGTATAATAACAGTAATTTCTTTAATCGTCCCATGATCAGTTCTGCTGAAAAGCTTTTTCACCTCGTGTAAATACCTCGGACAGCTGGTGTCCGTAGGTAGGTGGTTAGCCACATCTCGTAGCTTCTCCTTATCAAATGTGTCATCTTTATCAAGATAATGATAACAGTTCGCACACTCTGGTTTTTCCTTACAGTCTTTCATATTTTCATGCATCTTTCTACGCCTCATGCAGGTTTTCCTGAATTGGCAGACCTTTGCTATATGTTCATAGCTCCAACAGTGATGACAAATGATTGGTCGCAGGTATTCTTTCATGCTGAATCTTTCCCAGTCTATCTTCACTTTCTTAATTCTTTCGATTTTCTTATATGACTCTCCATTTATTGTGAGAATCCAATTGTCTCCAGATCTCGACTCATATCTCTTAACTATATTCAAATCACTTTCTTTGAATTCATCATTTTGCGCCAACAACTTTCTTTTAAAAACCTCTATTTCATATTCTTCCTTAACGCCGAATATTATAAAGTGAGGGCGTCTTCTCTTTGGCTTTTCAATTTTATAGTTACTTTCGAGCTTGTCAATAGCTTTAAACTCCCTTATTAACTTATCTAAGTCATCTTCATTTTCTGTCCCAATGACCACTTCTCTTCTGTCGATTCTCCGACAGGCTTTAATGCCTATCTTAAGTTCGTCCGGTTTAATAAGTTCTTGCAGTTTTCCTTTCGTGGTGTCGGAAGTCTGGTCTGCCTTTGGCAAGATCTTAACCACAAACTCCCTCGTTCCTTTACTTTTTCCCACCAGTTTTTCCTTAGATGGTTTTTTAGCTACATCAGCATAACTTTCTGCTTTGCTTTTTTCAAGCACACTATTTTGCCCTATGACATACATAATCAATTTTCTTTGTTCCTTGATTACATCTAGTATTTCCATTATGTTATCAGATAAGTCACTTTTTACATCTGGGTTCCATCTGGAAGCACTTATCATGTCGTTTAATTTCTTATACTTTTCATTAACAATTTTATCGAATTCGTCACAGGCCTCCACTGGACTCGGTCTTTTTTTCTCCATTGTAAAAAATTAATAAAACTCTCTTCTTCCCCAACCTCCGGCGTTAGCAGGTAGTCAAATGACTACCCCCCAGGGCCCACCACGAGGAGGTGCCAGTAGACTTAAGCTATCACACCAATTTCTCTCATATTAACTAACAAACTTTAATTATTATACGGCACCGGTTGTTTTTCCTTTAAGTAACTATACAATCTCTCTCTATTGATAGCATGGGGAGGGCCCCCCTTGCTATCTCGACCTCCACGAGCCAGAACATCAACAGAGCCAATCCGAATTTAAGTTGTCCGTGTCAATGTACATGAATTACATATTAAATCAATTATTCCATTTTAAGTTGGGTTTATTATTTGGGTTTATTAAATTGTATTAAACAATTTAAGTTTTTGTGTTCGTTAGTTATTTGGCATAAAATACTAAATTCCATTAATACAATAAGCAAGTTTATGCAAACAAAATAATTTGATCTAGCCTCTGCACTTGATCTTTTGCAAAACTGCAAAATATTTTTTAAGAATTTTCCATCGGATTCGTCCTTTGATGAAATTATTGATACAAAAGAACTTGTTATCGAAATTGATGTGGAAGCTAATTTTGGATCAACCATAACACACCGTGTTAGACGAAGATAAAGGAACTTCTCAAACGAAGCGCGAGATGAACCGATCAAAGATCCAAAAGAATAATATAAAATAGATTTTTTTTTTATTTTACAATAGATCAAGCACTAAATGCACTAGATGCTAGATTTGAACAACTTAGTAATCATAGTAACTATTTTCAATTCTTATATAATATATACGATTTAAATACCATGTCCATAGAAATGCTACTAAAACACTGTAAGATTTTAGAATGTATTTTAACTAATATTGATTCTGTTGACATAAATGGGCTAGAATTAGCAGAGGAAATTTCAGCAGTACCTGCGCTTTTGGCCAAAAAAGAAAGCCTAAGCAATGTACTGAGCTTAATAACAAAGTTCAATTTTGCCCCAAACCTTACTATTGCTTTAAGAATATTGCTAACGATACCAATAACTGTAGCAAGTGGCGAAAGGAGTTTCTCTAAAATAAAATTAATTAAGGCCTTTTTACGTTCGACTACTACACAAAATCATCTTAATGGTTTGGCCATTTTGGCAATTGAGCATGAAATTGCTGATCAAGTGAATTTAAAAGATGTAATAAAAAAGTTTGAAGAACTGAAAGTAAGAAAAAAAAAGTTTTTTGTGGTTCTAGCGTAGTTCATGCTATATTGTTTTATTTTCAAAATAATGGCATTTTGATTGTTTGTACAATAATACGCATTTTTAATAGCATTTTAAAATGTAAAAAATTATATGGCTAACAATTTGTGGCTAGGTACAGATATTTCTTAATTCATTTCTACTGTTTTGCACTGCTTGATTATCAATTTTATGTTATTTTATATGTTCCTTTCTAAATATATGCTTTTATTAAAATTTAAATAAAATGATTTAATTTTTATTGAAAATAAAAAATATGTACCTATATATATATATATATATATACATATATATATATATATATATATATATACATATATATATATATATATATATATATATATATATATATATATATAAATATATATATATATATATATATATATATATATATATATATATATATATATATATATATATATATATATATATTTAAGGGGCGGCAATTTGTCTTTTTGTCCGGGGCGACGTAACCGCTAGAGCGGGCGCTGCTGGCACAGACCATTATTGGCCCGGCCTCACCGTGTATGCGTGCAAGTTGTGCCCCTCCCGATAACACCGGATCGCCATTTCATGACGATAAATAGTGGGCGAGTTTATGTCATCAAACATATTTGTTTATGAATGCACTTTAGGCTCCTGTTTCAGCACTTTCTGTTGGGCACCACAAGAATCAGAGTCCGACTTCTGCCCTGGTGCCATTACAATTTAGGCCCAATAACCCCTGGGACGATATCAGACGGGGGGGGGGGGGAGTTCTTGCTCTCGTCCCAAATCTATAAACTCCACGGAGGGACTTTCTGGCCTACAAATTTATCGTGTCCATACCCAGCGTAGACACGAAAGCATTCATTGGTGCTTATGCAGTCTAACCCCGTTATAGCGAACCCGGTGTATAACGAACCCACGGATACAACGATCGAAAATTTTGGTCCCGTCGTCTTCCTATTACACGCAATTTAATTAGTATTGTATCAGTTTAATGTAATCGATTTTAATCGATTTAATTCATTAATGATCATTTTTAATAGATTTTATAATTTTTTAATACATCATTATTGAATACACATTGTAGCTAATGAGTTATACATTTTGTGAATTCTCGCATTTTTCTTAACGGTTCGGATATAGCGAACCACCGGATAAAGCGAACAAAACCATTGGTCCCTTGAAATTCGTTATAATGGGGTTCGACTGTAGTAGTTCACATTGTAAGTACTAAGGAAGAGTTATCCTCCCCCCCCCCCTCTTTCAGCGGAACCTCGTTTGCGCCCCTGTGCAATACCTTTCAAGGGGCGGCTTGAGACCCAAAGGCTCCAAAAGTTACAATGTCCGGCTAGAAGACCCAGTATCAGTCTAAATGAACACCTGTGGAATGTGATCCAGAGTGCCGATTTAATAATAAAAAACCTTCTCTGGAAACTGTGGCTTTTAGCGTTGTATGACATGTTTTAGAACAGACAAATAAACCGTAAATTGGGAGGGGGGAGAATGAGAAACCATTCCCTAAATTTTCTCTGCAATCACTGCTTTTATGTGGAGTCAAACAACGCTTACTATCTGAGGACTACTATTTCGATCTCGATATCCAAACACTTTTGTTAATATAGAGTATTTTTATATATAAGGAGGTGGGTTTTGAGCCTCTCGTAATCCAAAATATTTTTTTGTAAATTGCAAAAATAACTTTAACGTTCAATTTCCTAAGGAAATAGAAAGTTTTACTACTTAATACAGCTACATCTACATGCAGGAGTGCCACTTTAAAATCCAATGCTGACTATTTTTTTTTCTTCTTTTGTGATGAGGACAGTTTTAGAACTCATCAGCTGACATGTTCACTCACGCACGTTTGCATAAACAAGCACAATATTGGTGATATTGTGCCTAATGTCCCCTTGGACGGATAAAATCCTAAACAGGTCCACTGAAGGATGCAGGGAGAAGCGATTACATTACATTGCACCGGATGGGGCCCACGCATAGCAGCTAAAGACTGCCGGTTGTACCCCCACCGGTAGATGCAGACAGAAGACGACCACCCCCTTCGCATTCTACCTTTCGAGTACCCTGGTGCCCCATCCCAGATCCACTTGAGCTTCCAGAGGGGAGCGTGAGCCACTTAGATCGACTGGCGGGAAGCCATTTAGGATGACTGTAGAGAAGGGGAATTTAGAATAACGTGTAATTTTGAAAAAGTTTCCGAAAGAAGGATGCTCCAGAGGCTAAGAGGCTCAGTTAGTGGAAGCGGCGCCACAACGCGGGACAAGAAGGGAAACGATAGCAGAGAACATTTTGTGCATGGATGTAACGACTATCTAGGAACCAACTAAGTCTAAACTCGTAAGTGGACAATTTTGCGAGAGAACACTCATAACCCTGCGCCCGTTTCCTGCAGTTCGAAGAGATCAGCATCATGAGTCGTAGCCCACCCTGAGGAACCTGTGGGAAGTGGCATGCTCCACAAAATAATTAATAAAATAAAATAAAAAATGCTTCGGACTGCCGTCCTCCGGAAAATGTTTTGAAAAATCTCGAAGAAAATACGAGGGCGTGCTACGAGCAGCCTACTAAATGAAACAAACAAACAAAAAAAGAATAAATGAAAATTGAGCCGTGGCCCTCGGTGATTAGCATGAACTAACAGGCTGTTGTCGACAGACCAGAAACCCTAGGGATAGGGCCTAATCTCCTGTCTTACGCAGGTCACGTGCCACTTCCCTCATCATAGCAGATCCTAACCTTAAGCCCCACCATGTTCGCTTCGGTCAGGGTTTTCTTACTGTAGACCAGCATTTCCCATTTTTCCACAGACGGGGAATCCTATCGGCCTAATATACGTTCTGCACCAGGCAGAACGAGAGAGGGGCGAAGATATGCGACTCCTGGAAGCACACGATTATTGGGCACTACTGGGATAGGAGATCGACTTTGATAGGAGTCGTTTTGACCGAGGACCCTCAGGGGTGACTTCTGGTGGGCTCATATCTTCCTCCTACGCCAACAAATCCCACGGGCAGTCTTTCCGACGCACATATTAAATGGGCCTATTCCTGGTTTAGACACGAGAACATTCAATGGCGTTTGTTGGGATTCGAACCGTGCAACCTTGGCGCCGAATTCCGACGCGATAAGCACTATTGATAAGCACGCGATTGTGTGGACCAATCGTTCCTTACGTTTGCCCATTATAGCCTCGGTTTCCGAAAGTCAGCTACACGTTACTTGCTGAAAAGCTTCGAAACATTTATACATTTTCCCCGCGGAATGGTAAATGGAAACTCGTGTGTCGCAAAGCGCTAGAAAGATAAACTATCCATATTCCAATACAGTAATATGTGCTTAGTATAGTTAGGTAGTGGGATACACAATATAAGTTGTAACTATGTGAATAATGTACAGGGTGTCTCAAAAAAACTTGACATATTTTAAAAATGTGTACAATATATATGTCGGACTCGTTCTTCACGCCCATATTTTTAACCATGTAGTCCAAACTCCTCATAGATTTACAACTGCAGTCGGCTCCCGACATCTCCATCTTCTTCTATCAGCAGTCAGATGTGGCGATTGGCAACAAACTTGAAACTAAATATCTCCGAAATATATTTATTAAATCCCATTCTAAAACTCAGCTCCATTAATAAAATTAATTTAGTCCCTTCCCTGTCCAAAATGCGTGTTCGCCAAGCGACACGTCTTTCCTAGTCGATCATCCCATTGTCTCTGAAGATTTCAACCCTTTGCATCTAGCTTCCAGAAAAACCGCGCATGTCCACAGGAGCTTTGCTACGCTTGAAACGAAGATGAGGCATGGGTGGGGTGAGGCTGTCAACCAAATCCAACCCTATTATCTATTTTCCCCGAGATGCTTCCTCTCCGATACTTTGTAAATTAATAGTATTTAATTGATAATTCCTATGTTCTCTAGAAAAACCTCCTTTTAAAGATTCTTACGGTTAGCCCCCATGATAATTCCTTACTTACATACATACATATATATATATATACAAGGTAAGAACTATTGTTGTTGTTCTTGTTGTTGCTTATGCCGCTTGACCGACAGCAACATCAGATCAAATCCATATAGGCTATTGAGCTGAATGGTGCGGCTCCGGATTTTAATTAGCACCACAAGGGTCGGAGTCCGACTTGTCTAGAGGACCGGTCCCCTCATTTTCAACCTAGTGACGAGACCGGTACACCTGACCCCGCACCTCCAGAGGAAAATTTTGAGAACTGGGAGGGCATTGCAGCCCCGACAGATTTTTCTTGCACCAGTCGTCCTTAGCGTACACGGCGGTAGATTTATCAGCGACGGGCATCGAACCAGAGACGTTCAGATGACTGACTCACCGCCTTTACCAACTGGGCCACGGAGCCCAAGAGAAGAACTAGAAATTCCCAGATGTGTTACCGTATATATTAGAGTTTTTTCTGTGTCAAAAAAGTTGAACAGGTGGCTCCAGTTGTTCCGGGAAATCGAAAGTTGTAAAATGGCTACTCCCTCAGAGAAAGCAATATGTGTTGGCTGGTATTTCAAAACGGAATCTGTTACGCAAGAGCAACGAAATTTGGAAAAGATCCTCAGAGTCGTAAAAACATCTTATCCTGCTATTTTATAAAAAGTGTCTGGGTACGGGAAGTGTCTTTGATAATTGGTTGTAGTAATGAAGAATTCAAAAGAAGCATAATTGCTGTAATTTCATGTGTTACGGAATCCATTTTGGAACGCACATAAGCTGAGATTGATGACTGACTAGATGTTCTCCGTGCCACAATTGAAATCCATTGACTCTACTAAAAAAAATCGTATAAGGTGACACATATGTGAATTTCTAGTTCCTACCTTGTGTACTTTTTTGTACATATTTTTAAAATGTGTCAAGGTTTTTTGAGACACCCTGTATAATGTAAATACAACTCTGTAAATAATGTATTAGAATGAATTAACCTAAATATTTTGTGTTTCATTACTCCAAATCAACAAGTCCTGGTGGTCTAGTTAAGAAGACTGGACAGTCAAGAGACAGTTAAGAAATGGATAAAATTGGAGCACCACGTAAATCCACTGTATTTTTTAATTAAATCGTTTTTCATTCCTTTCTTCCAAAATATTTGTGCATGTAAACAAACACTCAGTCTTAAATTTCATCTTATATAGATAATATCACATTTTAAATAAAAAGGATTCACTCTCGGATTTCTTTACGGTTTAATTTTAAATGAAAGTGAAGTTTGGAACTTTTTTCATCCAGTTGTCTAATAATCAGATTATAACGGCTAACACAATCATTAATATTTATAATCTCTCCTAGTTCTAAAATGGTCTGTCATTCGAGCGCGATTTCGTTGGCCCATTCACATTTCTCGGACAAAAAACGTTCAACAGAGAAGAATATGATGAATTCGCTATAAATCACCTTCCGAGAACCACATAATTCTTAATTCTGTCCATTCCTTTAGAGGTTCTCTTTTAAAATTCTCCCGTGTTATCACGAACGCGCTTCCACCGACCTTGCAGTGGTCCGTAATGGCGCGCCGGCTTCCCTTGCATGCCGGCCCCCAACAATAAGTGACGTCACGACCTTGATTTTCTTCATCGTACAACCTTGCCAAAGATGAACCGCTCTCAGTTTCTTCCCCGGCTTGCGCGCAGTGCGGTCGTTGGCCCTTTCAGACTCTGTCTGAGTTTGTACATTGTTGAAAAAATATAAATATAACCTGTTGCACCCCCGTGTGGTCAGTTTACCCAAGAAACCAATTCCCCCTCTCCCCAAACGAAGCTCCCACCACAACTCTCGGTCCAGCTCGGAATGTTGAATTGAATCGTCAACAAGTGTTTTGTTTTCTGTAGAAGGATCGTAGAGTTTTGCTTCCGAAGTGCCTGCCAAAAGACATGCTTCTGGATTTTAACAGCTCCAGCCAACAGTCAAAGTAAGTTGGAAATGTTTTAACTACTTCTCTGTATGTGTTGACTTGGTGAACTTGGGATCGTTAGGATGGTTTTGTTTTGGGGATGAGCTTAAAGCTTCCCGCGCGGACTTAATTAGGGTGTAAGTTTGTAAACAGTGACTTGTAAACGCTTGTCATCGGAGGAGCCGCGTTGCCGTGGGGAGAATTTCGATAAAATCCGAGTACAAACACCCCCTTGCCTTTCAATTATAAACTTTATTTCGCTAATCGAACAAATCAAAGTTTGGAAATTTAAATAAAAAATTATTTAAAAAACTGAAAATAACATAGAGTATAACATTTATTATAGGTAGCATTCTTCTCTTGCAACTGCTATTTCGTCTTTTGTCTCTTCCAGAATTTTTGTCAAAACGAAAAATAAACATCATTTTTTATGTGTATGGGCGTGTGTATATATATATATATATATATATATATAGATAGATAAAAAAAGTATAGGAAAATAATGCGTGCGCATGAAGTTAACGTTACGATATAAAGATAGTAATAATAATATATATATATATATATAAAACAGTTCCGTGACTGACTGAATGACTGATTGACAGATAACGCACAGACTAAACCGCTGGACCTAAAGGGCTGAAATTTTGCATGGCGAGTCTTCTTATAGTGTAGGGGTGTACTAAGAAATATTTTTGAAAATTCTTCTTAGATTTTTTTTAAATAAAATTTTTAAGGTGTTTTTGTAACTTTTTTTAAGTTTGCATTTAAAATATAATCTGAGGGTTATAAAATTTATATCACGAGAAAGATCATAAAAATCCCTTTAAAATGAAATGTTTTTCGAATCAAATGTTTTTCGTTCTTTACCTCCATTTTCTGATTTTTGGTGAATTTTTAAAGATTTAATTTTAGAATTTAATTCATTAAATGATCACGTGGTTTCTTTTCTTTTTGAATTAATTTGACTTTAAATTAATTTTGCGTCGCGAAATAAATTGACAAAAAATATTAAAATACAGTAAAAGATAAATTTTAACCACTAGATTAATTCAGATGAAAGTTAAGAATTTAATTCGAAATATTATGTTCTATGGATATTAAACATACAAATTAATTGCCTACATTGACTATTGTGTTTAATTTGAATGTACTCCAAAGTGAAGCACGGGTATTCAGCCAGTATATATATATATATATATATATATATGAAAAATTTTGCAAAATAGTGCCACGAAACTTTACAACTGATATTTCGCATTTTGCCATCCACTTTGTTGCTATTTAGCGGAAAGAAAATAACAATAAGATTTCTCTTCAGTTCAGTGACCATGAAATATCAGAAAAAAAGTAATAGGTTGCCAAACTTTTATTCGATTTTAAGGGGGAAAAAATTTGCAATTTATCATATTTATTTCCTCAGATAAAGTTTCCTTTTTCTACGTGATCAAGAAAATTTTACATACACACAAAAACCACAAAAAAAATCTCTTTTTTAGCCGCATGTGTCTGTTCTACGGACAAATTGAAAAATTGAAAAATTGCGCGTGCCTAAGGACGATAAACACGAGGAGCTCGCAGCTTTTCAAGATTTTTACTACGTACGCTAATTTTAATTCACAAATCCTTTCCTGTTCACCGAAGTCAGCCAGTGATCGGGTGAACCCAGCCATGAATGAATAAATTTTGAAAACGTTTACTCATATATATATATATATATTCTTAGATCTCGACGACAAGTGATTTTTCTCTCTGATTTCTGAACGATCGCGATAAAGTTTTTTTTTTCCGTCTGTTTTTGCTGCGGGCGGGAACGTTGACGTAAAAATTGATGGATGGCATATCCATTGCATATTATTTCGTTCTAAGATTATTTGAAAAGATTTTTTTTCTCCAGGTAAAAAAAGTTGAATATGGATATCGAAATGCTTTATCCTTAGATCAATCTATCCGTTTTCATAGACCGATTATTTACCGCTTCGAAATACGCCAGTGACATTGTGTGCGAGGTCATACACACAATAAATATTTTGTTTCCTTAATTTTTTTTTCGTTAGATAAAAATAATTCGAATTATTTAATGTCATTTGATCTATTAGAGTGTAGAGCTTTAATGCAATATTAAGTATTGCTTCGGGGAAAGGAGGACGCCTAAAAAAATAAGCTCACTTATTTAATACAATCTCTCCCATCATAGACTATTTCTCCGTATTTTCTTTCAGGGGCGGAGTACAGAGATTGTTTTTTTTTTTTTTTTTTTTTTTTTTTTTTGTGTTTGGGGGGGGGGGGGGACGTCGGCTCTTAGGTTAGAAATATAAATATAAATATAAATATAAATATATATATATATATATATATATATATATATATATATATATATATATATATATATATATATATATATATATATATATATAAAGAGCTTGTCTGTTTGTTTGTCCGCTATAGAATCATAGACTGTTTCACCCACCGGGACCAAATTCGGCACAGTTAATGTTTTGGACCCGAGAAACTTAAATCAGGAAAAACGAAATTTGAGGCTCAATTAGTTTTTTAAAAATTAATTTTTTAATGTTTTTTGTGCCCGATAGAGGTGCGTCTACCCCCTGTGGATTCCCCTCGACCAGCTGCGTTAAGAGGGGTGGTTTGAGAATGACGGAGGGGGGGGGGGTTGTTCAAATTTCAATGCGCGGGAGAAAGAGGGTTGGGAATGACCTTAAAATCAGACGAAGGTCCGCAGGCTCAAAGTTTCTTTCTTCTTATTGTTTGTATACCATTTCAGTAGAAACGTGCTAAGCACATTCTGTCTGGCCAGATGAACATGAAGAGCGGGAGTGCAGCCCAGTATTTTTTTGATGGAATGCATGAAATATTTTATATCTATATATAAACCCGGGCAACGCCGGGCAATAATGCTAGTATATATATATAAGAAATAAACATCGTCTCATTTTAAATTTAAACTCCTTTAGTATTAGGTCTACGATTATATGATTTTAGGCTAAGAAAAAAAAAAGATACGCCGGGCTTTTTTTTTGGGAGGGGGCAATTGACCCTACTGCCCCCCCCCCCCTTCGAGGCGCCATTGTTTTTTTTCTGTTCTGGAAGTGTGTGTTAGCTATTCTTTACTAATCTTTACTACGTCTAGTTTTATTTTCTTTAATAATTTTTAACTTCGTTTAGTTTTACTAATTTTATTTTCTGTATATTAGTTTTTTTTCATTTTTTGTTTGTTTTAATAAAACGATTTCCATCAGAATTATCAGAGTGTAGAGCTTTTATACAATACTAAGCTCTTTTCGGGGAAAGAGGATACATTAAAAAAAAACAAAAACTAAGGTCACTAATTTGGTCCCATCTGTACCCCATAAAATTTTTCTCCATATTTCCTTATTACGCTGGTTTATGTAACCGGTTCAAACATACCATTTTTCGACACTTTTACAAGACAAGTATATTTCTTTTACGTGTTAGAGTTTCTCAGAACAGCAAATTCGTATTCCGTAATTGTTTTTCTTTCCGTACTGCAAATGGTTATATGTACTAATATTCTTAAATTCAAGACTTTGTTATTCCTCCATTATTTGGCGATTATTTTTTTAACTTTTTTTTCTTCTTTTCTTTTTCGTTACATTTCAACCAAGTAAACATTTAACGTTACTCAAACAAGTCAAACCTCTTATTTGGGCATTGAACTGTAATAGTTGTTACTACCATGCTAATCACGTGAGTTTATATTTTGATGTTGCCGTGGGTATATCGAGGATAATTGATTTGTTCGTTCGAAAGAAAGAAAAGGATAAAGAAATACTTTTTCTTGAAGTTGTAGTTATTTTAGACCTGTTTTTAAATCATCCTAAAGTTCAAAATCGAATATCTTGCTAAAGTCCTAGGAGAAAACTAAGTCAATTCAGTCACTGTCTGTCAGTCTATACACACTGTAAGGGCTGAAGATACTCAATTATATCTATCCTATATGTCATTTCTTTAGTGAGATTTCGACATAATGTTTGGAATAAACAAAAATAAATTAAATATATTAAATGTATTAATGTATGAGTTGCCCAATGCGAAAACCAGTTTTATCCATAAAAATCAAAAACTGAGATTTTAGTTGCTATGGGTACTTCTATTCATCTGTTACATATTGAAGTTGAGAAATATTTCAAAAATAAGCTCAGTCTCATTGAAAATAATTGAAGAATAATGATGAAGGATGCAAGACCATTTATATCCCAAAAGACAGTTCCAAAATAAGTTACATCCTACAAACAATAATGACTGCCTTCTAAATGCAGTAGC
This sequence comes from Dolomedes plantarius, assembly GCA_907164885.2. Taxonomy (NCBI): domain Eukaryota; kingdom Metazoa; phylum Arthropoda; class Arachnida; order Araneae; family Dolomedidae; genus Dolomedes; species Dolomedes plantarius. The sequence continues at coordinate 218,626,648 of OU015491.1, forward strand.
AAAACCAGTTTAATCCCTCACTAACCTATTAGATGTAGACCTATTAGATGTATTGTTTCAGTAGAGTGTTTAATATAGTAATATTAGTTTTAGCTTAATATAAATACTACAGAAATTTAATAACGTTGTGTTGTCTACCATGATCATCAAAACAAAATAGGACTTGGAAATGATTATTGAAACTCCAGTGAGAAGGTTCAAAATGGCAGACAGTTCATATCCAAAAACAGTTATATCCAACCGACAGGTGCAAAACAAGTTATGTGAATTTTATTTATTTAAATGTAATTGTCTATGCTTTCCCTACATTATACAGATTATTACTAGACAACAACATGAATTTAATACGTTTTTTGACATCAAAACCACACAATGATTTATTATTGCAAAATAACTAACAGTTTTTGTTAAATAACTCAACTCGTTTGAGATGGATACAGCTGGTTTTGGTATTGCGCTACTCATTTGTCGTCCTTCCTCGATCTTTCTCCGTTAAAGGAACAAGGGACCTTCAACATCGAATTTTTAATTTTCAATTTTTAACTCTATATACAGAATGAGATTAATTAATATTCTTTTTAACTACATTGAAGACCCTTAGAATTCAAAGTAGTAAGAAATTTTTGCAGAATAATACCTGTTTTTTTAAAAAAAATTCAAAAATGCTAGAATTTTTCAAAATGCTCCATGTGCATCTAAAATCATTTAAAAATCGTTTTAAAAAAATAATGCACAGATTTGTGACAAGCACTTTTGAAACAATTCTTTGACAAACACTTTTTTCAACAATTTTGAAAAAATTGGATGAAACCAGAAGAAAATTAAGTTGCAAGGAGCATTTTGAAAAAATTTTTAATAATTTTAAAGAATATTTTGAAAAACAAGTATTATTCTTCCACGGAATACTTATTTGTGATTTATAAGTGCCTGCAGTGTAGTAAAAAGCAATATTATTTTTTCTCATTTTGTACATAGAATAAAATATTGGAAAATAAAAAAAAATTTGATTTTAAAAGTCCCTTGTCCCCTTAAAGGTCGCGAATTTAACACACATGGATGAATATTCAAAATACACTCGACTAATACGCAAACCTATTCACAAAACTAATTTAGACTACATACATTCACTGATCTGCTCCAGTCCTCTGACTCTGACTGAGAGAAGAAAAAATTCAGTTCACACTCCAACGAACTGCTCTCTCTAACTCTCCAACACAGACTGACCACCGAGGGTCGCCCCTCTCAGGACCCCCCTTCCCTGGTATAAGAGCGCCAGGCAAGACAGCATTAATCTATGAAATACCATCATTTAGACCGCTCATGAGGAGGATCCATACAGAACATGGTATTTGTGTATATCATCGTTTTCGTTGCCAACTAAATCCTTTAGTTAAAGGAATAGTGACTTAGCTCCTTTATTTTTTTAATATCTTTTCCCTTTTTCACTTTGTTCCTTCAATTCTTCCTATCTCTCTTTTTCTTCGTCTTTGCTGTTATTCTATTTTCCCACCTTTTCTCAATGTTTCTGCTTTATCTGTTAGCTTCGTTAACGGGTGTGTCCCGTATGTGATCTGCTGGCCATAAAACTTTCCTAGCGGTTTCTTCTAGAATTTTCGATCCCCCCCCCCTATTTATACCAAAGATTTAAATGATCCTCTCATTTGTGAACGGTTCATATTGACAATCGCACCAATGCTTCTCGGCTGACGATAATCTATAAATAGGAAAGAAACATATGTGATCATTTTGAAAAGAAAAGACAAAACCTTTGTAGTCGAGGAATAAACAGGAAATCCAACGTATATAAAGCACAAATAGCAGTAAGGTGCAATTTTGCATACGTCCGTTTCGAAGCTGTAAAGGAGCTTCTTCAGTGCAAATAACTTAGTGGCAGCTCAAAAAGCCGAAAACTAAGGGCTTAGTTTTCGGCTTTTTGAGCTGCCACTAAGTTCTTTGCACTGAAGAAGCTCCTTTGCAGCTTCGAAACGGACGTATGCAAAATTGCACCTTACTGCTATTTGTGCTTTATTTACGTTAGATTTCCTGTTTATATGTGATCATTGTTTTTATTTGACAGTGGTTATTAAGAAGCCTTCTATATACTGTTTAGTAGGAGAACTTACGAACTATGATATAGATACTAGTTACATTCCATAAAATGCCAGCAAAATACCATCCATTTAATAATTATACGTTGATTATCTTGGTACCTTCATCTGTATATTGGACCGATATTTTTACCATCCGACCACAACAGACTTTACAGTACCAAATCCTATACCAACTGCTAGATTGGATTCTATACCAACTTCCAAACCTCCAATCGGTGTTCTACCTACTTAAATACCCGGCCGATGGGAGGAACTCTCATTATTTTATTCCATTTGCTAGAATCGTTATATAAATGTATAAAATTTTATTCTCTCTTGCGGTTTTCTCTAAAATATCATTCCTTTTTCTTCATTCCATTAATGCGTTCAATTAAAAGATACATCACGTTCCCCCTCCATCCGAAAAATAACTGAACAGAGCACCAACTGGGACGAAATTGCGGGGTTGATTTCGATTCACGTCTTCTGGTCGTGTTCCCGCCGTACATTAGCAGCTTTTTACCAACTTGTCTGGACGCCGAAATTCCCGTGTCACGACTTGAGATCGCCGAAAACTACCCAAGAGATTCGTATCTTTTCCTTTGTGGTCTGGCCGAAGTATTAGCAAAATTTAATAAACGCAACGACAGGCGGATTATTTTTTTTCTTTCAGTTTACATTACAATGTTCTCGGTCATGACAATGATTTCTTAATGACAGCGTTCTTCTGCACCAGCCAAAAATAGTTGGAACCAAAACACCCCAATCCTTTTCCCTTGGGACCAATAAATTCCACTGTCGTTTAGAACATACTTTAAAATATCATTCAAATAACATTAAACTCAATTATATACTTTTTCTGGCGATCCGAAAAAGAAATGTACTCAGTTTTAGTAGACATCGATACTCTATTTTAGTAGACCTATATTCGCAGGAACCCTGGAGTCACAGAATTCTAACAAACTAGCCGCTGCGCGACCAGCATGGTCGCTTTTAGTTTTATATTTTCTTTTGCAAAAAATCTCAACTGAAAGAAATGTATGTAAGGTATGTTACTATTACCTGTCATCATAAATATACGTTGTTAAGTGGTAGTGCGATCTCAGCCAAAAAATTTATAATCATTGCAAAATTCTCTATAACGATGATTCTAAAACATCGTGATTAAAAAAATATGAATTTCCATTACTTCAGAACAGAGTTAAAGATAAGACTGAGAAACCCAACAACAAAGATTTTAAAAATTGCATTCCTCTCTGTATGTAATATTTCTCAAAATTAAGATATCTACACTTTATCATTACATCAAATAAGAAATTGTTGAAGAAAATTTTTTTCACGTAAAAAAATGGAGTAAAAATTCAGCAAGTACTAAAATATAGTGGGGATTACATCACTCTCTATATGTACTATTGTTCACAATTCAGATATCTACACTTAATCATACCAAAAAAAAAACTGTTGGGAAAATTTCTTAACTTATAAAATGGAGTAAAAGTTCAGCAAGTACTATTTAAAATGCGTAGAGAATTAACTCTTACTTACTATTAAGATATCATAATGCAATTATTAATATTTTACTATGATATTCCTCAAACTTCTTGATATACACAGTTGAGTATTTCAGAAATAGGAGATACTACAGTGACAGAATCAAAAGAACGGACTCTAGATAACCTACGTACAGCTGTCCATGTGAAATTACTGAATTTGATAGGTATAAACACATTTTGTCAAAAGTTTATCCTCTTACATACATTTAGAAAAACTGATGAAAATAGAATAAATTATCTCGTGAATAAATTAAAATTATTCACGTGCAAAATACAGCAATTAAATTGTACCAAATTACGTGCTATCGTCAAACCACTACACACACGCGGTCAGCCGCTAATGTTTACATCTTGTAGTTGCAGCCGTTGCCATTCGGAATGTAGAAATATCGCCGATTTTTGTGCCGCATACCTACGCGTTTTATATATATAGATATGCGGAAATTAAAATTCAACATTTCATTTCTGCATAAAAGCATCTTTGTTTATCCTCTAGTTGACTAGGTTTGCGTTTTCGGTCATACATTCCTACGTCATTCTGTTTTGTTTTTGAGTTTTCTACCTCCTCCAGAAAAATGCAATATTTCCGGCTATCCAGTGGGGTTGGTAGGAGGTATTGTCCAATAAAGTAAACAGCGACCTCCAGCGTCAGGTTTGCGTTTCTGGTCATACAATCCTATGTGATTATTGCTCGCCTTAATGTCTACTATCACTCCTATGAATTTGTTGGTCGAATTCGGCAACACCCTGTATATATATATATATATATATATATATATATATATATATATATATATATATATGTATGCATGTATATGTATATATATGTATGTATGTATATATATGTATGTATGTATATATATATATATGTATGTATATGTATGTATGTATGTATATATATATATATATATATATGTATATATATGTATGTATGTATATATATGTATGTATGTATATATATATATGTATGTATATGTATGTATGTATGTATGTATATATATATATATATATATATATATATATATATATATATATGTATCTATATGTATCTATATGTATGTATGTGTATATATATATATATATATATATATATATATATATATATATATATATATATATATATATATATATATATATGTATGTATATTTATATGCATTCTTACTGAAGGAGAAAAATGTTCTCAGCCCTATCATGATTACTTAAGAGCCAGCCCATATCGGAGACCGCTATATAGGCCACTACTCGCATTTTTCAGAGTGACAAGGACTTCGGCATGTAGACTTTTACAAATTTAGCACACATACCACGTTTCGTATTGTGTGAGGCGGCCGTTTCTCTTTGAGTGTGGTCAACCCATTTACGCTCGGCGATCTCGAGGTTTTTTTGTCTTCCGTCTTCCAAGCCAAGCATCGTGAGACCTTGCCGAGCGCCTCTGTCTCTCCCCAACAAAACGTCCCGTCATGGCCCCGTGCCCAAGAATGGCCCGAGAACTCTCCGATCGTTTCATTTCACCCGAAAATGAACTCACTTTTCCGTGCAGAGAAGTCTGTTTTTACCTCATTCTCGGTGCCTTCATCGGAGCTAATTCAATCGGTTGTGAATAATGATCGTTGCGGTGATTTCCGGCACATCCACAGCCTCGTGCATAATTGGATAATGAGCTTAAAAGTAAAGTCGCAATTAAGTCTCGAACCGCGCTGTGCGGTGTACGGAAGGCAGCATGGGTCAAGTGGCTGGAGCGCCGCGTAGCTCTCAAGCGCTATCAGTTTCACATAGCTCTCACGATATTTATGTTTATGAAGTACTTGATTTTGGTAATTAAAATGGAAGTTATTAATTAAGTGACTCAAAATATTAAAAAAATACATGTACTTATCTTTCCACATCGGAAGTTTAGAAGACGTTTAATAATATCAAAAAGTATATATATATATATATATATATATATATATATATATATATATATATATATACAAGGTGCAGCCATTAATTTCCAGGACTGATCTAATTACTCCAGAAAATATTACATGAAATACATAGCCATTTAATATGTTTCGAAGTAACTCCCACCTGCCGTAATGCACTTCTGTGCTCTGCTGTTAAGTTTCAGAAACAACTTTTAAAGTCCTCTTTCGAAATACTCTTTAATGTGGATGTCACCGTTTTCTCGATGGCTTCGACATCCTCAAATCTCGTTTCCTTCAGCAAATCGGCCCAACATGAGGTCGTGGAGATGCAACGTCCTCCATACTCTCCGAAATTAGCACCGGCTGACTTTTTCTTGTTTCCAAAACTGAAAGATTTGCTGAAGGGAACAAGATCTGAGGATGTCGAAGCCATCAAGGAAACGGCGACGTCCACATTAAACAGCATTCCGAAAGAGGACTTTAAAAGTTGTTTCCGAAACTTATACATCCCAGCACAGAAGTGCATTACGGCAGGTGGGAGTGACTTCGAAATATATTAAATGGCTATGTATTTCATGTAATATTTTCTGGAGTTATTAGATCAGTCTTGTAAATTAATGGCAGCACCTTGTATATATATATATATATATATATATATATAGTATATCATATATATATATATGTATATATGTCATATATGTATATATATCATATATATATATATATTTATATTATATATATATATATATATATATATATATATATATATATGTGTGTGTATATATATATATGATATATATATATATATACACCTCCGTTATGTATTTTTATATTGCACATTTAATGGGATTATTATTTACATCTTATACATGTATACAGACATAAATATTTACAAAATTATATTTAGGAATGAATTTTGAGCCGAAGATTTTCCTCTTCTTTCTTACTTCCTCCAAGAACCCGAAAGTTACAGATCGCGACAAAATACGATCCTGAAATAGAAGAATCCCGTGCGTCAAAGTAGATACAGCTCTGGGGTTTACAACTTTTCCCAGCGGCGTCCCGACCGCTCATCTTCCTTCAAAACCTTTTGTTCGGCATTGTCCTTTTGTTCACCCCTAATTGGGAATTACAGCTTCCCTATTTAGATGCACAAAACTGTTCCCTCGCACGCGGTCCTCTGCCTCGACTGGAATCTTTGATTTCTGTCCCGAGCGGTGTCGTCACGGACACCATAGCGTGCCGAGAAGTGTCGGGAGAGAGCATTCCGCATTTTCTCTTTCAAAGTTTTGTCTGATCGAAGGCGTGTTTCTGTAACGTCACAATGAAATCACACACGTTAGTATGAATACAATTATAAAAACGAAAGAAAACTTAAAGAAACGGTGGACGTTAAATTTTTAATTTTTTTTACTTTTCATCATAGAGACACGAAATTTTGCACATATATACGTACATTTCACTATAAATATATAGAATACCTTAAAAGAAATTTCCAATCTCATTATAATTTTAAGATTTTTTTAAATTTTAAATTTATAAAAAAATTTAAAATGATCCTTGCGACTTATTTTTTCAGATATTTTCTCGATTTTGCATTTTAATCACTTTAAACTGTATATCAAACAAATATGGGTATCCATTATTTAATACCTTGAATAGTTAATTTTTGAGAGATTTTTTTCTGAATTCCATCCCGATTTTCATCAAAATTTTGCCTTTTAATAGGTTATAAATCAAATTTAATTACCTTAATGAAGTCGAATAGTAAAATGCATACCCATTTTTTTGTAAATAGTATCAGGATTCTTCCTAATCAATTTCACGAATTTTGAACAAAAGTTAAGTAGCATGGAGCATTTAAAAAATCTAAAAACCTTGAAAAATCTATTTTGAGAAAAACAGATTAAAAGTTTATTATTACACTTACCCTTTATAAATTACTTCGTAGAAACTTCATAGATGATTTTTTACTTGAAAAAAAAACTATTTTGGTACTCTTAATCTACAGTAACATATATATATATATATATATACAGTAGGATCTCTGTTTAACGACGCTCTACTTAATGACGATCTCTATTTAAAGACGATATTTCCCAGTCCCGGCCCCTCCGACGTTATGGGAAATGTTACTTTTTCACAAATTCTGCTTATCTACTTAAGGTTCTATTTATTTACTTCCGATATCTACTTAAGGACGATTTTTCACGGTCCCTTGAAAGTCATTAAACAGAGAGCCAACATATATATATATATATATATATATATATATATATATATATATATATATATATATATATATATATATATATATATATAAATTTTTATATATACAGTGGAACTCCGATTTTACGTTTTTCATGGGACCAACGGTAAAAAACGTACGAAAGGGGAAAACGTAAAATCGGGGTTAATACATAATCTAAGCATAGTATAGGCAATTTTCACGGACCAGCAGAAAATGACGTACGAAGCGGGATAACGTACGAAACGGACAATGCAAAATCGGGGTATATATATATATATATATTTACACTAGCACAATCAATATTACAATGAAAAGATTTACTCAAATAAAGGTCCACCATTTCTTAAGCATTAAAAAGCGATAAAAACTTATGGTTTAATGGAGGTTATAACTAAACACAGGAACAAAAGTATACGAAATGTAAAAATTAAAATGTTTATCTGTTAATGGAATCCGTGTTTGGTCCCAGACCGAATATGAGATAAACGTAGCACTTTTAAAACTCTTCAGAATCCAGCCCACCGTCGTCAGTAGCCTGTATGAAAGAGTTTTTATCCCTACCCAGAAACTTTTTTAAATGTTCCAATTGTTTACCATTTCTGTGTTCTTCAAATAGGATCGATGTTCTCCTGCCTCAGGATGGATTATAAACTTGTACTGATACACTATATGCTATCAGTACAAGTTTATATTCCATTCCCTCGTGGATTACCCGCGCTCACGGATCATCGAGAAGTGTTTTTCTTGCTTATGTGAGACTAGCTGAAAACCCGCACTTCGCTACGGAGTACATTCAAAGTAAAAACATCGGTCAATGTATGCAATTAATGCCAATATATATATAATAAATACGACGATCAATGTATATAATTGATGTAAAATATATATATATTTATAAAAAAATCGTAAGGGATACTTTTATAGACAAAATAATGTAGAAGAAGATATTCAAATTAAATCTAATATAAAGAATACTAAAGAATATAGTACAGTTAATATAGTACAGTTTCTAGAACATTTCTTTTACTGTATTTTAATATTTTTTTGGATAATGTCCAATCGTCTGCCGCATTAGCAAGAAAAAAAATTTATTTTTTTGTCTATTTAGTTTTTATGCACGTGACGATAAATTTATTTAAAGTACCAGAAAAAGAAGTCACGTGATCAGCATTTAATAAATTAAATTCTAAAAATTAATCTTTAAAAATTCACCAAAAATCAGGAAATGGAGTTAAAGATTCGAAAAAGATTTCATTTTAAAGGAAGTTTTATGATCTTTCTTGTGATATAAATTTTATAACCCTCAAATTATTATTTTAAATGCAAACTTAAAAAAAGTTTAAAAAAACAGCTTAAAAGTTTAATTTAAGAAAATCTAAGAAGAATTTTTCAAGAATCTCTCTTAGTGCACCCCTACACTATAAGAAGAATCGCCATGCAAAATTTCAGCCCTTTAGGTCCAGCGGTTTGGTCTGTGCGTTGTATATCAGTCAGTCAGTCAGTCAGTCAGTGAATGAATGAGTCAGTTATGGAACTGTTTTATATATATAGATAATGTCTCTTATTGTAATAGCGTAACAAAAGTGTGCGTTATACGCAGCCGATTTTCGTCTTGAGGCGGCTTTGTCACGTGTGCGCCAATGCTGAAACGTGGGGTGCTACAATAACAAAACCTGCAATCCACGGTTGGACGTGGGAGAGAGTGGGTTTTCGGAGGGGGTGTAACCTCTTAACAGTATGGGCTGACTTTTTCGAGTCAAGACCTACATTCACTTTCAAATTATACGCGATGCTTTTCAGTTTGCTTTCCTAATAATCGAAGATTTTCAAGAGGAAGGACTGAAAAGTTCAACATGTTTCAGTAGTTTTGTTTGGAAAATTATTCTGTCTGCTTCTGCACGCGGAAGTAAGCTGAAGACTGTAAGCCCCGTACTACTTCCTAATATGATGTGTTTGTCGTAATACATGGTCATCAAAATTGAGACTCGTTGCCATATGTCGGCAGGTGAATGTTGAGTTGTCGCTTTACATAAACTACAGAGGTTCAATGATTTGACTCATGCCAAATAACTACCAACTTTAACGTTCATATTGTTTTCGTAGTTGTTTATTATAGAACTAACTATTTTGCATTATATGTAGTTCTATATTTCGTTATCCGTGATATAAAATGAGACTAACAAAGCTTCCTAAAAACAAAGTTTAGTTTGTAAACTAATCTTTCCGTTTACACGAAACTTTATAGTTGTTACAATATCATGTAAGAAGTTTTATTCCCTTTTTACGTGTGATATGCGGAAGTAAAACAGCACAGATCATGGTGGAATTTAAAATATTGCATCATAAATACAACACATACATCCTGATCACTTAAGATTTTTTAAAAGACTGAGTTATTCTGAAACATTAACTGTAGTATACTGTTTAAATTTTCTGCTGTTTGATTGTACTGATGAGCATCTATCAAATTTAACGGGTCTTTCGAAAGGCATATATGCAGGTCATCACTAGAGTATTAATTTTTTCTCCCTTTGTACACAGATACACAGATATGATAATCAATAACATCACGTTTTCTTAAACATAAATCGGATATAAAAACGAGCTAAACTTTTTCCAATTCTCCCCAATATCTATATTTCTTTACGCCTCGAGCGAACAAATTAATAGATTTTTTAACAAAAGTTATAAGAGTAGGAAGTACAAGTGACATACACTAAATACCATACACTAAATCAGCAATTTAGATTATATCTCGTTTAATTGGCATCTGCAGATAGACGGATAAAGCAATTAAACTGATCTATTTCTCTTTCCTGGGACCTTAAGGCATCTCCACCCCTTACCCTATCTTTCGTTTCTCTCTCACACAACTCTCGCAATCAGTTGATAAAAAAAAAAAGTTGTCATTTAAGTCGGTTGGAAAAATAAAATATAATTCTTGTTGCAACTCAAGCCGCCTCGTCCACCTGACTTGATACGAAAAGAGAGTGATATTCATCAGCAAAGCTTACCTACTTTTTCTTCCCCTATCATTATTCAATTTAAACAAACCTACGCTGAACGGTTTCCAGATATCCGCGCAATTTTGCAGGGAACCCGTTTCGAAAACTAGTTAAACCAACGGCATCGCAACCAGAATCTAACGGAAAATACGAAAAGACTGAGTTAGAAATCGCCAACTTTTATTATCCAAATTGAGATAAAAATGTGTCTCGCTCATCAGTTAGCAAAATTTTATGTGATTTATTTTCTGTTGTATTTTTGCGCGAGGTTACGGAGGACGGTTACAGTTAAGATTATTTCCGGCAGGAAGTGAGTCTATGAGATCGATCTATTTTGTGCAACCGTATCATTTGTTATTTATTACTTAAGATACGTAGCAACAATCGACGAAAAACCTTGATTGTGTTTCGTATCCGCGCAGAATCAGAGCCTTTACGTTTGTTGGCTGTGATTGAAGGAATTTTTGCTCGGAGAGATTAAGCTATATCCACCAACACACGATTAACCTAAGTAAAGGAAACCTTGTTTATAAATATAGGCTGCTGGATATAGGGTTTTCGTCTTTATTCTGGTCTGAAAAGTTCATCTCTTGGAATTATTCAACTCTGGACTTGAATCTTATCTAAAATCGAAGAAATTACTTGAAGCAGCGATAGAAGCAACAGGTCTCGTGAAATTGGTTTAAATTAATAACACTGATGGCATCTTGTATATCTTCTAAAGATACAAATACAAATGTGACAATGCATTAAACACATATAGAACATTCTTGTTAAAGTATTAAGAAATATCACTGTGGGAGTCTGTCTACCTTCACAAGAAAATTATAGAATTCTGGTTGCAAGACAAATAATTGTCTTCTAGCGTCAACTTTTTGCATGCTTTTGAAGTGTTACCATCATGTTATGCGATATAATGATCAAAGGGACTGGGTAGTTGCAGTTCAAGGCTGATTTCGAACAGCTATAAGCTGTCAAGCCAGGCAGGTCTCGAACCTTCAGATTCTGATACCGGAGGCCAGCGCTCTAGTTGTTTGTCGGACGTTCTGTAAAAGCTAAAATGTCATTAAAATGCTCAACATCAATAGGAATTTAAAACTCATCAACTCTTCTTAGTATTCGAATTATACGACGGTGCTTCAACTATAAGGAGTATTAGCACCTGCTTAGTTAGAAAAAGATTAACCATCTGCAATACGGTTCTCATACTGTCGCCTCTCTGCTTTGCCTCTTCCAAAACATACCGTGAGACACTGACTTTGTATCTTCAGTTACTGGCGGATAAATATAGCAGGTAACCCTCCTATAACACGGTAGATAGGTTCCTAGAAAATGCCGTGTTCTGTGAAACCGTGTTATATGAGACCCAGAGCCAGTACAAAAAGGGGGGGGGGGGTTACGTTCCGAAAACTTATTAAAAACAAGCTTTTTTTTAAAATTCCATATAAACAGCTTAATAAATAACTTCCTCATCACTTCTCAGTACATTCACACGAGAACGTTTTTTCGGTTGAACGATATCACCTTCACTTTCAGAACCTTTTTCTTCATTTAGAGTTTTTGCACCTTCTATCCTCAAAAAAATCTGTAATTTTGGTTTGTTTGCTGGTTCTTACAAGGTCATTGTAGATTTCACGGTATAGACATAGACGATTTTGCAGCTCCGATTTGAATTTTCGGCTTCTTTCAGCGGAAGGGTCTGCATTCAAGAAAAATGGTTCAAGATTTTCTGCTAAGTTTAGGCTTTCTTGTAATTTTATAGAGTTATAAATTAATAAATTATAATTTGTTTATACATTTTCATGTAAAGCCACTGATAGTTCATTATTCCTTCCCATCATTATTTTAAGGTAATTTAGTTTTTAAATGTGTTAAACAAAAATCATGTTATCTAGGGCTGTAGAAGTAGTGTTGTACAAAGGGTTTCGCAATTTTTTTCATCGTGTTCGAGCGAAACCGTGTTACAATTTGCAGTGTTATACGAGGGTTCCCGCAATTTATCCTATCGTGTTAGAGCGAAACCGTGTTGTAAGATGCCGTGTTGTAGGAGGGCCACCTGTACTTTTGGAACGTGACAGAAACCTAGGTATGTCTAGCATATCTGCAACAGCATTCCTCTTTTGCAATCATGCCCGAAAAGGCGTAGGGGAGGGAGACCCGTAAGCCTTTAGTCCTGACTGAAATTTTAACTTTTTTTTTTTTTTTACGACAGCTAGGGGGAATTCTAACATTCATTATTCAAATCACAAGCCAACAGCGAGGAAATATTTATATTCGTTAAAATCAGAAAATATTCGACGAAACGGGACAACCATTTGTTTAATCTACGGAAAATTTTGTTAAATGACTCATTACACTGGATAAAGCTGCGTGCAATTTAATGGAACAAGATAAAAAAGGATGTTAAATCGAGGAATCCGTAAATCGGATAAACTGTTTTAAAATAGTCATGAAAATGGTTTAAGCCTGCTGGGTAGTAGCTCCATTGGATTCAATCAACTCAATTTTAACCTATGGAGAAAATGTTACTAGTGAATCTTCGACTTATAGATTATATATATATATATATATATATATATATATATATATATATATATATATAATTGCACTCCATTGTAAAGAAAGAAATTTTTGACTCTGATATCTTTTTCAATGTTGAAAAGGAACGCAAATTATATTTTCAAATTTGAGTTATTCAGTGAAAACTTGCAATATACTGTTTATATTATATATATATATTTATATAGTGCCGTGGCAACAGGGGTACCCGCCCAGGGTCCACTTGGAAGAGAGGCCCAAAATGCTTTATTTGTTTTATTATTTGGCTCAAATGCAAACTCTCGCCCAAGGCACAGGCATGGCTAGTTACGGCACTGTATATATATATATATATATATATATATATATATATATATATATATATATATATATATATAACACGCGCATCATTTTCTTTGGCGAATGAAATTTCTAAACTGAATAAGGTAGCGGAGCAAAAAATGTCCTTCTCTATTACGGAGTTAAATTTAGAGAAAGAAGTCTTGCAATCTAAGTCGATAACAATAGGAAACATTTTCTCATAACTGAGCCAATCCAATACGGCTGCTTGCTACCCAACAAACAGCCTTAAGACAGGGTATCGGATTTTCTGCGACTGTCATTTTCGCTTCCGAGGTCATTTTATGGACGTCCGGTCGCGTTATCATCTCCGGCTGCTTCATTTACGCATTTGCATATTTCGCTTCATCGGAAGCGATAAAACAGCAGCGCTGTTACAATATCCGAGTAGCTAACGATACTCGCAGAACCAAAAACCCGACGTCGAGTTCTAGGAATCGAATTTGATTTCGAAAAACAAAAGAATAAAAATGGAGACATGCATATTCATGTATTATCACTTGTGCTCCAGATAGGCTGCAGGGGGGTTAAGGTCACCGCCAGAACTCGAAAAAAGAATTATTGCGTTACGCCACATGTTGTGTGTCCTGTTCCTAGAGGTCGGGAAAAAGACAGGTAGGTACCTTAAATATAGATCGTCGACATGCAGAGACTAATGGACATATATGCTTGTGTTCGGGGGAAATATTAAGAACTATAAGCGATGATTAATGTTGCCATCGAGGCGAAGTTATTACCGGATGATTATTAATTAGCTTGCGCTTCTGTCTCGGGGAACTCAGGTTAGCCTGCGGAAGTTAGCGAATGTCGTAAACACTACAAGGCTACTGTCCGGTTAATTGCGCAGATTTTTTTCAGTCACTAGATTGTTGCAAAATCAATGTGAATAATCACAATGAAATTTCAAATTTTTTGAAAAGAATTTTTTATGCCTCTTTGGATGGAACCACTCCAGACCAGGTCGATACAGGAAAGTTGCGTTTAAACGATAAATTCATATAATGATACAATTTGTGATCCCCATCCAAAAACTATCAGTTTGACTGAAAAGGGAGTTTTACAAAAAGAAATAAACTGCAGTGCCCCGCATGTTGCAGAAGAGAAAACAGAAAGCACTTCCTTACACGACAAGTTTCGGTGACACAATAACTTACTAAAAGTATGTTTAATCTATTTTGACTGATACATTTTTGTGTTTACACGAAGCAGAAGACGGTGCTTCGAACAATGACCCCGTAAAGAATTGTATTTCTCTCTGCGTCAATTTCAGTGCTTGGAAAACGTTTTTGAACGCGAAAAATTTTATATCTGATTGGTGCTAGACTTAGCTTGTCCGAACCCCATAAAGGCAAGGAAATTTCCTTTAATCCATTAAAGAAAAGAAAGAAACCTAATCTCGTCCGATGTCGATTATTTATCTGAAAAATGCGGGAAAAACCTATAAAACAATACATGTTTATCATATATAAATTAAATACAACCTTACGGGAATTGTGTTCAAATGCAGGCATGAACATCTTATCCTTTGTCAATAAAGCATGAGTCAGCATTTTTTTGTATCGGGAAAACCTAAAATGGGATGGTCTGGCATCGTTGCTTAAATAGTACATTATAATTCATTACATAGATTCACTGGCATGTTTTATTGACGAGTTTCCCATCTAAGTGCATTGGCAGATTTTCTGTGATACGGTTGTTCGACAGTATGTCGCTGGCTCATCTCTGTAGGATGAGCAGTCAACGTCTCCCACAGTGTGATTTTAAGATCGTGATCACTACCGCAAACGGATCGTTAGCCATCTGTTCTCAATCAAATACAAAGTTACACACACACACACACACACACACACACACATATATATATATATATATATATATATATATATATATATATATATATATAATATTACCAATGCGGAGGCACTTGTGAAGACATTCGCCTATAATACACTGCAGTTTTTTGCTGGCTATTTTATTATGGGGGCACCACATAGGCGGACCAGTATTACCCCCTATGAAGGGACGCCATTCTAGTGGTGCGACGCCGGGATTCGATCCGAGCACCCTCAGCAACGAAAGCCAGCGCGCTGATATATATATATGTATGTATATATATATATATATATATATATATATATATATATATATATATATATATATATATATATATATATATATATATATATTTATATATATATCACAGCTGATTCTTCGACAGGCAGACTGGAGTCGAGAAGGCTTGCAAATCCATCGTTAATGGAATAATGAAGAAGTACATTGTACAACAATGATTGCGTCAGATTTCTTCGAATGTGGGTCTGCTAAAAATATACCAGAGAATAAGGTTAAAAATTTAGGCGAATAAGGTAAAAATATTTATAACATGTAGGAAAGGCATTATTATTGTTTCAAATATTTTCCTTTGCCATTATTAACATAAGAATAATTTTTCTCTACGAATTGTCGCTTTTAATTAGAATGTTTCTAATGTGTATTTAAATTTGTTGCGTAACACATGTTTTGTAGCAATAAAATTATGCAATCAGCTCTCATTTATGATTTTGTTTTCCAAATGTAAGAATTTGAATATTTTCCTACTGAATTTTAAACATTTTCACTCAATATTAAAAGTGAAAAAATAATCCGCTATGTATAATTTATTTTCTCTTCATAATATTAAGCTATGATTACGGAGAAAAATTACCTACAAAGGAATGCGCTATCTATTAAAAGTAGGAAAATCAAAAACATTATTGCGTCAACTTTGAGATAACGCTTTAGATATTTTATTGAAACGCTACCTGTATATATTGACATATTTCATTAAGAGTAAAAAAATTCGCAACAAACATTTCCTACTTTCTCTGCAACATTTATCAGTAGCTATAAGGATAATTACCTACATAGGAATGCGTTTTCAGTTTAATATAAACAATATGAAACATTATATGCTAATTAAAGGAAAATTTACGCATTAATCAATATTTAATGAGAGCTATAGAATCTAGAATTATCTAAATTTACACATTCTTCCTGTTTCCGAGTTCGCTTTTAATGCACCGATGCTTCTTGCATGCCAGTGAATAATTGATTGTACATTTTATTTATTTACCAGCTTCCCACGAGATAACGCATAATTGGTGAATGAACCTCAGTATGCATAAAAAAACTACCAAGAACTACCTCGAGGACGAAACTGAAAAGCGTTGCCACAAAAAAAACAAATGCCTGAACATAAGTAATTGACTGCTATTATACGGCCATCCACTCCTGGATGTTACGGTTTCTCGGCTTCCCGAAGAACTTAATATAATTTTTTTTTCTTCCTTCTATTAAAGAGCGTACAGAAAAGGTCTCCTGACAGGCGTTGCGCGGCCAGGAATGAATAACGAGACTGCATCTTTAACGATTCCGAAGAACGTGATCCAACTCTGCAATGGTAATCTGAGCAGGAAGAATTTCCCGGGATTTATATGGCCATCACGAAATTCTCGGCAAATTTCGGAGCCGAACTGCCGTAATAAGAGCACGCGGATAAAATAGCCTCCGCTTACGAGGAATTAACAGTTACAGCTCCGTGTGCGGAGCATAACAAAATGTTGCCTCGCGACAAAAGAAATATAACATTGATTACGAACTCGGGGGAATTTCGGTCGTTATCTCCTGTATCAGGAGAGTTGCGGTGCGCAAAATGTACGCATGAAATGTAAAACAAGAAAGAAAAAGTGACGAGGCTTGTTGTGACCCTTTTTAAGCATCTAACACAACAGGGTGATTAAAAAAAATGGATGATTCGCAGAAAATCCCTTGAGCGTGTGTTTTGATCATGCCTGCAATGGCTAAATGATTACGGAATGAAATAGATTGTATTTTTTTACCGCTAGATTTACATTTACTGATGACAGTACATTTACTGATGATTTACTGCATTTACCGATGACAGTATTGAATAATTTGAATTCCATAGAAACGGTTTTTCCGACTTCAGATCACTAAACTATAAAAACTGAATCACTAAACTATAAAAACTGTAAACGGTATGATTGGCTCATCTTACCATGGCTATCACTGATCAGTTTCACTGATTAATTCTTTTGCAAGTTAACACCCTACCAGATACCATTGCCTTAAAATAACCCCCCCCCCCTACAAGAATAGACTAATTGCGTTTTTCCCCCAGACGTGACGTCACTTATCGTACAGTGGTCCGTAAATCTAGGAAATTTTCACTAAGGCCGTCTGCACACGGAGCAACTCAAAAGAAACTGATAACCGACTCGAATCACAAACCAGTCCGTGCTGAGTCGTAACCTTGTAACCAGTTGCGCCGTGTGCGTGGCTCCATTCAATTACATAGGTTACGACTCATCACGGACTGGTTTGTGATTCGAGTCAGTTATCAGTTTCTTTTGAGTTGCCCCGTGTGCAGACGGCCTTAAGGGGACAGTAGACTTTCAAAATTGTGAAATTTGTCCAAAAATTCAATTTTTTTATTTTATTGAATTGCGAAACTACGGACGAGTAGGAATGTGTTGCAAAAAGAATTTTTAATTTCTGTAATTGCTTTCCCAGTTATAGGCATTTGTATTTAATTTAGATATTATGTGGTTACTAATAGCAATAACTTTAAATGTGTTTTTCTCAAAATAAAAATTTTCATGTCATACGAATATTCAAACTGCTCCAGGTGCATTTCTAATTATCGAATTGCTTTGAAATTTAAGTTTTATATACTTAACTGTATATCAAATAAATCTTATTGAAAAAAATTAATGCTTCGTAGCTCAGAATTTCTAAATTTCGTACTTGAAAAGATGATTTATAGGTATTTTGCGTAATAAAAAGGGTGTTTTCACTATTATTATTTTGTTCTCTTTATATTTTTAATGAATGCTTAAAATAAGCAACTTAGTTTCATTGTTAGTTCTATAAGGTATCTTGTAAATAAAAATTAACATATTATATGCAAAAGAAATGCGCATGGAACATTTTTAATTAGGCCATTTTTTTATATAATTAATAATTCATAATTCATAAATTATTAATATTTCATCATTAAATTTTAACCACTTTCACATATGTATAGTACTAATCACATATTCAAATTTCAAGCAAATCCATTCAAAACAAAAAAAGTTAGGTTTGAAGGTCCACTGTCCCTTTAAACCTTCAGCGGGAGCGCCAATTTTTGGAACACCAGCAGGCGCGCGTGGCACAAAGTGCAACGTCTCTTTCAACCTTAATTATTCCTTTTGTAATACACTTTTTTTTCAAATTGAAAATAATAATTCTGAGTTTTATGACAAGATATGAAATGTTTATAATATTGAGATAAATTTATAATTAAAGGTCAAAGAATGCAGATACAATCGCCTTATTTCAATACTGTCCGGTTTATTGGATCTAAGGACAACTTGCGAATTGATTACTATTATGTCCAAAAACCTAAAAAACAATGTGATTGTCCCTCTTCGTGATATGCGGAATATCGTGTAATAGTTGAACATTGGATAGAAGTACATCAACTCCTTTTGTCGTATTATAATCCAATATAATCGTTGGTTTACCACGGTTAAATCGCGACTACCAATGAATGGAAAGGAATACAAGGGTCAGGAAATCGGAACTGCATTAGAAAGGGTGTAGCTATCATTAGAAACTGCTTAGAACATTCAAAACTTACACGTAAAAAAAAACATCAAAATTTACGAAAATATTGCACTTTGTACACGGGCGTGCCCGCTGAAGGGTTAAGTGAGATGTCGTCCAAGTTTCTCAATTTCTCTTAGCATCCTGTAGACACTCTGACTTCTCCAACCTCAATGTGTCCATTTCAGTAATTTACTGACCGTTCGAACGTTTATACATTTGAAGTTTATCACCATTTTTGAGCTCTACCATCAAATGTATTATTTGATTTTAGCAATATGGCATGTGCACGTAGCAGGTAACATCCCGAACCGAGCAGAAACGAAGAGCAAACTCACAGACTACAGAAGCTGACATAGGAATACGCTACCAGTGCTCTACGAAAAAAAAAATGGAATCCATTTTCTGCCCTTTCCCTTTTCGTGCCGTTGTATCAGTGACGTTGCATGAATCTGCCTTATTAGAAAAGCAGCTAACTTATCCGTAAATCTATGTATCAGATTATTATACAAACCATACGACATTCTTCTATTTTTCGCGGCAACGATGCGAAAACAAAGTGCCCCTACTAGCGACTAAGGGAATTAGTAAATAAAATTACAACTTCTGTTATTGTTACTGGCAAACAAGGTAGTAACCAACAGACATTATTTTAGGGTTATTTTTGTATTCTAGTTCTGGATATATTTCACGAAGTTTAATATCTCCGAACTAGTATTAAGCTGTAGAGAAACGGTACAAGTTATGGAGAACAGGATCGATAGGAGGTACTGTTTCGTCAATTTTTCTTACACTTTTAATTAAAAGGTACAAGAATTATTAAGAAAAAATTAATACATTTTGCAAATAGGCTTTGAAAAATTATTTATTTATTCTTTCCCTCTAATGATTGCTATTTTTTATTACTTCCTAAAAAACGCTGGAAATTATAATATGAAGTTACATTTATTGGTTACGTCTTTGCGAAACTAACTTTATTCTTTTCTCTAATCGCATAGTTAATTAAAAATTAAATATTTTATATCATAAAGCTAAAAAAAATTTACAAAATTTCAATTGATGACCCAAAATGAAACCTATTTTTCTCGGATTGGGATTGAGCTATCATTATTTTACATATTTTTTTCCAAAAGTATTTTTTTTCAAATAAGACATAACCCAATAAAACTTTTTTTAATATTTTTTTCCATCGCATTAAATATGCTACGATTTTTATTCTCCATTTTAAGATTTTACTGATTATTTTTTTCCCATCTATATCAACGATTTTCTAAAATTTTTAAAGAAAAGAAATATTTCAAACGATTTGATTAGTTCATCTCAGCACGTGACGATGTTTATCGCTGATTTATGCGTGGTATTATCGCTTACTATTGTGTTTGGACCGATTGAGGAAGGAGGTTTAGTTAGAATTGTTCAGGGGGTTGTGAGAAAATTCGGAGACGCGAGCGGCGTATTACTAAGGGCCTGTTCACATAGAATCTGTCAGCGTCAGCGTTACTCGTATTGACATATTTTAAACCAATGTCAGACCTTAACAATTCCGTGGTTAATCGTTTGGAGGTTTGTAATTGGTTAAACATATTTCAATGCGAGTAGCGCTGAGGCTGACGGATTCTATGTGAACAGGCCCTTAAGCTGAAAACGTCCACAACCACGGACCACTGTGTGTTAAGTGACGTCTGGCCTGGAATGAAAAACTGAAGCGGACCAATTAGTTCATCACTTAGATATATATCTGCTTTTTTCTAAAAAAAAACCCAGCCATTTCTTTTGTTTACCATGTTGTTACACTTTGTTTTACCATGATTCACGATGGCAACACACCTGCTGAGGAACGTGGTAATACAAACAACTGAAAACATCCAATTCGTGCTCCACTTTACTTCATCAAGATGATGAGTTCTGTATCGCTTCTGTTCAGTGGGTTACCCACGTGATCGCACAGATATCATTGAAACAAGGGATCAAGTCCAGTAGTTAGACTATAAAACTAACAGGCCTTGTTATTGGCAATATAAACGACACTGCCCTCTCACCTGTGCAAACCAGCAATATAATCAATGAAAACGTACCAAACGTCGTCGGTCAAACTCAAACCAATGTTTCCAATTTATCGATTTCGGGAATTCACCTCCTGCTAATTCCTGTTGCTTAGTCAGTTCCAATCTGTTACTTTCCAAAGAGTTACGCAACGTTTTAGAAAGGAACTCCGATGGAGGAAGATTCCAAGAAATTACCGCACAAGTTGTGGTAACACGACGCGTGAGAAATCACGGATTACGCCTTTTCGTCGTCCAGTGGGATTTATTCACGCACGCGAGGTCTGTTTTCGGCAGAAACCTCGCCAGCGCATCTTCTTCTTCAAGGGATACGCTCACCTGGGTTTTCGCCTGCTTCTATTTCAGTAAATCCCAGAGCGATGCAAAAGTGATGAGGGAAAAGTGAAGTGATGTGAGACTCGCATGCATTCCTAGCCGACAGTCAATGCTCGCTATGCTGGGAGGAACAACGCCTTATAAAAATGTATAAAACCATATCAGAGTGAAATGGCACGTGATTGGACTCGCATTTCATGCTTTTCCGGAATTTCTTGGAGTAATAATTGGTTAGATGCCACATATTACCGTTCAATCTCCTGCTATCCTTCCGTTTTATTAGCACTCAATTGACTGAAATTAAATCAAGCGGTAGATGCTGGTTTCGATAAATGTAACTATATTGAACATAAGTAGGTTTTAGACATCGACAACACATATTTTGATAACATATTTTCAATTGGCATTTTCCATTGTTTTACTCCAATAAGTCTGCCTTGTTTATTGAGTTTTTATAACTCACATAAGACTCGAGGAATACATTAAAATTGAACCAGTGTTGCCAACATAATGTAATGCAGAATATGAAAAATGTCTCGCAAGGGGGGAGGGGGATGCCATATTTTCTGTTTCAGAGTCTGCTATCCTTGTTTTTATTGTCTTCCGACTGAATGGGATTAATAAGGCTGTAGGTGCTCATTTACTCATGAACGATTAATGCTGTAACTGCTGTGAATAACCAAGGAAGCTTTAGAAGTTAATTTACACAACTTATTTCTAAGTGAAATATATTGTGCATTTTCCCATTGATATTTTCCTGGTTTTGCCACGGTATGTCTACCTAAATGTCAGTTTGGGTAACTCAGTAACCGACATGTTAAAAGTTTGATAATCCTTGCTCGAGAGAGACTGGCCTAATTGTTTATTGAATCTCCAATAACTTGCGTAAGAAATATAAAGTCTTAAAGAATACGTTACAACTGCTGCCAGTGTTGAATGCATAATATTGTGCTGAAAATTAGAAATATTTCTGAACATATTATTAGAAATCAAAGCTCATTTACGTCTCTATATATTTTATTTATGTTTCAATGCAAAGACCGCGGACATTTCGTTACGAGAAAATTCGAAAGAAGCGAATGCGGTAATTAAAGTACGCTAAAGAAGCACAGATCTGAAGCGGGCATTAATGCAACTGGTCCACAGTGCTAGCGAAATATTATGAAATCCAGTTTGAATCCTCTACCCTTTAATTATGTTGAGTACTAACCAGTGGCGTAGCTAGGGGGGTGCGGTGGGTGCGGTCCGCACCGGGCGGCACATATTTTGGGGCGGCATATTTTTATTTAGTATTAGTTGTAAAAAACCACTTGTTCAATTCATAAGTTTACTATTCGATTTCTACGAATTATGAATTACTATATGATTTCGAATATTTTTCCTCATCGTCAAGTCAATGTAGGGTCTTTATAAAAGTTGCATTTATAGGTATATCAACTTAAGCGGCCTCCTTTATTACTGCCTAATTTAAATCTGGCATCCAATGGTAAAAAAGTTCCCCATCTATAGTTTGTCTCAATTACAATTATTTATGTTTATTAATTTATAAAAACCACCAATTGATTGAATTACAAAGGGCGGCAAATTGGAGACCGCCCCAGGCGGCAAAAGTTCCAGCTACGCCACTGGTACTAACCCTATTGGATTCGCTCACCTCAATGTTAACCTATGGAGGAAATATGTCAGAGGATTGACGACTCGGATCCAAAGATTTATTTTTAAATTGTACTCCGTAATAGAGAAAGAAATTTTACACCTTGGGACATTTTCCGTTTTTTTTAATGCAAATAATATTTTAAATGTTTCAATTTAAATGTTTCGTGGAATAAAATGGTATAATGTGTTTTAAACGCTCCTAAATTCCTCTGGTGGATGACATTTATAAAATGAATCCTGTTGCGAGTTGCAGAAAAGTTCAGGCAATTTGAAAATACATTTTTATTGGATCATCAGCATTTAAGTAGCTGTAAACAGCAGACACATTTTCTCCATAGGTTAACATTGAGGTGAGCGAATCCAACAGGGTTATTACACAGAAGCCTTAATCTTCTACTTCATGAATTTAGAAATATTCGATCTATTTTTCCCGAATAGCAATGTTGATTTAAACATTAAAATGTTACCCATCATTAACAAAGCAGGTAATTATTCAGGCTTGTGGACAGAATTGTTTCTGCTCGTAATTAACGAAGTTGCATAAAACGTACAAATTATGCACGTTATCTTCATAATGTGAGAGGTTCGAAAAATCAGATTCGAAGCTGAAAATTTCTTTCGCGTGCCACCCTAGTTTCTCCCAGCACGTCATCTGGGATGGCACGCGCGTTCCAAATTTATGAATCCGCATGATTTAGGTCTCAGCTTTCCTCAACATGAAATGGAAATTTTGTTTTTGTTTTCTCGAGCATCCTTGATTTGTCCATCACTTAAACAAAGCACCTATCCGGATTTGAGCAGAAATTCCGGTGAATTTATTATACCAGTATTACGTCCGAGAACGTACAAATGAAGGTCTAATTACTTTAGCGTGTATACATAATATATATGGAGATAAAGCTGGAATTCTTTGATGTCATGAAAGCAGAAAAATACGGTAAAACCTTGTTTATCCGGAATAACTGGGACCATATGAAATCCGGACAATCGAAAATCTGGATAATCCGGGTAATATGGGTAAATAAGCAAAAGAAAATCTTTAACTAAGCAGACCGTTTATTACGATGAAACACTATGTTTTGTAACAAAATTACATAGTATTGTTTACAAGACATTAAAAAATATAAAAATAAATTTTTTAGTCAATTCGCGTCAACACCCCGTGACACTCTAGTAAACCTTTCTTATACTCGACCAAAAGCATTTTATTACCATAATTTATTGTACATAATTTATTGTCTATTCAGGAACTGTACATTGAATCAAACTAGGAAGCGAATACTTGGAGTACTTGCAGTGACGTTCTTGCTATCATAGCCGGTTAATGGCCGAATGGCTGGGGCGCTGGCATTCGGTTCATCCTGTGGGTTCGCATCCCACTGTTGGTATGGATGTTTGTAGCCGTTCGGAATCAGCTTTAAACTGTAGGTCCCGGTCTAATTAGCCCTCGCGTAGCAAAAAGTTGACCGTAGCTCTCCAAACGAAACCAAACCAACTTGCTATCATAATTAAAAATTATTATCTAATGTGAACATTAAATTAAAAAAAGGTCTACAAATCTCATCCGGATTATCCGGAGATCCGGATCAACGAGGGCCGGATAAACGAGGTTTTATTGCAGA
>OU015491.1:218656657-218756657 GCA_907164885.2 Dolomedes plantarius
CGACGTTCCATGGCTGAATTCCTGTAGGGTCGCTCCGCAAAACAGATGCAGGCGAAGATAACCTTAACGCACTGTTATCCCGTCGTCTGGGTGATTACGTTTTCTGAATGAGAGACTTTCTCACGTAACTTTCTCGTGCATCATGCGCTTGCACGCGCGCTCTAGATCGAATATCCTCCAGATGTCGGCCAAGGTGAGTGAATGACGATGGGGCAGGACAGAGCATCATCGTGTCAGACCACTATACTCGGACGCACTATGTTGACGTGCAAAATACACCCACTTGAAAACAATAAAAGCCATTCTTTATGCAGATTTTAGTGGCGTTTAACACAATGGCTCTTGCTTCAGAAGGTTGGACACACGTTACATGCTATCATACTTTTAATTATCATTCGTTAGTCGTTCCAACATAATTATTCAATCGTTAGTCGTTCCAACATAATTATTCATTCAAAGAGTTGAAAAAGAAGTTATTAGTGATAAATACAAACTCTTATAGTTTTAGTCAATCGAGGAGGTTTTCTAGAACATGAAAGTCGGTCGCACCAACAGACAAATTAGCTACTCCTGATCTACTGTGAGTAACTGAGGTGTCAAATGAGGATTTGTTTTAATTTATTGGTTACATCAGAGAGACCATGGTGATTAAAGCAAATGATCCTCTAAGTGGCTTGTTAAAATCCATCTTGACGTTGCGTTACAAAAATTAAATAAATCAAGACAAAGTTAAAATGCAATGTTACGTGTGACCCAATCGCAATTGGGGACCTAGGTACTATCAATCCTATTCTAGTTGGGTTTTTTCTTTGTTTTTTAAGCATGAGGAGATCTGAAGTGAGCAAAGGACTAGCACCATCTCAATTCCATAACTGAAACATTTTAGAAATTCCTCATGCATTCAGTCAGCTTTGTCATGCGTAAAATATCATAAACCTGTCGCTGTCAAAATTGACAGGGACCGAACGGAAAATACGACTACAGGATCAATTCATTCGCCATCATGGTCTCGTTGAAGAGGCAAAATCTAGGTGCGTGGCAGGTTTGGTAGGAAGATACAATTATTTACTCCCACGTATTCCATAACTCGGTGGCCGAGCACGGGGTAGATGTTACGTGTAACTTAACATATACCCCGTAAACTAAGTGTAACTTAGACTCATCGATCTGTGAACTGTAATATTTTGGTTTTGCAAATTGGCCGCCCGTATCGTATAGAGCAGTGGCTCTTAACCTTTTTAATAGTCAAGACCCCCTTGAATCTGAAAATAAGCTCTTGCATCCCCTTGAAAAATGTGTTTATTTTTTTTATTTAGGAAAAAAATTTATTTCAAGATAAATTATTTATTGCATAAAAAATTTAATACATTTACAATACATACTATATTATCTATATATATAAAACTGTTCCGTAACTGACTGACTCACTGACTGACATACGTACAACGCACAGACCAAACCGCTGGACCTAAAGGGCTGAAATTTCGCATGGTGATTCTTCTTATGGTGTAGGTGTGCACTAAGAAAGATTTTTGAAAAATTCTTCTTAGATTTTTTTAAAATTAAATTTTTAAGCTGTTTTTGTAACTTTTTTAAGTTTGCATTTAAAATAATAATTTGAGGGTTAAGAAATTTGTATCATGAGAAAGATCATAAAAAGTCCTTTAAAATAAAATATTTTTCAAACCTTTACCTCCATTTTCTGATTTTTGGTGAATTTTTAAAGATTAATTTTTTTAAATTTAATTTATTAAATGCTGATCACGTGATTTCTTTTTCTGGTACTTTAAAGAAATTTATCGGCACGGGGTAACAATGAAATAGACAAAAAAAATTGTTTTCTCTAATGCGGCAGACGATTGGACATTATCAAAAAAAAAAAATACTAAAATACAGTAAAAGATCAGTTCCTCAAACTTTACTATATTAACTGTACTATATTCTTTAGTATGTCCTATAACATTTCAATTGAATATTTTCTTCTACATTATTTTGTCTTTAAAAATATCCCTTACCATTTTTTTATAAATATATATTTTTTTTTCCATCAATTGTATACATTGATCGTCGTATTTATTATAAATATATATATTTATTCTTTTGGCATTAATTGCATACATTGACCGTTGTATTTAATTTGAATGTACTCCGTAGCGAAGTGCGGGGTTTCAGCTAGTTACATATAAAACAATAGCTACATTTTTAATGGCAACTTTGTTGCTGTTTGTTCATAATTATCCTTTTAAAATGAGTCAGTGTCTCTCTCTCTCTCTTTGAAAGAGCCACGTGTAAGGCCATCTGCACACGGAGCAACTCAAAAGAAACTGATAACTGACTCCAATCACAAATCAGTCCGTGATGAGTCGTAACCTATGTAATTGAATGGAGGCACGCACACGGCGCAACTGGTTACAAACCCGTCGGGCGGGTTTCTAACCAGTTGCGCCGTGTGCGTGGCTCCATTCAATTACATAGGTTACGACTCATCACGGACTGATTTGTGATTGGAGTCAGTTATCAGTTTCTTTTGAGTTGCCCCGTGTGCAGACGGCCTTAGTCATCAGAAGCATTTAAGCGATTTCTGGCTTTTTGTTTTGATGTGCAAAAGTGGTGAAAAACTCATTTCACAAAGGTGAGTGGTGGCAAATGGTAAAAGTGTCTCTAATGCTGCTTTGCCAATTCTGGATAAAGTTCTAACTGCGTACATCAGAACTGTTCTAAATCCAGTTTTTCAAATTCCATACGTGCATTAGCTCGTATTGCGATCAGGTCGTCTTTTAATAAAACGTTGTCGTCCATTGAAGTCAGGTGAAACAAAAATGGATCCATCTGTAAATTTTGCTTATAATTCCCATGGAAAAGTATCCATCAAATGATTCATTCAATTGGTAATTTTCATTAAAAATTTAGAACCTTCTCTCGCACCCCTAGAAATGCTCTCCCGCACCACCAGGGGTGCCCGCACCCCCGGTAAAGAACCACTATTATAGAGATCGGAGTTGCGAGCTTCCACAGAAGTTTGAATTCCGCATGAGACATCGACGTTCCTGCGTTTTCACCTCATAAAGAGCAGTGTCAGATCACTTATACGTTGCACCCTTAATAAGGTTGTCTAAACATTTGCGGAATTCCCCAGGAGGTCAAAATACATGCCACGCTGAAATTTTTTTTAGACTGACCACTTAAGCGCTTATACAAGCTGCGGCCATTAATCTCCAGGACTGATCTAATAACTCTAGAAAATATGACATGAAATACATACGCATTTAATATTTTTCGAAGT
Organism: Dolomedes plantarius; assembly: GCA_907164885.2. Taxonomy (NCBI): domain Eukaryota; kingdom Metazoa; phylum Arthropoda; class Arachnida; order Araneae; family Dolomedidae; genus Dolomedes; species Dolomedes plantarius. The sequence continues at coordinate 218,659,941 of OU015491.1, forward strand.
AACTCCCACCTGCCGTAATGCACTTCTGTGCTCGGCTGTATAAGTTTCGGAAACAACTTTTAAAGTCCTCTTTCGGAATGCTCTTTAATGTGGACGTCACCGTTTTCTTGATGACTTCGACATCCTCAAATCTCGTTCCCTTCGGCAAATCGGCCCAACATGAGGTCGTGGAGATGCAACGTCCTCCATACTCTCCGAACTTAGCACCGGCAGACTTTTTCTTGTTTCCAAAACTGAAAGATTTTCCGAAGAGAACAAGATCTGAGGATGTCGAAGCCATCAAGAAAACGGTGACGTCCACATTAAAGAGCATTCCGAAAGAGGACTTTAAAAGTTGTTTCCGAAACTTATACAGCCGAGCACGGAAGTGCATTACGGCAGATGGGAGTTAACTTCGAAACATATTAAATGGGTATGTATTTATGTATTTCATGTAATATTTTCTGGATTTATTAGATTAGTCCTGGAAATTAATGGCCGCACTTACAACAACAACAACAACAACAAAAAAGAGTATTGAATCTTAAGGGGCCAATATGTTACTGAGCTTAAAAAATGAAGGAGGTTACTAGGAGAATATGTACCGCTTGTACGTTGCCGGAAGAAATTTGTGACATATATCTTAAGATTATCTTATGTTTATCGAAACAAAGTATTTGTGAAACAACTGCGAACATCCCATTGTTGTTTTTCAAAGATCAAATACCCGTAACATGGAACCGAAGTACCTAAAGGATTACCTTTTAAAAAGGTCACATTTTTATGTTCCTCGTACACCACTGTTCCCTCGAGACATCTCAATTTTTTCTCTCGATGATTAGTCGGATAGTGAGTTACTAAGTACCCTCTTATCGACGAAAGGATCTTTAAGGAATGGTTGGTTTGGGTTCGCTCGCAGATATTTACCGAACATTTAGCAGTTTTTTCATATCGATTGAGTAGTCGGGCAGAAAAGAGCTATTTACACAATTAGTGTAACTGTCACGTATTAAACAACAAAGCACGGAGTGTCGACGTTCGCGAAAAAAAAAAGGACAGTGATGTTTAATGCTATTTTATTGCATATTTTATTTGCTTTACGCAAGAAGAGGAGCTGAAAAACGAGATATTATGAAAGGCATATACCAACCGCATAGAAATTCAAGCGGAACATTTGATTTTACCTGTTCCGGAACACACACACACACATATATATATATATATATATATATATATATATATATATATATATATATATATATATATAACGAAAAAATAATTCCTCTAAGCTTTAACCCAACGCGTATTCCAGATTCTCTTATCTAAAAAAATATGACCCCTCTTTCAAAATGTGACCTAGGAATACCTTAATTGATAATTTATACTACCCCTTAATCCAAGTGCCGAATCTTTCCTAGGCACTATAAAAAAGCCAACCATGCAATCAATATTTAAAATCCCAATAACATTACCATATATTGTCCGAACCCGTAGACCTTATTAAATTTGTATGTAACGAAATAAGGTCCGTTTGCAAATTCTTACTCACTAACATAACTGAGAATTACGCGTGCCTCAATCAGGACTATAAACTGGAATCACAAAAATGCGAGATTAGAGACCACGTGATTAATCTTAATTAATTACAAAACAGTATTCCTGGTGGTAAAACAGGGAAATGTCCATTTCATATGAACGGAGGACTCATATGCTGTTTTCTTCTAACTTGTATCAAAATTTCGTTTCATTTAACCACGTATCTTCCTTCTCCGCTCTTCGGCTATGTCCGGCACTCATATTCTTTCTACAATGTGGCCACCTTTCTAATTATCATTAATTATGTTATCTGCTGAATTCTGTCTTCGGGTGGATGCAGATAGATAAAGTTTATTGGGCTAAGTTTGTGTACTCGATGTTTACTCGGCTCCACATCTGCATCTCTAATAGGTACTCAAGATGATTACGTATCAGTTTCCTTCATACGAGCGTCTATCTTGTCTGTGGGAATTATCAAAGCTTTCTTCATTGTGTTTGCTATTACATTCGCTTGCTTACTTACTTACTTACACACACACACGCACACATGTGGTGTCTTTGTGTGCCTGTCTGCGAAAACCAGTCAAGAATCTTCAGATCTTGATTCTGCATTGCGTTTGTCTTACGTAACAGGGATATGAACAGTGGTCACTCTACCGCTAGACATCGTACTAGCACATCGTACCCCTATGGTTGAAAATGAATATACTGAGTATAACTGAAGTACGACGCCCGGTGGCGTAGTGGTTAAAAGAATCAAGCTGCCCCACCACAGGTCCAGGGTTTGACCCTGCGACTGGGCAAAGTTGACTCAGCCTTTCATCCCTTGAGTGGGTCGATAAAATGAGGACCAAGCATGCTTGGGAACTGAACTCTGGGGTCCTACGTCAGGTTGACCACCTGACTGAGACATATGCTGTATGGCACCCCAAGCCCGCGGTCAAGAAAGCAAGATGGGCACCGCCGACGTTGGTCCACAGCGGACTGTTTCGCCATGAGTTTAGTTTAGTTTATAACTGAAGTTATTCTTGTTGTTAAATTTCTCCTCAACTCAAGATCTTTAATGTTTGTTTGGACTGGCTGATAACTATTTCAGTTGATTTAATTGCCCTGAATTCTAAAATTTTAACTCATACACATGAGTAGGTAGATAAATAAATAAACCCATACATGCACTGTTGTTCATTGAAATGACAAGACCAACAATGACTTATGTGCATGCATGTGAAAAAATTTTGAATTACGTAAAAAAGTGAAGTCGACTTTAAAAAAAGACAATAAAAAGCTATTTTAGAAAAAAAAAATCCACCTACTCTCACCTGATACGTGAAGTAAATGACGAGTCTTCGCCAACAAATTGCGTGCGCTTTGACCTTGTCCAGATTGTGTCAGGGTTGAAGTCTCTCTGTTTTTAAAAACGTCCATCTTCTTTTCTCTCCTCATCACACGATTTAAAAGAATCGCGTGACTTCCCAAAAGAGCTTGGGAGGGACGTTTTCATTGCATTTTTCATATTAAATGTTGTTACTCTATTAACTGCCTCTCTGAACGAGTCTGGAAAGTGTTCTTAGATACTATTTTTCGACCTTCTGTGCATTTGTTAGAAGCGGGGTACATTAGGGTTTTACCTGTCATGGAAGCACGTCTGCGACTGTACGGTCATGAACAAACGGTAGTTACACAAAACTGCTCTTTAACGTAAAAAAAGGTAATTTTTGACGCCACTTTGTTCTCATATAAATGACGTCATTATTTACTTACATCAGTCCATCATTCCGAGTAAAAGTAAATAAGAAATACGAGTATATTGCTGTCTTGTACGTATCTGATGAATAAACTCACGTTGTTGAGATTGATAGTTTATATTTGAGTAAAATGCTTGCGAATTTAGTGTATCTGTCAAAGATTATCTTGCAGAAAATAGACCTTATTTGATTTTACATGTCTATTATTTGTTCATTGGGAATTATCTTACTTCCTAAAACTTTATGTATGCTGAATTCCCACGGTCAAGAATAAACCCCTCCTAAATTATGAATGAATTCCGGTTTAATAATGTTTCAGATTTTTATATCGATATCATTACTTGCATGCATGTATTCTTAAGCATGTTTTACGTTCATATCATTGTCTAAAGGACTACAAAATATTATTACACGCATTAAGAGAGAGATGAAAACAACTTGAATTACTTTACTAAGAGAGACCTTAGGGCCTTATTTGTAAAGTAGATCCCTTGTAAGCAATTCAAATATTTGTCTATACCGATTCGTTCTCTCACGAGCACAACGACGTGAATACCAAAATCTGAAGAAAATTTGCTGTTACGGGCAAGTACACTTCTGGAAGGGAAGAATGGGCGTTCGATCAATCTAGATAAACCACGATCGAAGTTTTTTTTTTGACATTTCAATTCGATGTAAACGAAGCACTAATCCCTTTAACGAAATTCCTTACTCTAGGCACTATCTTCTTTCTTTGTTGTTGTTGTTCCTGGGTTTAAGAGCGAATTATCAGAAACTTGGCGTAACTGATTGAACGCGTTCCAAAGCGAGGAAGACAAAACCACTGCAGCAGCCCCTCCAAAAAAGACGTCAGATATATGTGGAGTAAAGGGAACCTTCGAGCGAATCGGGATAATGAGGGTTTGCAGCTTTTGCCGGAGGTACAATTACGTAATCGATTTGAGGCACCCATCGATTATTCACTGTTTGCATCCAAAACAGAAAGTAAACGCCAAGATTTGCTGGTGGACGCGATATCCAAAATAAGAGCTCGCCGAAGTAGGACACAAATCCGGGTTTAATCTCTTCGCGGTGAAGCTTATTATGTGTATGACATCAGTATTGTGATACTAGACGCCTGACAGAATTTTTAACAGCTACGCATGAATGGCCGATCCCAAATAGAGCAAAATAATTCTCGGCATCGACGTTGTTGCTTACTTTCTTTAACAATCTTTGTCGCGAATTAAGCGCTGTATTCTCGGAGGTAAAAAGATCCGGAAGTTTGATAGTACTTGGAACTGAAATTTTACTTTCAGCTTCCAAGGCGGAATTTTTTTTTTTTTTTTTTTTTTTTGAAATCTGAAAGTAATTGTGGGAAGATTAAAAAGTGCCTAAATGCAATGACGACCTTGTTTTAGGAAAAATAATGGCAGTGAGGGTCGTTGTACCTGTATGACCAAAGCCTCGCTAAGCTGCTAATTTTAAGATGAATATATTAAGATGAATTAGTTCTGTATTTCAAAGGCCACGAATAACCAAAGAAAAGTATCGTTAGAAATTTGCGTTTAAAAGGACAGAAATTACGCACGAGTTTGCTGAATAATCTTCAATTATAAGAGTAAAATTATGAAAGAGTTTCACTAGTATAAACTACCGAGGTTGTGTTGTTTACTACGCTAGAAGGACGAATAAATAAGCTAGAAGATTGAAGGGAAACCCGAGCATAAGGAGGAATAAATACATCACTTTAATGTTTGTCAAAGAATGAAGATCAAAGATCTATGGCTTCCTATAATGCTACAACGATGTATTGTTTGAGAAATTGCATGTTTCCAATTCTCGGCATTAAAAGGATTTGTTACACATGCAGGCTAGACGTGCTATTCTGGGAAGAGATTGTGAATTAAAAATCGGTGTTACCTGCAAATGAACGTTACTCTTATCCTAAGGCTGTAAATGAAGTGGGGCCATAACTTTGAATTAAGACGTCGGAAACATCAATAAGAATAGGTTGGTAATGGAAAAACACTGTTTTTCAGATATATAGATACCGCATAAATTTCGAGAAAGCTTTCTCTTTTCTCCAAAAGTAAGAAAGAAGCTCAGCTAACACGATATCTCTTTTCAAAAATGTCAAACGTTCATGAGAATATTTTCCCTTTATGATGACTCCGGAATAATTTGGATTATTTCAGTCTGATGTTAATGATGTGATGCCATGGAATATAAATGCGAATCTATACAAGCACTTTTTCCTGATCGAAAGACATTCCTTTTTAGAGGGTCACAACAAATATTTGTAAAATTTTTTCGATTGATATCTGTAAGTTCACACTGAATATATAGATATTTTTTTTAAAAGAACGTCTTCCTTGAATGGGAGTTCACCCGCCGTACGTTGATACCAAAAAAAAAAAAAAAGACGAAAGAAAAGAATAATAATTATATGGAAAAAAAAATCTTATCATCCGTAACATCGGCGAGAAATCCCAAAATAAAAATCACCAAGAGGCGCGGCCTGACTTTATAAAACTCTATTAGCCCGCCGCTTGCATATATAAGATTATAAATAGCCTTGAGCGGCGAACACGTGCTGCTGGGTTGAATTGAAACGAGCATCTCCAAAGGCTGCCTCTTTCTTTCCTCCACAAAAGAGGCAAGAATCTGGACGAACGACACAACAAAGGAAAGGAAGCCCCAAACAATGGGGCTGAGCGTTACTGATTTTAATGGGGAAAACACAGGAGGCAGATTGAAATCTGCCCGTTTTCAGGCCTGCATCAGGGATGGCGGGGAAAATAAAGGAATTAATAGCGATGCACTCGATGAACCGTGTGCGCCATCGGCTTACATTCGTCGCGCTCAACTCTGCCATTTCGTTTGCAGGTGTACATGCCAGTGAAGAATCTCAACACGTTTAATACAGTAAGAATAATTACAAGATAAAAGGAACTTTTTATATACCATGCTTTTAAATTTTCTGTTGAATCATATAAACTTGACAATTCTATGTATTAATAAATGCTTTGTAAAATTTTTTGAGGAATTATCCCATCAACTTGAAAGAAAATGAAGTTAATTGGAAGTTAACTTGTATTTAACTTTTCGTTCCCGTCCCGGTCGATAGATGGCTGCACCAATCTACAAAACAAAATTAACTGAAAAAGAATTCAATTCTGCTTAAAGATGGCTAAAAGTATTAAAATAATGCATTGTCATCGTGTTATAAGCTATTCTAAACGTTTCAAATGTCTAGCTAGTCGGGAAGTTAGTTAAAAATCGATTGCAAGATTTGTACCGGACAAACACACACACACACAAACAAACAAGAAAGCGAGTTAATAAAAACATGGTGAAAAAGTTATATGCCATTACGCAGAGCCAGAGTTGTACCATAAGCCATTGAACAAGCCGGTATCGTTGATTTCATTTTAAGATACATATAAAGACTCAGTTCAAGACGGTAATGGACAAATGACGACTCACTGAACCCACGCACCCGGGAGGGTTTCTAAATTTGAGCTATAAACCTTTAAACCTACGAATATAACCTACGAAAAGGAAAATGCATACCAAAGGTAGCCAAACAAGCTCCAAAATTTTCCAAGTTTTATACAACACAGAACTAATTTGTCTCGACATGTGTTAGGGACAAATTGTTCTCCAAAACGAAGATCTATCAATCCGTCTGTCCGGGCGAGGATCGACCATGGGTCTCTCTTCGGTTTGGAAGTCTACCTTGACTCTCTCATACATATGGAACCTAAAGAATTTATATCTGAAAGAAAAATAAAAACAATAAAAAAAACTTGGGTCAAGATTTTAGGCACATTTAATTAAATTTATTATCTTTTCTTCCTGTGTTAGACATCTCCAAAGTAACGCTGTATTACTTATTTTATAGAAATTTCGGCAAGCTTGAAAAAAACAGAAACGCAAATCTGTCAAAGTGATAACAATAGCACCTTGTTGATACTAAGCAGGTTTAAAAAACCATCGAGGGAAAATTTCTGTACAAATAATTATGACCAAAAAACAATTAAAGTGTGTCCTCCCCCAAAGAAAAAAATAGATGCTTTGATTTTTTATCGGAATCACTCTCGATCCGTCTGACAGTATTATGAAAGTCAAAGACTTCCATTTTGAGATGCTTTATTAAAAATTTCTACAGAAAAATGCCATTTTATTTTAATTGTACTCTCTGTTATAATTGGATACTATAATTTTGGAGTTTGAAACGTACAAATGAACATGGAATACAATTTTAGTATAATTTATCTGAAAGGCTGGAACCAAAAGTGAATTTAAGATTTTTTTGCATACATGGAACGATATTCATTGGGGATGGGACATGTATTTCAGTACCAAAACCCATTTAAATTTCATATATATATATTTATATTTTACGCAATATTTTGAGAAACAATATCAGTATCATAACCTGTGGATAACCTATGTTTGACTGGCATCCCAATCATTGCTAACTCTTAATTTATAATCCACTACAGTTATTTTTATGACGCCTAAATACACGTTAGTAATTAACAATAAAAAATAAATCTTCATAAATACAACAATAAATGAGGTCAGACGTGACATTATCCATTTGTGACGTCAGTTAAAACCTAAAAAAACAAATTCTCAGTTGGTTGGTTGAGAGTGCTAAGGTCAATTTTTGCTGCAAGAGAGCCACAACTTAGCGCAAGCACCCCCAACTACTCATCTACAGCGTGCCAGCGTCTTTTGGGCCAACCAGCACCTTTAGGAGCATTTTGGATACTGGATTTTTTGTATAATGGATGTGTCGGAACCTCGTAGTTAAGTACGTTACTTATGGTTTCCATGGACACAGAAACCACACCTTCCTTACATATATTCATATATCTTGATTTATCCACATATATTTACATAATCAAAAATACAAACTTTTCATTATTAATCAATCATTATCAATAATCAATCCGTCGGAAACCAGAGAGAGTCAGAACTCAGTTCCATTTAAAGTTCAGCATAGAGACAATAAGCCCGTCTCATAGTTACCTCTTCTTCTCTTCTACCCCTTTGGACTTCCTCTCTCTCCCTTTTTATACCCCATCTTTCAGAAACTCCCGATCATTCTAGAAGCTTATAGATCGGCGTGGGAAAGCTGCCTCGGCTTCCAGTCAATTAGTGTGTCAGAGTATCTGGTCCCCTTGGTGGCTGTAATTATCTTCCTTCCCTTCAAGACTTGTTCACAACCACTGTCAATCTTTTCTTAAATTGGTTGCATATGGGAAGGCTTTTCCCAATAAGGAATGGGTACAGCACCACCCTTTGTGTAGGCGTCTGACAGGATGCTCAACCTATAACGTGTGTAACAAAAAGTATTTTTTTTATTAATTTACTTTTCTTATTTTCGATTTCGAGAATTCAACATGATTAGAAATCGCAATTTGGGCAGCTCACTGTTGGTGGTATATTTGCGAATAATGCGTATAGTCACCAGAATCACAGAAAATCATTTGATTATAGGCATTTAACGTACCCCTATTTGGCACAGATATTGGCCATTCACGAGTGGCTAACACATATGCGGAGACCGAAATCATCTGGACCTCGCCGACTGGACTAAAGGACCTTGGACAATCTCCCTTCTTTATTTTCCCCTTAAGTAAAAAAAAAGGAAAAAAATAATAATTCCATGGCTAACGATAGCAAAATTTTTTAAATTCTATGGCTAACGATATTGAAATATGTGGAAATAAAAAGGTGTGAATCCAAAGCATTTCATATTCGAAGCTGGCAATACTCATTATCCATTCGAATGGTGCATTTTCTTTCTGCTGCTCCTCCGGAAGGTGTCAATAATCGGCTGGATGAATTGAAATAAGGAGGTCAAAATACGCCCTTGAATTGCCAGCCGGAGTTGGAGCTAATTTTTCGGAGCACTCCCTGGAAAGCGGGTCAGCAAGGATCGCGAAATCAGAACTGTGCTAACAAGAAAATGGACAGGTGGTCTCCTCTCCCAAGAAACTCGTGGAGTGAACACACCTAGAAACAGAAAGGAAACTGCAGCATCTCTGCTTATACTATAAGTTATCAAGGTGAAGGTTACTTACTACATTATTGAAGCCACCCGATGCATTTGTGTTACGCGACGGTGTTGTTGACTTTACTCCCTTGGATTCACGCGGATGGAACTGGGCAAATACATAAGAATAGCGGAGATAATCACATGCTTCGGGCTGACTATAAGAGTAACACAGGCAGACAACGTTGTTACAGATTGGAAATAGTATTTTAAATTACGCCGTTAAACAATAAATGCTATATAAGAGGTTAGAAATTGTATTTTTTTCTATCCCTTAAGGCTAAATTTTACGATTCACCTCTTGCTCAGTTAATCATATGGGGGAGTGTTTAAAATGTTTTTCTTCTTTTTTATAACATAAGATCGGTTACTCAAAAAGAGTCTTTTATTCTTAAGACAGAAAAAAAAACTAAAAATATTGCTGTAACTATATACAGGGTAATTTTTTTGAAACTGACACCACTCAGAGCCACCTGCAGCGTGATCTATCAGCCGGAATTCCACCAAAATTGATAGAGGGGCTAAGGACGACATGGGAAAGAGTTTCCGTGAAAAAAAAAAGCTTCAAACGTCACCGATAGGAGAAGATATGGCCCTTTTGCTGTCGGCGCATCCGAGAATTTGCATAAAAGGCAAGCAAAACATCAAAATACAAATTCACGACTATGTAGTCGACAGCATCGCCAGTATTTCGGGCTATAAAGACAAGGGATGAATACCAAAAAAGTTGTAAACAGACAAATGAATAGCAAAGAAATTTCACTGCAACATCACTTTATGAAGCGAATTCACTTTTCCCTCCTTCAATGTGATCTCCATCCTGGTGAACATTACGTTCTCAACGGCCAAGCGTAACGTCACCAGGGATGTTCATCAAAGTCCGGGATATGTTGTCCTTTAGGGCCGCCAAGTTCGAGAATCCACCAAGTTACAGCTTAGACTTTAAATAACCCCACAGAAAGAAGTCACATGGGTTAGGTCCGGGGAGCGAGGTGGCCATACCAGTGGAAAAAAGTGACTGATGGCCCTTTCTTCTGTAAAGCGGAGGCGCAACAGATTCAGCACCGATATTTATAGCCCAAAATACTGGCGCTGCTGTCGACTACGTAGTCATGAATTTGGTTTTTGATGTTTTACTTGTCTTTAATGTAAATTCTCGGGTGCGCCAACAACAACAGCGCCATATCCTCCTCTATCGGCGACTTTTGGAACTATTTTTTTTTCGTGGAAACTCTTTCCCATGTCGTCCTTAGTCCCTCTATCAATTTTGGTGGAATTCCGGCAGATAGATCGCGCTACAGATGACTCTGGGTAGTGTCAGTTTTAAAAAAATCACCCTGTATATATATATATATTTAGGTATAATACCGGCATTCGATAAACTAGCACAATTATGCTCAAACAGTTTATGTTTAGTGAAATATATAACCTAAACAACTAAGAAAAAATTGATAAATATGTTTTTAAAATGTACTTCTGATAACGCTATTATTTTAGTAATGTATTTGATTTTATATGTCTCCATTCTTAATTTACTATGTTTATATGAAGGCCTTATTTGAATAGTTGTCCAACTCCACTTTTTAAAAAAGTGGAGTTAACCTCACTTTCATGCTCATACAAGTCATTTCTATCTTATTTTCAAACTGGTACACCTCAAGCTTATTTCTGTTGCCAATAGAGGGCATTACAAATCAGACTTCAGCAGTCATTTCTCGTCAGTCATTAGACTTTAAGGCTCTGTATCTCAAAATGAACAAGAATGGAACAAAATATATTCCGACCCACTGGTTGACCGTAGGCCGGTTTTTTCCCCACGCCGATGCAAAGGTTTCTAGAATGATATGGAATTTTCTGAAAGGAGGATATATAAAGGAAAGAAAAAAAAGAGGAGGATGAGAGCTAACTTTGGGACTTGCTTCCCGTCTCTGTGCTGGACTCAGATTGAACTGAGTGATGACTCACTCTCTCTCTCTGGTTTTCGAGTGATGATTTTTCCGATTGAGAATTGATAATGATTAATTGATAATGGAAATGTTGTATCATAGATGCTGTAAATATATATGAATAAACAAGACATTTATGTATATATGTAAGGAAAGAGTGGTTTATGTGTCCATGGAAACCATAGACGAGCTACTTTACCACGAGGTCTCGACATATAAAAAATTTGGTACGAAAAACGAGGCAAAAGTTGTAGCAGGTTAAGCATTGCCCAAGGTGCACGACGAGGAGTCGTGTTACGTTATACCCCGTTTCATGGTGTCGTACCTAATGCACCGAGGTTCGTTTTATGGCATAAGGACAGTGAGGTATGCCAAATGAGTCTTCTCTTAACAGCACACACACACTTACAAATATTTATTTACAATGAAACATAAATTTAAATAACAACTAACCAGAGGTAGACGATGGCGCCAGACCTCCCATCACACGCACCTAGACTATCTTCTCCACTCCCTCGGGTTTTGACTATCACGTCAGCCAATCCCTATGATTGGGGAGGGGAGAACAGTGTTGTATGCCATCTGCGGTTTACATAGCATTGATTCTCAAATGTTACACTACACATGGATTTGCGGATGTAGCCTTTTAAGACCGAGGTTTAATGAGCTTAATGATCCGGCATTTGCCAATAAATATATAATCTCCCCCAAAAAGGTGGCTTATTGACTTTTGCTGTATAACCTACAGTTTAGAAAAATTCTGTTTAAATCTGACCACTGATTCCTAAAGAATCCTAAGCTAGATCGGTAGAGCTACTTTGCAACGTAAATTTCTCGAAAATAAAAACCCGAATCTCTCTTTTTATGTAACCAAATTATTAAATTCATGACAAAGCTCAAACATACAATTATATAGTCTTGACAACGTATTCTTCAGCATGCTTTTCCATATCTCTAAGCATTTTTAAAATTCCACTTGCAGCTTTATGTAAAATACTTCTTATCTCTGCTTAAAAACTTAAACGCAATACTGCGAAATAACGACGACATAGTGCTAACCTCTGCTAAAGCGTGCGTCGCATTCAATTTAAATAGGGAAAAAAAGTGAATAGCATACATCTGATACCATAAACAGTATTTCATTTTTGCATTTGGCACGCGTATAAAATGCGTAAATTCGAGATTAAGCACACTCTTCCATTTTTATCCAGGATTCAATTATATCGCTGCATAAATGCGTACTTCTGAACAACTCTATAGTTATGCGTTTTCTCTTGGCGTCGATTGACTGGCAGTTCATTTTGTTACATCCTATTTCCTCGAGCATTATGGAAATGGGAATAAACTTTTATATATATATATACATATAACATTACCATATTTCCCCAATTTTTTTCCCCAGCTATTGGGAAATGACTGTAATTCTTTCGACTTACTAAAAATTATACGGTGTGATAACTTCCATTCCCTCTGATTGCGGGTAGAATTCGCCCATTCAGTTCAGAACTGGTAGCACACTTATGTTAATAGTGCTTCAGAGATCGCAATCTATACTTGTCGGCAACAGTCAGTATTTTTTTAGGTTCGAAATGGATATGCCTCGATTTCTAGCAATCATTAATGCTCCTGATAATAGAGATGCTGTAGTAAAGGAAAACAGTCAACAGGTTATAGCATATCTGAAAATCTTGTTTGAACAGTATTTTTTCCTCGTAGCTTCTGATACTCGAGTGAAAGTTTTCAATCTACACAAAAAAATAAAGACTCAACTATCAATATCAGAGACTATGTGTAGACTCGTAAACAACACTATTATAAAGTAACGATCTGAATAAATAAATAACTAAATAAACACACACAGATATATATATATATATATATATATATGTGTGTGTGTGTGTGTGTCGTAGATGAATTGACAAATTCGGCTTATTGCAAAGAGCGCTGTCATTTTGCATTGCGCCAAGCTAATAGGAAAATGATCGACAACTTTCTAAATATCCTGATAACTTTAAGGCCGTCTGCACACGGAGCAACTCAAAGAAACTGATAACTGACTCCAGTCACAAACCAGTCCGTGATGAGTCGTAACCTATGTAATTGAATGGAGCCACGCACACGGCGCAACTGGTTACAAACTCGTCCGACGAGTTTGTAACCAGTTGCGCCCTGTTAAATTTTTAGTTTGTAACATTTTTGACACTTAACACACAAATTATCACACCACTGGCTCCATTCAATTACATAGGTTACGATTCATCACGGACTGGTTTGTGACTGGAGTCAGTTATCATTTTTTTGAGTTGCCCGTGTGCAGACGGCCTTAGGCTTATTGTAATGAGCCCATGCACCTTTAGGCTAGTTAGAAAATTCGCAATAGTTTGCTCAAACAGCCTGGTTTCACCCAGGCTTATTGCAATAATCCCAAAGTAGTGAAGCTTATTAAAAATGACAGATAAAGATGTTGCTAATTGTAGTACTTCCTTTTAGTGAACATATGGATGAGTTAGGAATACTTAAAACAGGAAACTTTAAAAACTCAGCAAAAATATCATCGTGGTGAATAATGTTAATTATCGTTTAATGGTACAGGGTTATCAGGAAAGAATCCATCCGATATACAAAATTTAATAAGTTTTCCGTGATTTAACAAACAGAAATTTTAATAATATGTCATTATAAAGGAAAAATGTTAAATTTTTAGTTTGTAACATTTTTGACACTTAAACCACACCACTGGATTGGTCGCAGTGCAGCCGATGATTTAGTCTTACACAGCTATCCTCCTAGATCACCGGACTAACCCCAAGTGACTTCTTACTTTGGGGATATGTCAAAGATCTTGTGTTCGTACCACATTTGCAGGCAAGTTTGCCCGAACTTAAACAACGCTTTTGAGATGTTTTACAATTTGTGATGTTTGACAGTTAATAGTGAAACATTACAAAGTGTCTGGCAAGAAATGGCATATCGCAATGATATTATACGGGTGACTAAAGGAAGTCATATCGAAACACCTGTGAAAAAAATTTAACGCTTTTCCTTTACTAAACAATTTTAATTATAATTTTCTGTTGTAATTATGGAAATATTAAATTTTGTAATCGGATGATTCTTTCCTGGTATGATTACTTCACCTCGGTGCCACTTTCTCTCTCATAGTCCTATTTCGCGAGCCCCAGCCTTCCAGTACGCCATCTGCTTTGCTATCACAGTGTTGTTTCACAAGAACCAAGGACCATAAACTCAAAGGACAACTTCTTTTCCCGGACAATCACGTTTATTATATACACACAATACAACATAATTTGAGACAGCTATTACTATTAAGTAAATCCTATTTAACGTTCTAAAATACCCTCGTTAGTAGTCGTAGCAATACCACAGGTGACGCGCCTGTGCAAGCCCTTTCCACTCTCGGTCTGTCTCCTTCTGCCACTCTTCCGGTTGGGTCTCGGGACTTGGCGAAAGTTTTTTGATTGGCGGTCACCAATGGTCCTCGCTAGCTGAGGTTAGTAGAGTCTTACAACCCTGTATTATTATTCTTATTAAATAATTGTAATAAGCAAATTATTCAAATGACCAACTTTTAAACTTTGAATCGACTTTCATAATACTTTAATATGTGGGCGGAATATTCGTACAGCCAAATCCTAGTTTTGGCTCTGTTCAAAGATTGCGAAGTACGAAACTTCGTCCTATAACTCTGTGCTTTGACGATTGTTTTTTCTTACTGAACAAAACGGCAGATAATTACCCAATCTATACTTCCATTGTCGTCCATCCATGCACGTAACATATTTTTGTTGCATCCTCTTGGTAGTTCGTTCACCATTTTTTTATTAGAAAATATGAACAGTGAAGAACCTTTGGGACGATTTAAAGAGGGTTGTACGAGGAAAAGAGAAAATGGCAAAAGGAGGAGGAATGGCTAGAAATGGCTAAGTCTAGTAAAGAAGAAGTCGCATGGGTTGAGTCGGTGATCTAGGAGGGTAGCTGTTGTAAGACCAAATCATCGGCTGCACTGCGACCAATCCAGTGGTTGGCAGTTTGTGTATATGTGTCAAAAATGTTACAAACTAAAAATTTAACATTTTCCCTTTATAATGACATATTAATTACAATTTTCTGTTTGTAATCATGGAAAATATTTCCTGATAACCCTGTACAATTGTTTAACAACGATAATTAACATTTTTTCAAACAATGATGATTGTTGTGCAGTTTTTAAGTTTCCTCTTTTTATCCTAAGTAATTCCTAACTCATTCATATGTTCAGTAAAAGGAAGTACTACAATTAGCAATCTCTTTATCTGTCATTTTTAATAAGCTTCACTACTTTGGGCTTATTGCAATAAGCCTGGATGAAACCAGACTGTTTGAGCAAACTATTGGGAATTTTCTAACTAGCGTAAAGGTGTATGGGCTCATTACAATAAGCCTAAAAGTTATCAGGATAGTTAGAAAGTTGTCGATCATTTTCCTATTAGCAATGCAAAATGACGGCGCTCTTTGCAATAAGCCGAATTTATCAATTCATCTACGACCGACACACACACACACACACACATACATATATATATATATATATATATATATATATATATATATATATATATATATATATATACATATTATATATATATATATTATATATATATATGTGTGTGTGTGTGTGTGGTGTGTGTGTGTGTGTGTGTGTGTGTGTGTGTTCTTAGATGTCGCTAGAAATGGAAAAAAAAGGAGAAAATCAAGTCGTCAACTCGGAATAAGATGTGTTCTATTTGTTCACGCAATTTGAATGAAACATCTTTTGTATCGTGCTCTTCAAGTTCTATGAAGATTCGCATAACTAGTTCCCAAAGCGTTGCCTCAGCCTCTGAGGAGAATACTT
The DNA here is from genome assembly GCA_907164885.2 of Dolomedes plantarius. Classification (NCBI taxonomy): domain Eukaryota; kingdom Metazoa; phylum Arthropoda; class Arachnida; order Araneae; family Dolomedidae; genus Dolomedes; species Dolomedes plantarius. Next base: position 218,676,093 of record OU015491.1, read on the forward strand.
TCGTTTATCCCTGTGACATTTGCGACTGAGAAGGTGGAAAATAAATGTTTTCTAGATAGGAACAAAAAAGTGGTATTATTAAAGCTTAGTTTGCTAGATGCGACTTCCAGATTTTTGGCGCGCAAATCCCTGAAGACGTCTCAGAAAAAATGCTTATCTGTTCATGAAGCTGTCGCGAAGGGGTCGAGATTCGAAGGCAAGGATATTTATTGCAGCTGCAAATGCCCAGTGTCAAAAATTCAGTGTCAAACAAAAAAAGTTGCGTGGCAAATCCATTGCGTTCATCGAAGTGTCATAAAAGTTCGCCACGTGGAAATAAATAAAGTTCAAATGTATGATGTGGGAGAAAGTCCGATTCAAAGTCTAAAAGTTGATCATATTAATAATTTAATTATTTCAGTTATTTAATAATAGTAATACAATTGTTTAACAATAAAAATAGTACAATTGTTTAAGAAGAATAATTAAAATTTTTCAAAACATGATTGTTGTGCAGTTTTTAAGTAGCATCTTTTTAACCCAAGTAACTCGTAACAGAATCATGTGTTCACTAAAGGAAGTACTTAACTAACAATCTCTTTATCTGTCATTTTTAATAAGCCTTTACTACTTTCGGTTTATTGCAATAAGCCTTGATGAAACCAGGCTGTTTTAGCAAACTATAGGGAATTTTCTAACAAGCCCAAAGGCGTATGGGCTCATTACAGTAAGCGTAAAAAATATCAGGCTCATTCGGAAAGTTGTGGATAATAGTTGTGGAACGAATTTTTTTTCAAATTAGCCTGGCGAATTGCAAAATAACGGCGCTCTCTTTACAAAAATCATGATCAATGCATCTACTTCATTTTATATAGGCGCTGCTGTCGACTACGTAGTCTAAATTGTATTTAATGTTTTACTTGCCTTTTATGCAAATTCTCGGGTGCGCCGACAACAGTGGCCCTCAGGTTTACACTCTGATTGCTCGGTTTGAATCCCGACAAGCACCACTGAATGCCTCGTGTCTAAGTCAGGTATGGGACCGTGAAATATGTATATCGAAAGTCCTCTGTGTGGTGGTGTAAGGGTAGGAGGAAGTCCATCCTAAGGTAGGACGATGTCCACACAGATGTCGCTCCATGGGGGTACATGGTCAAATTTTGGTAAAAAAATTTAAACACGAACTACATTCCTTTACCCTGTAGCCTTCAATAGACTTGGTTAGGATTTGTCTCGCCAGGGGACTTAAGTACAGTAACACAACAATATTATTATCTTTGCACTTTTTAATGGTCTTTATCATTTGTTTGTGGAGTTCACAGAGTTCTTTTGTTTTGTGACATTTGGCTTTAATATGTGATGCGCAATAGCAATAAATCCCTGGAGAGAAGGAAATCAGTATTAGTACTTTTGAAGCGAAATTTCCTTGTAAGATTAATAGCGGGGTAATTTTCGTGGAAGCCGTCATTACACTATTTTAACAAAAAAATAAGCAAACAACGAAACAAAGGGTCTTTGAAATATTCAATAATGCAATGTGCCGTCCTGTTCCAGGCAAAACTTTTACTCGTTTACTCTCTATTTGTAGTCTTGATTTCTTATTTTAATGCAATTCGACTTTTAAATAGAGTAATATGTCTATATTGGGTGTTTTTATTTTCTAATAACTGAGACATTTCCCTTATTAATTTGAGGGAAACGTTCTCTTTCCGTTCTTATTTTTCCATACGAAATCTTATTTTGATCCTTCATTTAAGGTGATTACTTAATATTCATTTAAAACATACTTTTTTCTTGTTTATACCTGAAGTTGACATAACGACGAGGGTTTTTTATTGAGGGGGGGGGGATATGTTATGTCAATAGATAAACTTAGATATAAATACGGAGTAGCGCAAGTATACGTAAACAGTTTATGTTTTGAGAAATCTGAGGCCAAAATAAATGGAAAACAATAAACTGAAGCCCAGTTTCGATGCTTTCCCACGTTTTGTTTATGTTTGAAAAGAATAACAGAACTGAGTTCGTAACTTAGTCCAACAGTTAGTTGACTAAGCCAAACAACTCTGATTTTTTTTAGAAATTCGGAGTCTTTTAAAATGAAATAAACAAAAAATTTCACTTGTCAATTTTTAATTTGTGAAATGACGTGATGGAGTTAGCCCAGTAAGATCTCTTAGTTAAGCGCATCTAATTACTTTTAGTTAATTCTCTAAACATTTTAAATTTTTTTTTTTCCTTTTTAACATGAGTTTTCAGTCATTCGTGCTTAAATACAAATCTGTGTTATTTCGATGAAAGAGGACAATAAAAGTTCGGTTCTCTTTCTTCACTGTTAGATGAGAGCTATCTTTATTATATATATATATATATATATTTTTATATATATATATATAATATATATATATAAATATATATATTATTATAAATATTATATATATATATAATATATATTATCAACCTCTTTGACTAACTACTAAATCCATATTATATTTATGCGGATGACCAAATATTCCGTGTTTACTTTTGCACTCTTATCTGCGGGCTACGGAAAATACCTTCTTTTCTTCGATTTTTAAGAGTCGGGACAGTTCCATGCGCTGCATTTATACACAATTATTTAAATTGATATTTAAAACACACAGGTGGTTTTCAGAACCGGAAACTCGCAAAGATTCGACTGGAAATGAAGCGGTTAATATTCAGGAAAAGGCTATCACGGTCATGATAATCCCATTCCAACACTAACTGCGAACCAGGCCTCGAGGCATCCTCATCATTGCTATTGAAAAAGTTTTGAGTGCTAGGCCTCACTGTCTCTCCTCCTCCACCGAGCAGCACCCCGGGGCTGCTTTTTCCACCGGTCAAGTAGACCTCCGCTCTATTTACGGCGGAGAAGAGAGCCGATGCTTGACCTTCCAGAGGAGAGAGAGAATGGGATCACTCAACTCGCGGGGAATAAGTCATCGAACCTTTCTCCCGTCCAAGTGGACGATCAGGTTCTGGGCTCGCACCCCCGCAGAGCATGAAATGGGGAGACTGACCAGTTCCAAGCTCGGAGATGCTGCTGAAAAACGTCTGCGATCATCGAGAGCCAGAATCTGTAAAACCTCGTCGATCTCCTTTTTTTTTCCGAAATATTTCGGAGAACCCCCTATTTTCAGATTTTAGATTTTAACAATACACTACAATAATGAAAAATAACTTGATATCTTAAGAGTCATAATTCCTTTTAAAAGGAGTTCCTTTTTTCCAACTTTGAGAAGTTTCAGGGTATCACAAAATCTTTAATAAATAAATTTTAAAAGATTTTTAATTCATTGGCTGAAAACGTACTCTAGAGCAGTGGTTCCCTACCGGTGGTCCGCGAGAGCCTCGGAGTGGTCCCGGCACCACATATAAAATGTTGCCGAATAAATGGGGATTTGAAAGCGATGTTACTTGAACTAGATGAGCCGAATATATCCGATGACTGTCAGGTGTTGAATTAAAATTTCTTAAAAGTTTAACATAATTATTTTATGATTAGAATATGATCCGTTAGAATGTCAGTACGTTAATTCTGTATCCCTTTTGCCTGAGGGATATTCTATACCCATTAACCCCCCGGAAGGTCCCCCCCCCCTTAAGTCGGTGTGTGTATGTGGGGGGTCCGCATATGGTTCAATTTTTGGCTTAGTGGTTCGCAGACTGCTATGGGTTGGAAACCACTGCTCTAGAGCTTTTAAAAGCAAATAACACGTTGATCACAACATTTTTATATTGTAAAATCTATGCATACCCCGCTATATGTCTGTACTTTGACCACATAAGTCAAGGAATGAAATTCTGGGATATATGTCGAATTCCATACAAGGTATGAGACTGAAATTTTATACACCGTACTTTTCATCTATTTTTACTTAATTTTCTTTCTATTTACTTTCTAATTTACTTTCTATTTTTCCTTATTTGATTTAGGGTAAACAAATTTGATTTAAATCTTTTTTTTTTTCAATTTTTGGTCCGTCGTTGGCCTTCTTATTTGTAACTGTCTGGAATTGGTCTTAAACTGTGCGTTCTGCCCTGTTAAATCCACGAGTAGGGAAACCCAAGAGACCACAAACCTTCAGAAGTGTCTGAGTTCACATTCTGCAGGTAAAGACATGTACAATAAAATACAAAATCGCTGGGATGGTTGACAGTTTGAATAAACTGGTTCTCTAAAAAAAAAGATATAGTACAGTCGGAAAACACGAAATTCAGTAGTCTCCGATGCATTCAGCAGCATTAAAAGGATGAAGTCTGTAAGCGAAAGCAAGCCATAAATTAGAAGGCATAAGTAAGGGTAGGGTAACACTTAGGAATAGACAAGTGCTAAATGTGCACATGACACGTTTTAAACCGCACAGAATGTAATAAGTCTGAAAGATCGTCGAATCCAGCGGATTTCGAAAATGACAGTTCCGGACTCCCACCCAATGATAGTGATAATAATAATAATATAAAGATCCAATAATAATAATAATAATAATGAACAAATTATGGTGATAATTGTTGTCTTTAATATATTTAAACTGAATCATCCTGGTATTTAATTACGTAGATACGATGATTTTTTTAAAAGAAAGTTCCCCACAATTCCACAACAAGTGTCATAGAATTGAAAGTCCTTTAACAGCATATTGTTCTTATACTTTCACTTCATCTTACATATATATATATGATAAACTCAAAATAATAATAATAAATAATTAAAAAACCCTCCGAGGGATTGCTTATTTTCATCGCAGACGTTTATAATTTCTAAAATACTAATATCTAAGTTAGCCTGTTATTCAGTACAAAAGAAAGGTGGAGGGTATGCGGTATCCCTTATATTAGTAGAGAGGGTATAAAAGCAGTTTCGATAAAATTTGTTGACGCGTTACCGCGTTAAAGCTACTTTTGATTGTATTTGACAGTCAATTTATGATTCAGATGCAATGAAAAATCCATTTAAAGTTTCATTGCTGAACATATCGATAAAAATTATAATTCTTTTGCCTCCTAAGGGTAAACTATTTTATTTTCAGATGAACAACGCTATTTGGTCATTTGGCATGTTTTGGCGCAATTTTAAACAGCAAATTCCTAAAAAAAAAATGTTGTCCTCATCAACATTCTTTGTTAGTTACGCATCAAAATAACGGGGAATAAACAGATCTGATTTTTTTATTCGATGTAGTTCTTCGAAATAGAAAGAAATTAATAGAATAGAAAAATTCTTTGTAGTACTATGCGAGAGATAGGATGGCATCTTTTTAAGCAACATTGATGTTGTATCTGCTTTCCTCAATTTTTTTTAACTATAAATTGAGCCATGAAAATCAAGTTAATGGGAAAGAAACTCATAATTTCGGAGAGCGGCTGGTAATAACTGCCGATGGCTAGAGTATGCAAGGGCCAACGAACCATCCGAATGTTCAAGGACACATTTGATTGCATTATTAAATTTTATTTCCCCTATTACTGCTCGTAATGAATAGTTGAAATCCAGAGCAAATGATGTAAAAAACATGGCACGTCACGCAACCATTGCTTTTCAAAATTTACGACCGCAGGGAAGCCTTAGCCTTATGTTAACAACTGAAAAGCATTCAGTATTTTACTTAACGACGACCATCAATTACAAGTTTATAAGTTTTCCTTTGAAAAATCCCTAGTGAATAAATTAAACAATGAAATGGTTTTAAGCTTATGGCTTCATTGAGCTAAAATAGGTGAAAACATGCAACAAATGCAACATTCGACTAAATTAATTAGTTTACGTTTTTCGTTACTGAGAAAAAATCTCTATTTGTGTGCGAGTGTGTATGTATATAATATACTAGCTGAAAACCCGTACTTCGCTACGGAGTACATTCAAATTAAATATATGTAATGTATTCAATTATGCAATTAATGCCATCAATATATATATATAATAAATACAACGATCGATGTATGCAATTGATGTAAAAAAACGAAGCAATATATTTATAAAAAAATCGTAACGGATATTTTTATAGACAAAATAATGTAGAAGAAAATATTCAAATTAAATCTAATAGAATATACCAAAGAATATAGTACAGTTAATATAGTACAGTTTGATGAACATTTCTTTTAATGTATTTTATTTTTTTTATAATGTCCAATCGTCTGCTGCATTAGCAAGAAAAAAAATTTGTTTATTTCGTTGTTATGCACGTGACGCAAAATTAGTTTAAAGTATCACAAAAAGAAAAGAAATGACTTAATCAGCATTTAATAAATTAAATTCTAAGAATTAATCTTTAAAAATTCACCAAAAATCAGGAAATGAAGGTAAAGATTCGAAAAAGATTTTATTTTAAAGGAATTTTTAAGCTTTCTCGTGATGTAATTTTTTTAACCCTCGTATTATTATTTAAATGCAAACTTTAAAGAATGCTACAAAAACAGCTTAAAAATTTAATTTTTAAAAATCTAAGAAGAATTTTTTAAAAATCTCTCTTAGTGCACCCCTACACTAAAAGAAGAATCACCATGCAAAATTTCAGCCCTTGAGGTCCAGCGGTTTGGTTGGTGTGCTATATGTCAGTCAGTTAGTCGGTCAGTCAATCAGTCAGTCAGTCTGTCAGTTACGAAACTTTTTTATATGTATAGATATATGGTAAAAAAATGTACAACGTCAATATCCTGCATCGTTGGCTTCAAAAAGAAAGGGGATTAAGGGAGGAATAGAATTTGTAAAATGGAAGTTCTTCACCCCGCAGAAATAGTTCGTTTGTAAAACTATTGACCTCCAAGTTAGGAGACCCGCTTCCAATTCCCAGTCCTGTAAGACATTTCGATACAATTTTAATGTAGGATTGCGCTCCTCCATAACGGTCCTCCGGAAAGCAAAATTTCAGACGCTAAAACCATCCGTCCGTCCACGCGAGTTATAATTTTGGCAGCGTGCCAAACCCAGTCTGTATCGCTCGGTCAAGCAGTAAACAGTTAAACAGAAAAGTACCAAAGTGAGTCAAAATTTTGACATACATATATGTATATATATATATATATATATATATATATACACATACGTACATATATATATATATATACATATATAATATATATATATATATATATATATACATACGTACATATAATACATACATACATATTATATATATCAATCACATACATACATACATACATACAAAAGAGATAAACAAGGGTAAGTAATCCTACGTTAATAACCCGTGGTAGTTTCGTTAGAAGAGACTACCTGGTTTTTTTTTTATAAATTTCCTAATCAGGCTTCTATACGGAGAGAGAAAAACATAAATTCTGAATGTTCTTCGAAATGTCATGGTGTCTGCTTATTGCACTCGGTATATTGCTGTGAGCTTCTTGACGTATTATACAGTAGGACAAGATGGACTGAAAGTTCTACTATAATGTGTTTCTCAGATTTTGTTATGTAATGTTTTATAGCGCTTTTGTAAGGGTGCAAAAGTTTAATTTAAGGCTTATTGGGTTGAAAATTAAGTCCTGGTCACCCTTTTATGCGTCAAATGTGTGGTGAAGAGAGCGCTGTCATTCAGTTGCAATTTTTCTGACTTGCTGTTGGCTACTTTTAATTTGTACGTAACGAGTTCACTTAATAAGAACAAGTTCTAGAACGCTTCGTTGATTGCCTACAATTACATGGCTGAAACTTGATTTGTTGGGTTAGCTCAGCTCTCTGAGAGGGCTCCGTAAGATTGATGAATGATAAAGTTGAAAAGTCAAGTGAAATGTAGACTACTCGGACATAACGTAGACACGCATCCAGACAGTTTATTTTTTTTTTTTAAGTCTGCGGGCTAAAATGGAGTCACTACTGTCTTGTAATTGTCGAGTGGAGCAAGTTTGTGTCTCTATAAATAAAAACTAAACTCATGGCACAACAGTCTGCTATGGTCCAAGGCCGGCGGTGCCCATCTCCGCTTTCTTGACCGTGGTCTTGGGGTGCCATACAGCATATGTCTCAGTCAGGTGGTCAACTTGACACGGAAGCCCTAGAGTTTAGTTCCCAAGCATGCTTGGTCCTCATTTTATCGATCCATTCAAGGGATGAAAGGCTGAGTCGACCATGCCCTGTCTCAGGGTCGAACCCTGGACCTGTGGCGTGGCAGCTTTATGTCTCTATACAATTTGATAATAAATTTGTCCTTTTATGTCGGGCCAGTTTGCGATGACCATCTTCCAGGACCGATGTAGGATTAAACCATTTCTTAATTCTGTTGATATGAAAACTTCAGATTCATTTACATTATCACATAAGGCATGAAAAAAAAAAGACGATAAAGTAGATAGGAACAGAAGGAGCTCAAAAATTCTCGGATCTCTGATTTCTTAGTACTTTGGATTGTCTCAATTTCAAGCCGGGTTTTACAAAATGAACTATTCAAGCTGTGTGATGAATTTATTTCTAGGGTGGAGTGGGGAGCTTCCATTTCTGAGTATTTTATTAACATATTGGAGAATCTTGTAAGGATCTTCGCCTAAAAACAAGACTGACAGCCTTTAATATTTACAAAATGCTTTTATTGGCATTCTAGATTAAATATAGGCTCTATACAATAATTACAAAATAAACATTATCTAAGGATAATTCGCGGGTTCAGGATATCATGAGAGGAACGCGGCAGGCTCTCCGTCTCTGGCACACGTCCGACGACGAGGGTTGTTCACACCTGTAAGGAGAAGTCAACTGCCCCCTATTACTCAAGGTTTTCGACTATATATCCGCTCATTCTTCGTGGGGTTCCTTTTAAGTTACCGCTTGCCGCTCTGTGCCTTCAAGCGTCTGACCAGCCGACACTAGTCTTTCATCTGGACTCCATGGTCAACTAGGGAATCGTTTAAAAGAGGTTCCTTTCTTGAAGTGTATCGAAGAGTCACTACGACACGGCTTTGTGTAACTAAACGGAAGGTCACCTTTCGGCACTGATAAAACACCTTAGAATGACAAAGGACGGGTGTCCTTGGAATTTACCCGTAGGGACCGTCAAGTCATTACAGTCTATAATTTCTCTCTCCCCAGATGTTTTTCTGCAGAAGTTTGTTCACTCTGCAAAAAACAGAACAAAAACCTGGTCCTTCTCAGGACATTTCAATTATAAACTTTCCCGAAGCAAATGCACGCCCAAGTTGACATTACGAGTAGACCGTAATTTTGATCAAACTCTGGCTTTACCTTCATGAAAGAAATTTTTAACTGTACTTCAAAGTATCATTTTAAAAGCACATCAAAAGGAATTTATAATATTAAAATTTACGCACTTTAAAAATCTCTAATAGAGAAACGTGCCGTAGCAAAGAAATTATAAAAATTACACAATAATATAACAAGTCATGGCAACAATTTTAATAAAATCGTATACTATAAATGTCATATCAAAAAACTTTAAATTCATAGAAACACTAGTACATACACATGACACTACATAAAAACATTATAACTAGTAAATCACTCAACTGGATCCCATAATTTACCTTAATTGTGATCACATGACACAAATAAATTCTCAAATTGATATTAAACACAGTTTACAATGAAACAACTTTACACAACTAAAATTAAATACAAATCCAAAATGGATACCTAAACTTCATACAGACATATCCTCAAGGTTATCTAATACACATGAAAATTTAAATTTCTTACTTATCTTTAATACGTTTAACACTTATAGTCATAAAAACAATTAATACTCGGCTTTCCGGAAATCCTGGATCAGGGAACTTAATTCGTTCACGATTACCTGTGATCCAATCTTTTCCATTTAAGTGGACAGTCATCAGTGACCTAAATTTAAATATCATTTTATCCTACTATAGGATTCACATCGATTTAGGGTCTAATTTTTCAGTACTGACTGACATAAATTATAACATAATAGCTCATTGGCTCATTCCTTATCCAAAAAAATTCACAAACCTCACATTCCTTGTAATCACTTGGATTCTTTGACAACACTTACATTATCTGTTGTCGTAACAACTCTTCAGACAAAACTTATCGATTTCACAATAAATCATCCAATTGCGGTATTCAAACACCGTACGGAGTGCATTTTGACTCCAATTACTACCTTCTTAGTATACACAAAAACATACACATTTGCATTTAAAAGTTAGCCACAACCTTTCTGAGGCATTCTACTGGCTTATGCAACAAACAAAACAGAACATAAAATGTTACAATTGAACATTAATTAAAACCTATCTGAGGCATTCCAACACGGCATACATAAAAACCGTCATCTGGCGTTTGCCACTACCAAACCGTTATATTATGATAACGTCAAGGAATTCACCTGAATTTTCCTTTAAAGCAAAACTCAACCTTCTATGGTCGAGCCGTTCAAATTTACAAACAATTACATGTTTACAATTCATAAAAAAAAACATTACTCAAACGAATACACATTAATTTCTGGTCCCATTTTTACACTGAAACTACAATTAATCAACATCTATAATATACATTTAAAAATTTTACGATTAAACTTCGGCTTAGCCTGGTGTTCGGCGGGAATTAACATGGTTAAGACGTTTCATATTATTCTTAACATTGAGGACATTTCCCCTTTTGACATTTGTCACAAGCCGACACGTAATCATTTATGTCTAAGTGACAATATGGCCAGTAAAAATACTGAGTTTAATGATTCTTTCATCTTAGCAACGCCTAAATGAACATTAGTTTGTTCGTGGCAGAATTTTTTTAAATTTATCTCGATACTTCGAGGCCAATAAGCAGTTTTCTAGGTGGTTCCATCGTTATTTTTTTTCTGGTAAAATAACATCTCGTTTACCACCACGTACTTATTTTCTTCGGGCGTCTTCTTCTTCGCCCTATCAAAAATTACTTTTAATTCTTCGTCCTCACTTTGTGCACTCTAAATTCTTCGGGTGAAGTCTTTAATAAGTCGGGAGTAATTATTCGTTTTCTCCTGGAGAGACAAGATAGTCGCGCTCTCTTCAGCAGGGATTTCTTCTACCGCTTCTGCTCCGGGGATCACTTGCTCTATTTTCGTTTTTTCATCTCCCGTGTCTAGTCTTTCTCTATCTAATTTTAGTTTTTCGGCCCAAGTTTGCACAGTATTTTTCACCTGAACTTCTACATTCCTGTTGATCTTCTCAAGCAAGGCTGCCGTTTTATTTCCTAACAAATAGTGTTTCTGCTCGAATTCCGTATTGCTGACAGCTGCTCTAGTTATGATGTGGCCCCATTCACATTTTAAATCGACCTCTGCTATAGGTAAGCAAACGGATGAATCTAACAAAGGTGCACTGACATAAACGTGCTCTCCTGTGTACATATGGGGTTGTACCAAATTTTTAGAAATCAGATAAATGCTCGCTCCTGTGTCTCTCAGATAGACGTAGATTTTCCATTAACGACTCCCTGAATGATATAAGGAGTCATCACGCCACTCAGAGTCTCCTCCACTAGTTTCTGCTGCCGCGATAATTTCCGTCTCTTTAAGTTTAGGGCACTGTGGTCTCAGATGGGCATAAGAAACCACACTCGTAACAACGGAGCTTGTTTTCTTTTCTCAAAAATTCTTTCCTTGTTTTGTCCACTAGAAGCTTCTTTTTCCACATCTTTTTTTCTTTCTTCTCTTCCTTAAATTTATGGTTATTGTTAATGGCTTATTAATTTTATCTGTGGACTTTTGATTCTTTGGGAATTCTCTTGTTCTGAAACTGTCTTGTAAACTTTCATACTTATCGATTTTTTCAGCTAATTCTAAAGGAGTATTAATCTGCATCCACTGCTCCAAAAAATGATCTTTTATATCGGCAGGTACCCGTCTCTTCATCTGTTCCGTTATGTGTAGGTCTCTCAGTTTCTTAAATGTAGTGATTTCTAAATCTGCTATCCATTCATCATAATAGCCACTAAGCTCATGGGCATAATTCCTCCATGACTTATCTGAGAGTTTAGGATGGCGATAAAACAGTTGTTTTAATTTTTCTGTATTCATCCTAAATCTCTGGAGAATCATTTCTTTGACGTAGTCATAATCTTTTGCCTGTTCTGGCGATTCTCTGGCCATCATGTTGGAAATTTCTGGGATTAGTACCCCTAACAAATATGGCACCCAATCTTGTTTAGGGACTTCCCGCCATCTCTGCTCTTCTCTCGAAATTAATTAGATACAGGCCCATTTCGTCCCGTTTCTCGTCAAATTTCTGTATGGTTTTAAGGAGCTGAATGTTCTGAGTTGCGTCCTGCATCTCTGTCCCTCCCATTTCGGGCTCTATTGTCTCCATTATTTCCTAATTCCAGTCTCATCATTTCGAGAGTAAGTTGGTCTTGACGAATTTTGTCTTCTCTTTCTCTCTCTCTCTCTTCTCGTTTCGCTTCTTTCTCTTCTTGGCGAAGTCTCTCTTCACGTTCCTTTCTATCTTCAATAATACGCTCTAGTGCGAGTCTAGCGTCTTCTTCGACGTAATTTTCATTTTCTGTAATGATCTTCTTAATTTCGAAAATCTTAAGCGTATCGTCAGCTAGTCCTCCTAACTCCTCCGAAAGCTCTAAAAGGTCCTCTTTCTTACCCTTAGTTAAAAAGGACATTTTTCCAACTTTAGGATTACTAATTTTATGATAAACAATAAAATTATCCCTCAGCTACTAGCTATACCTTCCAACGGTATGTGTCCTAACCGGAACTAACAAGTTCAAAACTGATCAATTTTAGACTGAACTATAATTTTAGCCCTTATGAACACCAAACTAGCACCGCACAATATAAACATTCACAATTTACTCAATACCTATCAAATCAAAATACCGAACTCTTATACTGAATACACATAAACAGAATTCTCAAGTTAATCAACACTCTATATAGATTTCCAACACAGTATACACAATACTAAACTATCACTGTTAATATTAAAGCATAAGAAACTTAAATATATCTGTTACTATTAAAAGGAAAAAAAAATACTAAATACACACTGTTATTATCAAAAGCAAAAAAATTCACTTTCTTTAAAAATAGAGAAAAACATACAGTATTTGCAATTAACAAACACAGAAATTGGCTAAACTTATTGCAATTCCTAACAAACCAAATATTGGTTCTTTACTTGAACACTAACTGGTTACTCATTCATATACCATAAAAACACAGAAATTGGTTTTACTTATCACAATTCCTAAAAACAATAGTTCCTACTTAGAACTTCAAATGGTTAACTCATACACCATTAAAACACAGAAATTGATTTAAATCATCCAAATTTCTAATATAAAATATCAGTTCTAAAATATCAGTTCTTAATACGAACTCTAATGGTTAACTTGTACATATACCATTTTAAAAAAACACAGAAATTGATTTAATTCAAAATTTCTAAAATATCAGTTCTTAATGCGAACTCTAAATGGCTACTTATAAATATACCATTTAAAAACACAATAAAATAATTTTTACTTATTGCATTTATACAAAACCATTATTTAGTTTTTAAATCAAAGCCAGAATCTGATAAAAAGAATCGGCCTACCTGTAATCCTATCGATCATCACTGATATCCTATCACTCTTCTGACACCATTTAATAACAGTCTGTAAGGACTTCGCCTAAAACAAGACTGACAGCCTTTAATATTTACAAAATGCTTTATTGGCATTCTAGATTAAATATAGGCTCTATACAATAATTACAAAATAAACATTATCTAAGGATAATTCGCGGGTTCAGGATATCATGAGAGGAACGCGGCAGGCTCTCCGTCTCTGGCACACGTCCGACGACGAGGGTTGTTCACACCTGTAAGGAGAAGTCAACTGCCCCCTATTACATCAAGGTGTCGACTATATATCCGCTCATTCTTCGTGGGGGTTCCTTTTAAGTTACCGCTTGCCGCTCTGTGCCTTCAAGCGTCTGACCAGCCGACACTAGCCTTTCATCTGGACTCCATTGTCAACTAGGGAATCGTTTCAAAAGAGGTTCCTTTCTTGAAGTGTATCGAAGAGTCACTACGACACGGCTTTGTGTAACTAAACGGAAGGTCACCTTTCGGCACTGATAAAACACCTTAGATGACAAAGACGGGTGTCCCTTGGAATTTACCCGTAGGGACCGTCAAGTCATTACAATCTAAAAAAAAAAATCGGAGTTGTCATTCCCAGAGAAGACGTGCAATCCGTAACTTGTTTCGCATAAATTAACGGACTTGTATTAAACGAAAACCTATCAGAAATTGCTTGGGATTGTCAAATAGCTAAAAAGAGCACACAAATTCGTCCTCCTCCCCTCTCCCGTGGAAATTGTTTTTCCTCTGAATGATTAAATTTCTTGCTTACATGATAAAAAAAATAGATAGTTCGTTTTATTAAGATCTAAGATCTAGACTGATATGTATGTAGATCTTAGATCTTAGTTAAACCACCAAATACAAAATATGACCAAAACTGAAATACTTCGGTTGTTTTTCTAAGATTTAAGATCTTGGCTGATTTCTGCCAAAATTCTTTCCTTGTTGAATCTTAAAATGTTGCGATATAAAAACCTCTAACAAAAAAGAAATTCGTAACCTATTATTTATTTCTCTCATAAAATGTTTAATTGCGTACATCCTATTGTTAAAACATATATAATAGTGATTAAGTATTTACGTAACTCTAGTGATGTAAGGAATTTATCCTCAGTTGATAACATTAGAAAAACGATGAAAGCACAAATAGAGTTGGGAGCAGCCTAAAAATACTTAGAAAGAAACATTGTCAAAAATCTACAGGGTGTTTAAAAAAGAATCACCTGATTTGAAATGAGTATATTATGAAAGACATTGAACATAGAAACTTAAAATTAAACTTATTTAATATTACATGGCTAATCATAAAGTTTTTTTACAAACCAAATTAAAAGTGCTCAATGTGCCCTCCTTTGGATGCACGACATAGTCTATACGGTAGGCAAATTCGTCCCAAACTTTTCCGAGCATGTCTGCATCCACTGCTTCCACGGCTGTTATGCGTACACAGACCACCCGTGTCTTGGAACTGTTTATACCATCGCCTAATGCTCTGAGAGGTAGAAACTTCAATCTACCAGGATTTTGTCGACGAAAATCACGCTGAACAGTTGTTACGGCCTCACACTTCGCAAAGCGTAGAACACAAAATGATTTCTGTTGCGCAGTCGCCGTCTTTACAAACACTGAAGTGGCGGGCGAAGGAAGAGCGTTTACACTACTTGTCGGCAACTGCGTGAAACTCGAGATTTCCCGCTTTCTGCCTGTACATTATTCGATCAAAATGGATTAAAAGATGAATAGTTATGTTTTTTTTTTTTTTTAATCGGATGATTCTTTTTGAAACACCTTGTATTTACTTTTTTCCAAAAGCACAACTTTTCACTTTCTTGGAAGAAAGTCATTACTACGATAAAACAAATAAATAAATATTCCAAATCCTGTTCCATCGCATAAAATTCCCCCCACCTGTCCTTTTCACTGTGATTGCCCACTCGGATAACGAGCATAACGTTCGAGTGAGGCTTAAACTTCGTTCGACTTCAAATGACCTCCGAACTCGAGGAAACCGGAGGTTCGCCACCCCCGAAATGGCCCGAGTGGGAATAAAAGAGCGGTGATGATGGTGATGAAGATGATGATCGATGGCAACAATGGAGATGGAATCTTGTCACTCTGCCCTCGGCTGTCTATTTTTGTTTGTTTACAAAGATTGGGATCTGCGTAACAACGCGACGTTTCGTGGAAAACAGATCGATGAATCAAGTCAGGTGAACTAAAAATATAGGTAGAGTTTTTACCAGAATTCATTTTTTAGGATTTCATTGATTATTTTATACTCATTCCTATACATCAGCAAGCTAGCATATGTATGTGTACGTACGTATACTCGTGTATGAGCATATACATAGACTTGTATATTATTATTTAAACATACACACACACACACTTATATATATATATATGTATGTATGTGTACATATATATATATATATATATATATGTGTGTGTGTGTGTGTGTGTGTAATGCATATTAAGGTAATCACCTAAAATTTCTCAAATCGGTGTTTTCCACGTGGCAACAGTTTGTGAGCTCTGGCAGCGAGAGCGAGCTGATAGGCCAATCACAGCCTGTCACCTTTAGCATCCTTGGTACTAGGCTTTGTAATTGGATAAAGCGTTTAGGTGACGATAAGCGTCAAGGCTCTGTGTGTGTGTGAAAGAGTCAGAACGGCTGTGTACGATATAAGTGTTGGATGAACTTGTTTCCCGCTTGGAATTTTGTAAATCTATATATAGCTATGCTTAATCAAGAAATAAAGCTTAATCAAGAAATAAATGTGTTTAATTAAAGACATTGCTTGTGGTGTTAATGCTTCATTCTGATTTAAGAGCATGTTAACGGAATAGCACCATTTATATATATATATATATATATATATATATATATATATATATACACTGCTGTAGACACACACACAGCCCATCGCAAACATCGACCGTAAGAGTCATTACTGGCATTTTAACAAGCAACAAAATAACCCATTTCGTAAGTCTTGATATAATTGCTGTGTCCATGTGTCCGTAACTGCCTTTGGAGATGATACATCTAGAATCCAACCAGTTTTATTCAGGGTGTCCGGAGTTTTCAAAGTGTTGCATGTAATCACTTATTTTCAGGCATTTGACTTCCACGCACGAAAGCAAACTGCTATGGAATTCGGCGGTTTGCTAAGACAGCCCAATTGTACGCGCTACAACTCTTTGTTTAGCTGCGATGTTAAAGTAGGTTTAATGCCATCTTGAACAAAAGATCGTGTTAATTATCTCTGGCGAAGACAAAACATCTAATTGCTCTTGAACGGGAGATGCTGCAGTTAGCTGGTGTTCTATACCAAAGGAAAAGATATCGCGGGATGATACCTTGTCCCACCTTTATTGTTAACGAATCGTTTGACTGAAAAAACCCTTCGGATGATATTCATTGAGAAGTTGTTGAATAATTCTTCGGCTTTGTCTACTCTGTTGGAAGAATCCTTTCATCTCTAAAAGTTTGTTTACCCCGCGAGCCAATGAAACAGATTACCGCTCTCAAAAGACAGGAGTTGCCGGAAAACGAATTGTATAACCTTTCGATCGGGTAGCGGGTCTCCACGCAAAAAACAAACAAACAAAAACAAGGCCCCGAATGATCAGAATTACTAACGGAAGTTGTTGGTGAGTGTCACCGGGGCGGACCCGATAGCATCTCGAGCCTCCTTCACGCCCCGAGTATTTTCCGGAAAAGACAATGCGAAAGACTCTCGTTCTTAGGCTGATGGATCAATTCATTATATTGTCTGCCTCGTACAATCGACACCTACCATCATGGGCTCGGAACTTTCACAAGGCCGTTAGCACTGAACTTGACCTGTCACCGCAGATGGGCTTATCGAGGAACATGCCGTTTGCCTCACAAAGATGGCGCTTTCATGTTGCTGAGGGGTTCATCAACGGGAGCTTCGTCTACAATTAATGAGCTCCGACGAAAGCTTTTCTTGGGAGTTAAAATGAATCTCTTCACACATGGTCGGATGCGCGTTAATGAGGATTGCTTGGTGTTCATTACGTGACTTTTATTGCTGTGGTATGATAAAGTTACCCACCATCCCGAACTAATACATATTACAGAACTTGTTGAACTCTTGTCCTGAAATGGTCGGTTTTCGGTCGGGGAGAAGCTGTTCCTGAGCTAGCTTATGCCTTTGAGCGAGATGCCACACGTGCAGGTCTCTCTCTTAACAAGTTCATCGTACTTACCTCACGTGCAAGGAAAGTATGAAACGCATAGTAACTGGACTTCGTTATAATTGATGATATTCAAATTTACGATATCAGCGGAAGCTTCCTGCGATCTGCGAGCCAATTATTCGATCTTGGGTCGTCCTGCCCTCGACTTAATTACATACTTGTCGGAAATAAATGGTATACCAGAATTCTAAGATGATATCTATGTATGTACAAACTGTCGCTTAATTTCAGAATGCGTTGTAATCGCATCTCTGGAGCCATTTTCGCTTGCGACGAGTCGTATTTTATGAAACTTGATGATTAGTAAAACTGGAAAGCAAAATTATTTCAAAACATAAACCATTCGTAAAGTCAGAAAACAACTATATATATATATATATATATATATATATATAAAGGGGATAAGCTATAATAGTGTAGTGACGCCGAGCAACAGTACCAAATTTTTGTTTCACTTTAAACCATGCTAACTACTAACGGTTCTTGTAAAAACGGTGTGAACAATTGGTGTGTATGTATAAATACATGTATGTAAACACACAAATATATATATATATATATATATATATATATATATATATATATATATATATATATATATATATATATATACGAAAATTAAACAGAACTAACAGGGGGAAAACGGAACAAAGAAACTTGAAAGCTAACAGTTTCAGGTCGAGCAGATGTTTTTAGGACTAAACTCTAGATTACAATTTACTATTATAGCATTAGCTGTTGTGCCAAATGCAGCATACAAGAAATATGTTTCATTCTTTAGCACAGTATTTTCAGTCATTTCATCAGCAAATGCAATATCTATAAGTGTGTATTTAGACCTTAAATATCATTTCACTGCGAATTACTAAGAAATATAATAAAATTAATGCAAAAGTATTATAATTATATTAACTATGATTTACAGTTAATGTGGTTCATGAATTATATTTTTAAGATCCTGACAAAATATGTATTTGTTACTTATACTGATTGTTATAATTAATAATTGTTTTTCTTTTTTTCAGGTGAGTAGTTTTACTTTCTCCTATTTCCAACTGTATGTCCGAACATTTGTTGTGAGTATAATTTTTGTTTTCTCTAAATTTCCAGAGATTTAATGACTGACACCATTAGTTTATTAATCGATTTTTCTCCTTTGTAGTCTCCTTTGACTGTCATGTTGTTTTCCCACTTATTAACGCTTTCTTGTATGTGCGTGTGTGTCTAGTGTTATATATATATATATATATATATATATATATATATATATATATATATATATATATAGGGGAAACTCTGTACCTAGGACCACCATGCTTTATTTAAGTAATAATTATATTGCAGCATTTTTACTCATTGGAGTGAGTGACAACACTGTTTTAAATCATAACAGCCATTTTTAATGAAAGCAAGAAGAAGCTATAGTTAAATAGAAAAGAAAGTCTTGATTTGATGATCAAAACTAAATTTTTCACTTCAATTTGAAGTCTTATTTTGCGAAAGTGCAAACTTATGTTTTAATGTATAGCAGATAATTTTTGTAATCATTAAAGGAAAAAATTATATAAAAACAAAGTTTGTTTCTGCAGGTCTTTGGTTATGGAAGCCATTTTGCCAAAAACAACAACATCTTGTACCTAGTGCCATAATCTTGTCTTGTACCTAGGGCCATGGCCTATGGTAGAAAAGGGGTGGACGAAAACTTGGCAAGTGTAGAATTCTCACTAATACCCATAAGAAAAGTGAAATTCAAGCAAAAATATTGAAAGAAGTAATTGTTAAAAAAAAGGTTACGAAATTTGTGTTTGAAACAGAAAATTTATGTGGGATCATTAAGAAGACAAAGGAGAAAAAACATAGATTAGAAAGTGATGAAATAATAAACATTTCTTCTTTTAAGACATTGCCTACAATTAACATTTCTTCCTTAAGAAGATTTTAGAAGTTGTGCATGAAAGAAATAATGCATACAAATTGTTTTTTTTTATCGTAAACAACAATTCCAGTTTTTGGAAATATGTGGCCCTAGGTACAATAGTGTTATTGTACCTAGGGCCATTTGTAATTTTTTTTTTAATTTTCAATATCATTTACAAAATTTTTTTTTTCTACACTTGATGTGATTTTTATTTAAAGAGAGTAAAGCACGTAATGTATACAAACTATTTTTATTATTGTAAGTTAGTTATAAGTATAGATACTGCCATTTGAAAATAGTCGGCCCTAGGTACAAGAGTTTCCCCTATACACACACACACACATACTATGTGGGAACAGTTTGTTTTAAATAGGCTCTCACAAACACGACGAAAGGCAAATGGTGTTCCGTTCAGCACTGACCATGCAGTCGTGACACAATTATTTTAGGAAGTGGCCGGCGAGATGCGGCAAGGATCAAAGCCCCGAGATCTCCTCTGGGCTTCTGCCGTCCTCATTCGCCCCGATGATGAATGCTCGTGTGCGCCCAATCGTGTGCTTTGACAGGCAGGCGATAAAAAAATTAGCAAAAGTGCAGATTGATTTGATCCCACAGACCGTTCATTCGCTGCAAAAAAAAAAAAAAACCAAGGGGTGAGAGCACTGAACGCAGAATGCAAATCAGACCCGGATAAGGGAAAAGTGGGAAGATGGATGGAGAGACGGGAAATTCAAAACTCGCTGCTAGTCGGTGGTCAGGTGGGACTTATTTTGGCAGAGTTTTTTTTAAGTCGCCTCGACTGTTTAGCGCTACGGGACTTCTGGACATGTAAAGTACATCTATGAGAAAATGAGGTAGTGACCTGAATATGTGCAAAAAAAACTGTTTTTTTTATTTTATTTTAACCGTCAGTTAGAGCCTGTTAGATCACTAAAAGTGAATTTTTGTTGCAATGACTTATCGTAACTCACTTCCGACAAGTGTTTTTAAATCGGTTTTGACAACGTCTATTCAACCTCGGTGATTTAAAGTGTATGCCAATCACAGATTACAAATTCTGGAACTTTGGAAAAGGGATTTTCCCCCATTATAGTGATTTAAATTTTCACAATTTTTTTTATAAATCATGATAACAAATTTTCTTGAAACTTTCCCTGTGCAAAACAGAAAAAAAATTATAAAAATAGAGTGATTGGTTCAGTAGATATATCAGAACCTAAACATGCCTTTCAAAGTTAATGAAATATCAAATGAAATTCGATATTTCGTTTTTTAATTGTATAATTTAGGTATTTTTTTTATTTGTATAATTTTTTTTCAAGTCGGCAGGCATTGGAAAAATTTTCTCTATAGGTTAACACTAGTAGCCCCCTCGCTCGAAATCGAGCAAATTTCAATTCGTTTTCGGAATAATTGCATATAGAAATATATACGTAGATTATCCTTTATTATGAGACAAATCTGAAGCTTTCCCTTGATAGCTTGGTATATGCAATTCAATTGCGTACATGAACTGAATAAATAAGATTAAACTCTAAAATGTCATACTAAAGAAAAATATCACTCATAAAATATTCTTCAGGGGGAAATATAGATTTTAGTCCAAACAAATTGTTTTTCCATGAAAAAAGGATAATGTACACCGACGCGGAAGAAAGCCAAGAAAGAAACTTGTTAATTAATTCACAGAATGATAATAAAAGAAGACGATTTTAAATTTTAAATGTTTAAATAATGGGGTAAAAAGCGAGTGCGCCCACGCCATCTAGCGGAAGAATAAATGTTTATAATGTTTATACTTCGATTTTTAAATGAACAATACAATGTGTAATGCTAAATTAACATTTCGTCAGAAGTGGAGAACTTAATCTTTAAAAGGGTACCTCATTTTTTTTATTTTGGTTAAATATAAAGGGAGAAAAAGGGATCGTCAGAAAAGATCACCTTCTAGAAATAATATACATGATTGACCTGAGCGAATCCAACAGGGCTGTTACCCACCAGTCTTAACTGACTTGTATTATAAATTACGTGGTACCTTTTCGAGTACGGAAAGGTGTCACTTGCGTCAGTCCTATCCGGACCTCAGTTGCGAAAAATTCCCTTTTGTAAATGAAATAATTACAAGATAAAAATAACTTTTTATATACCATGTTTTTAAATTTTCTGTTGAATCATATAAACTTGACAATTCTATGTATTAATAAATACTTTAAAAAAATTTTTTTTGATGAATTATCCCATCAACTTGAAAGAAAATGAAGTTAATTGGAAGTTAACTTGCGTTGAACTTTTCGTTCCCGTCCCGGTCGATAGAGGGCTGCACCAGTCTACAAAGCAAAATTAACTGAAAATGTATTCAAATCTGCTTAAAGATGGCTAAAAGTATTAAAATAATGCATTGTCATCGTGTTCTGAGCTATTCTATAAGTTTCAAATGTCTAGCTAGTCGGGAAGTTAGTTAAAAATCGATTGCAAGATTTGTAAGGGACAAACACAAACACACACACACACAAACAAACAAACAACAAAGCGAGTTAATAAAAACAAGGTAATAAAAAGCAACTCGACCACTCGATGCAAAGGAACTGTCATTTTCTCGACGCTTCCAAATCCCTTCGGGAAAAGTGTATCAAGAAGCGACAAACAGCGCATGGACCATCCATCCTTTTATTTATTTATTTATTTCAAACGGGAAAAAAATTTAAAATGCGCTAAGAAAACACGAAATCGTCCCCGAAACAACAAGTAGAGGAATAAATAATCCCCAGCACCGTAACCCGCTCCTTAATTGCCTGTGAACTCTGTTTCGGCTGCCGACTGCCCGGGGCGCCAAAACGTCCCGATTCTCGCCTCTTGCATAGACGTTTGATAAATTTGCGATGCAAAAGCCGTGGACAGGACCCAGAAATCAAATGGAATCGTTTGATTTTTTTGGGGGAACCATCGGACAGGCCGATGTTTTCGTTTTGAAAAGAGGCTAGGGAAACACACTTGCGAGGAGCAATGAACCTGGCTTTCGAAAAAGGATCCAGAATGCTGGGGGGAAGAGAAAACGAACAAAAGCCAAGAGGCGATGATTGATGGATGGATCGATTGGTTAAAAGGAACGCGGGGGAAAATGGATACTTTCGTTTCCTCCGAAATGGAACTTAATCTTGCTTGGGCAGTCTCTATCACGGAGACCAAATCAGGATCTGAAAAACTGGAGGAAAAACGATGCATAACT
This sequence comes from Dolomedes plantarius, assembly GCA_907164885.2. Lineage (NCBI taxonomy): Eukaryota > Metazoa > Arthropoda > Arachnida > Araneae > Dolomedidae > Dolomedes > Dolomedes plantarius. Next base: position 218,699,027 of record OU015491.1, read on the forward strand.
TCCACTGACTGAAACATGGTAGAATAAGGTATAAATATATGTGTGTATGTATATATATATATATATATATATATATATATATATATATATATATATATATATATATATATATATATATATATATATATATATATATACAGGGTATTGCCGAATTCGACCGACAAATTCAGAGGGGTGATAGTAGGCATCAAGACGAGCAATATCACATACGAATGTATGACCGGAAACGCAAACCTGACGCTGGAGGGATCTGTTTATTAACCTCTGTTATTGGACCATACCTCTGACCAACCCGACTGGATGGCCGGAAATATCGCATTTTTCTGGAGGAGGTAGAAAACTCAAAAACAAAACAGAATCACATAAGAATGTATGCCCGAAAACGAAAATCTGGTCAGCTAGAACATAAACAAAGATCCAGAAATGAAAAGTCAATATTTCTGCATCTTTGTTTATCCTCTTGTGAACCAGGTTCACGTTTCCGGTCAAACATTCCTACGTGAATTGCTCGTCTTGATGCCTACTATCACCAATCTGAATGTGTCGGTCAAATTCGGAAACACCCTGTACACACATACAAACGTAGAATGCAATAGTGAATCTGGCCAAAGAACGAAGAGTCTTGGACGTGTCTTGCGGTGGCCGGTTAAGCCCGGCCGCGTTTATTCTATACCATGCGACGGATAATGGGACCGGGACTTACAATCTGGACACCGGTTCCGAACGGCTGCCTGTTTTCGTGCAACAGCGGCATTCGAACCCACAGAATCTGGCTCCGAATGCCAGAGTTCAGCCAGGTGATGGCCGAATGGCTAGGGCACTAGCATTCGGCTCAGATCCTGTGGATTCGAGTCCCACTGTTGGCATGTGTGTTTGTAGCCGTTCGGAATCGTCTTAAAACTGTAGGTCCCTGTCTAATTAGCCCTCGAGTAGCAAAAAGTTGACCGTAGCGCTCCAAATCAAACCGAATGCCAGTGCCCTACTCCATAAAAAACCTGTAGCACGTGTTCCAAAGGTGGCACGCGGGAGAATAACTCTGGCACTCGGACTGCCGATTTTCGATAAAGCTGAATTTGGAGGACCTTGAAATGCAATGGGTTTCCAATCCAGTTCTATGCGGACGTAGAGATAAAAAAAAAAAAAATGTGTTGATTTCAGAAATGATTTGGAGAGTGTCAAAATCGAGCAGGTATTCGACTTAAGAAACAAAAATGCCGACTATGAAGTAGTAATTACTTGGAATTCGCACTTGAAAATTTCATTTGCTTCTGAAACCTAAGGCTATGTAGGAGGTATTTTCTTTTACGTACCTTTTCGCATGAGCTGTTTTGTTTTTCTCCTCTGTGCGTACATACGTGAGAGTTTCTGCCTTTAAAATATTTATTTTATGAAAAAAAGAAAGTTCTCTCTTTTATTTAATTTTTTTCTGAAGTTATTATTTTTGTTCCCCTAATAATGGGCGCCGTCATAAAAATTGTATTCACGCAGGGCTGCTTTTCGAGAACAAATTTGCCATCGATTACTTCGAAAGATGAATTCTGCGTCCTGCATTCAACCAGTGGTTAAATAGTTACTCATCCGATCACTCTCCAGGATGCAGCGTTTATAAGAGTTGCGTAACAAATTGTTTTTCCGTGTATTATTAGGCGTTTATTAATTTTTGATGCTTCAAATATAGTTTGTTGTTCGTTTTTATTTTATCTCATTTCATCCATATTTCTTAACTAAATAAATCCCCTGTTAAACTAACCTCTATATATAAAACAGTTCCGTAACTGACTGACAGATAAAGCACAGATCAAACCGCTGGACCTAAAGGGCTGACATTTTGCATGGCGATTTTTCTTACAGTGTAGGGGTGCACTAAGAAAAATTTTTGAAAAATTCTTCTTAGATTTTTTAAGTATTAAATTTTAAGGTGCTTTTGTAACTTTTTTTTAAAAGTTTGCATTTAAAATAATAATCTGAGAGTTATAAAATTTATATCACGACTAAGATCATAAAAATTCCTTTGAAATGAAATCTTTTCCGAATCTTTACCTCTATATTCTGATATTTTTGGTGAATTTTTAAAAATTAATTTTTAGAATTTAATGTATTAAATGCTGATCACGTGGTTTCTTTTCTTTTTCTGATACTTTACATTAATTTTGCGTCACGTGCATAACAACGAAATAAATTGACAAAAAAAAAATATTGAAATACAGTAAAAGACAAAATTTAACCACTAGGCTAATTAAGATGGAAGTTTAAGAAATTGAATCAAAATAGTATGTTTCATGGATATTAAACATACAAATTAATTGCATACATTGACTGTTGTATTTAATTTGAATATTTTCTTCTACATTATTTTGTCTATAAAAATATCCGTTACGATTTATATATATATATATATATATATATATAATATATATAATATATATATATAATATATATATATATATATTATATATATAATATATATATATATATATATATATATTTGCATTAATTGCATACATTAGCCATTGTATTTATTATATTTTTTTTGTTTTTTGGCATTAATTGCATACATTGACCGTTGTATTTAATTTGAATGTACTCCGTAGCAAAGCACTGGTATTCAGCTAGTATAAGATAAAGCAACAATTTTAATCGTTTTAATCATTTTTTTTTCTCTCTCTGTCACGACATGAACAAAATGAACGACTGCTCCGTACCTGCATTCTGGTGCTCAAAGCACCACTTAGCAAACAATAAAGAAACGAATAAGGAAGGAGATGTTACAAATGAAATAAAGGAGGAAGGTGTAAGAATAAACACAGACTCGTTTCCCCCGAAAACCGGCCGCAACTCCAAAATGTTTCTATAAAGGGCCGAGATGTTTAAATAGCACTTTAAATTTTAATTGCAGAATGTGACACACTGACATGAAATTACTCTTTCACCCCAGTTTCTCGCGCTTTGGTCTCCTCGACCCGTTACAAAGCAACCCTATTACGCTATTTTCAGGCTGCGTCCTTGTTTAAAGTAAAAAAGAGCGGGTTTATAGCCACTTGCAAGTTATTAACTCCAAAACAAACTTTAAGCTTCGATATCAACAAGTCATGAAAAACTTAAACAAATGTTTTGTTTTCGTGGGTAGTTGCCCTTTTGCATACATCTATTCATCGAAAGAAACATTTCAATACAAATGTTATTTTAAAACAGAAACGATTTGCTTCACTACGGATGTATGTCTACGGAGTCCCTTTTAAATATTTCTAATTCTTGTCTCGCTTAAATAGCTTTCATACAAACTAAATGTATATTAGAAAACTTCATATAAGCACCACGGAAAAACAGAGTGTTGTATTTTTCAGAACTTTTTTTTTTGTGTCTTTCGACAGTTGATGTATAGAATTACATTTTTCAATACGGTAAAAGATCAAATTTAACCACTAGACCAGAGGTGGGGAACGCACGGCCTTGAGGCCGCATGCGGCCTGCGTGATCTTCTTGTGCGGCCTTCATAAAAGCTAGCACTTGTATTAATTAATATTTAATTATATAGATTACAACAATTTGTAAATCAATGGAATTAAATAAAGAACGACATGAATGTATGTACAGTGTCGGCCAAAATAAAGTTGACATTTTGAAATTGTTGTCTAAAGTCGCTACAATTGTATATTTATCCAAATGAGCTTCGTTTACCTTGATTGTATGATACTTTAACTACACTTTATATGTAATTTAATGCTCAGAGTTTCTTAGCAATCCTACCAGACATGTTATATGATCTCTACACAAAAACTATTTTCTTACTATTATTGTTGTGGCTGACTCCATGTACGTTAAAAGTATTTTTTTTTCTGCACGAATGGCAACAGGAAGATTTAAGTTCGGGTTTTTTTTGTTTTGGAACTTTTTTGTTTTTAATTTAAATAAAGGAAAGCTGTTCTTTTAAAAAGGAAAGCACTTTTGATGCTAAAAAGGATTCAATAGAAATCTGGAAAAATGCTGTTGAATATCCATGCCTACGAGAGCATGCACGTCGCTTACTTTCCTACTTTGGAAGTGCTTACTGCTACGAGTCAATATTTCCTCTCATGACAAAAATGAAAACTAGTTTAAGAACGCAAATCACAGATGCTCATTTAGAGGACACAATTAAGGCTTCGAGTTACGAAGCTTGATCCAAATATTCAATTACTTTCAAGCAAGAAACAAATGCAAATATCCCGCTAACTTAAATTTTCCATCGGATTTTAAAATTATTTTAGGAATTATTGTTATGACAGTTATTTATAATTTAATACTATTATTTTTCTATTGTATTTCTTTATAATGTTAAACTTATTTAAAAATACTTCTACTTTATTATTTTTATTTGAAATGGTATTTAAATATGTAGTTGTTTATTAAAATTTAAAAATCTGGATGAATATTTATATATATATATGTGTGTGTGTGTTTGCTTGCTTACATATATAAAATTACCAACAGTGAAATATAAAAAATTACAGCGGTATCTATGAATCTAATAATTTTATAAAAAAAATAATGATTAATGTTATAACAAGTTTTTACCCTTATGTGAATACAAAAATATTTTATATTTAAACTTTTTATGTCAAATAATAAATAAATAAGGACTTAATTTTTTTTGGTTATTTTTCTATATAATGCACCAAATTGTTAAAACTATACCTAACTATAATAATTTCATAAAAGTTGCATTTATAGGTACATCAACTTATGCGACCTCCTTTATTACTACCTAATTTACACGTGGCTTCTAATGGTGAAAAGGTTCCCCACCTCTGCACTAGACTAATTGATATGGAATTTTAAGAATTTAATTGAAATTAGTATGTTTTATGGATATTAAACGTACAAATTAATTACATACATTGACCTGTGCATTTAATTTGAATATTTTCTTCTACATTATTTTATCTATAAAAATATCCGTTACGATTTTTTTTATAAATATATATATTTGTTTGGCATTAATTGCATACATTGACCGCTGTATTTAATTTGAAAGTATTCCGTAGCGAAGCACGGGAATTCAGCTATTACATACATACATACATATGTTTGTGTGCATATGTTTAGATGCAGGTGAGAATTGAGTCTCTCTATTTTAGCATTTAAAAAACAAAAACTAATCCAGTCCAAGTTCACAGAGATACGTAAGATAAAAGTCCTATGAGATTTCTTTGAGGAAACAAGTTCACAGATATTGAGTGCTTTCTCACGAAAACAAAGTCCATGCGTATTTAGTCTACGATATCTCTGTGACGTCCAGTCATTATATCTTGGCCTCAAATTCGAATCATGTGACCTCGGAGAGTTCGAAAATAGGTGAAGTGGTACATAGAAGCAATTAAATTGTGAAATTAATGGCTGTAAATGACCGCAAATAAGAAAATAAAAAATGCTAGACCACCACTTTTAGGATACAAGTGGGAGATACCTGTGGATGAAAACTGTTTTAGACCGTAGTGACGAAGGAATTGTATTTTAACTGAAAAGAGTGACTAATAGTTAAATAAAATACAGTATTAGTTATAAAAGATACTGAAATTTCTTTCCTTACATGCACATACATACATACATATCTATACATACATATGTATATATAAATATATCTGTGACTCGGTACAAGAAGTTCATATCTATACATACATACATACATACATACATATGTATATATAAATATATCTGTGACTTGGTACAAGAAGTGCCTTTGTCATTTATGTCCAAAATGACTTTGTTTGCTTATGTCTCTTTAAAAAAATATTATTTTCAATGTAAGAAATACCCAAGTCTGTACAATGGTTTAGAAAACACTTTTAAAGCATCGGGCAGACTTGGGTACTGCTCACATTGAAAATAATATTTTTTTAAAGAGACATAAGCAAACAAAGTCATCTTGGAGAAAACTGACTTAGGCACTTCTTTTACCAATCCACAGATATATTTATTTTATATATATATATATATATATGTGTGTGTGTGTGTGTGTGTGTGTGTGTGTGTGTTTGTTTGTCTACATGGATACAAACTCCTACGCATGCACCATACATAAATGCGCATTAACATAATATCGCATTCCTTTTTTTAAACAATGTAGAACCATTTTATAGAGTTAAACTCTCAGTTCTAAACCTCTCATCGTTTCTTTCAAGAAAAGAAGAAAAAAGGGAGTATAAAATGAGAGCACATTTGGTTGTGTGAATGCCGTATGCCATTAGATGAAGGGGGGGGGGATATAGTGGCATTCCTCCCGAGAGCCAGAGCTGCATTATAATTACAAAGCCGAGCATCTCTCTCCTTCCCCAGTGACCGACTGGTGGTCTCCGGCAACAACGGATATACGAAATGATTCCCCAGGTGTGTTGTCATTATTATCGCGGCTCTGAAGTGTCTGGCATATTATGGGGTAGCTGGCGGGTAGTAAGCACACCCGGATCTAGCGTCATCCGAATTCCTTGGCTTTCGGCACGACTCGATGTGGTTGCACGGGGCGCGCCTCACCACGTCATTTGTTCCCTCCATAGTGTTCCCGAAAGCTTTTTTTTTTTTTTAGTAGCTGCCAACCGAAGCGCACGAGCAAAGCAGGATCCTGATGCGGGCTGCACGTGCCTCCACCCGATTCGTAAAAATTTTAAAATTGGATTTTTTCCAATTTAAGTTGAAATCTGTAAATGGGAATACTGCTAACCACGTGTAGCAAAAGTTTAGAAAAAGCACAGAGACGAAGCGGATGTAACTTCTATACTTTGCTATACGTGTACGGCCTCTTAATGGAAAAGAATGGCTGCACAGCTCAGGCAAGCAGCAGGGTACTGTTTACTAACCCTAATGGATTCGCTCACCTTAATGTTAAGCCATGGTGAAAATGTGTCTGAGGATTGCCCACTTTGATTGAAAGATTTTAACGTAGGATGACGTTCCTCCATAACGGTCCTTCGGAAAGGAAAATTTCACACCCTAAAACTGTCCGTCCGTCCGTCCGTCCTCGCGAGTTATGATTTTGGCAGCTCGCCAAACCCAGTCTATCGCTTGGACAAGTTAAGCAGAAAATGTGTCTGAGGATTGCCCACTTGGATTTAAAGATTTTAACGTTGGATGACGTTCCTCCATAACGGTCCTTTGGAAAGGAAATTTTCACACGCTAAAACTGTCCGTCCGTCCGTCCGTCCTCGCGAGTTATAATTTTAGCAGCTCGCCAAACGCAGTCTATCGCTTGGACAAGTTAAGCAGAAAATGTGTTTGAGGATTGCCCACTTGGATTTAAAGATTTTAACGTTGGATGACGTTCCTCCATAACGGTCCTTTGGAAAGGAAATTTTCACACGCTAAAACTGTCCGTCCGTCCGTCCGTGTAAGTTATGAGTTTGGCAGCGCACCAAACCTAGTCTATCGTTTGGACAAGTTAAGCAGAAAAGTACCAAGAGGCGTCAAAATTCTGGCATCCATATATATATATATATATATATATATACATACATACGTACATATATATATAGATACACATATACATACAAAAGAGATAAGCAACGATAAGTAATCCTGCATTAATAACACGCGGTAGTTTCGTTAGAAGAGACTACCTGAATTTTTTTTAAATTGTACTCCGTACTAGAGAACGAAATTTTACACCTTGGGGTACTTTTTTTAATGCAAATAATATTTTAAAATTTAAATTATTCGGGTGGAAAACTCCGCTATATTGTGTTTTAAACGCTCCTCAATTCCTTTGGTAGGCGACATTTCTAAAATGAATCCTCTTGCAAGGTGCAGTAAAGTTCGGTGTGACGGAGAATGGCAATATACCAGAGTCTGCAGTTGTCTGGCGTGGGGTGTGTTCATATATAAGCAAGATTTAAAGTAAAAACACAAAGTTTATTCAGAACCTTAATAAACGTTAAAAATATTAAAATCAATCAAAAAAAACTAACTTTCAACAAACTCGCTCCAGGAGCGTTAAACCTATAAACTTAGAACATTTGTATAACCAAAATAATCTCACACAGAGAGCTCTAACACACGAATCTCGCTAGCTCGTGAGTCCGACTGTGTGTGCTACCAGGGAGACCTTTGCGCTAACTCGAGCGGTATTTATACAAGCAAGTGAGATAAAATTAACATATATTTGTACAAAATACACTGAAAAGGAAAAACAGTAAACCATGGAGGAAACAAATGAAAAACCCCATTTCTCAGATGCATGACGTCAATGTTGCCGTAACGCCATTAGCTGTTGGGTAACAAGTGCTATGTCAGTCTAAAACGACAGCATGAATGTCGGAAAGTAATACAAATAAACTAAGTCTTATAAACTGAAGTTTAGATAGACCTTTTAGGGTTCATTTGCCTAACATTCGGGCTATCTGAAAATGCATTTTTATTGGATTATCGGCATTTATGTAGCTGTCAATAGTGGACACATTTTCTCCATAGGTTAACACCGAGGTGAGCGAATCCAATAGGGTTAGTACACAGCAGCCTTAAGGCTGCTATGTAAGTAGTCCTATCGGAATCACTCAACTCTGTGTTAATCTATGGAGAAAGTCGACCATCGTTCGAAAATCCTCCTCCTTAGGTTAACTTTGGGCTAAGCGAATTGAGTAGGGACGAGGCTTTTAGCCTGATCTTTGTTTATCCTAAAAGTAGTGAATCGTGTAAAAAAACCAAGAGCTAAGCCTATTATGTAACACGTTCAAGTGGTGTATTCGGGCCTATTATTTCGCTGGAAATTCATCCATCGTTATTGGATAATCGGCAGAATAAACAGTGTAGTTAAGGAGCGTTTTGCCAAATAGACCGGAATAAAGTCGGGTAATTAGGAAGTGTTGAAGAGTTAAGAGCGTGAGATTTATTTACCGGCAACGCTTTAAAAGTTTTTACGGCACAATATTCAGTGGCCTGTTATACGTAATTATCCTTTATACAATGAAGTGTTTATTGCTAGCTGAATCGATAAATTAAAAACTGAATTTTAAAAAAAGTACTTTGCTTTGCATGTATTTAACACACATCTTTTGAATTCAAATAACATGTCGTAAAGGTATTGCAGTTGTCAGTAAAATATTACTTAGATATTCATTATTACAATGTGCATGTAGCAGACCCTATTATTCTGTCATAATTTGCTCGACGTGATTTCTAAACTGAGAAAATACTTTACTTCTCTCACATCTCAGTAAACACCTCCATGGATTTAAAAGAATTTCCTTAACGCTTTTTTATAGTTAAATGTACCCACAGCTTTTGGGGAAAACCAACTCAGATGTAACGCTTACATTCTGCAGAAGTTTCCCTCCTGCAGGTAGAAACCTTCATAAACAGAAAAAGGAAATTAAAAATGCCGAAATTTACGTAATTATTCGGGAAGGCTATGGTAGCAATCTGACAAAAATATAGTGTTCGGGTTACATGTAGATATTTCGAAGTTATGACAAAAACTGCTCCATCGTTGAGAAGATTATGCTCTAAGTGACGTAAATAATATGTCGATTAACTGTTCCTGTTATATCTTTTCTCTTGCCCACTGTTACATCCCACTGTTACATAAGAACCCTTAGATATTTCCAAAAATAAAGCTTAATAAGCTGTGTGTCCATCCGGCTGCGAAATGCCAACTAGTTTACCTCTCTCTGAACAAGAATGTATTCTAGAATATATCTAAGTTAATGCATGGATAATCATTATGAGAAAAATTCTTGGCCACCCAATCCCTCGGACAATACAATGCTCTGGTTTTGTTGAAAGCACTATGGTCATTTTTTGCTACACGAGACAATTTTCTGAATATTATGAATTAGTGTAATCCCTTCAAGTTCGCTAATGTAAGCCTCTTAAGTAATGGGTGTATTTGGTTCGAATTTCGGCAAGAAATAGGGAAAGAAATATGTATCTCTTTTGTCCTAAAAAGTGATATTTTAACGTAAGATTACGTTCCTCCTTAACGGTCCTCCGGAAAGCAAACTTTCAGATGTTCTGCGTCCTAAGTTTTAATTGTGGCAGAGCGACAAACTCAGTCTGTATCGCTTGGGCAAGCAGTAAACAGTTAAACTGAAAAGTATCAAAATGCGTCAAAATTTTGACATGCACACACACACACACATATATATATATGCATATGTACATATATATATATATATGTATATACACACAAGGTGAAGAAAAACAACAGTATATATGTATATATATATATATATATATATATATATATATATATATATATATATATATATATATATATGCATACGTACATATATATATACATACATATATACATACAAAAGAGATAAGCAACGATAAGTAATACTACGCTAATCACCCGCGGTAGTTTCGTTAGAAGAGACAAACTGAAATTTTTCTATTTTTTAGTCTTTGGGGGTGTTAAAGAGTTTAGAGTTCGAAGCGATCCAGTTCCCATACGCTCCCATCTGTGCCGAAGATCGTAGGCCTATTTCATTTGATTTAATTGAGCATATACAATTGGAAGGGTGGTTATCTTGTGCTTACATGCTTGCAATACCAATAATACCATCCTTTGAAAGATTCTCTCCCATTAAGGATTCTAAATGTAACCATGTATTATTTAATAATTTATTCTGCTAATATGTTTCCGATGCGAGCATGATTCATGTCAATATCATTGACCATACAAGTCCCACATTTGAGTGAATGCTGAAAATTTCAAGTAATTAAACGCTTTTGTACAATGAAACTAGAAGCCCGCATAAAAATAAGTTGTTTCATGTTTATAGATATCATATGAAGGCCTTATTTAAATAGTGGGCCAACTCCATTTTCTTCACTTTGAGATACAGAGCCTAAAAGTCTAATGCGTGCTGAGAAATGACTGCTAAAGTTTGATTTGTAATGCGCTCTGTTGGCAGCAGAAATAAGCTGGAGGTGTACCAGTTTAAAAATAAGATAGAAATTACTTGTATGGACATGAATAACAGTGGTCCAACTCCCCTTTTTTAAAAAGTTGGGTTGGACCACTATTCAAATAAGGCCTTTGTAATATATTAGGATGAATAAATAGTGACTGATAAATTAAGTAACAAAGAGATCGGAGAAATGCTGTACCACTCCAGGAAACTATTTAAAACATGATACTTAAATTAAACGGATGTATACTGTATTATACTTCAGTTGTTTAATGTAAAGCAATATGATATTATTTATTTGTTGTGAAACAGAATTTCCTGCTTAAATTCCCATCCGAAGTAGTCTTTTATTTTCATTTTTTCATATAATTTATTCATATTTGATAACATTCTTTTAGAACTCAAATTTTCTCGCCATTATTCTTATTTATATAACATGCATTAATACAAAATAAACCGCTATTAAAATCTCCTTTACAGAATAAGAAATTATCAAATTCATTTCAGACGACGGTTTTTAGTTCCCTCCACAGATGGCAGCACTAACGAGTGAATTAATCCTCTTGAATCAATTAAGTTTACACATTTCACACACAGATGGCAGCACTACAGTTATCAAATTGTTTGAAACAATATTAACATCGGATTTAACTCGATCAGTAGAATTTATCTGGTTGTACCATAAAAGAGGTAGTTGTTTAGCAAAATTTAAAAAAAAAAAGACGTAGTGTGAAAGTTAAAGCAAGAAATATTAATGGAATTAGAAACGTACAAATTCAACAATTGTTTAGCAGTTAATGAAGTAAATTTCTTTGGTATTCATTCTTATATAATTTTAATTCTTTATCAAATATTTACATTTTTTATTTCTATGGAAGATTTGTTTTGCATGATATTTAATCTCCCAGATGTTATTTGATTTTAAACAAACTTTGGAATCTTCAAATAATCAAATTTCTGCTAACAGAAATATATAACAGGTAAGAAGAATTTAGTTACCTAATAATACAAGATCATGGGTATACTTTAGACCAAAATGAAGTGCTAAAAAGATTTCATCGATCCAAATTCTTAATCACTTTGGTTTCAATTTCACATAATACTCATACTTAATTTCGCGTAAAATGTGCTTCTCATTTTTAGTTTTACTCATTATTTAGTAAAAATGATAATTAGCAGAGAATTCCTGTCAGGTCAAAATTTTATTCAACTAATATAAAGCATAAAAAGGATGTCCTTACAAAATTCTTTCTATTACTTCACTTTATTCACACACTTTTAATGATTAATTATTCAATGGTGTTTTATTATTAAATTTACAGATCATATTTTCTCATTATACTCATACAATGAGTTTAATTATCATTATTTGAATAACTTAGTTTTCACTTTTAAAAAATGTATAGATAATAAAGCAAGAAATTATATGTATTACTTCTCATCCATGAAAGGCTTAAAATAGCTTTTACCTGAAAGTAAATATAGAAACAAACTTTGAATTTCTTTCTAGCAAATAAAATTATGAATAGTTTTAACACAACTATACAGTTATATATCATATACTGACATATGTCGTTTACTAATTAAATTAATAAGTAATCAGGAACAGATACGTACGGCAGAAAATAATTAGTAACCATTGCAGAAAATCAGTTATTGGACATGTAGTTATTTCATTTTGATGATGTATATAAATAAAATGGTTAAATGTATTTTAAGTAAGATGTTTCGCTTCTATTTTTATTATTACCTTGCATGTAATGTAGAAATGTTAAGTAGAAATAGTTTTACCTAAGATATACACTGTCTATTGCATCACAAGTTCAATAATAATCATCGTGAAAGAATTTAAACTAAACGATTTCTATTTCATAATGTAAGTTTCATAACATTACTTTTAATTTTAATAGAAAAATTTATAGAGTTTAAACTGTCTGTAGGGTAATTCGGATGAATTTTTAAATTACTTGATTAAAAAAGATTGCAAAATATGTAAAACAGGTATTCCAAGTTATTAGTTTATCTTAACGTCTATAGATGGCAGCACTACAGTAGTCTGCTAGTTTCTAGGCTGGAGCTAAGAATAATCCTTAATATCAAGTAGACATCAACGGTCTTTTCTTTTTACTGCTTTTTTGACGAAATCAAAAAAATGTCATGGTATCTGACACTTTTTTACTTTCCCTTTAAAATTCTAATTCCCTAATGGATAATTAGCTGATTTTACTACAGTTTTTAGACACCCAAACAATGTTATCGAAGGAATATAACCACTAAGGAATAAAAGCTCTATTTTTTTGAAAAATTATTGTTTTTTCAGGTCAGTTACTTTACCCCAAATATTCGGAAATGATAAAGATATTTTTGTTTCAATGAAATAACTTAATGAAAAGAAAAAGAAAACACACAATTTTTTCTCTTAAATTCCTTAATATAAAACGGTTATTACTATGTTCAATGAAAAAAAAAACTTATGGTTAAGTTAAGAAGACCATCATGCAACTTATGACACAATTGAGATTAGAAATTACAATTTCAGCTCGATACCAGCTATCGAAATTACAAAATAAATCTGGCTTTTACGACGACGGACTCAAATACTCTGGAGGTTCAAAAAAAGGTTCAAGATTAAAATATTTTCGCATTGTATTGTATGAGCTGAATCCTTCAACAATACTTCAGTTTTATTTGAGTTGAATACTATGTCATAAAATATTTACTTTTTTCCCTGATCGTCGGCTTGCATTTTAAGTTTTTTTTCCAAAAGACACAAACCAAGATGTACGGGAAGAAATTACAGATTTCAAAAATTTTTATTTTCAGTATATTTTTTTCTATTTAATGTTCTTGTTTCAACTTGAAAATTTGAGCTCCAATCATATCAGAACTATTAAAATTAAAGACTAGGATTTGCAATCTTCATTCAATGGAAAATATAGATAAGTTTAGAAAATATGTCTTCCTTAGTAATTGGGTAAAAACCTTCTTTGGGAGAGGAATTTCTCGAAAAAGCATATCTTTTCCCATAAAATCAATTTCTTAGCAAACGCAAATGCCAAACAATTTATTAAAATTTCGTTCTCAACTCACTTGGGATTTTTCAGCACATGAATTGAGCCAGTATCTACAAGTGTTAGGCCGAGTACTCTGGCTTCTGTTCTGTAAATCAGTGTCCATCTCAGAACATGAAAACATTCAGTTATGGTGGAAGTTCCTTAAAGTTGTCCTACAACTGTTACGGTGAATATCCTGAAAAAATTAAGTCAATAAATATTTAATAAATATTAAAATATTCAAGTTAATTTAAATTAACATTTAAAATGAATATATATATATATATATATATATAGATAGATAGATAGATAGATAGATAGATAAATGGTGAAACTTCTTTATGGGGGTCAATCATGGTTCCGAAAAAAAGTGGCTGTTTTGAGGGGTGGCCGTCGAATAGAGGTTTCTTCTATAACATTGACTCTATGGAGTCTTAATAATCGGTCCTGAACAAACCATGGCCGTTTGGCGAGGTGGCCGGCTAGAGAGGTTTCAATATATATATATATATATATATATATATATATATATATACACACATACATATATATATATATATATATATATATATATATATATATATATATATATATATACAGAGGCTGTTCGCACATTTTTTAGACGATTTTGGTAAGCGGTAATAAAAAATCGTTTGCTGTAAAAGAAATAATTGCAATTGTACTATGTTTTTAAAAGTCAAAATTATACTCTGCGGCTTGAAAGTTTTGTTTTTATTCAAAATGGTGTTTTTAACAAATCATTGGTTCGAAGGCTACATTTATGCTCTTTCCGAAGAGAAATATGCATACTCCGTTATCCAAAAACGATGTGAGAGTCATGGTTTTGTGATATCTAAAGCGTCGATAGGTAATATCGCCAACAAGAAAGGAAAAAAACGTCAAATTGGAGCCTCAAGTGGAACAAAAATTCCAAACAAGTATCCAAGGAAAAAACGGACATCTTCGACTATTGCAAAGGTACTTTGTTTAATGTTAAAAGAAAATCCCCCTAGTCAAAGGACAGTTTCAAAATCATTAAAATGTTCGGTGTCCACTGTAAACAAAATGATAAACGTTGATTTAAATCTTAAGAAAGCGAAAAAACGCAATGTGCATCGTCTTCTTCCAAATCATATCGCTGAACGCAGGACACGCTGCAGAATTCTATATGAGAAACACTTATCCAAAGAAAAATGGAAAACAATTGTCACAATAGATGAATCATGGGTGTATTTAAATGATTGCAACAAAAAAAGAGCCATTTATTATCATAAAAGGGGAGAAAAAAATTTAAGTACATGGTTCAAAGAATCATAAGAAAGTTTTTCTAAGGGATTCATGATTGTTGCTGGTTTTTCTTATAATGGCAAGTTAAAAATAAAGAGAGTGGAAAAAAAATGTCAAGATTAACTCCAAATACTATCAGGAACATATTTTATCGCCAATTTTTCTGAATGAAATACCATCGCTTTACCCACAGTGCCATCAATCTGTGAGACTCCATCAGGACAAAGCTAGCAGTCACACATCAAAATCCACTGTAAATTTCCTAAAAGAAATGGAACAAAAAACTGGTATCAAGGCCATACCCTTCACTGATATCCCTACTAAATCTCCTGATGTATCACCTATGGATTTTTGTGCTTTCGGACTTTTAAAATCTGCATTATCCAAACATCGTCCCAAAACCCTTACAGGACTCTGGAAAGCTGTTCAGGAGGAATGGGATAGAATACCTCTTCTGACACTTCAAAAGGCATTATTATCCTTGAAATTGCGGTGTCGAAAGATAGTTCAGAATAAGGGATGTCAAATAGAACATTTAAAACACAAGAATTTTATGTAATTTAGTTTTGTGAATACAATATACACCGTCTAAAAAATGCTTGAACAGCCTCTGTATATATACATACATACATACAGTGGCTTCCAAAAGGCTCCCAAAAGTACACTTACGATTTTCAATGAAATAGTGGTCTATCCATTGATTAAAATGAATATTTCAGAATGGGTATTTAATAATAAGATCTATAATCTATTCTTAACAAAACTACAGGAAATATTTTGAAAACATAGTAAAACTTTATTTTTAAGAAACCAATAATCCAAAAGTAACAAAAACTTTATCTCACAAAAGTCATCGTACGCTTGTAAAAAATCTCTACATATTAGTAAATATTCTAATTTTTCGTTAAATTAATATTTAGTAGGATATCCTTTAGCATCTACAACA
Organism: Dolomedes plantarius; assembly: GCA_907164885.2. NCBI lineage: Eukaryota > Metazoa > Arthropoda > Arachnida > Araneae > Dolomedidae > Dolomedes > Dolomedes plantarius. Next base: position 218,715,196 of record OU015491.1, read on the forward strand.
GCTTTTAAATGTCTGGGAATAGATTGCTTTAGTTTTTTTGCAATTTTTGCATCAATTTTCATCCATTCTTCCATCATAATTGTTTTTAGTTCGCTTTTCATGTGAATGTCGTGTTTTCGTACTCGAACCTCCAGTTCTCTCCAAATATGTTCTATTGGATTTAAATCTGATGACTGAAGTGGTGTTTTCAAAACTTGTGGACAATTATAGAGGTACTAGATGCGAACGTTGAGAGACGTGTGCTTAGGATCGTTATCTTGATAAAAAACAAAGTTGTTTTCAATGCCCAAATTTTGGGCTGATAATTTGAAATTGTCTCTTAAAATATTTATAAAAACAGCATGATTCATTATGCCATCAATAAATACCAAATTTCCTAGTCCTGATGCTGACATGCACCCCCACACAAGGATACCTCCACCGGCATGCTTAACTATTCCTACTAAGTTCTCCTCATTTTTTTCTTCTCCATACAATTATGCGCCCATCAGCACCAAAAATGTTCATCGGCAAATAAGACATTATTCCAATAGGTTTGGGGCTTATTTATCAATGATAGTGCGAAGGGAAGCCTAAACTTTCAGTTTTTCTCACTCACAAAAAATTTTCTATGGGCAGAACGCCCATGTAATCCAGCTGTTCTGAGAACTCGTCAAAACATTTCAGGTGAAATTGAAGTAGAAAATGTTTCATTGAATTCTGCAGAAACTTTTACAGCACTCAAACGTGAATTATTCACAAATTTTCTAATTATAAATCTTTGATCACGTTTTGTTAACTTTGCCGGACGGCCTTTTCTTACCTTGTTTTCGATCCAATTTTCTTCTTTAAAGCGTTTTTTTCACATACTGCACAGTAGAATGGGATAAATTAAGTAATTTAGCAATATTCCGAACTGATTTACCACTACTATGATGAAAAATAATCAATTTTCGAATGGTGTTGTTGTTTCTTTACGACTTCGAGACATTTTTAAATAATAAATAGAATATTGCGGAGTAGGCAAGCAAAAATTAAAGCCAAACGATATTTTAAATGCCACCAGAATTCAAAAATAAAAATAAAGTGCCAGACAATAATTTTACTTATGAATTTATCCGAAAATATTTCAGTGTACGATTACTTTTGTGAGATAAAGTTTTTGTTACATTTTTTACTGGATTCTTTTACTATGTTTTCAAAATATTTCATGTAGTTTTGTTAAGAATAGATTATAGATCATATTATTAAATACCCATTCTGAAATATTCATTTTAATTAATGGATAGACCCCTATTTCATTGAAATTCGCAAGTGTACGAACACTTTTGGGAGCCACTGTATATATATATATATATATATATATGTGTGTGTGTGTGTGTGTGTGTGTGTGTGTGTGTGTGTGTGTGTGTATTAGTTATTTAAAATTTTTTTCAGTGATTTAAGATTGCAGTTCCTGTTTTTCTAAGCACGGCAGAACGGCTGGGTTGAAACAGGATCTAAAACGCCAAGAGTGAGGTGCGTCCCTCGGGCGCCAGCGAAGAACCAGGGCTTCCAGTTGCCATCCTTTCGAATAACTCGCCGTCACGAACGTCACGGGAGTGTCGGGAAAAGGTGTCATTCCTTCGCTAAGGGGCTGCCGAGGGTCTTTTTCACACATATGGCTCGTGGGGGGAAAGTTATTTGGAACTCCTCCATATGCAGTAGAGCGTCATTTATTCGTTGTTGTCGGAGCAGATGAAAACAAAAATAACTAGAACTATTTCAATAAAACCTTTAATGTGATCAACAAAAGATTAAATTATTTTTTTTTAACATAAGAAAAATCTTGGAGCAGGTATGCAATCCGATGCCTTCAAAACGTGTTGTTTTTTCGGGTATCGTTGGAAGTTCCTGGGTTTGAAGGTTATTCCCGGTAGCCGTTTGACATATGTTAAATCGACTTTGTTCGGTACGTTTCAGAGGCGCCCGACGAGAACAGGGTTTTTTGACTCGTCTCTTAGGGCCTGTTCACATAGAATCCGTCAGCGTCAACGTTACTCGCATTGACAAATTTTAAACGAATCACAGACCTTAACAATTTCGTTTGCTAACCGTTTGGAGGTTTGTAATTGGTGAAATATATTTCAATACGAGTAACGCTGATGCTGACGCCTGGATTCTGTGTGAAGAGGCCCTTAGTGTTTCTGAGGTAGAGGATAGTACAAGGTTCTCTCGGATATGAATGGGCCTCGCTGGCGTTGCCACTTTAAACGTTTATTCGGGTAACAGGGGAAATCCCGGGGTTGTTTGGACAAAGTGCAAAGTAGTAAAATAGGTTGCAATGTCTTGCCTCGTCCTGTTTTTCTCCTTCATTTATATATATATATATATATATATATATATATATATATATATATATATATATATATATATATATATATATATATATATATATATATATATATATATATATATTCCAATGTGGCAGTCCCTTGTTCCGTGCCCCCCACGTTTTCCGTAGGTTGCTTTATTATGGAAGCACCAAGTAGGAGAACCAACACTTCTTCTTCCAGAGGGGACAGCGCCGGATCGTCCATGCCATAGATGGGATTCTAACCTGGGTCCCCGCGTTGAGAGCTCGCAGGGCATACCACCATACTAAGATTAAATGCTGAACCCTTTCTCCAGTGTTTATAACCGAGCTATTTCAATCCGAATGCTTTGTCAGGAAATAACGCGTTTGTCGTGAAATAACTCGGGTGTCCAATAAGCATTTGTTATTCAATAATAACCCCGGATATTGAAGCATGGCTTAAAATCACTACAAAAACGAATCATCAGAACACAAGAGTTTACAATAGATAATTACCATTAACTGCTTGAAACACATTACCAACACACGCCGGTTCTACAATAGTTCCTTTTTTATGACCGTCTTTTATGGTCAAGACACCGATTTAGAAAGAAATTTTTCAAGGATTCATTGTTTCCTCATCTCCAGTCAGATTTCTCTCATGAAAGGAACATAAAGAGTTCATTATAAGCACTTAAACACTGCGACTCTTTGCAAGTTGCTGGAGGCAGACGGACCCCTAAACGTTGCCACTTGCTCGTTTAGAAAATTGCGAACGAAAACGTTGTAATAAAACTCGATCTCCATTCGTCACAGCTCAATTGCCCGTCGTTCAAGGTCAAAGACCGAGGCTTTTGTCTCGGGGTTTTCTTAGCACTTCGATTTGGAACTTTATTGTCTTTTCCCTCATCATTCGGGAAGCGATGAAAAGGAGTTCAGACACTTCCGCCTCGGCTTTAATGAGTTGGTCGAGTTGAGTTGTCTCCGTAACGGTTTCACTGTGTTCATGTGCGTTCAATACATCATTGTCTGTGTTGAATCTGTTACGGGGGTGAGAATGCGTGGAATACAGGGATGAAAAATTATGTGGGTGAAGACAAACGATGGCTTTAGACATTGATGGCCGCTCAATGGACTACTTCAGAGGTTAGTGGAGGAGAAAATATTAATAAACGAACCATTAGCATATAAATAAGCTTTGTTAATTCCCAGCATGCATAGCTCTAGATTGAATTGTCTTCGTCTGATAATGTATTAAATCCGCGGTGTCGAAAGATATGATTTAACTCTCGTGGGACATTGTGACGCTCGCCATTAATCCAATAATTAGCCCAATCTCTACAGTGATGCCTTATATTATTTTCGGACACATATTATGTAAAACAGAATTAATACTGTTATCCGGCAAAAGGATACTGTGAGTTCTGGTGGTATAGCATTGTAAGGCCAAGAAAGTGCCAGATCCGTTTTTGATTAATATAATTGCAACGATTTACGGGATACCTTAATGTAAGACAGAAATTTAATGTCAGGGGATACCTGACTAAGCTTGTTGTTTCTGGCACCTCTTTATTGACTAGGCAGTCTTAGGTTCGATAATCAGGCCAAAAGGAAATTTTCACATAAAAAGAAGTTATGATCGTAACTGACGTAATGCTGTGAAGCAGGCATTTCTCCCTCGTAATTAATATATATATATATATATATATATATGTGTGTGTATATGTGTGTGTGTGTATGTGTATGTGTGTGTATGTGTGTGTATGTCTGTATGTGTATATATATATATATATATATATATATATATATATATATATATATATATATATATATATAATATTACAAAAGATCAAAATTTAATAAAGAAAAAAAAAGAAAAAGGAAAAAATGTGGAGCAATGTCTAAAAATGGCCAGACAGGGGTTGCGACCTGTCTTACCCCGGTTAAACTAGTTTCAAATGCCAGGCAAACACTCCCGGTAGCCAGGACATCGCACAACCATACATACTACTCAATTGGAATACAAATGAAACAAAATAGAGAAAGAACACTGGAAATATAATATAATACAGCTAGTTTTTTAAAAAATAATAATCAACACAACTAAAACATACACTATTACATACCACTTTTGATACTGGAAATATAATATAATACAGCTAGTTTTTTAAAAAATAATAATCAACACAACTAAAACATACACTATTACATACCAGTGTCTTTCTGATGTGGTCATAAACGCATTTTTTATTCGCTCCACCTCCACTAATCCTTACCTTAGTAAAATTTCCCTGATAAAGTCATGGAGAAATAACTGGAAACACTATATCGAGGCCCAAATACGTTGCAAAAATAAAAAGGAATAAATACACAACATCATAAAAATAAAACCAACAGTTTAAAAGCTGTTGACTATTTTTATTCAGTGAAAAACGACTTCATTTGGAAAGGAACTGGCCAGCCATAATATTCCCACGGCGAGAACAACCCTTTGACGAAATTTCAGAGGCGTACGCGACCTTCTCTTTGGACACATGCCGCCCAGAGGACTGCCATTATCCGAGAGCGCGCGTGAGAATTTATTTCATTTGGCCCATTTGTATCTTTAAGGTATAATTCATTTCCCAGATAATTCTGCTTTCATCTTTTTCTCCAATAAAAAACTATGGGATTTTCGTACCTCATGGATACGTCTCACAGCTGAATGGCATTTCAAATGCACGGGCACTTCCGAACGGGCCGGGCCTCATTTTCAAGGGAATCTGCAAGGCGCATTTCTTTAAATTAGGATCTATATTTAGAGTACACCGAAGCATATCGATGAATGGGTAAAACCGATGAGAGAGAGACCACGGCTAATTATGTCACAAGCGTTAAAAACATCAGAAATTAAAAAGCAGTCAGAAAAAATTTTTTAAAAACGCGCGGCACAGTAGTTAAAAACATTGAAAATTAAAAAAAAGAATATATAAATTACGTCAAAAGCGTTAAATTTATTAGAAATTTAAAAAATAGTTATCTAATTATATAATTTACGTCTCGAACGTTAGAATCCGTTGAAATTAATAAATAGTCAGTCGGCAAAATATATAAATGACATCAGTAAAAACATGAAAAAAAAAATAAAAAATTTAAAAATAGTCCACAAAATTTATTAATGACGTCCCAAACGTTATAAAGCTTAAAAATGAAAAACAGTCTGTAAAATAAAAAAAAATTAAAATGCACTCAAAATATCAATAAAATATTTACATTTTTCTTAAACCTTTAAAAAAAATCCTAATTTCCATTAATTTTATGGCGCTGCCCCCAGCTGCCACACATTGGACTTCAAATCCCGAATACGGCTTGGTCGTTTTTGTGTCGTACCCCTCATAGGGAGCGATGCTGGCTCACTTCAAATTAAATACAACTGAGTGCTTTCATAATAAAGTAGCCAGCAAAATAGCGGTGAATAACAAAAGATAAATGTCTAACAGCAAGTGCCTCCGCATTAGACTAAAAGAAAAAAAATTATCTCGAATCTAAACAACTCATAAAACTAGCCCACGACATATATAAAGAAACTAGCTGAAAACCCTCACTTTGCTACGGAGTACATTCAAATTAAATACAACGGTCAATGTATACAATTAATGCCAAAAAAATAAATATATATATTTATAATAAATACGACGATCAATGTATACAATTGATGTAATATATATATATATATATATATATATATATATATATATATATATATATATATATATATATATATATATATATATATATATATATATATATATATATATATATATATATATATATATATATTAAAAAATCGTAAGGGATATTTATTTTTTTTTTGATAATATCCAATCGTCTGCTGCATTAGAAAGAAAAAACAATTTTTTTTGTCTATTTAGTTGTTATGCACGTGACGATAAATTTATTTAAAGTACCAGAAAAGGAAATCCCGTGATCAGCATTTAATAAATTAAATTCTAGAAATTAATCTTTAAATATTCACCAAAAATCAGGAAATGGAGGTAAAAATTCGAAAAAGATTTCATTTTAAAGGAATATTTATGATCTTTCTCGTGATATAAATTTTATAACCCTCAGATTATTATTTTAAATGCAAACTTAAAAAGGGTTACAAAAACAGCTTAAAAATTTAATTTAAGAAAATCTAAGAAGAATTTTTCAAAAATCTTTCTTAGTGCACCCCTACACCATAAGAAGAATTGCCATGCAAAACTTCAGCCCTTTAGGTCCAGCGGTTTGGTCTATGCGTTGTATGTCAGTGAGTCAGTCAGTTGCGGAACTGTTTTATATATATAGATAAATATAGAGGATTTTTAAATAACGCTGTCACGTCACAATATTCCTTTCTCTGTCTTCAGAGCCGTTTCTTTGAAGGGGATGAATTGTAACCACTCTTGGTACTGCACCCCAGGACATCACATAAGTTCAGGCATGAAAAGTCCCTGTGCTGACACGCTAAGCAGTCTGGAGGTCATCTCCGTAGTGGACACATCAGGCTGTCCAGTTTATTTTTCCAGGCAATACGGAGCGAGAGCGTCACCTCTCAGTGTTCGATGTAAGGATTCTCTGCTAGAAAATGACGGCCAACACGGAACAGCGAAGACTGGTTAATAATCGTTATGACTTTCCGGCCATTCGCTGACCTGGTTATGCTGCAACGCTGAAGGAAATCGATATAGTATATGTTGGTAAGGACGAAAGGAAGTGGGATATCTTATTGACAGGGGAAATTGTCCATATGTACGCTATATTCGAAGCAGTGGCGCACCCAGGGGGGGGAGGGGCCCTGCCCCCCCCCCCAAAGAAATAGAAATTGCATTTTTGCATTATAAATATTTTTGTCTTTTCATCTCGCCCCCCCCCATGCATTATAAATATTTTTATCCCTTCATGTCGGTCCCCCCCCCCCAAGAAAAAATCCTGGGTGCGCCACTGATTCGAAGAGGAATATCCTTGTGAACGGATATGGACTGAACAGGATGTTGGGAGGAATCTCCTCGCAGTACAGTTTTCTATTGTGGCCCGGGGCACTCGATTAGTTAACGAGTCGGGATCCGATACGTATAGGGTTCTCAGATCGAATCTCGACAAGAGGCCTTCGTGTCTACGCCGGGTATGGACACGTTAAATATGTAAGCTGGAACATCCCCGAGTCTGGTTTGTAGCATAAGAGCCCTCCCCCCCCCCCTCAAATGTTGCCTCTAGAAGTGCCTAGTCTAAATCAGTGGTTCTCAACCGGTGGTCCGCGAGAGTCTCGGGAGTGGTCCGGCCCCACATATAAAAAACTTGCCAGATAAATGGGGATTTTGAAAGCAATGTTCATTGAACTAGATGTTCATCCTATAACTATCAGTTGTTGCATTAAAATTTCTTAAAAGATTAACATAATTATTTTAGTACTAGAATATGATACATTAGAATGTGAGTACGTTAATCCTGTATCCCTTTTGCCTGGGGGATATTGTATACCTCTCATGCCCACCCGGTAGGCCCCCCCCTCAAGTCGGTGTGTGGGGGGGGAGGGGTGTCCGCACATGGTTCATTTTCTGGCTTAGTGGTCCGCAGACTTCTACGGGTGGGGAACCACTGGTCTAAATTGAGGTGGCACCAGACGAAGATGTTGTTGTTTCTTCTAACGAGGCAAGCACATTCACCTATACAGGGCCCCAAGTAAAACCAACCAACCAACTTTCGGGCTGAATAAGCGATTGTCGAATGGCAATGTACCTGCCACGTTCTGTTATAAGAAGAAGAAAGTTTTCTCCTGCTACTAAAACTGAGGTTCCGAGGTTTTAACTCTTCCACCACGGATTCAAATAATTAGGTAAAATCTGGGAAAAGACACGTGCCGAACTCTCATTTCTGTGATATTAGGGTATGATCTTTCCACTGGGTCATTTCTTGTACTTTTTACACCCTTCGTGCCTAAAAAGCACCGCCTAGCGGGATAAGCCGCAATCGAAACAAATCGTTCTTTTCCTCTGGTGATTCCGCGTATCTTCACGACTCGCCCGATTGTTCTCGGACTGGCTGGTAGCGTACCTGTCTATATATGGACACGAAAGTGCTGCATTATGTGTGTAGCGTGCATTTAAAATAATTCACAATTCTGCTCATCGAACTCATCGAAGGGTGCTCCGGAGTCACGACATGTCCGTAATGCGATTACACGACCGGACAATGCACACCCGATCGGGCAGCTGTTAAAAATATATCAATTTGCAATACGAAGTGATAAAAGTCGGCATTGTCTGTCGGCGGTCGTGATTCCCAGAAAACCTGAGCTGAATAGGGTCGGAAGCATCACTTATACAACACATGCAGTTTACTAATGTTAGTTACTCCTTTAAGCTATTCTTGGAAGTCTTTGATAAACTGATTCAGCGGAACTTTTTTTAAATTTTAGATGTATGGAATACAAGCTCGTGTATGGCCCAGCATACCACTTAATGAGTTATATAATTATAGTGTAAGCCTGATGTGTAAGTACGTAGGGTCAGGCAGGGTAATTGTAAATTCAGGGTAATTCTAAGCAGATAGAAAAATTTCTTTTTGGAGACAGAAAATACAGTAAAACTTCGTTTATCCGGACTAACTGGGACCATAGGCAGTCCGGATAATCGAAAATCCGGATAATCCGGGTAATAAGCAAAAAAATCAGTCCTTAACTAAGCAGACTTACCGTTCATTTCGATAAAAAAATTATGTTTTATAACAAAATTACATAGTATTGTTTACAAAACATTAAAAAATATAAAAATAACTTTTCACATCATTTCTTAACAAAGGATTGGTAAGTCCAGTAAAGCTTTCTTAAACTCAACAAAAAAGCATTTTATTACCATAATTTATTGTACAATATATGCAGGAACTGTGAATTGAATCAAACTAAAAAGCGAATATCTGGCGTACTTGTAGTTACGTTCTTGCTATCATAGCTAAAAATTATTATCTAATGGGAACAATAAATAAGAAAAGTCTTCAAATCTGACCCGGATTATCCAGAGATCCGGATCAACGAAGGCCGGATAAACAAGGTTTAAATGTATAGGTAAAATTGTCATTACATCATCTCTTTAACTTCCCTCCATAACTGTAGGGCGTTATTGGAATTCTAGATGGAGGTTATTTGTTAATATTTGTGACTGAAGTTTCTGTGTAAAAAAAGTTTGATAAATGATTTTGCAAGGCTTGGAGAAATTCTTATTTTCAGAACAAATGCAGCTAATACTGAACAAAAACAATATCAAGGTAAATACAGCATTCTCTATTAACTAGTTAAAGTGTTATGTAAAGGTATTCCCAAGATAGGGTCAAGCTAGAGTCCATTTACAATGAACCCGCAAAGTTTTCTGAATGGGGTAAATGTAAATATGATTTTCAGGTAGTTGTGAATGTTGTTATTTAATAAACAATTTACCTAATAAATAGCACCATATTATAATTCAATATTAAGAAAAGGCAATAACTAGTACTATAAGGGAGTTTTGATAAATCTGGACCATCTTACTCCGAAGATGATGTAAAAAGAACAGCTCGGAATGTAGAAAATCAAAAAAGGAACTTACTCGCAAGCCTCCCGACGTTATGGAGTGCCTGGAAGTGTTATTTTTCATCGAACTAAAGGTAGAAAAGTTCTATTGATAGATTAGACGCAGGCTGTCCTACAGCATTATCGTATCAAGATAAAATAGCTAGTGAAGATAGTGGACCATGCCTGCCCGAGACATGGTGTAGACTTGGTTGGTATACTGCATTAAAGCTAGAGCTGGAATGGGTTAACCGTGCAATAAATATAATATTTTCATCAATATTGTTATAAATAGGATATTTTTAATATTATCACTGAATAAGTTAAAGCAAACTATCTCAATTCCCCATTTAAGGATAGTGTTCCAGGAACTGATTGGTACTATGGCTTCCGACAGCGCCATGCTACTTTATCATTTAAAATAATTGTAAACATGAGGAAAAGTTTTAAAACACAACATGAAGCAACACAATGTCAACTGATTTACAATTGCCTCTATTTCAGTATGTATTTTATTTAAAACAAAAAGAAAACACTCATTTGTAATTACCCTTTGAGGGGTTAAGTTTGTTGGGGTAATTGTAAATAGATGAAGATAAAGTATTTTAGTGCAATTTAATATTGATATTTTATCAATTTTTTTATATGCAACATAATAGGACAGGTTAAAATAACTGTTACTGACATGCTAATTTTAAACCCAAATCATATTTTTTATAACTTAAAGTATTTCGATCATTCATATACCGTTTACAGTTACCCCACCTGACCCTACATATTTCACCCTGACGAAAGGAAAATGCTTTCTAGAAATAAGGACATATAGAATGAAGTTAAAAATTATATATTGTTATCTTCGTAAGCTCGGCCAATAATCTTCTACAAGTAATAACTATTCATCGAACTGTTTTTCAATTGACACAAAAAAAAAACTAACAAGCTTTAATATTGCGGCTCAGGCAAAATTTTTTTTACTTGATATTCATTGTCTTGAAAATATATCTCAGGAATTTGAAAATCCGTACGTGCATTACCTATGTATATGTCATGTACAGTTATTGGCAGGCATATCGATCAAGTAGTACTTGGCCAAATATCTGTTGACCTAGCAATTTAATGAATCAAATCCTGTGTTTCAATATTTTTTTTAAAAAATTGTAATATTATTATTCACTCCTTTGAAACTAAACGATCTATCTATATATCCAGACAAAAAAAAGAAAGAAAAAGTGGAAAAATAATTTTCAATAGGGCATTTTCATTCTTTAATAAAATTCTCTGATGTTCCCTAAATTTGGTCTTTTGAAAGTTCGAGAGATGAAAAAGGACCCAAGTCTAAGGATAAAATCTTGCTCTAAACTTGGTTGCTACTCTCCTTTAGTTTATTTATGTTATTTCAGGCCCAATAGTCTACGTTCATAAAAGAAATTAAGCTCGGGTTATAAAGTTTATTAAATGAGACCTACTGCCACTGTCCCATCAGCAGAAGGCTCGGTAGGTTCCTAAACTTATACTAAAAGCTTAATTACAAGAAACAGGATAGTAATTAGCCTAATTTATTAAACCTTTGCTAAGACTCACTAATAAAATTTTATGTATAATAGCTCAGTATATATATATATATATATATCTTTTATGTATATAGATTCCTAGTACTTAAATATTTAGGAAGAAATGTTAAGATATCTAAAAATTAGAAGCGGATCAAAGTGGGACTTTTTACTACCGATTTTACAAAATTTCCGTTTTTTTTATTTATTATGTGTCCTTTGCGGAAGTATTTAAATTGTATGTTAAAGACGCACACACTTAGAAAAAATACATCGTTTTCTTTTATCTAAAACTTTCGCATTTGCACAGTAAAATCGGCGCCTCCAGGATATATTTTGTGCAGCTGTCGCCTTCCGAAAGTTCAATGCCTTTCCGGATACCACCAGCCCTGAGTACACAAGGCGTCCGAAATAACATGCAGTATCTATTTATGCAGGCACACACCCTTTCATTTATTCTGCGAGGAAACAAAAGGAACATTAACTCACTGCACGATGGAGGGCAGGCAGGCCACTTTCTTCCGCACAAGCCAGGAATTGCTCGGCGACCACTCCAATTTAACTTTTATTTACCATTCTTTGGCGAGGAAGCCGGCTATTTTCAGGATTTGTCTGAGAACAAGAAGTTATAAAAGGAGACGAGCCTTCTTTTTTTTAATTTTTCTCAGTATAGAATTAGTACCGAAGAGCCAATCGTAAAGTTTATTTTTACCTATACGCGTTTTGATCATGGTAAGAGTTGTTTCTCGTTCATCTTCAGCTTAATCCTTTGCACTCGGTTTAACCCTTCCTCCAGACAAATTTTTAATTTAGCATACCAACTACTCCAAACCGTTTTTATTTTTCTGCAGAGGAAATTTCAAACGCTTCTTTGTATCAATCAAAAGATCTTCAAATGACAAAAACTTACCTTTTTATTTATTTTGTTTTTAAACTTTTGTAATTAAAAATGGGTTTTGAATTTTTTTTTTAGTCCATCATAGAATGCTATCTGTAATGACAATACCCCTGTGCATCCCAGGTTAATTGGAATAAGTAGCGTAGTATTTGTTAGTTTGACTTTCAATAACTTGCACTTTTTGTTTATTTTGTCCTCTTATCTCATACTACTGTCGTACTCATATCATTGTCATATAGACCTTTCTGTGACGTCACTTCTATATATCGTTTGCATAATTAACAAACCACGTAACTCCAAAAATATTTCAGGTAGTCTCTTCTAACGAAACTACCGCGGGTTATTAACATAGGATTACGTATCGTTGCTTATCTCTTTTGTATGTGTATATGTACGTATGTATGTGTTATGTATATATGTATATATATATATATATATATATATATATATATAGTGGACATTTTGGAACTAAATTTTTTTTTTTTTTCGAAATTCCGTGAGCGCATCTCGTGTATAGCCCATACACAAAATTTCATTGTATTCCGTTCACCCGTTTGCGCTGTAGGATGCCGTTTATAGGGGAAGTTTAATTATAACCACCTGGTGTATATATATATATATATATATATATGTGTGTGTGTGTGTGTGTCAAAATTGTGACGCTATTTGGTACTTTTCAGTTTAACTGTTTACTGCTTGCCCAAGAGATGCAGACTGGGTTTGGCGCGCTGCCAAAATTATAACTCGTGACGCAGGGCATCCGAACATTTTGCTTTCCGGAGGACCGTTATGGAGGAACGTAATCCTACGCTAAAATACGATTTGGGGATTTTCATTCTATTACATTGGTTTTACTAAAACTAATGCAATTAGCATGAAAATTCCCAAATCGTATTTTTTAGTGATTTGTTAATTAGGCCAACGGTATACCAAAATCAAACTCATTTTCACTGCCGAAGACTCTCAAATGCCGAAGACTCTCTTCTTCCATTTTTTAATGCTAAAAATAATTTGAATCCATAGAACCGAATGCACAACAGTCCTTGCGTATTTCGCAAATTGTTGAAGTAAATTGCACACATCGTCCTCGTGGAGAAACGGATAATTATAGCATATACTTCAGACGTCCCCGATGGAATTGTAAAACGAAATGACTATGTCGCCGCGACGGCGCCTGTGGAGTGCAATGTGTTTACAGTTTTAAGAATTCTTTAGTTCAAAGCTAGCTGCTTCAATACATAACCAAAAATAAAAGTCTTAATCTTGACAACCAGTCTATTGAAACACGAGGTATTCGGAACTAAAGGAGTACAATCTTTTAAAATCGTTTCTTTAAAGTCGACGGTTGCCAATAGTGCTAGAACGATAACGTAAGTTAATGGCTATGACAGGCCAAAGAGGAACTTTGGTTTGTGAATTGCTAAGTGCAGAGCTGTCTGTTTCTGCTGTGGGAGGAGAAATAAGGGTTCAATTATTTATTTATTTTCTTTGTGAATTGCTAAGTGCAGAAGCTCCGAGTTTATTTCTAAGGCCGCCTGCACACGGAGCAACTCAAAAGAAACTGATAACTGACTCGAATCACAAACCAGTCCGTGTTTAGTCGTAACCTATGTAATTGAATGGAGCCACGCACACGGCGCAACTGGTTACAAACCCGGTCGGTTACAAACCCGGTCGACCGGGTTTGTAACCGACCAACAGGTTACGACTCAACACGGACTGGTTTGTGATTCGAGTCAGTTATCAGTTTCTTTTGAGTTGCTCCGTGTGCAGACGGCCTAAGTCTCATAGTACGGATTAATTTTGTCAAGATTTATTTACTTCATAGCGACTAACAACTATAAGGTAATCGTACTTTCGAAAATATATAACCAAATTTATATAAAATCTCAGGCATATCTGAAAAAAAAATATAATTTGCCCGTTATAGAGAAATTTAATATGCCTTGTAGCAGGCACAATTTCCGAAAAGAGAGTAAAAAAAAATATTTGTCGAAATACCCTGAAAAATTCTCAACTTATGTATTTAACCCCTTATATGCCGTGTGTCACCTTTGAAGTGACACTGCAGTTTTATCATTTAAGTCGGATGTCACCTAAGACGTGATGTTGCAATTTTATCATGTAAGTCATGTATTACGCTGGAGGTTACACGAAGAGACAAATTAAACAGAACGAAACTCGTGCCTTAGTATTTGTTTTTACGCTTCAGTACTTCCGCGGTAGAAGCCGACTCGTCCAGAAATATATCATTTACAGTTCATGAGTTCCTTTAAAAATAAAGGAAAATTAATATACTATCTACCAATAAGTATTTGGGCACCCCTGCAAATGACGATATCTGCGGTCCTGATACACGTCACGCCCTCCGCCGTTAAATATCGTGTAGGAAACAACATTGGCATGACTCGCATTCAAGATGCCACGAAGTGTAGAGTTATCTGATTTCGAGAAAGGTGTAATCGTCGGGTATCACAGAAATGGCCGATCCTTAAGGGACATATCTCAGCGAGCAGAATTACCCAAAATCGACAGTGGCCTTTGTGATTCAGAAGTGGAAGGTGAGCGGGGATTGTCGGGATGTGCCCCGAGTCGGCAGACCCACGAACCTGGGAGATAGAGACCGACGGGTTCTGTCCAGAGAAATTCGGAAGAACCGCACCCCAACCGATGGCCCACATACTCCAGGAGTTTCAACAGGCATCCGGGGAGTGTTGCTTCGATGAATACCATCCGTAAGAAAGCACATCTGCTTGGTTTTCATGGTCGTAACCATATGGTCGTATTTCATGGTCGTAGCCCATAAGCCTTTGATTACGAAGTCCAACCGCGCTGCTCGTTTAATGTGGTGCAAAGCACATCGAAAGTGGACAGTAGATCAGTGGAACGGGTTGTCTGGAGCGACGAATAAAGGTTCACCCTCTACCTTAATCAGCAAAATAAATCAGCAGCGAGAGTGATGATCCCTGTAGGTAAGATCTTGGATTCAAATCCTTTGCCTGCGAGAACCATTCGGAAATGACGGATGTGAAGTTTAAGCACGTTAAATCTGTGCATCGCAAAAAAAAAAGCGCTAACGAAGAACAACCAATGTTGCATGGGTGAAACAGGCGGGGAAGGACACTAAAAACTCCTATTTATTCTACGAAGTTACAAGAAATTCCTTTCTCATTCTCATGAGTCAAAAACAATAACTGATACACATTGAAACACAATGGAGCCAAATTACGTGAATATCGTATATTTTTTTTTTTTGTTTGTTTAAAGTAAATAAACACCAATAGTTTCCTTCATTCTATTTTCGATTGAAGCGACCGAATTCCTCTGTGCTAAACTCTGCCATTCAAATTCAGGAGAATGCAAACATGAAGCAATTTTTTCTTTCTCTCCTTCCCCGGAGGCATTCTTTGCATTCTTCTCGAGAGAGAGAGAAATACAATGAGGAGGTGCTATTAGCTCTTGCCATTAACCTAGTGTCAGTTTAATAAAGGAGATCGAAGGAACAATCTCTAAACAATGGTTTAGGGCTCATGCGATTGGTATTTTTCTTTCCGAAAAAAAAGCAAGAAAAGGAAGAGAAAAGAAAACGCGCAGACATACATATACAGAAAATATGCCAAACGATTTCATCATTGCAAAATTAGGTGGTGGAAACATCCATGGGGTTTTTTTTCTTCTGTAAAGAAGCCGCATTTCTTTAATTATTCTATACTTTCCTTCATTACAAATTCTGTGCTCAGATGTCAAAATGTTATAAGAAACATTTCCTAAAAAAATTGATTTTTTCACATTCCGGATTCTTGTTTGCCGATATTTTCTGTTTACTGTAACTACTGTAAGTATTAATCAATATATATGAAACTATTAATCTATATATATGAAACAGTTCCGTAACTGACTCACTGAAAGATAACGCACAGACCAAACCGCTGGACCTAAAGGGTTGAAATGTTGCAATTGATTCTTCTTATAGTGCAGGGGTGCACTTAAAAAGATTTTTCAAAAATTCTTCTTCGATTTTTTTAAATTAAAATTTTAAACTGTTTTTGTAACATTTTTTAAAGTTTGCATTTAAAATAAAAATCTGAGGATTATAAAATATATATCACACGAGAGAGATCATGAAAATTCCTTTAAAATGAAATCTTTTTCGAATCTTCACTTCCATTTTCTGATTTTTGGTGAATTTTAAAAGATTAATTTTTTTAATTTAATTTATTAAATGCTGATCACGTGGTTTCTTTTCTTTTTCTGATACCTTAAATTAATTTTGCGTCACGTACATAACAGCGAAATAATTTCACAAAAAAAAAATATTAAAATACGGTAAAAGGTAAAATTGAACCACTAGACTAATTGAGATGGAAGTTTTTAAAGAATTTAATTCAAATGAGTATGCTTTATGGATATTAAACATACAAATTAATTGCATACATGGACCATTGTATTTAATTTGAATAATATTTTTTTCTACATTATTTTGTCTATAAAAATATCCTTTACGACTTTATATATATATATATATATATATATATATATATATATATATATATATATATATATACATATACACACATATATATATATATATTATATATATATATATATATATTGTTTGGGATTAATTGCATACGTTGACCGTTGTATATTTGAATATACTCCGTAGCGAAGGACGGGTAATCAGCCCGCCCGCGTCACGTAGCAAAGATATGCATGTGGCCCGAGAGATGAAAAGGCTGAGTATGACGGATTTAAATAGATCCATGTTTCGTCTATTATTGTCGCAATACATTTCCATCCGACTGCGGCTAAATGATTTTCATACAGAATAAATACCACAGCGTGTTCTTCGCTCAACTGCATGCCTAGGTTAAGGGCGGTAAACACTATGCTTCTGAGGATTTTCAACGTAGGATTACGTTCCTCCATAACGGTCCTTCGGAAAGCAAACTTTCAGACGCTAAAACCGTCTAGCGAGTTATAATTTTGGCAGCGCGCCAAACCCAGTCTGTATCGCTTCGGCAAGCAGTAAAAAGTTAAACAGAAAAGTGCCAAAATGCGTCAAAATTTTGACATATACACTCAAGAGCCAAAACATTATGACCACCTGTCAATAACAAGTTGGCCCACCTTTGGCACGCAACACAGCTTCAACTAGCATTGGCATGGAAGCCACAAGTCCTTGGTAGATGGCCAGAGACAGATTGTACCAGATGTTTAAGCAACGGTCACGCAAATCCGAGATATTGCGAATTGGTGGTCTTTGAACTCTGAGCTGCCGTCCCATGACATCCCAAATGTGTTCTATCGGATTGAGATCCGGTGAGTTAGGCGGCCAGGACATTAACTGGAATTCAGCATCATGTTCCTGGAACCACTCCAACACAATTTTAGCCTTGTGACACGGGGCGTTGTCCTGTTGGAACATTCCATTTGCAGCTGGAAAAACAGAGGCCATGTAAGGGTGCAACTGGTCCGCAATGATGTTCAGATACCCTGTAGCCTTCATGGTCTGCTCTACCACAACCACGGGTCCCCGAGACGCCCAAGAGAACGTCCCCCAAAGCATAATACCGCCACCACCGGCCTGTGTATGACCTACTGTACATTGAGGGAGCAACAGTTCGCCTGGAAGACGGCGTATCCTGACACGGCCATCGGCATGATGAATGACAAACCGTGATTCATCTGACCAGGCAACTCTCTCCCACTGATCCATGGACCAGTCGCGATGTTCCCGGGCCCAGCGCAGGCGCAGTTGGCGATGACGCTTGGTCAGCAAAGGCACACGAGTGGGACGTTTGCTGCGTAGCCCCATATCCAACAGTGTCCGCTGAACAGTGTGCTGCGATACTATTCTACTTGGCCCTGCATTGTATTGGGCTGTCAGCTGAGCCACTGTCTGGCTCCGGTTTTGCTTCACCATGCGAGACAGTCTCCGACGACCTTTTTCTTTGATAGCGTGTGGACGTCCGACACCATGTCGTCTACTGCTGGTTTCACCGTCATTCATCCACTTTGCATAAGTACTAACAACTGTAGGTCGCGAACAACCCACGAGTCGTGCAGTTTCAGAAATACTTGTTCCGAGCCTTCGAGCCATTACAATCTGCCCTCTATCAAAGTCGCGTAGATCCGCAGCCTTTCCCATCACACACAGAAGTAAGTGAAAGAATGATTCTTCAGACTCTCCAGCAGCAGTTAAATACCACTTCCACCTGATCACGTGCCTTCCACGTCATCCAGGCGAATTCATTGCAAAATGTAGGGGTGGTCATAATGTTTTGGCTCTTGAGTGTATATACTATATATAGAGAGAGAAATAGATATATAGATACATACATACATATATATATCTACAAAAGAGGTATGCAACGATAAGTAATCCTATATTAATAACCTGCGGTAGTTTCATTAGAAGATACTACCTGAAATTTTTTAAGATTTTAATCTTTATTTGTTATCTTGTGTACATTATTCACAGAAGTGTTTGAAGACATTGCAATTGTTCTTGGATTTCATTTTGACAAGACTTAACTTTCTAAATACTCGAAAATATTCGTACTTTCTTTGGGAAGTCATTCATAGTTCGTTTTCCGGTCAAAATCAAAGATGGACCAATTTTCCCTCATTATTACGATTTTAATTATTTTGCATTCAGAAAGGCGAATTTCCAGGGTTTTGACAGCGCTTTTAGTTACAGAACAAAAGTATTTCCTTCGGAAAAACAAAAACATACCTCCAATTCGCAGTTTATTTACATGCCTCATATTTAAAACAGACAAAATTTGACAACAGCGAACGATAACTTAGTTTTCATCAAATGGGCAATTGCCAGATTTTTTTTAAAATTTATTTTTATTTATTTAAAGTTTTGTTGCTTTTCGTAATAAACTAAATGTTCTAAAAATGTGTAAACAGCCTCTATAAAAGCGATCCTTTTTGAGTTGCTGGCGTGCCAGCTAGGTTATAAATATAAAAATAGGGCAGACTTTTTATACAGGATTAGTATTAATTGCAACAATTATTTTAATTTCAATTAAGAGCGAATATTAATTTTCTAAATAAAACATACAGTACTCTTAAATTGTGGTAAAGATTACTGGATGCAGAAAAATGTTAAAATTAAAGACTCATTCCGGGAAATAAACCCAATCGTAGTATCTATTAAGGAGGAGAAGTGTTCAGATGGTATGCCATGGAGCTAGCCGTTGCAACGCTTTTAGAAAACCTTTCTTGACAGCAACTTTGTTTTAATGAAATATCGTTCGTAAGATTAAAATCGATATAATATATAAAACAGTCCCGTAACTGACTGACTGACAGATAAAGCACAGGCCAAACCGCTGGACCTAAAGGGTTGACATTTTGCATGGCGATTCTTCTTATAGTGTAGGGGTGCACTAAGAAAGATATTTGAAAAACTCTGCTTAGATTTTTTTAAATTAGATTTTTAAGCTGTTTTTGTAACATTCTTTAAGTTTGCATTTAAAATAATAATCTGAGGGTTTTAAAATTTATATCACGAGAAAGATCCTAAAAATTCCTTTAAAATGATATCTTTTTCGAATCTTTACCTTCATTTTCTGATTTTTTCGTGAATTTTTAAAGATTCATTCTTAGAATTTAATTTATTAAATGCTGATCACGTGATTTCTTTTCTTTTTGTGATACTTTCAATTAATTTTTGCGTCACGTGCATAACAACGAAATAAATTGACAATTTTTTTTTTCTTTCTAATGCGGCAGACGATTGAACATTATCCAAAAAAATATTAAAACACAGCTAATGAAATGTTCCTCAAACTGTACCATATTAACTGTACTATATTCTTTAGTATGTTCTATTAGATTTAATTTCAATATTTTCATCTACATTATTTTGTCTATAAAAATATCCGTTACGATTTTTTCATAAATGTATTTTTTTTTGGGGGGGGGGGGTTTGGCATTAATTGCATACATTGATCGTTGTATTTATATCGGAGTGCCAGCTAAATTGCTTCGTGTGCCATAGGTTTGCCATCTAGGTATGATACTTTTAATTACATCTTGTACATTACCAAAGAGTTTTGTTTTGTCTGATCGACAAAGCAAAACTTTTCCCACTTGTAAAAAGTGTAATAATTTGCAGGCGACATTCTAACTTGCTTAAATGTATCTAGGGAGGACTCTATTACCTGTTATCTGTTATCGCCTATTACCTATTATCGCCTATTGATGGACCTCCTAAAGATTTAAGGATTCATGAATCTGGTCTAGCAGAAATAGACCAGGAGGGATTAGAAACAACAACAACAGCAACCCAAAAATAGATAAACCCAATGTTGTATGAGTTTTACCAGCACGGTGAGAAAGACTAAGGGCCTGTTCACATAGGAGTCCGGTAGCGGAAGCGTAAAAGGAAAAATGGCGCTGAGACGGAAATAAACCAATCACAGGCGTTAAAAATTTCGCTGCTAATCGTTTGGAGGTTTGCCATTGGTTAAATATATTTCAATAATTTAACGCTTCCGCTACCGAACTCCTATGCGAACAGGCCCTAATTGTTCTTGTGTAAAATGAACTTAGGTATACATCTGAAATTTGGAGTATTTACTAAAATTAGGAATTTTTTAGAACAGTTTTTCCTTATATTTTCAAGAATTGATTGTTATTAAAAAGCTCCCATGATTACAATTTGAAAGTATACGGTATAAAGTACAGATGAACTTTTGATCAATTTTTATCAAACGATTACTTTTATGATTGTAAATTTTTCTGCAAAAGGAATTTGGGGAAAATATTTAATATTCCGTATTTATATAATTTTTTCTTTATTATTTCTACACCCATGACTTGATTCATTTTTTTGAGTTCTACAGCCTTAAAAATGATTGTGGAAATACTTAACCGCATTCTTATACCTCAAAAAAAAAATGGCGGTGTAAACTAGGCTGCCATTACGTTTTAATTAGCTCCGCACTACACAAAACACCGTGTCTCGTTACGTTGAGATACAGAAGCTTTCTCATTCATTGACTGAGTTAATAATGTATATTGTTGTAAACTTGAATTTGGTTCCCAATAGGGGAACTCTTAATTTATGAATTGTGTTCGGTAGTGATCTAGATCTCGTTTATACGACTGAGAGTAAATTTGGAGGTAAACTTGAAACCAGTTTCAGCTGATTAATTTCTTCCGGCAAAGCATAATGCTCACAAAGTTTAAAGACGTGATTGGCTGCTTCAATAAGTTAGTTTTGAAAGCACTATATTGCCAGCGTTGATTAACGAGACCTGAACTCGGGGATGTGATTTCCACTCGTTTCGAAAGAGCAAGTGAATGATTAATATCCTTTATACAATTCCTATGGACCTCAGGTCAGTTCGCTAATCAGAAAAGTCGATCTTTTAAAGGGGAATAAAGAAATGAAAATGGATAAAAACTCTCTCGATTCTTTTTTTTATAAATTCTCAATTCATTTTTGTTGCTTATTGGCATCTTTAATACAATATGAGGTTGACATTATTTATCTAATGCTGTTACATACAGGGTGTTTCAAAAAACCTTGACACATTTTAAAAAATTATACAAAAAAAGTACACAAGGTAGGAACTAGAAATTCACATATGTGAGACTTTATATATTAGAGTTTTTTTTCTGTAAAATCAATAAATTTCAATATGATCAACTTTTGTGGTACGGAGAGTATCTAGTCGGTAATTAATCTCAGCATATGTGAGTTCCAAAATGGATTCCGTAACACATCAAATTGCAGCAATTATGCGTCTTTTGAGTTCTTCAGCACTACAACCGACTATCAAGGACACTTTCCGTTTCCAGAAACTTTTTATACCAAGCTATAAGATGTTGTTACGACTCGGGGGATCTTTTCCAAATTTCGTTACACAGATTCCGTTTTGAAATACCAGCCAACACATATTGCTCTCTCTGATGGAGTAGCCATTTTACAACTTTCACTCCTAGGGAACAACTAGCGCCACCTGTTCAACTTTTTTGACGCAGAAAAAAAACTTTAATACATACAGTAACACATCTGTGAATTTCCAGTTCATACCTTGTATACTTTGTTTTGCATAAATTTTTAAAATGTGTCAAGGTTTTTTGGGACATCCTGTATATCAATCTCTCTCTCTCTCTCTCTCTCTATATATATATATATATATATATATATATATATATATATATATATATATATATATATATATATATATATATATATATATATATATATATATATATATAAATATATATATATATATACATACATATATATATATACATGTGTGCGTGTCGATATATATATACAGTGAAACTTCTCTAGCCGGCGATCTCTCTAAATGGCCCTATTTTGTTCAGGACAGATTCAAGACTCCTCAGATTCAATGTTATGGAAGAAACCCCTTTTCGACAGATACCCCTCAAAACGGCCATTTTTCGAATTTCATACATCGTTGATGGCAATTGGATGTGACGGTACTGCTGTAAATACAGGACAGAAAAACGGTGTCATTATACTATTGGAAAAATATCGACCGTTAAAGTGGTTTGTGTGCCTACTACATGCTAATGAATTACCACTCCATCATCTTTTCGCCAGCCTCGATGGTACCACGATAGGTCCATATAGTTTTTCAGGAAACATTGGAAAAAGGCTTGAAAAGTGCCTAGAATATAAAGTGGTGACCTTTGAAGCTGTAAGTTCAGAATTGCCGGATGTTAAAAAAAGAATTATTAAGCACCAATCAAAAATATTTATAGGAAATGTGCTCAGCTATTTCTTGGTGGCCCAATCCCTCCTAGCTTAGCTATCAGAGATCCAGGAAAACTAACACATTCCCGATGGTTTACTTGTGCAAACAGGATTCTTCATTTATATGTAGGAACAACGAAACTATCGGTCAACCTGAAAGAACTTGTCGATTTTATTACGGAAGTGTACACACCAACCTGGTTTGACATCAAGACTAAACCTTCTTGTAAATATGGGCCTATCCGCGTTTTTTATATGGTTAGAAGGTCTTCGTATATGCAAGACAAGCTGAAGAGAATTGCATTAAAAACTATTCAACGAAATTTATTCTTTGCACACCATACAAATTTGTTGCTAGCTATGTTACAAGACAAGGAGTTACATATAAGAGAACTAGCTCTTCGAAGAATATTAAAAGCAAGAGAACAGACCAAAGGCAGAACAGTAAGCGTGTTTCAGATTCCTGAACTTCAGATCAGAGCATCACATTATTACGATTTGATAAATTGGTGGAAAGAAAATGTTACCGTACCACCAATGACGATGAAATACAGTGATACGGAAATAAAGACTAGGATTTCTTCAGGAGACAATTTCCTGTATTTTAAGAAGTTTCCTTGTCACACACAGGCAGTAGAACGGTGTGTAAAGCTAGTAACGGAGGCTGCATTAACTGTTTGTGGTTCAGAGGCAAGAGACGGTTATATAAGAATGAAGGTAAGATCTAGGCAAGACATGCCACTTTTTGAGACAAAATCTCAATATTTTCACGAAAAACAAAGTCCAAAAAACTTCTGAAAATGATGCTTAAACATTATTAAGGAGGAGTCTATTGCTTAAATGCTTTTTAATATAATATATTTAATTTGCGTAACAAATAAAAACAAATAAAAATGCATAATTGTGTTTTATTACCACCTTTTTAAATGTCGCCTTTTTATACTACTTTTCAAAACTTCAATTCTAGTGCGCCACCAGAAGATATTTTCAAAACAGGTTGAAATTTTGCACTTTTGCATCTTGGGCCATGGGTCGATGATTGATGATACAGGAAAGAAAAAAATTTTAAAAAATCGTTTTTCGCTCCACCCTAGTATACATATATATATATATATATATATATATATATATATATATATATATATATATATATATATATATATTAATCGCCATTGCCCTCTTCTCTCATTCGCCAACTTAACTGAAGTTTTTCTTAGTTTTGATGATCGGTGCTCTTGTTTCGCTTTCGCATAACCTAAAAATTTCGCTTAGAAGAATATTTATTTTTTGATAAAAATACAAACTGCATCAGCTTAGTTTCAAAATATCCTTTAACATATTCCGATAAGAAAAGAAAATTTATGGCATCGGTTTGGGGACCTACTTACAATTTTACGAAAAGTTTCCCCCAGGGCACCCGCGACCTTTATCGGCTAAAAGTAAGGCACTGAACGACTCTATCTCTCGGCCAAGTTTTCGCGGAGGCACATTTTTTTTTTTTTTGTTTGTTTGTTGTTGTTTAAAAATTTAAATGTGCCTATTGAAGCATTTGAAGAGAGAAGACATGTCAGTTTTTATTTCGTCATCAGATGCCCGCTAGTAGCTTGCAGGTTGCTTCACTTGAGTCTTGATACCCATCAAAATTGGGTACCCCGAAGGAACGGAGAAGAAAGTTCCAGAGGAGACGGGGAGATGGAAGAACTATCGCGCACTGCCCGAGGGACAAATATGACAAGCGCAGACTGCCGTCGGGAGATAGATGCAAGCACAATGTCCCGAATTGACGCTCATATTGCTCTAACACCTCCTCATATTGACGGAGCTGAAGTTGTGGTTTTTTTTTTTTTTTTTAACGATCTTGATAAAATTTGTGGAAGATGAGAGTGACCCGATTAAAACTGGTGTATGAACAAGTTGTTAGCTTCAGAAGCAAACTGAAGTGATCTCTCAAATGCGTTACTGATTTCAAGGGAGAACATAATGATTAATCCATTAACAATCGCATAATTTTCAAGAAAACGGTAATAAAAGTGGCTATTTTTTTCCCCGGAGGATACCATTTATTTCTTGATCTGCCACATCTAGTTGTGAAAAAGAAAAAAAAAAACATCCCCAATTACATTATAAATAGTCTGGTGCTGCCATCTGGTATGTAAAATAAGAAATAAAAAATTTTCAGTGTAAATGAAATGGATTGTTTTAATCTTTTTGGTGCGTTACTTTTAAACACTCCATCCCGGAAAAATCACGGGCACGAGAAATAGAAGGCGAAACCTCACCCCGTAATTTTGACTGGAGCGACAAAGAAGGGGTTTTAACAGTCATTAAAAAAATGCAGTTGGATCTAAATTTCAAAGAAATCTCATCTTCAATTCTGTTATAGAAAATATTCTTTTATCAGAAATGGACGTAGAAAAAAAGGTTTCGTTTGGAGTGGAGTGCTACGGTCAATTTTTGCTACACGGGAATCATTAGACTGGGATCTACTGCTTAAAGCCAATTCCGAATGGCTACATGCCAAGAGTGGGACTCGAACCCACAGACTCGGGTACCGAATGCCAGCACCCTAGCCATTCCGCCGTCGTCTGGCTATGCAGAAAAGGAATGTAATAAAAGGAAATAAATGATCAGTTATATTGTATGCAAGCGTCAGTTGATCCGGTAAATTCATTTTAAGCAAGTTAAAATGCGTTTATAACGAACGATACAAGACTCGTAGAATAGCAAATACTATGAGAGTCAGGTGGGATTGTCTTTATGGAGAAGTAAAGAATGCTCTACGGATGTATATCACACCATATATATCCGTAGAGATGTGTGTGACTAAGGTCCCTGGGGCTGGCGACTGTCACACCCCAGTCCGGTGTACATATGAATTCAAAGAAATAGGAACATAAATCACACAACCACAGAAGCATTTTTTTTATTAACAAACGATGACACCGGCGATGGAAGATGGATTTCAGCTCCCTTTTGCAGGCAAAAGACTGACGAGTTCCCCAGAATACAACCAAGTCTTATGCGGGAATCGAACCCACGCTCCCGGCGTCGCAGGATGATGCCTCATCTGTTAAGGACTCATCACCTTTAACCACTTAGCCACTGGGCGACATCCGTAGCGATAGTTACACATAATAGTCCGCGACCCAATGAAGAACTATATTGGTTGGTTGGTTTATTTGGATTTATTGACGCAGGCGTCCAGACAGGACAAGCTGCGCCAAACGCAAGATAAAATCAGAAAATTAAGAACTATATTGACTAGTTCGAAACTAGTTGCCCCACTTTATTTTTATTTTGAATATTAAGAAACAGTGTGTTCCTTTTTTGCCTATTCCACAAGTTTCATGTAAGTTAAAACTTAAACAAAGAGAGCTTAGTTTATAAAATTTCAGATGTTAATTATGGGTGTGTATAGCAAACAAAATTAAAATTCCTTTCCTAAAGTATTAAATTTTTAAAAAAGAGATATTTTTAAAATATAAGAGTGGCGTTTATATGTCTATTTCCAAATGCAGAAAGTAGATTTCAAAAGTATGCAATAGCTAATCTGTGATGAGAAAAGAACAGAAAGGGAAATTCCCCATTGCCTTACACAGGGATAAAAAGTCCATAAGGTCAACTGATGCACCATCTTAAAAACTGTAGATTCTAAGACCATTTCAATATGAACACCCCTGTACGCAATGCTTTTTTTCTTAATTTTAGGCACGGTTTTGAACTTTTAGAGATATATTCTCTCGTAACACTCCAATTCTCACTGTAAAATTGGTGCCAGTGGTGTTTCAGGATCAAATCGTAGTCCATCGGGAAATCTAAATTAGTGTTTCTATATTGGTCATGAACTTTGTTTACCCAGGCATTTTTTTTTTCCGGAGCGAACAATAACTGAAAGCTTTATGACTTTAATAACGGTGGAAAAGTCATTTACTTTTCCATGCACGGATTGCAAAAAGGGTAATGAATTAAAAAAAAATAACGATCTATGCCTCATCAAGAACGATAAGCATACATTCACATCATAAAAGTTTTGTTACTTGTTTTTTATTGTTTTGCCCCAAGCTTTTCCTAAATTGATTTTGATCTATTTTCAAGTCTTCCATTATAAGGCCAGCATAGAACGTTCAAGGCTGAAGCGGAAGAGATGTTTTTCGCTTCCGCCCAACTCTTCTCCTAAACTCGTAAACTGGAAACTAATTCTAACAGTCTGCGTACAAAGTATTTCAATAAAACTTTTCTTTTGAATAAAAGAGCCTTTTATTACTCGTAATCCCAAAGTTATGTTTTGCGTTTCTTTTTTTAATGTTTTGCGTTTTGTTAGCAGAAAGTTTTATTTGTGATTACCGCAGAAACAATGGATGCGCAAAAGATCAAAAAGTTCTAGCTTAGAAAGATTCATTAAATTTAATCAATTAATAGTAAAATGAATGAAAATTTCTTTTAATTATGAAGAAAAGTTACTCTTATTATTAAACCGCTAAATAACTTATAATAATTTTAAAAAGTTACATGTATGTTATATTTTTAATATTTTCTGTTCATTTTATTTATTAGCAAATTATCTATATATATAAAACAGTTCCGTAACTGACTGACAGATAACGCACAGAAAAAACCGCTGGACCTAAAGGGCTGAAATATTTTATGGCGATTCTTCTTATAGTGTAGAGGTGCACTAAGAAAGATTTTTGAAAAATTCTTCTTAGATTTTTTTTAAATTAAATTTTTAAGCTGTTTTTGTAACATTCTTTAAAGTTTGCATTTAAAATAACAATCTGAGGGTTATAAAATTTATATCACTAGAAAGATCATAAAAATTCCTTTAAAATGAAATCTTTTTCGAATCTTTACTTCGATTTTCTGATTTTTGGTGAATTTTTAAAGATTAAATTTTAGAATTTAATTTGTAAAATGCTGATCACGTGGTTTCATTTCTTTTGTGATACTTCAAATTAATTTTACGTCACCTGCATAACAACTAAATAAATTGACAAAAAAATATTAAAATACGATAAAAGATAAAATTTAACCACTAGATTATTGAGATGGAAGTTTTTTAAGAATTTAAATCAAATTAGTATGTTTTATGGATATTAAACATACAAATTAATTGCATATGGTGGCCGTTGTATTTAATTTGAACATTTTCTTCTACATTATTTTGTCTATAAAAATATCCGTTACGATTTTTTTATAAATATATATATATTTGGCATTTACTGTATACATTGACAGTTGTGTTTAATTTGAATGTACTCCGTAGCGAAGCACGGGTATTCAGCTAGTTGCTATAATAAGATTAAAATTTATTATTACACTTTATTAATTAAGAGCAATATTAGTAACTCAACTTAAGTCTGCTGTGTTCTAACCCTGTTGGATTCGCCCACCTCCATGTTAACCTTTTAACATATGGAAAAAATGCGTCTACTATTGGCAGCTCCACAAATGCTGATAATCCAATAAAAATGGTATTTTCAGATACCCCGAACTTTTCTGCCTCTTGCAATAGGATTCATTTTATAAATTTCGACCACCAAAAGAATGGATGAGCGTTTAAAATACACTACACCAGATTTTTTTCCCCCGTATAACTTAAATTTTAAAATATTATTTGCATTTTTTTTAAAATGAAAAATGTTGTCCCAAGGTGTAAAATTTCTATATTAAGGAGTACATTTTTTTAAAAATCTTTCAATCGAAGTCGGCAATCCTTGGACACATTTTTTCCATAGATTAACATTGAGGTGAGCGATTTCAATAGGGTTAGTACATAGCAGCCTTAAGGCTGCTATGTATTGAGAAAAAAAATCGTATTTCCCTTTTCCTCTTCTTGCAGACTCTTGTGATGGGAGGAGTCCAGTTGACAGTTCGAGAATCCTCCCCCCTTAGGATTGACATTTTGAGGGATTGTAATGGCTCTCTCTACATAGAGGGGTTAAGCGCTGCCTCCAAATTTTTTATTTAAAATATATTTTTGTCAACTATTTACAGGTACATAAATGCTGATAATCAAATAAAATTGGTATTGTTAGATAGCCTGAACTGCAAAGCGCTACAGGATTAATTTTATAAATTTCGTCCACCGAAGGAATTTATGAACATTTGAAACATACTATACCAGATTTTTCCCTGAATAATTTAAATTTTAAAATATTAATTGCATTTTTTTAAAAAAAAAAACGAAAAAAGTACACAAATGTAAAATTTCTTTCTCTATGACGGAGTACAATTTAAAAAAAAAAAATCTTTGAATCCAAGCTAGCAATCAGTAGACAAATTTTCTCCATAGGTTAACACTGAGGTGAGCGAATCCAATGGGGTTAGTACATAGCAGCCTTAAGAGTAAGTTCTTCAAAATTCTTGTCAGCACGGATCTAAATCTCTCTGAGAACAAAACTGAGGATCATTTTAGAAATAAGGTTGTTGAAAATTGTAACGACTGCCTGCCAGGACGGGGACTCGAACACGAAGGTCTCCTTACCCCAAGGACGGTATTCTACCAGCTGAACTATTCCGGTGATGTGAGGAAATGTTTTCTTTCACGAGGTTATACTGACTACCGATAATTATTGCTTGGTTGGTAATTAATAATGGACATCATTTTAACTCAAGTAGTCAATGATAAGAAATTGTCTGATCTGATACCTCTTTCAATTCCTGTACCATCCGTTTATCGGTTGGATCTACCAGACGTTATGATAGTTTAAGATATTAGTTACGTTTAAAGCGAAGTTAAAGCGTTGATTTAAAATATCTCAAATAGATGTGCCATGCTAATTCATGTGCAGCATATTTATTATTACGCTATTCTCACGTGACTTCTTGCACCCATTCAATAGAGTAGCAGCGTTCAACATATCGCGTGCATCGTTTCAAAGGTTCACCCTGACCCATTATGAAAACGATATGTAAGCATGGATTATTTCTGAAACGGAATTCAAGAGCTTAGAAAAAAACCAACATGTTAGATTCTCTGAGATAGATATCTAGGTATAGTTATTCATTTCCTTTATATATTTAAGCTATTTTACGTAATTTGTGGTTGCTTCGTAATATCAAAAATTAACATGACATGCGATAAATCAGAAACTAGGAGGAGTATGATATCATTTCGATTTTACGAAATAAATATACAACCGGATTCCATTCACTTCGATAGGAATTACTTTTTTTACTACTGTGAGACGAATTTTCAAGCGCACGAATGGACTTTTAAAAAGTACGATAGACTAATTTTCTAGCTAATATAATTTCGTTCTTTTCCAACTGTTTTTGATAAAACTGTGACCAATAATAGATGGTGCCATCTATTATGGGTCGTTAGTCTGACCAATAATATTTGTCACCGAGTTTTATGCAGGATCCCCTATACGGTGATCCCAATGAAAACGACCAATGATTCTCGCGTATTATATGCGACTGTCTTTATTGACAAATGCCTTTATTGCAAAATGAAATATTACAAGAAATATTTCTAGCGGAAACCCAACTGCAGTTTTTCGAGAATCATAAATTTCACTTTATAGTCCTGTGGGATGGTTAATTATTTCAGTACTTGAGGACTACACAGTTGACCAAATATAATAGGACATCATGCGGTAAGGTCGAGAACCGTTTTATTCCTAAGAATCACCCCGTTGTTCAGTGTTTTTTTTTTGCCTGAAGATATTCATCGTTGGCTCACGACTCGGCTCATTACCTCTGTTCACATGGTTAAAGATAAGTTTGAGATGTTTTAGTTAAAGATAAGTTTAAGATATTTAGGTTAATTTAATTCCGTTATTTTCAACCGTTTTTTAAAAAAACCTGGGTTTCAGACTGACTGACCAATAAAAGACAGCTCCGACTTTTATGCCGAAGTTACGATATTTCCATCCACAAATATGGTTTGGTTTATTTCGACAATGTCGCTCAACCAAAGTCAGTCTGTCTGGTCCATTTATATGGACCAGCAGCCCCTTTGCCTTATACCAACATTATCCGTGGAAACAGCTTTTTGGACTTCTCATTCGGTGTGTATGCCGGCAACTTTTTGCTTGACTCTTCGCACACTGTAGGATCCAAACCACCGCACGAGAGTCCTCTGCTTTCGAACAAAGCCTAACGGTTGAAGCTCACGTGTGGTGATGCGGTAATTAATTTACGCATTTGCTGTTTGTAGGTCACGTGAAAAGAAATAACTATCCGATCAAACGAGGCTGGCATTCCTCGATCTGTAGGAATCCGTCTGGCGACTGGAGGATTCTCCCCAAAAATCAGCTGGATCATTCCTCATCTGTGCCCCCATTACGGGACGTTATGAATGCATCCATAAAATGGGCTCGATCGCTGAGGCGAGAGGATGGGAAGGCGTTTATGCATCCCTGAACTCGGGGTTGAGGCGATCCCACCCAGTGATGATTAACTTGTGCTACACAGACGGGACCACTGGGATCGGTCGCAGACGAATTTCGAGTAGTCCGCGCGGACGTATTGAAGATTATCGTCCCCGTTTCTATAATACAATTGTGAAGTTTTTTTTTTCCCTAGGCCCTTTTCGTCAGAAAGGGGATTAGAACTATTTCTATTTTTGTTACTTACGCCCCCTGGCCGGATAAATCTTAACCACTACCATTGAAAGCTGCAGGGCGAAGAGACGCGGCTCCTGCTTAGCTCGCAGTTATTGAGCATTACAATGTTTGGCGGTCGACTATTGCCTGATGACACCCCATTTTCGACCAAGCACCTCCAGTTGGGCTTTTAACCCCCTCCCCCCTCGTACAAACCACACGGAAGGACTTCCCGTCTCACGGATTCAACGTGCCCATATCCGGTTAGGGCCTGAGCCCATAGAATCCGTCAGCCGCAGCGTTAATCGCGTCCACATATGTTTAACCAATCACAAACCTCCAAACGATTAGCCACAAAATTGTTAAGATCTGTGATTGGTTTAAAATATGTCGATGCGAGTAACGCTAACGCTGACGGATTCTATGTGGACAGGCCCTTAGACATGAAAGTATCGAGTGGCGCTAGTCGGGATTCGAACCGAGCACCCGATTGCTGAATTTCGACACCCTAACTACTAGGTTGCCCCCGGCAGAACTATTTCTTGTGCCCGCATATGAATGTGGGAGCGAAAAGGAAGGGGAGACCTCTACCCCCACACCACCACCTTACCCACACTCCTGATCAGCAGAAGAGAAGGAGTGTCGGACAGGAACAAGGACAGATGGCGTCCCCGAAAGGAAGAAAGAGGGACACTGGTAAAATTCTGCAAAACGTTTAGTTTTTAATTAACTCAGAATCAACATTATGTTTTGCTTGGGAGAGTAGACACACCTGTTTAAGCGAGCCAGTTAACGAATAGCAGAGGAGTTATTATTATGCAATAATTATTAGAGGTTTCAGCAGAATTTTCAGAAATACTTTGATCTTAATTTACACTGCAGTGAAATTTGACGATGTTAACAGATATTTACTTTCTGATGTACTTATTTTAGTGAAAATGATAAAACACCCCATAACTGAAGTATGTAGTAACTCAACGTTTTGCATTTTTTCAAAATTTTTAAAAAGATTCGTGAACTTGTTGCACAACCGGAATCACTTTAAGGGAGGTGGGGTGTTAGGTGAATGATTCTTTAAGCTAAAGAAGAGAAAATATCTGAAAATTAAGTTTTTGTGTTTAACTTGTTGCTCAAAAGAAAAAAGTTTCAGCCAGAAAAGAATTATTGTTGGTTGAAGTATTCTTGCAGAGAAAGTTATGTATGAATTTACGAACAGGCTGCCAGAGTACTGTGTTTTAATTAGGTGAAACAGTTTCTAAACTTGCCACTTAATTTCTAATTGAAAAAATTTGAATCTATGTCGCTTTCCAGTTGTTTTTTTTTTTTTTTTTTTTTTTTTGTTTTTTGTTTTTTGTTTTTTGTTTTTTGCGGGGGGGGGGGGGGTTGTTTTTTTTTTTTATTTTGGAGAATCATATAACGACAGGAAATTATGCTATTAAAAATATTTCAGAATGACAAATGGTCTGTCTCTAGCAGTATTATAAATGAAGTCACTAAATGGAAAAGTACTTGTTGAATGATGGAAGAGAGTTTTTCATCTTGTAAATACTGTACAATAATTCTGCGTATGGAATTCAGTTGCCTCCAGTACGTTTAGTATTGCTAAAGAGGTCTTTATGTGAGAGACACCTCGATTCAGGTTTACAGTTATGCAGCCTGGAAATAAACTGGTTTTTTTTTTCTTAAAATACGATGTGCTCACATTTGTAAAAGTAATCCAACACAAATTACATAAAAGCCCCTTATATTCTTCAAAGTATTTCTATTATGGTTTCGTAAATTTGTGCATAGTGAACATGCGGAAACTTGCAAATATGTTAATTCTTTTAACTCAGTTTTGTAAAATATGTTGAATTTTCTTAAATATATTTCCTTCTTCCGGGCAACAAGCATGTCAGTTTGAACTCTCTTCTCTGTTTTTTACTTAATCACCATACTTTACTAAAAGTAAATGTAAAGGCACTTAAAAGCCTAAAGACGTTTCCTACGGTCCCCTCCGTTTGTCAAAATGTTTCCCCTTTTTGAGTCGTATTCTGTGACCCCTCTCTGAGAGTCATTTTTGTAATCATTTTGTGTCGTGAGTAGTGCAAGTCGTTTCCAGATCCGGTGACTCGGAAGAGAGCTTTGCGCTTAAAAGTTCGCAATTTGTACTCCGGATCTATTTTGTGACCTGCGATAAGTCGCATCTTGCTTCTTAGTTGCCAGTTGTCATGAAAGTTTCTCTTTGACTGTAACTGCCAGTTACAGAAAGGGGTTGAAAGAGGATGAAAGTTAAACGAAGTGTTATTTCAGTGAGGATGCGAAGTAATTAGAAGAGCTGAACTCAATTTTGATGGGTGGTGATCTGTTGCGTACTTTGAACTTTTATTCTGCGCGTAAAGAAGAATCTATATATATAAAACTCGTAGGTATGCGGCACAAAAATCGACCGTATTTCTACACTCCGAATGGCAACGGATGCCACTACCAGATGTAAACATTAGCGGCCGTCCGCAATTTACAACCGCGGGTCAACATGGATTTACGCACTGAAATCAGGAATGTTCGAAAGCGCACTGCACGATCAAGTGAAAATTAGGAACAGTCTCAAGAAAGAAAGCGATGAAATAATTCATTAAGAGAGAGGCGTGAAAGAGAGAGCATAAATGATCGCGATGTTAGGCTTAACCGTCACCGGCATAGCAACCAACAACCAGTAATAGTTAATTTTCTACACTTTTTTCAGTACTTGCTAAATTTTTACTCCATTTTATAAGTGAAGAAATTTTCTCAACAATTTATTATTTGGTATGATTAAGTGTAGATATCTGAATTGTGAACAGTAATACATATAGAGAGTAATGTAATCAACACTATATTTAAAATTTTCCCCCAACAACTTCATATTTGTTGTAATGATAAAGTATAGATATCTTAATTTTGAAAAATAGTACATACAGAGAGGGGTGTAATTTTTAAAATCACTGATGTTGGGGTTCTCAGTCTTATCTTTAACTCTGCTCTGAGGTAATGGAAATTCACATTTTTTTTATCACGATGTTCTAGAATCAGCCTTATAGAGAATACCCCTTAACAACGTATATTTATGATGAAAGGTAATGGTAACATTCCTTACATATGTTACTTTCAGTTGCATTGTTTTGCAAAAGAAAATATAAAACTAAAAGCTACCGTGCTGGTCGCGCAGCGGCTAGTTAGATATAAAACTTTAATACAAAGTGGTTATTTCTACTATTTTCCTCGTTTTGCAAGGAAAAATTAAAAACGTGTCAAACTATCGCTATGTATTATATACCCGAATTTGTGACTGTTTTCAATTCACAAACATCCTCCGAACTCCCGGTCAAAATCATTTTACTATTCGTTTGGCTCCATTAGAAATGTCACATGCTTGGTCTCACGTGACGTGCTGAGGTATCTGATTTTTTACATCTCGAAACACACACAAAGCGCCACCTAAACATGTTGATGTGGTTATGTTGCAGTATAAATTCTGGATGTAAGTCACATTTCACCTTTAGCCTACTTTGCTTGGAACATTTCGAATTTACTGTTATCTAATCTGGTCGAATCTCATGGGGAGTCCTTTAGACCCTATGAGTTTACCAATAAATTATTCACTTAACAACTGAATGCCAGTTTTGACATGCATACTCTTATATAACCCTCCTGTTATACGCACCGACTGTGAAAGAGCTTGTGCATATATGAGAGAAACTGTTCAAAAATCGGAATAGTATTACCAAATAGTAAAAGAGAAAAACCAAAGAGTAACTAAAAATAAAATCCTGTGTCTATGTGGCTAGAACTTTTTTTATAACTAGATCTCCCCACCTCCCCTCTGCAAATACCAGTTTTTGAATTTTGTTTGCTGCATTTAAAAATAGATCTTTAAATACAAATCATGTGTTTTTGAAAATCCTTTTCGATTTTTTTTAAGATAAAAATTTAGCGTAGGTAGTCGTCATTAATTTTACATAATGCAAAAAATTTACTGTTGAAAAGTTTAAAAATTTTAAAACTACGTGCTCTTTATTGTAACACTTGACGTGTCATCTTAATTAATGACACTTCATGTTACTTATGGGAATGCCACTGTAAAATAAATAAATATATAGGAAATAAAAACCTGAATATGTTAAAATTATTGACTTTAATGTTAATGTCACATCGTGTTACTTAAGTAAATCCATTGTAAAAAAAATTAAATTAAATTAATGACGACCTGAAGGATTACATTAATATTACATCTTTTAATGTTAAAGACTGGGGCCCGGGGTAGCCTGATGGTAACGCTTCGGCTTTTTGGCCTCGAGAGTGCTGTGTTCGAGCCCTGACAAGCGCCATTAAATACCTTCGTGTCTAGGCCGGATATGGACACGTTAAAACCGTAGACCGAGATGCTCCTCCATGAGGTCAGAGAGGGGAGGAGAGGGTACGATCTCTCCAGATGTCGTCCCTGGGAGAGCATCATCAAAATGGAGGTGGCGCCTAGCTAAGACGGACTCTACCGTTGTGGTGCTGTTGTAAGTAGGAGCCGCCCTCCTCAACCCGTAAAGCCTGTTGTTGTTGTTGTTTTTATTTCTTCCCCCCCCCCCCCGGAATTCCAGACCAGGTAAATATAGGCTACGGGCTGAGGGTTGCGGGTCCGAGTTATATTAGCACCACAAGGGTTCGGGGTCCGATTTAACCATTAGCCACCTCTGTTTTGACCGAGCAACCCACGCGTGATATCTGGGGGACCGTACTCTTTCCCACCCTCTCTGAAATCTCAGAGGGACTTTCCGGTCTACGAATCTAACGGGCCCCTTTCCGTCCGGTATTTAATGGTGCTTGTCGGGATTCGATCCGAGATCTGTAAGCACCGAAAGCCGACGCGCTACCACTAGATTACCCCGAGGCCCCGCAAAACCTATATGGACCTGGTCTGGAACTTCCGGCCAGGAGACATTAGCAACAAACCAACAACAGCAATGTTAAAAACATTTCATGTTTCTCAAGTAAATCCAATTTTCAAAATAAAAATAATAAATAGAAACCTGAAGTGTTTTTAACATTGTTGACCTTTGTTGTCATGTTTCCTTACGGAATGGGATAGCATGTGTCCCTAGAATAAGGGCCCAATGAATGAATATATAATATATATGCAAAGGATTTAGTGGGAAAAGAATGATTATTCTAAATTTAAAGGGGGCTTGGGAATTAAATTATATTCGTGGCGTAATTCGCCTCTAATTGTTCGTATTTCAAGACGCGGATTGGGAAACGGAAATTCCCTTTTCATTATTTAATCTTGGCTCACCTCTGGGTTCTGCGGTCGAGGAGGAAGCATTTACATTTTAGCCTTTAAAGATGTCTGGTTCGGGCTCTGCGCATGTGCAGGGAGAGTTGGCGCGCGGAGATGCCCGCGAATTTGGGCAGAGCGCGGAATAGAAGTCGATGCTATCAGATGTGTATTTCGCCGCGGCTCTAAAAAAGAAATGGCGCAAAATGAACGCACTGAGTTGGAGCTGTGGTTTACCTGACAAAGAATAAAATTGGATTAAATTGAACTGATGCCTGCTCAATTATTGATTGGATTACTTATTGCTACACCACCGGATATACCATGACTGCCATAATTTGTAAGATGACGGGCGTAGCCCTACGCGTGTCATATATATATATATATATATATATATATATATATATATATATATATATATATATATATATATATATAAGAAATAGATGATAGAGAAAACCAGTAATAGCCCTAAAGCTACTTGCAGCCAGGAACAAATAGCATGAAAAGAAAAGTATGAAAGAGGTTTTAGACACACACACATATATATATATATATAATACATACTATATATATATATATAAATAAATAAATAAATATATATATATATATGTGTGTGTGTGTGTGTGCGTGTGCGTGTGTGTGTGTGAGTGTGTGTGTGTGAGTGTGTGTGTGTGTTCATTCATTCATACTTCGGATCCATGTTATCCTACCCCGTAAGGAGAATGTTAATATTATTGGTTCGAATGTTATGACACTTCCTGTTGCCTAAGTAAATCCTATTGCAAAATAAATAAGTCAATAAATAAATAAATAAAATCCTCAAGTGTCAGTTAGTATTACCGACTTTAATGTTAAGACACTTCATGTTACGTTCGTATATCCCTATTGTGCAAACGAAAGAAAAAAACCTGTTTATTTTATTATTATTATTTAAATTTCACCGTGTTTCTTCCTCTATTCTAAGATTTTTCTCTTCCGTAAGCAAAGAAGACACCTAATTACAAAATACCACGAGGCCCAAAATAAAGGGGGGTTGGAGAATGACAGATACAACTGTTCTCTTCTCGAAATTGTAAAATCACTCACCCACGAATGTCAATTCCTCAAAAACGCGTCCCCCAGCTGTCTCTGTGCGTGTGCGTACGCGAGGAGAAAGAAAAGGGGGGAGGGGAGGGGACGTCCAAAAACTACCGGCACGCTGCCTCCCTCCCCGCCAACAAGATAGTACCTTCTCCTCAACGAATAGTCGGCCAGGTGAAGTAATAAGAGGAGAGAGGCCGTCTCTCGGTTCAGAGCGGCGTCGTGCTTTGTTTGGAACGAACGCAGGTGGTTTTGCTTTTCAGGTTCCGATCGAACCAGTGTGTCTTGTGTTTTGGTGTGTGTGTGTGCCGTGTTTCGGTTTTGGGATCGGAGCATGCCTCTGAGGTGAAATAATAGGACCACGAGAGTGACTTTCTTGAGGATTTTTGATGAGTGTTGGACGATGTCAGGTACTGTGATTTTCTATGTGCGACCATCATGGGGAACATGTGCTGCCGGAGAGAAGTGTACGCGCCCAATGGCACGGAGACGGACCAGAGGTGAGTGGATAGTGTACCCCCAAGACGCGGGACATATGTCCTGTGGCCTATAACATCACAGTTGGAAGTTATTAAAGGAAATGATAATAAGTCCCCCCCCCCTAAAGTTACCAAGCCATACATGCTTTTTTGCTAGTGAAAGCCAAATCTTGTAGAAAACGAGCCTTTATGTAAATTATGTCCTTTTTTTTCTAAACATATTTATTATTATAAAAACATGACCCATTTTTTAATTTGCATACCCTGTAGTATATATCATGACACTAGTTAAATTCTTTGACTGAAAGGAAAATGAAGTATCACTTAAATTTATCAAGTCATAAGCATCTTTATATAGCAGTGGTTCCCGACCGGTGGTCCGCGGACCTCGGGAGTGGTCCGGCACCACATATAAAAAATTTGCCAAATAAATGGGGATTTTGAAAGAAATGTTCATTGAACTAGATGAGAGGAATATATCCGATGACTATCAGGGGTTGAATTAAAATTTCTTAAAAGTTTAACATAATTACTTTAGTATTAGAATATGATACGTTAGAATATGAGTACGTTACTCCTGTATACCTTTTGCCTGAGGGATATTCTATACCCCCTATACCCCCCCCCCGGGAGGTTCCCCTCTCAAGTCGGTGTGTGTGTGTGTGTGTGGAGGGGGGAGGGTCGTCTGCACATGGCTCAATTTCTGGCTAGTGGCCCGCAGACTTCTACGGGTTGGTAACCACTGTTATATAGCGAAAGCCAAATTTTGCTGAACAGCCAGACATTTGATAAATTGTCTTTTTTTCTTACCGTATTTATTATTATAAAATAGGACCCTTTAATATATGTCCAAATATTGCATATATACAAATGCATTTGAACATTAGAAGGTCAAGTAAAGAGGCAAACTAAACAACTTTGTTAAAAATCGCCTGACAAGCTTTTCAGCTGTATTTGGCTGCTTTTAACTTACGATTTTTATTTATTTTTGAAATATGCGGAGGGGAAATTGCATCAAGTTTTATCATTAAATGTATATTTCAATTTTTGGGAAAGATAAAAGATTGAAATAGTTATGAATCAGACAACGTGATCATCATTTCTTTTATATTCGGTGTATTCGGTAATAAATAATTTGCATTTTTTACACTAAGTTAGTACACACTCTCAATTTTTCTTTCACGCAATTAAACATAGCTAAAGTGGCTGCTTTAGAACAGAGTTTGACCTTCGGAATTTAAAAACATATACCCTTAAGAATGTTAGCAAATCTTTGCATATTTCGAAATTGGTATATCTGTTTATATCCAGCAGTTCGGTTGTCACGAGATTATAACAGGGTAAAGAAAAATAAGAATAAAAACATACACTTTCCACCTAAAGACAATTTTTTCACAAAGTAATAAAAAACAATTGCCGACTAAAGGAGAAATTTTATCCATGTTGGTTATTATGTCCAAGGCACGCTTCATTTGGTCTTTGAAATTGTAACTGAAAGCCCTCAAATTGAAAACAAATGCTAAAAAACATGTTGAATGTCCTTCGTTTGGTCAATTTCCATTATTGTCGTTGTTGGCTCTATAACTGATCGATTAATATTCAAAGTCTATTATTTTTTTTTCATTTATCAAATCACTAGAGTTAGTGAATATGATCGAAAGATGAAGGCCCAAATTATTATGCTACACCAGCTATGAATATATATTAATAATATAAGATTAAAAATTATGTAATCAAGATTGTTGTCGGGTACTTCCCACAGTTTTTCTCGAATATATATATATATATATATATATATATATATATATATATATTATTTTGCAATCTGCTAATTTTTCAGTGTGAAGTTTCTGTAACTTAAAAAAGTAATTAATCGTTATAATAGCGGCTCGAAAAGGGCATGCCTTCTGTAATATATGAGGTACTTCATTCCATCGATCATGACAATTATGAGCGAAAACAGGCAAAGGCCACTAGCTGAGTACTCGTGCTTCGCTGCGAAGTACATTCAAATTAAATACAACGGTCAATGTATGCAATTAATGCCAAAAAATAAACGAAAAAATATATTTATAATGAATACAATGGTCAATGTATGAAATTAATGCTAAAAAACAAAAAAAAAATATATTTACAAAAAAATCGTAACGGATATTTTTATAAACAAAATAATGTAGAAGAAAATATTCAAATAAAATACAACGGTCAATGTATGCAATTAATTTGTATGTTTAATACCCATAAAACATACTCATTTGAATTATATTCTTAAAAAACTTCCATCTCAATGAGTCTAGAGGTCAAATTTTATCTTTTACCGTATTTCAATATTTTTTTTTCAGTTTATTTCGTTGTTAGGTACGTGACGCAAAAATTAATTTAAAGTATCACAAAACGAAAAGAAACAACGTGATCAGCATTTAATAAATTAAATTCTAAAAATTAATCTTTAAAAATTCACCAAAAATCAGAAAAGGGACGTAAAGATTCAAAAAAGATTTCATTTTAAAGGAATGTTTACGATCTTTCTCGTGATATAAATTTTATAACCCTCAGATTATTATTTTAAATGAAAACTTTAAAAAAAAGCTACAAAAACAGCTTAGGAATTTAATTTAATAAAACTAAGAAGAATTTTTCAAAAACCTTTCTAGGGCACCCCTACACTATAAGAAGAATCGCCATGCAAAATTTCAGACCTTTAAGTCCAGCGGTTTGGTGTCTGCGTTATCTGTCAGTCAGTTACGGAACTGTTTTATATATATAGATTAGCACATTATACTTGAAATGGCACATTATACTTGTCAATGATTATTATTAATTTGCAAAAATCGGGACTTTTTAGCGTAAGATGATTCATACGGCTGAGTGTAATGTACGCTGTCTGGCAATGGTAACCAACGTCTTTTTGGTAACATTGTTAAATTTTAAGGAGGGCCGAAAAATTTACATCTTAGAAGTTCCAAAAATTGCCATGTTAAG
>OU015491.1:218761657-218824157 GCA_907164885.2 Dolomedes plantarius
CGTTATTCTTACCTTAATATTTTAATTCATTACTTAAAATTTTAACTACTGAGCACTCCCACCTTGATTACATATATCTTGCTTACAGGAGATAAAGTCGACACGACCAATGCACTCCTCTTCTAAAACACAATTACGTCTGCGTCTATTTGTTATTTAAATGCAGCATATGTCAGTCGCTGTTGATAATTATAGAACGTTTACGATTGTTTACTGTTGTTTTTAAAAATAAATTTAGAAAATAGATAGGAAAAAAGGAACATAAGAACTAGAAGATTGATGCGGATATTAGATATAATCGTACGATCTATGGCTTCATCGCTAAATTTAGTTTTTCCACAACAAAGAATGTGGGCAAAATTACGAAGCTCTGTTTGGTGGGAAGAAATTATTTTAAATTCCTGAAGTAATAAAGACTGGAAAGAAAATTCTCCAATCGATAGGTGCATTTTTTTAAAATTATAAGATTAATTGTAAGATACTTATTGTTTTAATAAATCCTTTTATAAAATCAAAATGTAATTTTGATTTCAATTTTGTTTCAGTAATTTTTAGTCATGTATAAATAAAAAAATCATAAATAGATATAAATAAATTTTTATCTGTGAATTCTAAAATAATTAATTTATAAATAAATTTTAATGTTACGTTTAATTATTGATTATACTTATTAAATTTATTAATTTTACCATAACACTTTAAATGAAAATGCTACTGAAATTTTATTGAAATGAAATTTTATTTCTTATTTTACATACCAGATGGCAGTACCATTCTATTTATAATGTAATTGGGGATGGTTCAGATCAAGAAATAAATGAAATCCTCCGGAAAAAAATAGGCACTTTTCTGCTGTTT
Organism: Dolomedes plantarius; assembly: GCA_907164885.2. Classification (NCBI taxonomy): domain Eukaryota; kingdom Metazoa; phylum Arthropoda; class Arachnida; order Araneae; family Dolomedidae; genus Dolomedes; species Dolomedes plantarius. Next base: position 218,762,516 of record OU015491.1, read on the forward strand.
TCTTGAAAATTATGCGATCGTTAAGGGGTTCCAGATCCTTCCATCGATCATTTAGCTGCATTTTCATGGATTCACACAAGTTCAAATCCGCCATGTTATTTGCTCCCAGCTTCGAAATGCATCATGGGTAATTAGCGGGTTTTATCCTGGGTCGAAGCAGGGTCGAAAATCCACCCTGCATTTTTCCCTATCGTAGGGAAAAAGTAAGAAACGACCCTGCTTTTACCCGGGTTTTTGGCACATGTAAACGGCACTAGAGTCCTGTCTTCTGATGCTACCTACCTATTTGTTACTCCAAGTGGTGTCAAGAAAATGGAATGATCGAATACGGAAGCGACCGACTTCAGACAGACAGTCCAGAGATTATGTTTTCATTAAATATAAGCTAAACAGTCATTCGAAAAAAAATCAAAAAATCGAATTTTTCGTGAACACTTTAGTGCCCTCCAGCTGTTGTACGAGCTAGAAATTTATTTTTTTTTTCAAATGAAGATCGTGTGTACTAAAGATGGCAGTGACCCGAGATGCCGAAAAATCGCTATCAAAGACGGCAGCTATTTTCGATCGCATCGTGTTTATAAGACAGTTGCGGCGAGGTATCAGCACGAGTTTTGCGTTCGAAGATGTTATCTGTCGGGAGTTCGCGGTGAACGGCTGTCATTAACATCGTGACATTACTCTGGTTTCAGGTATGGTAATATGCGCCGCTGCTCTTTCATCTATCGATGGGATGTTGTTTATATTCTGTTTGCTGGCTGTAACCGAGGTGTTTTGCCCCTGAAAAGGGATCCGAACTCTTGATCACCTGATATTTGTTCGAAATGGTTCTGGAAATATAAATAAAAACATTTATATCTGTTCTACGAATATCTAATAAGTCTAGGATTAAAACAAAACAAAGAGAAACGTTAAGAATGACCACCATGTTTGGGGCGCGTTGATCCGCAGTGCCCATGCGCTGACCGCATTGTCAAGGCATTTGCCTTGACTCAATTTTTTTTCTTTTAAATCAAATTTCGAGCTTACGCAGAAAATTGATGAAAATTTTCAGCTTGTTGAACTTCTTACCCGACCAGGGATTGTTATTTTTTTAATTAACTTATAAACCTTTCTTTTTTATAAAGCCTATAAAAAGCAATGTTTTCCCTCGAAATTCGCCAGGGTCAATAGTGTGACGTTATGCGATTTCCCTTGAATAGAATCCCTATTGTCTCGACTGTAGAGTTTCAACACCAGGCGAATATGCCCTTTTATGCTCTCGGTGGAGTTTGATTTGACAAATTATGCCGTATTCACGTTGGCAGTTGAAAGACAAATCTAGTACACCCGTGACGCCATAACTTTCGCTAGATTCGATAATCAAAACTGGATTTTTTTCCCAAAGAAAAACAACATAAATATGAGATAAATGATCGATAGTTATGAGAAGTTATTGCTAGGTAAACTAGACTCTTGTAGAAACTGATGGGTCGATGAATCGTATTTGTAACATACGACCTCTGTGTTTAACAAGCCAACTTATTCCATCCCAAGACTGGCGAACTAATAAACTCGCCAAATAGAAAATGGCACTGTACGTACTCGTTTGCGTCTGAAGGATTTTATAAACACGGGTCACTTTTAAAACTAATCCTAAAAGCATAATATCTGAAAGCATTCATTTTTTTTAACTTTCACGTTTCCATAGGGCAGTTTGACGCTGGTGTTATCTATTGCTGTCGATTTTTGTGAATATGGCGGAAGAACCATAAACAAACAACCTGTGCAAATTGCCTGCGCATAGATTAATGGAATGAAAAGGACGTGTGTTTTGAATCTCCAATTAGCATAAAAATACCCACTTTCCTATTAACTGTTCATAACAACGCCTGAACAAATAATCAAAATGTTTATTTTCTTTCGTTACGTTTTTAGATTAACATATCAGTATAACATTTCATTTAATCCTCAAGCAACTAGGAACGTATTTAATGCATATTTTCAGATAAAGATTCAGCATTAATACCAAGAAAAAGAAGAAAATCATATGAATATCTTCTTGACTAGTATATTTTTTCCTGAACGGCAGAATTCAGCCGCTTATATACAGGGTGTCCGGGCTAAAGGTATCCAAAAGTCATGACTTATTTCTACAGAACTACCCTTTAGAATTAAAAAAAATTATTTAAATAGAAAAAATATCTCACCAAGTTTTAATATCAATCGTAGATTTCGATCATAGTATCATAGATTACGACGTGTGCACCTTTTGTAGCACGACTAACGTCTAAATGGTAATCCAGTTCTCTCCAAGTGTTTCGTAGCATATCAGGAGTTATTAGACTTTTTTGCTTGGGGATTCATTCAATCCGTTGTGTATAGACAAAAAACTGAAACTGTGGACGAGTTGAAGAAGCGTATCATCAAGTAATTCGTGTAATAACTCCTGATATACTAAGCCCGTCTGCACACGGAGCAACTCAAAAGAAACTGATAACTGACTCAAATCACAAACCAGTCCGTGATGAGTCGTAACCTATGTAATAACAAACCCCGTCGGACGGGTTTGTAACCAGTTGCGCCGTGTGCGTGGCTCCATTCAATTACATAGGTTACGACTCATCACGGACTGGTTTGTGATTTGAGTCAGTTATCAGTTTCTTTTGAGTTGCTCCGTGTGCAGACGGCCTAAGAAGCACTTGGAGAGAACTGGGTTACCATTCAGACGTTTGTCGTGCTGCAAAAGGTGCACACATCGAAATCTATGATACTATGATCGAAGTCTATGATTGATATTAAAACTTGGTGAGACGTTCTTTCAATTTAAATAATATTTTTTTTTATTCTAATGGGTAGTCCCGTAAAAATAAGTCATGACTTTTGGATACCTTTAGCCCGGACACCCTGTATTTCGCCCTTATGTAACGTAAAGCTGCCCATTTCTTACATAGAGATACTACTTTTCAATTATGAGTCAGCCTAATTCCTTCGTGAACTGTAGTTTTCAAAAGGAAGAATCCAGCCCGGAGGATAGCTTAAAAGGATGTATATTTAAAGTTTTAAGCTTAAAACTTAACTACTAGTGTGAAACTTTAAAGTTAGTAGTTAAACGCTCTGCCTCGTCGACTCATCGACCCATCTGATTAAAACTTACCTCAAAGGGGTTCAGACGTTCTGGGAAAAGTGAATGTATACTTCCGCAAAAAATAATCTAATGGCTCATTAGAAATGGTTATTAACTCATTACGAATTGTAAGAGAACTTTTTTTCTCGACAGATAAGACATGCGTTACTATACAATTGACCGGTCATTAGTTACTCTATAGCATTTCGACTCATTTGCATATCAAGGAAAAAAACAGGTTCGCGATTAGCAGATGCGCGACGTCGGAACGACCCCATAGCCGGTGTCTTTAAATTCGGTTGTGAAAAACGGGTGCTGGATAGTGGCTTATATAGGATTCACTCAGCTTAGTGTGTACCAATGTAGGAAATTCATCCAATGATTCTCGACTTGGATTTTGAGATGAGTTTTTTTTTAAATTGTACTCCGCAATAGATAAAGAGTTTTATATTTTTTTCTCTGCTGTCTTATTCATTTTAGAAATGTCGACCACCGAAGGAAATGATCTCTATATTCAAGTTGCTAAGCCGATTCTTTGGGCAGTCCGTGAGAGACAACGACTGCATCCATTGACTTCGTTTTGGTCTTAAACGAAATATTTTTATCTACAGATGGGTCAAATTTGGTTTCTGTAACCGCACTTTCTATTAATTAGAGTTAATTTACAATTTAAAAAAAAAATTGATTTCTGCGCATGCTCAGTGACTTGTTTAAATCTGACTTTAGATACTCACTAAGCACGAGACCGCATAAACACATTAATTTGTTTCTACGTATGCTCAGTGACATTTTTAAATCTGGCTTTAGATACTTACTAAGACGAAGCTGCATGAACACGTTAATTTATTTATTCCGAGAAATCTATGTCATTGAAGAGCCCTATTTCTTTTTATTGGGTTCAATAGTCATTTTTTAAAGTGCTTTTCTCTGTTCTTCACATTATGATTATCAACATTTGGCAATGATGCGTTGAGTATAACTTGTGTATTAGTACATTTATTTACTATCCAGCCGTCATATCTTGACGGGCACCAACTAGTGTGCGTTTAAAAGTATACTACATCCCCCCCCCCCCCGAATCATTCAAATTTAGAAACATTCTTTGCGTATCTTTTAAAGTATCCGAAAGATACCCGAATCAAAAACTTCGATCTATGTTACATAGTACAATGAAAAAATTCTTTCAGTGGAAGTCGACAATCATCGGCAGTGGCGTATCATGGCACAGGCGCAAGAAGCGTGCGCTTGGGGACACCGAAAGTTAACAGCTTTAAAAAGAGATATATCCTGCGAACTTCAGACGTAGATACCATCTTTATATGGGTAATTTTCCTTTAGTCGAACGACAAGTCGTACAAGTTTACACTACCTAATGACCAACAAAATTTCCTTTCGGACTGTAAGCAGTGGCGCACCAAGGATTTAATCTTGGGGGATGGGGCAATATGAACGGATAAAAATATTTAATCAATATTCATAAAATAATCAATATCCATAAAAATATTAAAATCAATATTCATAATGCAATTTCTATTTTTTTTTGGGGGGGGGGTTCTGGGCCCCTTGGCCCACGCCCTGGGTGCACCACTGACCGTGAGAACATATCTATGGTAACAAAAAATATTTATGATGTTTATTAATAGTAATAAATAAGATTTATTAATAGTACTTAGAACGGGGGGGGGTCAAAACTAGATAGCACTTGGGGCCCTCCAAAAGCTTTATTCACCACTGATCATCGGAAATTTTTTTACCAATAGGTTAACACTGAGTTGAACCAATTCAGCAGGGCTAACACCCGGCCCACTTAGTCAGGCGATGGCCGAATGGCTAGGGCGCATTCGGTTCAGATCCTGCGGGTTCGAGTTCCATTGTTGGCATGGATGTTTGTAGCCGCTCGGAATCGGCTTTAAACTGTACGTCCCGGTCTAATGAACCCTCTTGTAGCAAAAAGTTGACCGTAGCGCTCCAAACCAATCCCGGGCACCCCCAAGTCCGGAAGAAATAAACTTTTTCTCACAACGTACCCACATTTCGCCTTTAATAGTTAAAGGGGAAACGTCGAAGGAGAATGGAGACATTTCTATTCAAGAAGCTGCGCTTCTGGTGTTTTCAACAGTCTCTTATCCAGGCACTTCTACGAATCGTAAATAACAATGAATTGTTAGCGTGCCTGGGTTATCATATTTTATGGACGCTCTCTGCATGTCATAAATATCTGAGCCTATTTCAGGGGGATTCAGGAAGGAAACGCGACTCCGCATGCCCGTCCGACGAACTTTTCTGAAGGCTGTTAGACAGCGCAAACCAGGCTGTGACGAAATTATAACTTCTGCATGCCGTGTTTCGTAAATGAAAAGTAAAATCACGTGAAAGCCATTTACAGAGGGAATGGAAACGGATTATAAAAGGGAGATAGGGAGGAATTAGGCAAAAAAGAGCGTGGAATTTTCTTATCGCTTTTAATATCCCAGATCAAAGAAATAATTACCTCATTGTGTGAGAGTGAAAAATAAAACCCAGTGAGAAAGGGAACGGAATTCGACCGTTTAAAATCGCTCTATTTTAAATTCCTTTTCGGCAACCTTGGGGGATATATCGGGAAATTTGCATGTGTCGAATACCAATGAGTGTCTGGACTTTCGACGCAAAATCTTAACAAAAGCAAAAGATGTTGATAGATAAAAATATCTGTTTTTACTTTCAATTCCGGAAATAAAGCAGGTACTTTATAAATGTTGACGAATGGATCTATCACAGACTAAGCAATTTCCCTAGCTTATAAATGCCAAACAACAATTTGTCTTATAGAGCCAATAAGCACATAAAATATTGTTTCTATATTCCAACTGACAAAGCGCACATATTTTGGTACCCATTTTATGTATTTCCAAATTATTAAGGCTGCTATGTACTAAGAAAAAAAAATCGTATTTCCCTTTCCTCTTCTTGCAGACTCTTGTGGTGGGAGGAGTCCAGTTGACAGTTCGAGAATCCCCCCCCCTTAGGATTGACATTTTGAGGGATTGTAATGGCTCTCTCTCTATAGGGGGGTTAAGCGGTGCCCCCAAATTTTTTATTTAAAACATGTTTGTCAACTATTTACAGGTACATAAATGCTGATAATCAAATAAAATTGGTATTGTCAGATAGCCTGAACTTTTCTGCAAAGCCCTACAGGATTCATTTTATAAATTTCGTCCACCGAAGGAATTTATGAGCATTTAAAACATACTATACCAGATTTTTCCCTGAATAATTTAAATTTTAAAATATTAATTGCATTTTTTTAAAAAAACGAATAAAGTACACAAATGTAAAATTTCTTTCTCTATGACGGAGTACAATTTTTTTTTAAAAATCTTTGAATCCAAGCTGGCAATCAGTAGACAAATTTTCTCCATAGGTTAACACTGAGGTGAGCGAATCCAATGGGGTTCGTACAAAGCAGCCTTAACAACAAAATTAATGCGGAATAGGTTCGAATTATTATTATTATTGTCACGAAAAAATGGGATTTTATCAAGTGCTTTGTTGCTCGAATACTTCGCACTATTTGTAACATAAACAATTAGCTGCACCAGTTTTTTTTTCTTAATGTAACAAAATTTTTCAGTTAATATAAACTAGACTTGTCCTGAAACTTGTGCTTGGAACTTATAAGAGCTTATTGGGTACTACAACGGCTAATTGATGATTTCTAAATTAACATCAGTTGTTCCGAACAATGAACCGATTAGCTAGGAACCTATATTACTCACTAGGAACCAGAGTCAAGGGGTTCAAATCGTTTGCAGCCGTTCGGAATCGACTTAAAGCTGTAGATGCAAGCATTACTTATTTTATGTCTTCCGGAGATTTCAACTTTGCCTGCTCTGGCACACTGATACCTGAGCCTGACAATGCTGGAATAATTCCCCACTTTTCGGAAATCTCTACTGCCTGCCCCAAACTAAGAGATTCTAAAATAACTCCACATCAATCATCACATTTATTACAGGTTTTACTCGGCGCACTTTGTACCAAATATTCAGTTATGAGCCTCTGGGAACCTCCGTAATTGTTCCTTGAAGACGTGTTTTACATTTATGGGATGGTTTCCTCCCCACGCACGTCGACGGCGGCGCGGTTAATCTCACTTGATGAACTTGAAGCGGATTCGGGAAAATTCCGCCTCGCGTGCTGCAATCCGATCCTCTAAAACCTTGATGGAATGTTTTGTATGTGCGTGTTTTACAAGTCAAAAGAGGAGCGAGATCTTAAGGCTAGAAATTTGCGGCTTAAAATCATATGATTTACAGTCACTGACCTTCCTCATCAGAAACATATGTCGGTTTTTGCTTTTTTTTGCTCCGTAGCATCAAATTTTAAATATATATATTAAGGGGCAGCCTTATTCAAACTGTCGGGCTACTTAAACTTGGTTAATCGGGAAAATATATATTTATGTGCCTATATATGTGTGTATAAATCTCTCACTCTCTCACTCTGTGTGTATATATATATATATATATATATATATATATATATATATATATATATATATATATATATATATATATATATATATATATATATATATATATATATATATATATATATATTAATATAGAGTTTTCTATATTAATAACATCCTGGTAATATTCAACAGCAATTAATGAACCTACTATAGTGATTGATATAATACACACACACACACACACACACACACACATATATATATATATATATAAATAAATAAATATATGTATAACTCTATATTAATATAGAGTTTTCTATATTAATAACACCGTGATAATATTCAACTGCAATTAATGAACCTACTATAGTGATTGATATAATACACACACACACACACACACACACACATATATATATATATATATATATATATATATATATATATATATATATATATATATATATATATATATATATATATATATATATATATATATATATATATATATATAACTCTATATTAATGTAGAGTTATATATATATATATGTATATATATATATAACTCTATATATATATATAACTCTGTATATATATATATAACTCTATAAATGAACCTACTATAGTGATTTGTATATATATATATATATATATATATATATATGAAGTGAAAGAGAGAGAAAATGACAATTAACACGTCCCGAATAAAAAAAAATGTTTAAAACCAATACCAACTGAAAAAATTGGAACCATAATCGATTATTTTTCGTCACGACAGCAGAAACACCTGAAATTTCATTTCTTGGTGTATCCGTTAAAACAATTAACATAAAATCGAGTGGCATTGCGAATATAGAAAGATATATTTTGTTCCTAGATTGATAAACAAAAGTCCCGCGGGTGACATTTTGTCATATGTCCTCCAAAGGAAGTCAGTATAATATCCGCAGCAAACATTTCCTTAAGCATATTGATGCCACATCAAAGAAAAAAATAATAATAATAATAACTTCCATGCCAGAGTTTTTATTCATAACCAAGTTGCCAGCTGTATTCAGAGTTGTTCTTTGTAGACCATCTTCTCGAAAGAAAGAAAAAAAGCAGAAAGTAACACTGGATGAATAAAGTTTATTCCTCGAAACGGAACTGATTCCTGTTTCGATGCAAAGCCGAATAGCGCGCGTAACCCGAATCATGGGCGGGGCAAATATGTTTCGTTTTTCTTTTCGTGCAATTAACTCGCATAAACTAGACGTCGGAACGGAGCTCCGGGGTGAGCATTATCAAGCGGAACTACTGTGACAAATGCGTAATGAGATGGTTACGTTAAGAAATTATCTTTCGGACGCAAAAAAAAAAAAGAAAAAAGTTATGAATAATAATTTATTAATTATAAAAAATATCAATAAAATTTCATAACATTCGTGGAGGAAGTTAATATTCTATTCTATAATTCTTAGAAATACAGTAATGTTACTCCAGAAAATCCTTTGCAATCAAAATTTTGCTAACTACTATTTTTAAAAAAAAATCTAAATAGGGTTTCAAATAATTTAACAGTATCAAATTATGTTTTTATAGACATACTAGCTGAAAACCCGTACTTCGGTACGGAGTAAATTCAAATTAAATACAACTGTCAATATATGCAATTGATGTAAAAAAACAACGAAAAAATATATTTATAAAAAAATCGTAACGGATATTTTCATTCACAAAATAATGAAGAAGAAAATATTCAAATTAAATCTGTTAGAATATGCTAAAGAATATAGTGCAGTTTGAGTAACATTTACCGTATTTTAATATTTTTTTTGGATAATGTCCAATCGTCTGCCACATCAGTAAGAAAAAAAATATTTTTGTCTATTTCGTTGCTATGTACGTGAGGCAAAATTAGTTTAAAGTATCACAGAAAGAAAAGAAACCACGTGATCATCATTTAATGAATTAAATTCTAAAAATGAATCTTTAAAAATTCCTCAAAAATCAGAAAATGGAGGCAAAGATTCGAAAAAGATTTCATTTTAAAGTAGTTTTTATGATCTTTCTCGTGATATAAATTTTATAACCCTCGGATTATTATTTTGAATGCAAACTTTAAAGAATGTTACAAAACAGCTTAAAAATTTAATTTAAAAAAATCTAAGGATAATATTTCAAAAATCTTTCTTAGTGCACCCCCACACTATAAGAAGAATCGCCATGCCAAATTTCAGCCCTTTTGGTCCAGCGGTTTGATCTGTGCGTTATATGTCAGTCAGTCAGTCAGTCAGTCAGTCAATCAGTCAGTCAGTTACGGAACTGTTTTATATATAGAGACAAAGAATTGTCAGGTTATGATACTCCCTCACACTAAGTAAAAGCATGACGTAGAATTTTCTATATTAATAACATCTTGGTAATATCCAACAGCAATGAATGAACCGACTGTTGATTAAATGAACGATCTGACTTCACGATAAAATATACTTGTTGCTAAGTGAAAAGTTGACTAAACATTTCCCAATTTATTATACAGCCTTAACTTAAATAATAAACACAAAAATAACATTTGAAATATTGTAAAAAAAAGTGATGTATCATGCAATTTTTGGGAGCTTATTAAATCCATGTTGCATCGTATTTATAATGTCTTAACTGATACCCAAGTTTAACTTTGATTATAAATAAATGTATGTATATATTATACTGAAATGTCATGGGTTTATATATATATATATATATATATATACTTATACTGATTAAAGCTCGCCATACTTATTTTTCATTTAAGTGAAAGATATTATGCTTGAAATAAACTGAAGGCCTCGAGTATCTCAACTCGAGGTCTTCAATAAATCTGAAATTGGTTTAACTTCCTGGAAATCGTTAAATAACGCCTCACATTAAAACTCTAAGAGATACATGCGAATGACATTTTAAACTTTCTAAGCTTAAATCCAAACAAATGTCGTTTTACTCTTTATTTGGAAGTAATCTCCTTGACATAGAAAATAAATAAATCTTAATTTTTTTTTCTGCTGTGAAATGACGATTGTTGTCTATTTGAAAAGAGTTGTTATCTAACACTTGTTGAAGACTTGTAATTTTTCTAAATCTCTTCATGCACACGAAGCTGAAAATTAGCCTTGAAAAACTAAAATTTGTTAATTTACACTTAAACTTTAAACCACTTCCTCCTACTCTCGACGTTGTATTCAAAACGACGCTCAAAAATGCCTTACGTGAAATAGAGTCATTATTGATATTCCTCCAATCTTTAATAAGAGGATTCTATTTACCAATTCAGGAGCTTCTCTTGTAGCATGCTAATCAGATACTGAAGCTCTTTCTAACGACAACTGTATTGTCATCTTAAATGACTTTTATTATATAATTATAGCAAACAATCCCATCATTAGCTATCAGCTTCCACGATCACCATAATATGTTCGGGACGAATTTGCATCATCATGACACCTTTTTTTAAATGGTTCCACCATAATACATATTACCGAGTCATGGATACTACCACCGACAAAAGACAAACAAAAACAATACTCTATAACATGCATCAGTCACAACAAAAGCAGAAAAAAATGGACTTTGTGCCAGTTATGCGAAGCTTAGTAAGAAATAGAATGCCACAATTACGTGCGAAAAAGAACCTATACCGCATCGTATCGAACATCCTTGTTGCCTATCTGCCATCAATTATATCCCATGCTACTATTTATCGTTCGATCAGTTTTTCTTTCGGCCCGAACTTCTTCTGCAGGCTGTGTGTTTAGTTATGTACCGTTCTCTCTCTCTCTCCTCGGTTCGCTGGGTATTTGATTCGGATTCCACAACGGTTTTGCGTTCTTTGTTTCTTGGATGGTTCTTTCTCGTACCCCCTCCGCTCTGTGACCGAGTTATTGTGTCATTATTTTGCCCATTTTGAGGGTGAGAATGGAACGCAAGAGGGTGGTCGGAGCGTCTGTGCTTCAGGAACTGATAGTTATCGACGGGAGTTAGATCTGGGATGCGAAGAGATTGCGGTAATCAATATTGGAAGTTTGCTCCCAGCCTTTCTTTTCAGTGTTTGACTACGTTCGTCCTAAAACGTTTCAATTTAAAAGATGCACGAAAAAGAGAAGAATAAAGAGATTTAACGGAGGAATGGCAGTAGATGGTTTTTCCTTAAGTTGAGTTGGTTACAGTGCACGTAAATTACGGTGAAATGAGAAGCTAATATGTGATAATAGTCAAGTGAGCATGGATATTATTAGGTGGAGGTGATTGTTCTAACACACCAGGTATACAAACAAGGTCATCCGGAGGAGATTCCCCGCCGGTAGGAACAATAGCGTCAAATAGTGGAAGATAATGAAAAATCGAAGCAATCAATATTGAAGTGTTTGCTGATGTGCACTGACACTCTGAATTCCGTAGTCGTCGTCAAGATACTAGCAATGCTATGCATAGAAGCGGTTATTACCATACTATGATCTGCGATTCCTTTGGTGTTCCCGGAAGGTGGTAAAGGTCCTCCAAAACCAGAATCTTTGAAAAGTTTATGGTTCGCCCGATTTAGTCGGGAAAAAATATTTTGAAATAAAACACTTAACGGTTTCCTAACTGAATAAATTTAATAATGTGTTGTAGTTGGTAAAAAAAAATTGGTTTTCAGTGAGCATATTCTAAATTATCATAAAAGATTGCAGCATTTATTAACTTACAGTTTAAAGTGGTTGTTGCTGTAAGTAAAATAAACAAGGGGACCGATATATATATATATATATATATATATATATATATATATATATATATATATATATATATATATATATATATATATATATATATATATATAATGCAGAATCCATAGCCCATTCAATAATTTCCACCAATATCCGGAAACGCGATGCGCCCAAGAGGAGGAACCTATTAGTGACAGTCGAATCCCACATCTTCCATGGTACGATGGTCACCCTGTTAAGGTCAGTGTTCTGCTTGACGAGAAAACGGCGGGAAAAGAAGTCGCGTCTAGATAGTCCAATCTGATTCGGATTCCTACGACGGAGGATCTTCGCCCTCCTGAAACACATTAAGAGAGCGTATTTCGTTCAAACTGTCTTCATGCTCCACTGATAGGATGCTGCACCGCGATAAAGGAGGTATGGAAGAGTGTAAGCTGGCATTCTGTTCACGCCTCAGAGGAATATATTACGTTCAGTCGAATCAAAAGAAAGAAACAACTTGGGTGTTATGTAAACAGTTAGGACAGAGAGAACATAGTTATGAAAAGAAATTTTATGCAGTCAAATAGGCATACATGTGGCAAGTCAGACTCCATGCCACATAACTCCTGAAATTTTGAAGGACGCCCTGCGACTTCCTGAAGCAGGGATACTGTTTCAACGCTTCCGACATTTAAACTGAGAACAATTTTATTCTGCCTAGTGAATTTTTTTGCCTTATATCAGGGCCCGATTTAGAAAATTCTTGACTATAGGCACATCTCTGGATGGGGCCTCCTAACACTGATGTGGGCGTAAAATTTCCAAAATTGATGCAAAAAAAAAAAATAATTATGAATCATTGTGAAAGTTCCATTTTACCAAGAATTGGCTATTTGAAGAGTAGAAGCCTAGAACATTATCAAATAACAAAAAGAAATACAACATATTAACTTCATCATTAAAACACCAATACAATGCAACCATATGTTCATCATATGTATCTTATAGTGTATATAAGGGAGAAACTTATTAATCCCTTATATACACTGTAAGATACATATGATGAACTATACATATAACTATACATATGATGAACCAATCAATCAAATTTGAAAGGATATATAAAAAACGTGCTATTAAAAAAGGTAAAATAAAAAATAATTAATTGGGAATTTTTTTTCCTTTTAAAATAAAAATTTTGGGTCTGGGCCTAATGGAAAATCAGGGCCTTCCTTATATCAGTTTTCATTAGTTTTGGATGCTCTTATTTTCGATTTTCTTTAACAAATCGTGCCGGAATCGTTAAAATTATGTCCTACATAATACTAAATACAAGCACACGCCCAAACGGTGAATGTCAAGACCCGTCAAAATGTGTCATATACGCTATATCAAGTACATGCGCACGTCTAAACAACGCATGCCAGACTCGTCAAAATGTGTCGTACGTTGTGTCAAATATAGCCGCACGTCTAAACAACGCATGCCAGACTCGTCAAAATGGGTCATGCGTCATGACAAATACATTCACACGTCCAATCGATGAATGTCAGACTTGTCAAAATATTTAACACGTTTTGTCAAATACATCTGCACGTCAAAACAACACACGCTAGTCTCGTCAAATACACGCCCAAATAACTTGTCAGGCACTTCCAAATTCGTCTTACGCCATGTCGATTAGGTATACATGCTGATATATTCCTGTCTAAATGCAGCCGGGAACAAATTACGGAATTATAAATTTAATGACGATAAAACTTAAACTCACTAAGTTGGTGGGAATAAAATCTTGGGTGGAAATCGGAAATATCTGCCGGCATTGTTTCGTCTTTGGTTATGCTGATGATATCGTGAGACACATTTTTTTTTTCGCACAGTCTGATTTTCAAAGTAAACATTCAAGGCACAAAAGAAAGGACTCCAAACTGTGAAAATAATAATAACAATAATTTGTAAACTGAATAAATCATCTGAACGTATATTGCGCAAATACTGATATAAGTTACTGCCGAAAAACAGGATTATATCGTTACATAAACGGGTCTGTAACTGCGATCTGCGTTTGCTGAAACTCTGCCAAGCACTCGAGGGATGCTTTGGTTTCCCTTCGGCGAGCTGTTTTGCTCAGCAAGGCGAACTGGGTTCAAGCGTATTTATCATGATGAAAGCGGACAGTTAGGAGTGAGAAGGTTGAAAGGAAAGAAGCAAAAGAAAATTCGAGTTTCAGGTCAAATTCCCCGGAATCCCCTCGGTTGCAAGGTAGGTCCGACTGACCTGACCCGCTGTACACTTTCCGGCAATATGAGGAGGCGGAGAGCGACCATGGAGGAAGCTGATGAGAGAGGATTTTCGCGGTATCGGTCGAGACGAGTTGAGAAAGCAAGAATGGCACGACGCGCTCTCGGAATGACAGATTTATGCAAAGTTTATCGTAGCTATTAGCTGCCTTTATTTATTTATTTTTGAGATGGGGAGAGGTCTCCCGTAACATGTAGTTTCAGTTTGAGAGAATAGATCAATTTGAAAGAAGAAAATAGTGTTTTCTACCTCGTTTCATGGTTTATTAAATACCAGAAATACATTCTTTTAGCATTGTAAGACGTAAAACATGTAGGAAAATTTCAAAAATTTCTAAAATAAAATTTTTCCACTGAAGGTGAGGAATAAAATTTATTTCCCTTTCCGTGACAAAACACCAAGTATTCGACCTTAAGTGTGTGTGTGTATGTATGTATGTATATATATATATATATATATATATATATATATATGTATGTATGTATGTATGTATGTATGTATGTATGTATGCATGTATATATATGTATTTGTGTATATATATATATATATATATATATATATATATATACAGGGTGTCCATAATTAAAGTCCCACTTTCAAAAGGCTGCAAAAAAAGAACCACTGGTCAGAATGACTTCTGAAGTCTTTCTGACCAGTGGTTCTTTTTTTGCAGCCTTTTGAAAGTGGGACTTTAATTATGGACACCCTGTATGTATATATATATGTGTGTGCGTGTGTGTGTGTGTGTGTGTGTGTGTGTGTGTGTGTGTGTGTATGTATATGTATGTATGTATGCATTCATGTATAATTATACCGAGTACGGAAGTTGAGCTACCCACTTGACCAAAAAAATCCATTTGGTTGATAATTACAAGTTAGTTTGGCATAGAGTCCGTTTAGAATTTTGGTTGAGTCACTGTTTTCGTTTATGTAGACAGAGAAAGAGAAAATAAAACTATTCTTTTATCCATTTAACTACAGTCTACTTTATCCGTATTTTGCAAAAACATATATGTATATTTATAAAAGCAAAAAAGCTAAGCTACTCTATTCGCCTTTTTCAAGCGTTTATAATTATTCACTTTAAGACTTCCCAATTGGCGGTCTTGCATCTCAGCACTTTCTGAAGGTCAAAATGCTCTGCGAAACACAAAGGAGAAATCCTCCAAATATATCCCTCTTAATCCCGGCTAATTCGCCGGAGCTTGTTGCCGCGGCTTTTCCGAAGCTCCCGAAGTTGTTAAGTCGACGAAAACGTGAGGTGGACGCAATTTTCCTTCCGCACTGTCTCATGACGTGGACAGCACAAAGTAATTTTGCTCTGTCGAACACGTGAGATTACTGTCCAACCCGAGATGCGTTTCAGAGTTACAGGAGACTGCTGGAGAGTAAAAAAAAAATATTCGGAAGGTGACCAGCTACGCATGAGTGCTTCCTGAAAGTGATGCGCGAAATGGTCAGACTTAAGTATCAGATTCTTTATACACTTTCTGTCCAAATATGAAAAAAAAGTTGTAATTTATGTCTGAGAGCTTAGATTTAGGGGAATTATTGTGTAGATACTTTCAAATGAAAGTTTCTGCCTGAAAAAAAAGGCTGACTCAACGAAATGTGAAATTGCTTGCCTATAAGTAAACAGTTTCTCTTGAACGCTAGTTTTTCTCTTGGACAAGATATGCAGGTATACTCCTCTTTTCAAAAGTTCTCTTTCCGCTTGTTTTTTTTTTTTTTTTTTTTTTTTTTTTTTTTACGGAAGAAATAGTACTTGTTTTCGGCAAACGAAACAAAACAGATGATGATTTTCAATTTTACGAAAAAAGGCGAAAATAGGGTTCAGAGTTTGTTACATGTGACTTAGGTGTAAACGTTTAATGGCTTGCTAGTCCTGATGGAGTCAAACAAAGAGAATTACTTAATTCTACTTTCACTATACCTAATTCCAGGAGTGGCAAACTTTTTCATGCGCACTTCTCCAAGGATTTAAAAGCACTATTCCTACAGGTGCTTGACGTGCCAGCTAGTCCTAACTAACTAACAAATGGCGCAACAGTCCATTGTGGACTTAGGCCGGTGGTGCCCATCTCTACTTTCTTGGTGTGACATACAGCATATGTCTCGGTCAGGTGGTCAGCCTGTCGCGGGACCCCCAGAGTTAATTCCCAAGCATGCTTGGTCCTCATTTTATCGACCCACTCAAGGGATGAAAAGTTGAGTCGACCTCGCCCAGTCGCAGGGTCGAACCCTGGATCTGTGGTGTGGCAGCTTGGAGCTTTTAACCACTACACACCCGGGCGTTGCCAGGTAGTCCATTAATAGGAAAAAGGGAAATTTTACTAGTAAATTATGATTATTTATTACAAATTTTTGAATTGTGTTATTAATAAAAAATTTACACAAGAATAATAATAAAGTATTACGTATAAATTAAACAACAAAAAATTAATATAGATTATTGATTAATATTATTTTTGCTGATTAATATTGATCTTTTGTCACAGCAAAAGATTTGCGAACTAGATTCTTCAGTCCGTTTACTTCTGAAGTTACTTTTTAATAAAGCTCATTTCTGATTATACAGATTCGCATGCGTATGTGTAAAAGACTTTCTAAACAACCATAAGTTGCTTCTAGAAGCATAGGAAAATTTCGGATTATGAATTATTCGCAGTTTTCTTTTCACCATCTTTGTTATTCTTATGTCTGACAACATCTCGATTTCATTAATTTTGCGACCGTTTCTGAAATCGACCTCTTTTTGTTTCGATACAGAGCTGGATCGGAAACCTATTAATTGTATTTCAAGGTCTTCCTTTCAACTTTTTTTCAAAATTAGGCAGTTCAAGTAAAATTTTTTTAAGTGTCCATTCTGCCCCCAGTACCATGGGTTTGCCGTCTATGTCTTACTCTATTGTAATTGCCCTCCCCTCGTTCTCCCAACTTTCAGGGATTCAGCCTATTACAAAATCGCCACAGTCATCCCCAGCTATCATTTCAAGCACTGTCTTCCGAAATTTGGTTCATGAAATTGCACTATACTTATATTCTTCTTCTTTTATGTTGACTGTATTTATATTTCCATTCATAAAAGTCGTTTAGTACTTATGAGTTATTTGGCGTGGGTTGGAAAATTTATTCTGGAGTCTTGAGAAAAAAAATCTACGATAATTGCTTTCTCACTTTTCGACATCTCATAAAAGTTTACTTGGGAATGTTCTGCTTTTTTTCATATAGTAGAAGATACACTAATAAACGTTTGAGACAAAGTTATTATTTTCTTCCTCTGTAAACAATATAATATTCTGTTCAAGATGGCTCGCATACACCGTTAATGTGAATTCCTTTCATCGAATGCGTAGAAATATCCCAAACAAAGATTCTGTAATACCAATAAATATTCATAAGTGTGAGAAAACTGCCGAATTCACGCAAGATTTTTCCTTCTTGTTTTTCCAAACGTTCTCCATTCTTTGCTCCATTTCCTTGACCTCGGATTTCGTTGACCATCTGACAAATGCATGCATCTGGATTTGCATCGAGCTTCGTGATACCGGTAAACAAGCTGCGATCTTTCTTGGGTTTTAGAATTCTGTCACAAATAGACACTCACTGTATACACGATCTCTAAGGAAACTCGATGCTTTTTTTCGTACGCATTTTAAGCACTCACTCTTTATCTAAGGAAAATTTGTTCATGTGCGTGTGCAAACGAAGAATAAAAAAGAATTAAGAAACGAAGACATGAAAAAAATCTAAAAATTGTACTTATAATAAATAAACAGCTATATATAAGACATCTACCTAAAGTGAGTCACTAGTATAAAATGATTATTTTTAAGTCTTTATTCCGCTGTAGCATTCCTAAGTGGTTTTATAACTTGATGAAATCTCTATTTTCACTTTAAGTGGTTTTCACAAACAATAACACAGTGTTTTAAGGCTGAGAGCAGTAGTTGATTTTCCCGTTCTAAATTCATTTACATTTCTGATAACCATTGTTTCGCTTTCTGTCTGTTTATCTATTCTACTAAATAACGCTACTCTAAAAGTCCATTTTCAAACTCTATTTAATATGCCACGAAGTTATGCCTTTCATTATTATTCTGACTAACCCATTATTCTCGGCTTCCGTTATATATGCGCCGTGCTCCCGTGACTTGGACCTTCTACGAGGGCCGCTCACAATGAAGAATGTGCCGGGTAAATCTTTTCTCACACGGGGTTAAGAGTTGACGTGATGCCGTGCCCCGTAGTTATGGTTTTTGCCATTGTCTGCACTTAACAACCTCCGCACATAGACTTATATCAATGATTTGAAGCATGACACCAAATTTAAGCATATGATTAACTTGTATGTTTATAAATATAAACGTAGTGCACTTGCGTTTAAAATTCTCCTGTTTTGCATATACAGCGAGTATGCATGTATGCACATAATTAATAGTTCTGATTTAAGCCCGTAATTTGAGGAATACGTTTTATATTGTTCTCTCTACTAATATATATATATATATATATATATATATATATATATATATACACACAGGGTGTCCGGGCTAAAGGTATCCAAAAGTCATGACTTATTTTTACGGAACTAGCCATTAGAATTTTTAAAAATATATTTAAATAGAAAGAACATCTCACCAAGTTTTAATATCAATCGTAGTATCATAGATTTCAATGTGTGCACCTTTTTTAGCAGGACTAACGTCTAAATGGTAATCCAGTGCTCTCCAAGTGTTTCGTAGCATATCAGGCGTTATTAGACTCTTTTGCTTGGGGATTCATCGAATCCGTTGTGTATGAACAAAAAATTTAAACTGTGGATGAGTTGAAGAAGCGTATCATTCAAGAAACTCTTGTTTTTAAAATTCTAATGGGTAGTTCCGTAAAAATAAGTCATGACTTTTAGTACCTTTAGCCCGGACGTATATAGTGAAACCTCTAGCCGGCAACCCCGCAAAACGGCTACTTTTTAAAAAACTTTTACTGGACATCATATAGAAGTCCACCCCTATTCGACAGCCACCCCTCAAAATGACCACTTTTTTTTCGGAACCATGACTGGCCACCTGAGAGTAATTTCACTATATATATGTGTATATACACTTCCACATTTAACGATTTAACCAAATGTTTACAATGGTTAAATGTGGATGATAAACATACTACTCTAAAGTTTTTCAATGTACTTATGCGAAAAAAAAATCCGATTGAATTATATATATATATATATATATATATATATATATATATATATATATATATATATATATATATATATATATATATGTATGTATGTATATATGTATATATGTATATATATATATATATATATATATATATATATATATATATATATATATATTAAGTAATAGTTTGATGTCCTAAATTTTTGCAGCATACACAATTTCTACAGCGTACACATATAAGTATGTGATAAAATTTCATCTTCAAGGATTACAAACTTGAATTTAACTTGTCTCCAAACTTATTCACTCCTTAGTACATTAAATATTCCGAAAAAGCGGTGGCGTCTCCGAAGCTATTACCCTGTCATATTGAACCAAATTTTACACATGCTTGCATGTATATATGTCCGTTTAGTACTCATTTCATGCGTTAACACTACATTAGCTGAGGGATAGAGGTCGCTATAAATAGTCCCACTTGTTGAGCGATTTTAAAACGCTCTTCCAGTGACATCCCAAGCTGCGGTGTAGCGTTCCATGCAGAGGTACCAATGAGAGATTGATAAGAATCAAGTGCATTGTTCTAGAAATTTATTACTAGTGTTCATTAATCCCAAAGATATTGATAAGAACTTAATAACGCATAATCCTCTCACTGGAATAAATTTATTAACAAACAATAAATAAAAGAACAGCTCGGATATTTCAATAGAACTACTGCCGTTAGCCTGACATACAACAGCCAGATTTTAGATTTGAAAAACACTATAAAAATACTAAGGCCGAGATTTTTAAATACGCGCTAAGGTGATATTGATGAATTTTCCTTTCGATGTCAAAAGTCCCCAAGGAATTTCTATTTTACCCGTTTTATTGGGAATGTTGGAGAACTTGAAAAATACAGAAACTCAGATCTGCCATACAAGAGCACCTTTATGGTAATAATAGAGAAAGTTATTTGAAAGCACGCTCGAAATGCTGTCTTTGTATGTATTTAGTGAGCAAATAATGCCCTTTTTCCCACCAAAACATGATACAATAAAATAAACCTATGCAAAACAATCTCACGGGTATGCAAGATATTAACATTTAAAGTGCACATATAGATGGAGTTTGTAGTCTTTTAGTTTTTCTAGCATATTTGGAAATTTTTTACTTCGAAACTTGCAAAAGTGAGGGCAAAGAATCCTTAGTACGCATTAAATAGTCAATATCAACTGCATTAAAATGTCACATTCAAACTATTCGGTTTCTGCCTTGAAATTGCAGCACTTTATTTCAAAAATATGTAATATGTAAAATTACTATTCATGATTCCGCTTCGCATGTAATTTTAGAATTTCAATATTCAACGTTACTTACAAATTTCTTAGAAGGTATTGCTTGTACCATTTTCTATTTGTGTAACAAACACGTTTCCCCAATATCCACATGTATTTGCCATACTGTATAGCGCTTCAGTTTTCAAAGTCGAGTTTTCATAGAACGACATCACTTCATTTTGAAAATATTTTTTATTTCCTTTCGTCAAAAATTTTGCCCTCTTCAAAAGTCCCCACAAATGCTTTGAAAAACGAATTCAGTTTTTTGCTTTGACCATTTACTAGGTTAATGTCATAGCTCGTAAAAAAAATTAGAGCCGTACAACCGTGACAGGAATCAATTCCGTCAATCAACACTAGAAAATCTGAGGAATTAATTCTTTACATGTTGCCTTTACATATACATACTTTTTTTTTTAGTGGACCCACCTTTTCCAGGGTGTGGTCAGTAAAATTTTGCCATCTTGCCGATGAGTCATGACAAGCCAGGCACGAAATTTTACGTGCCTGGAAATTTGTGTAAGAGTTAAAAACTCTTACTTACAGCCGGCGATATCGGGGTAAAATTGGGGTTACAATCCCAGATTTCCCGGTCCTTGAGTTTTTGTAGCCGGCAAAAGAATTTCTTTCTGTGGCACTGTTTAAATTCTACAGTCGTTCTTACATTTTTTTTTTTTTTTAATTGGATCATTTAGTCATGTTTATTGCATCCCCAACGTAAATTTTTCTGAAATTTTTTTTGGAATAAGTATGACTATTTGAACAAAGAAAAATAACTACTGATGATCTCATTATTTTTTTCAAAATTTGATGATAAAAAAACTAATGATTTTTTATTAATTAATGAATTCATAAAAATCAAAACTGAACAAATTTTGATTTTCATTCGTTTTCCAATCAAGGAAAATCAAAATTTCAATTTGATTTTCTTAACCTTTATATCAATGCATTTTCAATGCTCTAAAAACTTCAGTAATGATGATGCTGAAATTTTAATGGTACTAAAATACGAAACACTCACAATAAAAATATTTCAAAAGTAATTTAAAGGATGCTTCTTTTTATTGCCTCATTTATACGTCTTCTTCGCCGAATCGTTATAATCAGATTAAATATAAGGGCAAAATTTATTGTAAAAATTCTGAAAACAGCTTTCTTTTTAATTTTTTTCATGAATATTTTTTTTAAAAAAACAAGAAGAACATAACACAAATGTTTCGAACAAAAATTTCTTATCTTTATATTTCAATCGAAAAATTAAGAATCCTTAAAATTCTTAGGGAATGATGGACATAGCTTTCACTGAAAAATAACATCCATTCCCGATTTATGGCATTGAACCGATGAGTAGTTTATTTAATTTATTATTTTTTCTTTGAGTACACAGAGAAATTAGAACATAACCAAGTATGCATTCGAAAGGAGAGCAACATTTTAGAAAATCATCAAATTAATCGGAGGTAAAAATTTCCTGCCGCGGCTGGTTCTCAAGTCATTTTCCTGTGTTCCCACAAGAACTCACCGTGTGCCCTCTATGAGTCACTCTCGTAAATCTTTGTAAAGCGAAACTTCCTTAGCCGGCCACCCCTCTAAACGGCCATCTTCAGAACCTATTGAAGACTGATAAAGCCAGTGTTACAGAAGAAACCTCTTTTAGACAGCCACCCCTCAAAACGGCCACTCTTTTTCGGAACCATGGCTGGATGCCACAGAGAAGTTTCACTGTATATGCGTCATGCCAAGTGCGTACAAGCCATTTTTTCAATGTTCTCTCGAGATCACCCTAAATGTCACGTGCATATCCCCTTGGTATAAGCCAACAATAGTTTAAGAACTTCTGAAATAGCATAATGTAGCGGGCTTACGAGACTTCCAATAACCTAAAAAAGCTTTACGGATGCAAAAGCCCATACTCTCGACTTGTAAGATGTCTCGATTTGAAAACTTAAAAAGTAAAACTGGGAAGTCCAAAGAGCTTTTTCCTCGGTACGTGAGGCCATCTGGGAAAGAACTGGAAATGAGAATCTCCGAAGCATGTTCCCAAATATATCTTTAATACACCTTCATTATCACGCGGAAACACAAGACGCTCTTATGCATCCCCAATGAGAAAAATTGAAGGTGCAACGATCTTCATCTCGGGGTCGTCACCGCAAGTTGAAGCCAGGGGTCACCAGCCAGGAGTTCGAAAGTTTTCTCTGCGTGGAGTTGGCATTCCACGTTTGTCGTAAATAAAGATGTCAGAGCATCGCAAATACCTCTTTGGTTAGCTTTTCTTCTTAAATGTTTGACTTTTTTTTTCACCTGAGTTTGTATAAAAACGAGTATAGCAACATAGAGTAATAAAAGAGATAACCACGGATGCTGTGTGACTAACTCTTTTTATTTATTTTTACTTTTCATTGCTTGGGGAAAGAACGATGTTTATTGAAGAAATTTTTCGGTAGACAGACATGAAATTTATTCACCTGGAGCTCATTTCCGTAGAAACTTTTTCTTGCAATTTGTAGATAATCCTCGTTGCAAGTTAAAATCCAGGTTATACTAATGTGATATTTCAGGTTCTTGCCAAAAGCAATCAGAATCGAATTAAATTGCCGTACACCGAGGGATTTGCTTTTCTTACCGTTTTCAATATTCCCTAGATTCAGTACATTTATGCGGGTTCAGAAGACGGCAACTACAAGATTAAGGACGGATACAAAATTTAGATCTATAATTTTTTCATTATAACTCTATTAGCACTGTCGGTTAAATTTTTTAAAAAATTATTATTATTATTATTATTATTTTTATTTTTATTATTATTATTTTTATTTCAAAACCATATCCTTTTAAACGTGTTTCTATAGATGCTTCTCGTAGTGTATTTTTCAAACAAATAACACCATATTACATGACACTAAATTTTGATACATGCTTTTGATGCATTGATGCCGATGTCATGATATCTAAGTAATATACATATATAGGTATAAAAAGCAATATACATATACAGAGAATTCGCAAAAAAAAATTGGAACATTAGATCGTGAGTCACATAGTCCAGTCAAAATGTCTCTAAAACGATCTTCAACGTCTTTCTCGATCAGGCACCTAGGGCATTCCTCAGAATCGGCAAGGTGGCGT
This sequence comes from Dolomedes plantarius, assembly GCA_907164885.2. Lineage (NCBI taxonomy): Eukaryota > Metazoa > Arthropoda > Arachnida > Araneae > Dolomedidae > Dolomedes > Dolomedes plantarius. Next base: position 218,786,725 of record OU015491.1, read on the forward strand.
CCTTTCGTATAGGCCTGGGTGACAGTGTGGTCTGTTCTAGCTCTGGCAACAAACGTGGCACTGTTATTAACACATAATGACAACATAACAACACACAAATAACACACAAAACAGGCGATTTATACAGATGAGTCGCTTTTCTAAGTTGTTCTAGTCCGTTATGAATACAGGTAACCCTCCTATAACACGGTAGATAGGTTCCTAGAAAATGTCGTGTTGTGTGAAACCGTGTTATAGGAGATCGAGAGACAGTTAAAAAAATGGGAGTTACGTCCTGAAAACTTATTAAAAACAAACATTTTTTTAAACATTCCATATAAGCAACTTAATCTTTATTAAAAATATAACTATATGTATAACACAAAACGTAAAGAAACAAAAAAAATATTATTTTTATTTAATGCGACCTTAAATTAATAAATTTCTTCCTCATCGCTGCTCAGTACAATCAAACGAAAACGCTTTTTCGATTTAACGATATCACTTTCACTTTCAGAACCTTTTTCTTCATTTAGATTGTTTGCCTTCTACACTCTTTAAAAAATCTGTAATTTTGATTTATTCGCTGGTTCTTACAAAATAATTGTAGATTCACGGTATGCAGACAGACAATTAATTTTGCAGATCCCTTTTGAATTTTCGGCTTCTTTCAGCGGAAGGGTCTGCATTCAGGAAAAATGATTCAAGAGTTTCGGGTAAGCTTAGGCCTTTTTGTAATTTTATAGAGTTATAAATGAATAAATTATAATTTGTTTATACATTTTCATCTAAAGCCACTATAGTTCATTACTCCTTCCTGACATTATTTAAAGGTAATTTAGTTTTTAAATGTGTTAAAGAAAAATCATGTTATCTAGTGCTATAGAAGCACAGTGTTGTACAAAGGCTTTCGCAATTTTTTTTTTATCGTGTTAGAGCGAAACCGTCTTACAGGTTGCAGTGCTATACGAGGGTTCCCGCAATTTATCTTATCGTGTTAGAGCGAAACCGTGTTGTAAGATGCCGTGCTGTAGGAGGGCTACCTGTACTTAAATATTTAAACTTTCAGTCGACGAAAAAGTACATAAATTTACAATGTAAATTTTTTTATCAAATTTAGTAATTTACGAACATCGTTGCATTGTTACGAAAATTTTAGCTCTCCGCTAAGTAACTAGATAGTGGCTCAGAAAAGTTTATATCATCAAAATTAATTTATTATATTTACAAAAGATTGGATCACAAAACTGGTAATCATGATTTTATTTTGTAGTTTGTTAGACTGGCTAAAAATCACCAGTCTTCAGACCACATTCATTACAAATTTTAGATAATTTTGTTATGAAATTTTTTTTTAATTTCGCATTATAATTTTAACAATTCTATAAACGAAATTAAAGTGCAAAAATTCTGCGTATGTAATTTAGCTATGTCAAGCTGAAGAGCGAAATATAAGAAAGAAACTTGGGTAGAAATAAACTGCTTACATAATACCATTTAAAACGACTCTGATTTATTAAATTCATTCTTATAGGAAATCTATTTAAATTACCTCCAAGGGAAGTTTTTCCCGCGTTTTTTCTTTAATAAATATCGATATTCGAAAACTGTTTTAGCCAGTTGATATTTATTTCAAATGAAACTCTAACATAAATATAAAAAGCCAAAACGCACTGCTTGAAAGTTTATACAATACTAGCTGAATACCCGTGCTTCGCTACGGAGTACATTCAAATTAAATACAACGGTCAATGTATGCAATTAATGGCAAAAAAATATATATAAAACATTCGTAACGGGTATTTTTATAGTCAAAATAATGTAGAAGAAAATACAGAAATTAAATCTAATAGAACATACTAAAGAATATAGTACAGTTAATATAGAACAATTTGAGGAACATTTCTTTTACTGTATTTTAAAATTTTTTTGAATAATGTCCGATCGTCTGCCGCATTCGAAAGAAAAAAAAATATTTCTTTGTCAATTCATTTCGTTGTTATGCACGTGACGCAAAATTAGTTTCAAGTATCACAAAAAGAAAAGAAATCTCGTGATCGGCATTTAATAAATTAAATTCGAAAAATTAATCTTTAAAAATTCACCAAAAATCAGAAAATAGAGGTAAAGATTCGAAACAGATTTAATTTTAATGGAATTTTTATGATCTTTCTCGTGATTTAAATTTTACAACCCTCAGATTATTATTTTAAATGCAAACTTTAAAAAAGTGTTACAAAAACAGCTTAAAAATTTAATTTTAAAAAATCTAAGAAGAATTTTTCAAAAATCTTTCTTAGTGCACTCCTACACTATAAGAAGATAGCCATGCAAAATTTCAACCCTTTAGGTCCAGCGGTTTGGTCTGTGCGTTATCAGTTAGTCAGTCAATCAGTTACGAAAACTGTTTTATATATATAGATTAAAAAAATTAAGTAATATCTAACTTTTTTATTGGTTATATTCGTAAATCATATTTTAGCTTTTTTTTAAAGAAAAAATATGTTTGTATCCTACAGTAACTATATGACTTCCCTTAAAAAACAAAATTCCAAAGATATAGCTCCAAATTTTAAATAAAAAGCTGTCTCCCGGAGGAAAAACATGTCTTATCAAAAAATACATCTCTTCAGAACGAATACTCTTTGAATATTAAAACTTTTCGCTTTGGCGTTTCACTTGTGCTGGGCCATCTTAATTGCATGCCTATCGGTCATGCTTTCCTTTTACCATTTTGAACTTTTATAAGATACGGGTAAACACGGCAGAGTTTCGGATCAACAAAACACAAACTGGAAATAAAAACTAATTGTCCATGACACAATATTTTAGAGCCTGACTGGATTGTGTTGAATACTGCAGTGACAATATTAGATCACCATTTTTGTTACTTATTGCGCCATAGTTTGCTCTGCCAAATAGTGAAGAAAAATCACACCGGTATCCGAGTGATTTATTTTTTTATTGTGTGAGCATGTGCTTTTGCTCTCCTAAAATGTCATTAATACATCTGTTGTTGGTGCACCCAACGAATTAATTCATCGACATTTCAAATTCTCTGCAATCCTATATATTACACTAAGATGGTCGATTCTCTTAAATATTCGGAATTATATCATGATTTTGTTAAGCTATCCTAATTTTTTAAAAATGTAGTTCAGTTTAAATAAAAACATTTAGCTATCTTTAATTGCATTTTATTTTATTTCGCGAAAAAGTCAAACAAAAATTGCGATATATTTTTTTTTTTTTTTTGTATAACTAATGAAAAATTTCTTCGTATTAGTAAATTTGTATTCACTATCCTGATTTTTAAAAATACGGATTTTTAAGTCAGGTGATATTTAAACTTTTTTCAGTAATTGATTTGTATTAGGTGTCCTTATTTTTTTGTAGATGCTATCCTTATTTTTAAAAATTCAATTCAGTTAAAAAAATTATTTAGCTTTCCTTAATTACATTTATTTTGTTTTTCACGAAAAAAATCAATATAGTTTTTTCCAATAACTGAAAGAAAATTTCTTTGTATAATATAGAATTGTGGAAAAAAATAATTTAAATTTTTATCGTATAATTAACTATTAATACTTAATACAATAAATTCAAACAAAAATTAAAATGCGTAAAAAAGAGAAAAAATATCTAAACTACTGCCCCAAAGTTCCATGGTTTTTCTGTGTGAAAGATCGATATAGATCAAAACATATTTTTCATCTAGCACATTGAGGGCTGCTCATTACAAATTATGCCATTAAGGCATGCAAGGAATATAAAAAGGAAAACTTTCTCACGTCATCAGGATACTTGCCCATTTTGCTGATAAAGCTAGAATAAATTCCACAGTCACTCAATCCCACTTTAACAAATTTCACTTTTAGTAGTGTTTGTTCTGTTTGCTCGGTGGAAGAGGAAACCCCCGGAACACGTTTTGTTTTCTTGGAACTTTTTGGGGACTCTTTTAACAAATCTTTGTGTTCCTCGGTCTTTTATTTTCTGGTTTTTTCCGATACTTGTTTTATGCGTATTGTTTTTCTTGCGTATCGAAGAAGACACCGAGGAAACGGTGCCAAATGCGTATGACATATATACCAAATTGTAATCGTAAAATCATATATGTGTACTCTTTCTCAATAACCTTGTTTCTAACTGATATATTTATTTTTTTACGAAGCACAGTTATTGGTACTTTATTTTGGAAGAATATTGGATATCACTTAAATACATCTGCCTCACATCGAGATGTCATCAACCGATCCTCTAAATCCATGGCTATCACAATGGGACTGCTTTTGTTTCGTCGATCTCTCTTGGGAAACTGTTACAGCCCCAGTCGTAAGTGAGTCTCGTTCAGGCATCGTAAATAACCCTTTTTACGAGCAGTTTTCCCTTAACTGCCCGTTTTTTTGTCTGGGTTAAATCTGGAGCAGAATTTTTCTTCGATTACTTTTTAATACCCGCACGCCTAATGCGCACCCAAAACCTATTACGGCGAAATCTGAAACTGTTCAAAGTAGGCAAGTACTGAGAATGACCAAAAAAAAAAATGACTAAATAAGCGGCAAAACATGTTTAAATCCGTGTTTTGCAAATTTACTTTTTTTTTGTGTGAAGTTCTGCACGGCTGCAAAAGTTGATTCGAGTATACAGTGTGGACTATTGAAATAGTTTGATGCCTCGGGCTTTTAAGTTATTGAGGTGAAGACGAAAAAAAAAAAAAAACGAAATTGCAAACCTGAGATATAATATGTGCTGTATTGATTGATTGATTGTTTGTTCTTCGTTACCTTGTTTCAGCATAGAATAACTTATAACGTACGTATTGGATTTTACAGTTCATTTATGGCTCTTAACTTTTAATTTTTTGCGTATTTTCTCCCCTGGTAGTTAATTTAACTGCTAAGTGGTGATCGGATATTTAATTGCTTTGTAATGTAGATGGTAGTCGGGGAAACTGAGCAATTTTGCCGACTATCGTCTACATTACAAAGCAGTTAAATATCCGATCGCCATTTAGCAGTTAAATAAACTACCAGGGGGGGGGGGGAATACACAAAAATTTAAAAGTTAAGAGCCGAAAATGAACTATAACACGGATCGGATGCCAAGAGGCTCCACTGAATGCTCTCATGTCTAAGCCGGGTAAAGGCACGTTAAGTGTGTGGGCCGAAATATCCTTACATGTGGTTTGTCGAGGTGTGATGAGGGTACGAGTTCACCAGATATCGCCTCTGTCAAAATTGTGTCGGCACCGGGCAAAATGTCGGCCTCCAACCCGCGTTGTGTCCAATAGCCTTGAGGTAAACAAGAGCATTAACTCTTGACCCGACAGCTTTCAATGGACCTGCAGGGCCGTACTTAGGTGTGGGCGAACTGGGCAACCGCCCAGGGCCGCCATTTTTATTCCTCATCGCAACACTTTTCTAAATGTTACGGAGTTTTTAATAAATCCCTCCTTTTCGTGGTTTCTCTAATTCAACTTATAAAAAAATATATGTTTTGATTTTTTGAAAAGAATCGTAGAAAGAATCGTAACTGACAAACTTCTCTTTTTTGTTTTTAGTATCGAAACGTAATGCATTAAAAGTAATAATTAGTAAAATCAGTAGTGGATGCAGTTTTTTGGGGGGAGGGAGGGGGGGTTGTCTTACAAGATCCATTACTCAGTACGTAGAGAAATTTGATTGCCAGTAAATGTGTTTCTCCCAGGGCCGCCAAAACTCTAAGCATCGCTCAGGGCCGCTAAAACCCTAAGCACGCCCCTGTGGATCTGGTTAGGATTTATCCCGCCAGGGAGCATTAGCTACAATACCAACATAACATACGTATAGGTGTTCGTTTAAAATGTATCAAGTTATTGTCATCCCATTTATGTCAGTAAAGCTTGAAATAACTTTGTAACTACCCATAACTTACACCTTATCTATTCATCCAATTTTCTTTCAAGAGGAACGAGTTAACCACAAAACTACCATACCATATCGTCGATCCATCTTACAAACATAAAAATAAATATCAAGTGTGCAATCAAGGTCTCTCGTTTTAGTTTGCGGTATATATTTTTTATTTATTCTCTTAATTTATCGCGGTTTTGTGCGGTTTATGACATCAGGAACCTTTTTGAATGTCAGATGTAATGCACCATCGATATAAAACATCAAAGTAATCTCGAATATCAAGCTCGAATGGCTACGGCCAGTTCTTTGTAGATCCTATATATGTTTGACGAAATGGAAAATTAAGGTAAACTGTTCTTTTTTATTCAAATTTATTTCAAACTTTTTCCACAATTACTGTCTCATTATATGAGTAAAATTTACCTATAGATTTATCAGAAAAGCTTAAATTTAAAGAGACGATTCTAAAATGCGGTACGAAATTTCGTAATTCTACCGAAACATACTGCAAATTTGGATAAACATACACTTAATATGTGTGTTTTTACTTCGATATTATTACACATGACAGATCCTCAGCTTTTAGTTGTTTTACTGCACACCATAACACCACTTTGAATAATGAGTATTATGCGATTTTCTGCGAATTGAAACTCTGAATGAGTCGACAATTTAGTTTTTTACTAATCGTGCAGCATTCTTGCAACTTTTATCATGCAAGAATTTTTTCTCTTAGTCTAAACTTTTCTTCCTTTTCTCATAGTTCACCGATTTTTAAGATAACGTTCCTTCATTATTTCCTCGAAAACAAGGATATAGATACCGTTTTGAATGCTATTATGCTATCATTAATAAAAAAAGATCGTTTTAAACCGTAGCATATTTTTGTTATCGTGAAACGGAACTCTTAAAAATTGCGACGAAATATTTCGGAAAAGTATTGACGTTTATGTTCTTACGGTGATTTCTACCTTAATTATGGTGTTCTTGGTACACATAGATGACGAAATTTAACTAGATCAAAATTTAAATCTGTTTGGGGAAACAAATATCCTGTAAAGTATAAAGGCGACGAAAAAAAATTATCATAAAAGACAGTTCCTCGAGAATTCCTGTCCCGAAGTTCTTTTTTCCTTACCAAAAATTGATGTTGTAAAAGAGATCTACGAAAAGCTTTTAAATATCGTGGTCATAAATTACTCAAACGAACGTGGTCACCAAGTTCGAAATTAATAAGTCTATGTAACATTTACGTTTTAATATAGAAGCACATATATATACAACAGACCCACGTAAATTCTAAAAAGGTATTTCAATTGAATTATTGCAACTCAAAAACTGTATCTCACATTTGATATTGTCCCTAATTCAGACTTTTGTTCATTCCGTAAATATAACAAATGTAAAATTCGACTGTACCTCTTAGGCTCCATTTCAACTTTTTTCCATTTGCGGTTCATTTCCCTCAAGCATAGCGTTCTAACAATATTTTTCCATAATCTTCCCCACATTATATATATATATATATATATATATATATATATATATATATATATATATATATATAATATATATATATATATAATATATATATATATATATATATATATATATATATATATATATATATATATATATATATATATATATATATATATATAATATATATATATATATATATATATATAATTATATATATATATATATATATATATATATATATATATATATATATATATTATATATATATATATATATATATATATATATTATATATATATATATATATATATATATTATATATATATTATATATATATATATATATATATATATATATATATATATATATATATATATATATATATATAATATATATATATATATATATATATATATATATATATATATATATATATATATATATATATATATATATAAGCGGTACAAAACCTGATAAATCTAAATTTAAGAAGATGAGAATAATTAAAAATAATGATAAACAGAAGTGCCTGAGAGTACAGCATCACACCCCTATCACAATAAGGAAATATTTAGTTAAAATAAATAATAGAAGTATTAGACTTAAATGGAGCGATGCACACAAATGGCCAGAGGGGGGTTGCGATCCCTCTTCCCTGGTTGAACATGTTTTCTTGCAAAGGCGAACACTCCCAGTGGACCAGGGCATCGCGAGACCTTAAGACTCGATAGAGGAGCTTATCTAAATAAACTGCACAAAAAGAGCTGCATATAAAAGTAAAATGTATTACCCAATAAAATCTATAAGATGTTAAAAATAGCTATATACAACAGTTTAAAATTTTAATACATAATTTAAAACTATAAAATATATTTAAAAATACTAGACTACATAACTATACAAAAAAGAATAAATATATATATATATATATATATATATATATATATATATATATATATATATATATATATATACAGGGCCGTAACTAGCCATTCGTGTGAAAGGGGCAAGAATTTGCATTTGGGCCCCTTAATTAATTAGGTTTGGGAAATAATTAAACAAATACAGCTTTTTGGCCCCCCCCCCCTCTATCCAAGTGGGCCCTGGGTGGGTGCCCCTGTTGCACCTGCCTAGTTACGGCACTGTATATATATATATATATATATATATATATATATATATATATATATATATATATATATATATGCATTGCCGTAACTAGTCATTCCTGTGAAAGGGGCAAGAATAATATATATATATATATATATATATATATATATATATATATATATATATATATATATATATATATATATATATATGAGCGTCAAAAGTCCTATTTATAAGCAATGTCTTAGGTATCCCATTTGTAGCTGGTCCGTTAAACCTTGGGGACCTTGAACCTTTATTCGAGTCTATGCTGATTGGAGCTGCAACTTGAGAGTTCCGTAGGAAAACACTACGACCCAATCTGCTGCTTCCATAAGATCTGCCTGTAGTAAGTTCTCGGGTCTCAGAGTCAAGACTTTTGTTTCTCATCCCTCCTAAAGGAGGGCAAGGACGAGCTACAAGCCATGAATGAGGTGCGATATTCTTCACACAATTTTCAATGCACACACAGAGAGAATCCATTTTCTGATCGCGTTCCGGTTGCAGTGCATTTTCTGTACTCCAGATGGATTGTTTTTTTTTTTTTTTTTACCTTCTTCGAAGTTGTCACGAGAGGGCGAAGCTATGCGTAACGAATATCGCAAACGTGGAGAGAAATGAGGCGGAAATGGCTAATCCAGGCGAACGATCTTCCAGCTCTGGTTCGCATTGTGTGCTTGTGCGCTGTGAAGTCCTCCTCGGTGGCTCCAGGCCAATTGCAGGCAACAGCACGTGACTGTAATATTCGTATATACGATGACATCTCGACGACAATTTCTCATGAAACTAGCTTCTCGTTACATTTTTTTTTTCCTTTTTCGGGGCAATACCCAATATTTGTTGTTTCAGCTGTTTCCTGTAATTTTCTCAGTTGATGATGCCTCTTTCGTTTTGGAAACAAGACAACCCATAAGCATTTGGGGAATGCCCGATTGTCATTTATGGTCAGAAATGACATTCCAAGTTATTTTAACATCTCTAAGCAGCGTTTATGTGCAATTTGGTTCTAAGAGCTATGCACGTTCAACTAATTCCAAATTATCCAGGGGGAAATTGCGAGCATTTGGTGTTTGTTAGGGAAGAATAATGATAGCTTGGTCTTTATAGGATATAATTTTCCATAACAATTCATCACGTTCAGAAAACCACATTACCGAAGAAGGAACTTTGTTTTTGTTTATTTTTCTAAACAAACTAGTTTGTACGTTTATAGCACTTTTTGCTTTCTGCTGTTAGAATAAGTGAAATGGCCGTAAAGTATTGGCAGCTATCGCCAATAATTCGACTAAATGGCAAAATTATGAAGCTCGTGATTTCAAGTGATGAAATATTTATCGCAAAGAGACAGATCTGTTGTTCCCTAAAGACAGATTCTGAACAGGCCTTTCGTAACTGTATTAAGGGTAGAAAGTTATACATAAGACTATAGTTTTTACTTTTGCAATTTGCTGTAAAATACTGTAGAACTTGTTGGATTTTATACTTGGATTGTTCTCTATTTAATTAGACTTTTGCTGTTTGGTGAAAAAAGCCAATTAAATTCTTAGTATCATCAAGTAGATTCTATTTAAGTAAAAAATTTCAAATATGCCTGTTAGTTTAAAAATTTTCTTATCAACTAATTTCATGAAGAAGCTGAAAGATGTACCGATAGATTTGCTTGTTTAAGATTAAAGTTTTAAGTAATACCAACTAAAATTATTTGGAGAAGATATTAAATAGGGGAGAGAGGAAATTTTCCTTTATGGATTTACTCTATGCCATGAAAATGAACGAACAGAAAGTTGGGAACCTTGCACTTCCACAATTTTCATAGTCTTTCAGGAGTTAGGGCAGGAAAAACATATTATACCGCTTTAATAATTACTTTAAGTTGTATGCTGCCTTTTTTCGTTTGATATCTGCAGGAAAGGGATCTAATTATTCTCCAAAAAGGATTTAAATGAGGATCGACAATAAGTGCTTAACATTTCCCTATTCTGTATCCAAATGGGACATTTCAACACTCCCACAGATACCACGTTTATTAGAAACTCCAAACAGTAGCTTTTTTTATGGCCTGCATTTTCTCTATACAGAATTGTTATCGTTCCCGAATCTTGATCGCAATTCCTGGCAATATTCTGCTTAACAGCCTTCTAAGACAGTGGCGGCTCCAGGCCAAAGAATTGGGGGGGGGGGAGGGGGCAACGCCATCTCTTAGGGTTATATATATAAATTAACATCCTCTCATTTCAAATTTAAACTCATTTTGTGTTAGGTCTACGATTATATAATTTTAGGCTATGAAAAAAAAATACGCCAGGCTTTTTTTTTTGAGGAGGGGGGGGGGGCAATTGCCCCTACTGCCCCCCTCTCTGGAGCCGCCCTTGTTTTAAGAAGAATCTTTTTCTCATACACCCTAATTCACAGGCTATACCTTTTTAACGACCAATAATGCAAGCGCTCTGATTTCCTTCCCTCTGAGCGGTCAGTTATGAGGCAAATCCATAAATATACGCTTATTTTTCCTTAGATCAGAAATTAAGCTTCTTCTGGCGATACCTGTCAGTTTTCACTAAATCACCTAGCATTAATAGTAACGAGCCAGGTGGGGAAATGCTTCCAGGATTACGCCAGATTCGCAAATCAGGCATGGCAGTCTTCACTCTCATATTTCCCGAGTGAAAAATGTGAGGATTTGTCTAATTAATCTCTCTAAGCAAGATTCCTTCCCGAAAGCCGTTCTGCAGATTGATGATTAACGAGGTATAAAACTAGCGAATTCGTTTATCCCGGAGCATGTGAGAAAAAAAGAGCATGACAGTGCGAGCTAAAAACAAATATTCAAAGGTGTCGGTTTTCTTTCGCGTGTGAAACTCGAGATGAAAGCGAGTGGATCCCGGCAAGAGCGCATCGAGTCATTCCAGGAATTTTTGCATCCTCTTTCGAAATTGTTTAAGAGTAAATGGCATAAAAATCTCAAGTTTAACATTTGATCATCGGAGGAAATTTTTTTTTTCATGGTTGAAGGGCTACGATCAACCCTCGTAATTGTATTTTTAATCCTCGAAAGATCGGTATCTGTCGTTTCATAGTGCCAACACGCGTTTCATGACTGACTGAATCAAACAGGAGTAAAAAAATTTGTCTTCTCATTTCTCTTGAATTACGGTATGAATTTTTTATGTTATAAGATTCTAAATGGGATAGGCTATGACACTGTTTCACTGACGAGGTAAACAAAAAGAAAAGTTATTTCATGTTCTAATAGATCGTTCTATGACAGCAAATTACACTTATTTTCAATTACTTATGTGTCAACGTATCATTCAGTATCTGATGCTGAGTATTTGTTGTGTTTTAGGCTTATGTCTTTATGTTCTTAACGAAATTCTCCAATTTGATAGTTACCTTAAGAATCATCAAACCTTCTACCTGCTCACAAATTTTAATGTCGTCTCTATTTTGTAGGATGTCAACTCGTCGTAACCATGCTCATACTTTTCAAAAATGTCCCCCAAATTTTTTTAATTTGTTTCCGGAATTTGCTGTTGACCGTTACAGTAATGTGATAAATAAAACACTAAAATATTGCACAGTTCTTTAAAAGATATGTTGAATAAGTGAACCTCTTTTCTAAGTCGCAACAAATAGATTATTTTTCTATCTGCAGGTCATAATTTTCTATCTGCAGGTCTCACGAAAAATTCAATATTTCGTACTCATAATTACACTTGTGTGCACCTTATTACTTGTAAAAATTAACTAGCTAAAAATGTTCTCGATTTCCTTTTCGAATGATTCGTAGTTGTTTAACCTTACAACTCTTATACCTGTAGAACTTCCAAGGTTTTACATTATGCATGTTTCATTTTGCCACGGGTAGCGGTCTTTGTCGAAGCTGCGTATTTAATTTTTTAGGCTGAGCGAGAGGCCAAAAGCTTTACAGAGTGCCGGTGGCAACAGAAGTCACTAATTCCATATCGATATGTCATTTGATCTGACAGACTAATATGAACAGTGATAGGAACTCACTTGATGTACTACATTCGCGTTTTGTTCAGCCCCGGTGGTTACTGATTTACGTTTACTCATTTCTTTTCAAACTAAGGTCTTTGATTCATACTGCATAATATAGATGGTGACAGGAACTGACTTGATCTACAGTCGCGTTTTGTCGAGGCCCAGTGGTAACTGCTGTACATTTATGTATTTCCTCCCAAGCTGAGGTCTTTTTGTTAATTGATTTTCTAAACCCTATCCATACTGCATGATTTGGAAACAGTCACGAAATCTTGGAGGATTCTTCAAACTCCAAGTTTTCTGTTCAGATCTCGCCGAGTGCTAGCTTTCGGAACAGCCTTAATAAAAAATATTTCATATAGTCTAAGAGGAAAGGCTATCAATAAGAGTTGACAAATAAAAAAAAATATATCTTGTCTGCTTTTTACAATGACATCAGAGGGTGTCAGGGGAGTCGATAGAATCGCATCTTTCTTCGTTACGAAATAATATTCCGCCTTATTCAAACGTGTTTCTATTCTGCCTGTTGGAAAATAAAGAAGAGAGAGAGAGAGTCTCGGAATATGATAAACTCTTCCTCTTGCATTGAGAAGCGCCATTCTTCATCGCGAAATTCATTGTTGACAGTGCTTCGGGAACTTCGCCTATCATTGTGCACCACCATCCAAATAAAAACAGGGTCACAGAACGGGAATGGGAGTTCGAAAGTGAGCGCTGAATGAATTCTGTTGTGCCCACTTAGGGAGCTATTGTTTGTTTTTTATCTTCGATTCTCTCATTCAGTAATTTATGGATTAACGAGCGGTCTCCAATTCATTTCATACATGCCCGCATCGCGGAACGGCAGAACCGTTAAGAACATATTCCCAGACGTGAGATGACAGTCTATTTTCGCAACAAGCGAACTTCGATATACGTTTTTCTATTTAGTAAATATATAAATAATAACAATAGAGAAGTAAATAAATTGGTTCTGGGGGAAGGTATCTTCTAATCTAATGAACAATGAAAATCATTTTATATTTTCACGAAAAGCAACTTTATAACTTGATAAATAAATTATCTTGTGTTTAGGAAGCATTATCTCGTATATTGAGCACCAAAAATTTCCAGTAATAACTATGTTAAAATTGCTTATTAATGCGTCCATTATTTAATTGGAACAATACGAAAAAAGCCTTATAAAATAATATCTGTGACGAGAAAAATTCTGCGAATTCATATTTTGCATATCTGTGTAGTAAAAATAATGCTTTGTGATACAGGCGTATGTAGTATGTGAGCATGTATTGGGGTAAAAATCGACTTGAGAGTAACCAGTCTAAATTGTGGTGGCTACCTTAAAAAGAGCGCTGTATTCTTACCTAAATGTTGCCCCAATGATGGAGAAACCAACGAATTCGCGTTGAATGATGTATAGGGGAATATCTCAGGATAAGTGCCTACCCAACCCTGAAAAAAATGTATTAAAGTTGTCGGATTTTTAACTGAAAACGAGTTATTAACGTCTTAAAAAACATACTTTTTTTTCTCTTGTAGATGAGGAAATTGCTCGACCTAAGATTTTTCGAAAGCTTCGTTTCACTTATTTCAAATCCGTTTTCGTCTGCTATAAATTTTTATGCTCTCTACTACATTTCATTTTAACGAAAATGCCTGTGTATAGGTTAATATATTAGATACAAATCTAATCTGACTGATCCATTTAGAGCAGTGGTCCCCACCCCCCCAGGTCGCGGACTAGTACCGGTCCGTGGATTAAATGGTACCGGGCCGCCAGCTTAGGGCCACAAGCGCAGGGTTCTCATTGATTTAGCGTTCTAGTGAGTTAAAATGGTAAATCACTTTATATTCATTTTTTGGTGAAACTGTATTTTATTTTGAAGGCATGTTTAAGTACAATTATATTAAAATTATTAAATCAAAACAATCTAAAATATAAGCAATTAATGTCCTCCCCCCCCCCTCCCTCATCGGGCCGCGGTAAAATTATCAAACGTTGACCGGTACGCAGCGATAAAAAGGTTGGGGAGCACTGATTTAGAGTATTTATGCCTTTGGTCAGTTTTAAAGTCAGTTTTAAGTAAAGTGTTCACGTCATTTTATGTTTCATTTTCGCGTTCGCTGAAAATATCTTAAAGTTTGAGGAAAATTTTAAAAATGAAGCGATGATAAAAGCCTTTAAAGACAAAATGTGACTGTGTATTAAAATGCATTTTGTTTTACCTTGACGACAAAGGGAAACGTCAAAACTGTCAAATAAATTTTAGAATAAAGGAATAAAAAATTAATTGAGACAATGAGGAAAGGGAGACATACATCAGATACGATCGGACAAATGTTAAGAAAATCTTTGGGTAGCAAACTCATATGTTCTCCTGTTTTCCTCTCTTGGTCTCTTTGGCATCAAACTGCCACGCAGGATAAACCTTAATTACTTTAAAGCTAATTTAAGAGGAAAATAGGTGTCCTTGAAACTCGACACAATAGAATTCAAATCTGCTTGCATTGAAGTACGTAAAATGTGTTCAGATTTTTAACTCTCCTGAGAAAAGAAAATCGTAACCTTTTTAAGTTTCTGTACCTATACGTCAAACTTACGACACTTATTTTAACGTTCGGACGCAATTCTTTTAACGTTTTTTATAACATGTTCAAAAAACGTTTTTTTTTATAACAAATCCTTATCTATAAATTCTTTATCGAGAACTTATTTTACTTTATCTAATTCAGAAAATTGACGTTCATATATAGATAGGTTTGAAAAACATTTTTACACTACTCATCTAGCTGGAAAGCACGCAAAGATTGATATACTATAATCTCTAAGTTTGATCATATATTTGAACTTTCGCTGATTTGCCTTCTCTTCTTTCAGTTGTTGACTACAGCGGTTTGTTATTATTATAGAAGACAAATAGAGTTAGATCATCACTATTACACACCATCAGAAAACTGCCTTCTTAAAGCACGTGACAGCAACTTTATAACTTTCTCAAAGGGGTTGAGGTGTTATCTTAGGCTGGCCGAAATGAGAACAACCTAAACTCAGTGCAGTATAATTTTGTCTGATTGAAATCACACATTAGTTTAAACTATGTCATAACCAATTTTCTGATTTTTTTTTTCCCGGCGTGACTGCATCATGACGCAAGACGTAAAAATAAGTAATGCTATCAGTTTACCGTGTGATGATTTGAACGATTTTTCCGTGCTTCATAAATGCACATTAAATTTGTTTTATCGCTTAACCTTTATGCACTCACGTTTTCCCAATGGGGCAATTTCCTACCCGAATTCTGAAAGGAGTCATCGAGAATCTGGAAAATAATACCATTGTACGCAATTTAAGGTTTATCACCCCGGGATCATATATGAGCGAAAGAGATTAAAATGCATTCAGCGGCCGTTACAAAATTGGAAATCCGCTCACAGAACTTTCTTTGCATAAAACGCAATACGCGATTATAGCCCCCGCTTTCGGTGAATTAGTCACTGGAAACAGGAGCGAAACTGCGCACAGCACGCACATTTGCATCACGTCAAAACCATAACGCGAGTATAACGAAACTCAGCCAAGTTCACCGTCACTTTGGCATTCCAAATCCTTTTGCGTGAATATCTTAGTTTTCGTGTGTGTTTTTTTTTTTTTTTTTTTTTTTTTTTTTTTTTTTTTTTTTTTTTTTTTTTTTATGCGCACAGCGGTTTTTTTCGGTGAAAACAAATAAAAACCGGCGCGGATTTTGCCCGTCATTCCCGCAGTCACACTTGGGATGAGGAGCAAGTGTGTGACCCCTTTGCCATCTCGGATTTCGCTTCCATTGTCTTTGTCGGAGTCTAAATTCGCGTTGCAAATTTCGGAATCGCGCACGGGAAGAGACACGGTTCAAGAAGCCGCCCTGATGAGTGTGTGTGTGTGCCTAAACGCGACTTCCGTCTCTTACGATTACTACACAGACTTGGTTGGCACGTTTTTCATGCCCATTTCGGGGACCTGACGCCGAGGCTCATTCGGCTTGACACGAAGCTGTCGCCGGTAAGGAAAAGTCCACGGAATGGAGAAATCGATTCGCCTATTGTCTGGAATAGTCAGCTTCTTCCTGCTTCATCTAATACTGAAAAGGCAGCGTTTCGAAAATGTCATTCTAAGGAGGAGTCGCGTGTCTCCTCCATGCGTATATCTGTGCTTGTACAAATTAAGAGACCCTCCGCGATCCTCCTTCTATTGTTCATTTTCAGCATTTATTGCTGAAAATGAACAATAGAAATCAATCAAAAAGGTTAATAATATCAATTCACTCTGACACATTTCTATTGGCCTATACTGGTGCACTAGTATGCTTTTATTCATTTCTATTCGTCTGTACTCGTGCAGCAGTATGCTCTTATTGATTTCTACTGGTATATATTAATACACTACTTTATTAATTTTTACTACTACAACAACAACGTATTAGTGACTATTCTATAGGTATTAGTACAGTAATGGAAATTTGTTTTAAATGATATCGATACATTTAATTGTAATAAAATGCTCTAGGTAAAAAAGAAAGTATAGCAACTTACGTCTGTATAAACACAAAGTTGATTATTTTTATATAACCTATGGGTACCAAACATTGAGATTAATATGTAGTTCTGACGTGTTTCAGATCCATCTGGGGAATTTTAGAGTGACCAAATGTAAAAATTAAGGTTCTGTCAAAAAAAATCTTGAGGGGATTCGCATGTGAAATCCATGTTAAAAATGTACTGCTTTATTTATTGCTTTATATTTATTACTAATTAATTCGAATAACACATACTATTAATAAAACCAAAATTCCATAGATTTAATAGTAAAATTAACGACTAGATCACTAATCATTCCAACTTTGAAATTCTGAAACTATAGTTAACAGTTTACTATGCATAAGATAACATGTTTATTACTTGGTTTTAAACGTTTTGTCGAGATTACTTACTATTCTGAAAAAAAAAGGGTCCGAACTGCCATGCACAAGACGGAGTCTTGGTATGTTTTATTTACAGACTTACCCAGAGTGGTTTTTAAGCCACCTTATTGTCTTGAATCGAGCTCTCGGATTTTGGACGCCTAATGCTCATTGAATATCGAATCAGAAATCAGAACTTTCAGTGGAGTATTACGAGAGTGAACGATCATTGACGTAATCTCGGTGAACAATGACTTCATCTTTAGACAGTAAAGATTTAGAGATTTAACCGAGCCCATAGAGATCAAATATAAAACATTAAAAAAAAATCGCACACTGCGCCTTCTGTAGAAGTTTTGGTTGGTCCCAACACTGCCAAGGGAAATCCTATAATAACAAAATAATAAGGAGAGAATGCGAAGAGAAACCCTTTAGGATGAGTAAGTCTGTGACTGTTTTCCGAAAATGGTCTAAGTATTTGGGTGTACCTATTATAACATTTACCTCGAGAAATTCCATAATGGTTTTAAAGGCCAATGCATATGGGATGAAAAAGCTGTCGCGACTCTTTAAGTTACTGACAGCAAATAATGGCGTAATCTGTGAGCGTTTAGTGTTTTGTGATTTTAAATGTGAACTGTATTAAGTATTATTAAATCTCACGAAATCAGGATGTTAATGAGTTCTTTTCTTCTCCTCAGCCGTTGCGGACAGCAACAACAGCACGCTCAGCACAACTACCAACAGCAGCATCCGTCGAAGCAGCCACCGGCGATGTCCAGCGCTTATCATTCGGCAGGCGATGATTGCGCCATCAATGAACTCCTCGAGGGTCGGATGGATTTGGACGTCCTCATGCCGGACGGAAGGCAGGTCAGGCTCACCGTGGAGAGGAGGTAAGCGCAGCCCGACCCCAATCTCGAGTGGCCATCTCCGTTTGAGCCTTAGGCCCTTATATTGGATGCTTTTAAAGCTTTCGTTCATTGAAACGGTAACAGAATCCCGACTGCATTTAGCTTCCACCACCGTTGACTGAACGACTGCGATGTGTTGCAAATGCGTAAAACGGAGTTTAGAAACGTTGACTGTCGTTCATAAAAGACCAAGTTTACGGGTACTGTTATAGCTCTGGTAAAATTGTATAAATCGTCGGTGTTCTGTAAAAAGGACGAATCCAACAAATTGGGTATTTTCGGATTTTCGCCTTTTGATTCATGACATCAATAGCTACCGATGTGTAAAAACAGCGAATCTGTAAGTTTCATATTAGTACTGATATCCCCCGATGTAACAATGGCGAAAGAAAATCAAATCCAAATGAAATAATTTTTTTAGTGGAATACTCATTTATACTAATTAGTTTAACTAAGTAAAACACAATTGGGATATGTACCAGGTTCTCAAAAATATAAGCATATTATAGGTTTTTTATCCAAAAAGAATTTTCCAGACCAGGTGAAGTATAAAATATACTCTCATGAAAAGTAGTGAATTGTTAGATTCGCTCTTTTTACAGAACTCCGAGGATATGAATGTAATTTCGAGTAGGTGGGCACAGAATCAAAATCGCAGAAACGCAAAATACATAAAATACAAAAGGGAAAGACTAACCGTTGTCATCACCCCCATACACTCGTCTTTTAGTGTCAGGCTACTGCGGAAAGTTCATGGAGAGCTCCATAAAGAAGCAGGTGCTTTTTGTCCATCACTTGAGGATTGCTAAGTGGACAAAAAAAAAAAAAAAGACGCAGTGCAGATGCCTGTGCGGTATTTAGTGAAGGCAGATTTCTCAAAGTAAAACAGAGCAAAAACCTGTAACCTCCTTTTAAAACTTTTTTATCTTCTCTATGTAGCATATGCATTGTATAGTGTGAGGGAAGGCAATTATTACCTTTACTTCAAAATCATTATATTATGTTCCTCTACGGCGCAGTGGACTTTGGAAATGGGTGATTTCTGGATTTAATTTCTGGGGTTTTAACAACATATGTAATACCTAATTTTACTTGTACAGTGGACGCTCGTTAATTCGAACTCAAAGGTTCTCAGAAAAAGGTTCGAATTATCCGAAGTTCGAATTATCCGAAGTTCGAATTATCCGATGTTAAGAGAAAATATATAACTTTAAATGTGTATCACTGAAGAAGAAACTCTCCTAGTATGTATAACCCCAGAAAATATATTATACTATGTTATCTAAAGTTAAACATATTAAAAAGCAATACAGACTTACCTTTATCATAAAATGAAGCAGAAGATATGCAGTATAAAGCAAACTTTTATTAAAAATATGAATTACACTTTGGGGAAAAACTGTAAAATGGATATTTGGTTCTGTTTATGATGCCTACATTGTTCAGCCAGCTTCTCGATTTGAAGTAAACATTTCAATTTATTTTCAGAGGAAGGTTCCATTTGAATAAATGTTTTCAGAGTATTAATAGAGTCCATTATGGCTTTTTCCATTATGGCCGCATTAAAAATATCTTACGGCAGGTAAGTAGAGAAAAGCCCTGGCAGTTTCCTACCGAAATTAGTGCATACGTCTTCGTTCGCATCAGAGCTTTGGCCACATACAGTTTGATAAGAAATATTGTGCCTTGACTTAAATCGAGAAAGCCATCCATCACTGCATTTAAAATCTTCAATACCCATTCGACTTTCCAATTCATCAGCCTTCGTCAGCACTAGGGGTCCATTTATCGGAAAATTTCAAGATCTAACATCCTGGAACCATTGAGCTAGAGCTTTTTCTAGAACTTCTTGGGACGCATTTCCCATGCGTTTCCTTCCTCTAGCAAATTTTGATTTTTCCCATGAATCTAAAATTGACTCCTTGTTTTTCAAATTAGTTGACAAGGCATTTTTTTTAATTCCATAGTCAGCTGCTAACTTTGTTTTACATTCGCCATTCTCTACTTTCCTTAAAATTTCTACCTTTGTCTCCAAAGTTAGAGTTTTGTACTTTCCACGTGTAGACATCCTGAATTTTTACACGTTCACACCACACAATGAGGAAGAAAAACTAGACCACATTAACTTGTCTGCACTGCAGTTATAACTGACGCAGCTCCCTAGAATCTATAGTAAAGACTAGTTTTCTGAAATTCTCAGAAAATCGATCCAAATAAAGGAAAATTGCTTTTTCGGTTTAGCACTAATAAGAAGGACAATAGCTACTAACGTTTAGCGGACATGCAATAGTCTAGGAATGCAGGCATGTGCCTCTTTGCACAGAACAGAAATTTTGACACACAAAATAATAAATACAGTGTGTATTTTCTCCATTAAACGAGGAAAAAGAATTTTCTTTTTGTCAAATTTTTAGTTCGAATTAACAGAAGTGACAAAAATTTAGTTCGAATTAAGGAGATATTTTTAACATTAACTCCAATTCAAGTTTTTTGGGACCTTCGGATTAGTTCGAATTAACCGAAAGTTCGAATTAACCGAGTTCGAATTAACGAGCGTCCACTGTATATAATTTAAAGAATTAACGGCTCTTAGGTCACCCGAGTGCAAAAAAGCAAAGAATGACATGAAAGTTATTTTTTAAATCTAAAAGGTGGAAAACCTTGAGTTTTTAAGATTGGTAATATTTTATTCAATATACTTTTTAACGTGTGGTCAATGTAATTAGTATCAACGATATCATCAACATTATTATTATTATCAGCGTGATCCAAGATTATACTTTACACTCAAATTTTAATGTGAAATATAAATTCTTTTGGATAAATATGTGTTTGTTTGTATACCTTTCAAAGCAAATTTCAATTTGTTTCGCCTGGTGACAGAAAGGCGTATGTGGGCGTCAAGACGCCACCACTCTGGTTTTATCGCCACAAATTTAATCAATTTTAAAATGAATTGAATGTTAAGATAGTGATTCTGTTTAAACAAGTTTTTATTGAAAAGAACAATCTACCCGGAAAAACGGCTTTCGTATTAAACTCTTGTGTTTTCCTCGACGTACGAGGTAAAAGAAGTTTTTAAACACCCACACAAATCGTTTCAAAACAAGAATTGTCATTGTTGTGAGCACTGCGTGTAATAGAATGTGGGTTGTTTTTGGTATATCGAAAATTTTATCAATGTGAGTTACACCACGTTCTACCTTCCTCCAACATACCTCTTTGCCTTAAGATCAAAGCTTAATGGTTTTCTAAACTGTGTCCGATAGCTTCAAACTCAAAGGATTATCTTATTCAAATGAACGTACTACCTTCCTCAGATTTATGAAATCAGATTTTTTTTTTGTTTCTAAAATATACTTTGTGAGTAACAAGAGTTTAGAAAAGATCTAAATCTTTTCTAAATTCTTGTTACGCACTACAAAGGAGAAACCAGTTTCTCCCCTTTCAAAACTTCACGTAATTTAAAATACTTAAAAATCACTGCACTTATATAGGATAATCCTGTTATCAGTGTTATTATATCTTTACCCCTTAAATTCAACGAACTCGGCACTTTTCCCTAACAATACCACGTAAGCTCGAATAGCGTTTCAAAATACTAAAGCCAAATTAATGTTGGAGGTACGATAAATCATGCAAAACTTCATCAGTAGCGCAACTATGGGGGGGGGGAGTTAGTTAACAGCCAGCTCTCTCCCCCCCACCCCCCTCTCTCTCACGCACACACACTCAGTAAAGGACATTTTTTCATTCTTAAATTCTTGAATGGAATTTCACCTTCTAAAGTGGTATTTACATTTCTCTACTGCTCACCAACACTACGCAAAACGTAAAGTCACTAAAGCACTACGCAATACGTAAAGTCAGGCCTGTTTATGTTAATTACATTGCAACAGTTTAATTTTCAAGCAACTGGTAGGCATCTAGTATCTTGAAGAAGACTGCCCAATAGTCTTACTTTTCGGATGACTGTCGATCTATACGTTCTGGAGCAATTTAACCAGATTTTTATGAACTTTTTTAAATCCCTTCATTATGTTTCAATGAAGACCTACCTGCATTAATATGTATCTTCTTGACCTCCAACATAAACTTGATTACCTATCCAGTGTTGGGTTGTTTTATTTATTTACTATGCTGAGATGAGTTCATTATACGTAATTTTAAAAGAGTCGTGTTTCCTTTGTTTAAATGTTGCTAACGTATTATTTCGCCTCGAACGTGCAGGACTCCGATGATGGACCTGTTGGTCCAGGCTGCCTCGGCCACGAAAATCAGCCCGGGCGGCCACGTCATCCACGTCTTCGGGGAGGGAGACAAGGCAAACGGCACCCTTCAGTACAAGCCCAGCACGCCCATCGGGTCACTGGACACCAACACCATCTGCATCGTGCCCAAAAAGGAGGCCGGAGACCTGGCCAGGAGGCTGGGGAAGACGGCCAACAGACCTTTCGAGGTAAGCGTAGTTATGAACGCACCGGAATCTACAAAAGCAGAGACGATAACTTTCTTGGGTTGCAAAGTACATTTTGTTATCATGGAAGGAACGAAAAGGGGATTAGATAGCATTATATCGACCGTTGTTATTCTTTATTGTATGTATATGAATGTTCTAACACTGTATGTACCATGCTAGAACATTCGTTAATAGTTTAGAAGGAGGCTGGATTTAGATGTCACGGCATTGTACCATCATGCCCCTTACTGAAAGATCTGCTTAGAGAAATGCACAAAAAAAAATCCGAAAATAAAAGATATGTAGCATGCATATCCTGCTATTATCACAAGATTTTAAACTTCTCACTATAACTGTGATTCCCAACCTCTTTATGCTTGATTACCACCTGAGAACTTCATAGGGTCGTGGCATACCACTGGTTATGTTATAACTTTTTGAGGGGGTGAAATAAATTCTATACACATATGAATAACTTTAAAAATGTATTTAAGTATAAATAAAGCAAAATGCGGAAAATAAATCCATAACACCAGAAAAGTTATTATCAACTAATAGCAAACACAATCTCCCAACACTAAAATGTCTTTATCAGGAGACTTGATGAGAAACTTGCTGTTATTTATGTTTATTTCTTATTAGAGCTTCTACGTCAGGTTCAAGAGTGCTTATCGTCAATCTTAAGTGGTTTTTTTTGCGTACCACCCACCTCAAATGCTCTAGGGTACAACAGTGGTACGCCTACCACCAGTTGGGGACCATTGCACTGTAACATTCGCCCCTAAAGTGCTCGGGGGGCAATGGTCACACAGAAGCTTATTTGCCAGCATGGACGTTCAAAAAAGAAGGCGGCCAAAAAAAGGAACATTTCAACGTTATGAAATAGGTATGGTGTAAAATTGGAGAAGTGTTCTTCTAAAACTGACCATCTTCAAAGTAATACGTGTATCCGGATGGGGTTTGCATTTCCTCACTTTAAATGATAAAGTAGATACATTTTCTTTTCATTTTTTATACCTCGTAAAATAATGTGTGGTTATGCAAGAAACTTGGAAACTGAGACTCTCGTAACTTGATAACCTCTTCTAGCTTTTCTTTCCAGAATGTTCTGATTTCATATCAGAGTTCTCCCCTAATTGAGTTGGAAAAAAAATCTATTTCTTGAAAACTCTTTTCAAAGAGCAGGAACGTTGCATTTTTTTTTCACGCTTGTAATACCATACACTTTTTTAGGTTCCTATTAAAGGAATAGTAATGTTATTCATAAGAACTGACAAGTGTCAGGATACCATTAATATATGTATATAATGCATGATATGTTATATTATAACAGAAAGATATTAAAATATTTCAAAAGTCAATACCATATAGTAGCTCCTTTCTGCTTTATAACCATATTTTAAAGTGAATGAAACATAGTTGAAACTTAATGTAATAAAAATGCATTGGAACAAAATGCACATAAAAAATTTGAGAAGAAAAAATATTCTAAATGTTTTTGAAAAAAATATATTATTATATTCATTCTCGGTTGCGTCTTATGGAGCTCCAAATATATCAGCGTTGATCAATCTTCAAGAAATGTAACTTTTTGTAGGAAAGAAATACGTTTAGATGAAAATAAGTTGTTAATCTTCATTTAAAGTGTTCATAAAACCATTAAAATTTATCCAAACATCCCACGAGAGACTGATCAAGTAGATTTACTTAATTTTGTATTTATGATAAATCGTTTAAAATTTTATGAATATATCTCAAATTTCTTACGAGAGCCTGGAGTGAAGAAAACGAAGTATATTGATTTTCGTCTGTGGTGTTTAAATCTCCCTAATTTTGAGGTATGGTACCCGATTTTCCCTATGTTCATTTCTCTTCAAAGCTACACTGCTAAAAGAATCAAAAGCAATTTAAGAAATATTAGTTCTGATATCTTTAGCAAAAGGTACGACACATTGTTCTAAGAAACATAACATTTTACTAATTCCAATGGATATTCCATTTCCAATTAATTAAAATTCAATTTTTGTAATGTTTAAAGAAATTGTTTATCCAAATACGATGGTAAGTTGTGAGAATGGATTTTACTGCTCAGACTATTAATGTCTTGATTGAGTAAGAAAAACAAAAAAACTTCCATATGGTATGAGAAATTAGATGAGACAAGAATATAAAAACGAAATGAGACGCTTAAATATTCTATAATTACATATTTATCTCTCATATATATGATGGATATTGAATATTCTGTAATTATATAATTATCGGATAGGTATTTAAATAAATCATATAATTACGCAGACCGGAATAGCCTGTGGGCTAAGTGGAACAACAACGAATCGGAGTGACTCGATGTTACGAGACGAACCAAAAGTAATAGTTAAAGTTTTAATGAGTTATTAATTTATTCAATAGGAATATCACTCCTTTAATGGCAATCTACATGTGTAAGATTTTTACAGAATGGAATGTCATGCAAATCAGTTTCTTTTGACAGCCTTCCGTTGGAAATATTCCCACGGGATCTAATGTAGTTTCATATTTTAAAATAACTAAGAGTTCTCATTATTTTGATCCTATTTAATCCATTTTGTCAACGAATATCAAAGTATTGTCTATATGGGGCTCAAAATTGTCCTATTTTCTTTCGTAATATTGAAAAAAAAAATGTCTTATCTTTTTTTACTATTTTTTAATTTTCCTCGTTAAGATCAGTTTAATAATTACAGCGAAACACTTAAATTATTACTTAGTGCATTTCCATCAAAATGTTCCCAATCTGTAATCAATATAACAGAACTTCATAACTATAACGCAGTGGTGCATATTTATTTACCCTTGGCACTCAGTGACTCGTTTTGTTTCTTTGTTGGCAACAAAGGGTCACATAATCCAAACACAAAGAGAATGAATTACGTTTTTGTTTATCTTAAATTTTCGCATTCGTCATGAACTTATGAACATTGCAAACTCTTGTGTTTCATTTGTGAAGCTATTAAACTACTTTAAATCTCATGAGTGATCTATTAACCCACTAGCTGAACCCGTACTTCGCTACGGAGCACATTCAAATTGCATACAACGGTCAATGTATGCAATTAATGCCAATATATCTATACACACACACATATATATATATATATGTGTGTGTGTGTGTGTGTATGTATATATATATATATATATATATATATATATATATATATATATATATATATACATATATTTATAATAAATACAACGATCAATGTATGCAATTAATGTAAAACAAAAACAAAACAAAAAGATATTTATAAAAAAATCGTAACGGATATTTTTATAGACAAAATAATGTAGAAGAAAATATTCAAATTAAATCTAATAGAACATACTAAAAAATATAATACAGTTAATATAGTACAGATTGAGGAACATATCTTTTACTGTATTTTAATATTTTTTTGGATAATGTCCAATCGTCTGCCGCATTGGCAAGGAAAAAATTTTTTTTTGTCTATTTCATTTTTATGCAGGTGACGCAAATTTAGTTTAAAGTATCACAAAAAGAAAAGAAACCACGTGATCAGCATTTAACAAATTAAATTCTAAAAAGGAATTTTTAAAAACTCATGAAAAATCAGAAAATGGAGGTAAAGATTCGAAGAAGATTTCATTTTAAAGGAATTTTTAGGATCTTTCTCGTGATATAAATTTTATAACCCTCAAATTATTATTTAAATTGCAAATTTTAAAGAATGTTATAAAAACAGATTAAAAAATTAATTTTTTAAAAAATCTTAGAATTTTTCAAAAATCTATCGTAGTGCACCCCTACACTATAAGAAGAATCGCCATGAAAAATTTCAGCCTTTTAGGTCCAGCGGTTTGGTCTGTGCGTTATATGTCAGTCAGTCAGTCAATCACTCAGTCAGTTACGGAACTGTTATATATATATACATACATACATATATATATATATATATATATATATATATATATATATATATATATATATATATATACATACATACATACATATATATATATATATATATATATATATATATATATATATATATATATATATATATATATATATATAGATTAATGCATTAAATGACTCGTTGATAATCGTGTGTTACCATTCGCAGCCCACATTCCGCGTCCAAGTGCACTTGCCCAGGAACCAACTGACCGTCCTTCGGGTTTCGCCGAGGATCAAGATCTCGGAGCTGAAGAGCATGGTCTGCAAGGAGAAAGGACTGGACAGCAGCCGATACCAGCTAGTCAGGCCCAGCGGCCCGACTCAGCCACTGGCCGGAGACATCACTCTGGCAGAATACGGGTCCACAGAAATTACGCTGCTGTCTAATTCAAGTAAGCGCTCGCTGCGACGGTACTTTCGAAAACAATGTATTTACTTTTAACCTTCTCCTTACGGGGTGGGATAGCATGTATCCCAAGAATACGGACCCAATAATGAATATATAAATATTATATAAATAAATATGTATATATATATATATATATATATATATATATATATATATATATATATATATATATATATATATATATATAAACCCCCCTTAAGGGCCGTACTTACAAAGGGAGTTATGAATTTTCCCGTTCTAGAGAGAGAATCAGAAAAATGGGTCCCGCAAGCTAAAGATTAAATACGTAATAGTTGACGTAAAAGCGTTCTTCATTTTAAACTAATTACATTTGATCCAGTTTCATCGCCTGTTGAAAATTAGAGCACAAATAACTGAAAACAAAAATATCCTAAAACAGTTCAGATCCATAGAAACGACTAATGATTATAATAGCCAGATGTGGTTAGATCACTTCTCATTCCGATTTTTTTTCTCCATTTCTTCCCGCGTTTTTCGTTACCATAACAACAAAGAATACTTTGAAATATCTTACGACAGCAGTTCAATGTCATATGGTTTCGTTATCACATCGATTTATTGTCATATATACCGATCGATATTGTCATGTTTGCTGTACAAAAATTCGTGACATCCGTTTCAATAAACTAAGAAAACTCGCTTAAATTACGGTATGTGATAAAACTAAGATTCCATTCTTAATAAATGTACAAAGTAACTGACATAATTTTGAAGGTATACGGGGAAAGTTATAATATAGTTAGAGCGTTTCGGAAAAATATTTATTTGTTGTTGATATAAAATATTAATCATAATACTTTACACAATGTACAATTTATTTGTGACAGTGATGGATTATTTTTTAAAATTAACACATTTTACCTCCATCAATGATATCACGAAGAACCAGATTACAGTAATGAACACAACACTTCTATAATAAAGACCGCAAAATAAAAATTTTATAATAAATATAATGTATTAAAAAGCCATAACAAATTTTATAATTGTATAATAAGCTAATTATTTTCAGCACTTCTTATGGTGAGTTAAATAAACAAAAGAAGAAAATAAACAAAATACATCAGGAAATTATTTAGCCATTTTAGGGGCGCAGTTTGCACAGTGCAAACGCCTAAAACTAGTCTTATTTTCCCTTGCATTCAATGTATTCCAGTTAAATGAGCAGGAAAAGGGTTAGTACTGCCATCTGTTATCAGTTTAAAGAAGTAAAAACATTTTGTAACCTTTAATTGGAAAAATTTTCAAAATTCTTTATGTTAAAAAAAATCGGGGGGGGGGGGAATTTGAAAAGTGCAAACGGGGAAGGTTGTTGCTCCTAAAAGGGTTAAAAGAAACGCTAAAAGGCAGTTTTTAACCGTATATCCCTTATATATATGATCTAATCAAGCTCCAGATTTTTGGATGAGAGAGGGTAATTTCAATTTGTTTCAATTAAAGTAAAACGGATAAGGGCTCGGTTGCGAAATAATTATGTCAATGTTATTTAGTAAAGGAAAAAAAATCTACACTTATGTATTATAAACATTGTAATTCTGAAATTAATTGTTGTTGTTATTTACAGTAACAATCCCAGGAATTCATATTTTATGCCCAAATTTTAAACACAAAACTGTAATGTATTATGTATGATATTCTCACAGTTTTTTTTACCCATGTTGGGTTTCTAAAATTCTGTAATTTATATTTTTGTTGTTGCTAACAGAGTAAAATTTAAAACACTGGAAGTCATATTTTAGGCCATTATTTTAAGCACAAAACTGTAATCTATTATGTATGATTTTTTTAATCTTCACACAGTTTTACATGTTGCTTTTCTAAAATTCTGAAATTTATTACTGTTCTTGTTCATAGTGGCAAATTTTTAAAAAAAAAAACAGAAATTCATATTTTATACTCAAAATTTAAACACAAATCTTATTTTTTTAATCTTCACACATTGTATTTGCTTCGAATGTAACAGGCATTATTTCACGTATTAAATTGAAGTATGGCTCGCACAGACAATAACACAATGTATTTCATCATGTTAAAGGAAAAATTTGTTGGGTTAAATCCCAGGATCCATAAAAAGAAATGCTGTTTGCATGAATATACTGTTCATGTACCCTAATACTAGGCTTTTAAACGGCATAATGTCATCATATCATTTTTGATTATATATATATATATATATATATATATATATATATATATATATATATATATACTTGATTGCACATTCCACATTTGTAACAAATTATTAATAAGCCTTTCCCTGTTTTTATGCTTTGCCTTTTACCTTAGGCAGAAACACTATCACACATCTGTTTAAGCTTTGCCTAACTCTACTTGACCTTACTCTACTTCTCGTTTTTCATCCGTTACAAAACCTTTTCTCACAGCTCAAAGAAATTGCATAATATGTCTCGAAGCCATAAAACCCAAAATAAGTATTCATTCACTTCCGAGAACTGTAGTCATTATTATGAGAGTTATATTTAAATCAATTTGCGTATTAAATACAATTCCAAAGAGCTCATCGAATAGACACTGATTAAAAATAAAAGGTTTTAATTTCCATCCTCCTCGTAAAGAAAAAGAAATATCGTCTATGAAATTTCATAATGAAGTTTTCTGTCGAGTAAAATTCCGTGAATATATTAGTTTTCTTTCGAAAACTGTCAAAATTGTTGTTTTCGGGCATTTCCCCAACGTGCGGTAACGCCGAAATTAAAAATAAATCACTTTAAGTGGTGAGAGTTATCGTCGTTTGTAGGTTAATATCGATGGCATTACCAGTGCGCTAACATATACTCCAATCAGTGCATTTAAACCGACATGGTAATGTAAAGAAGCAATCTGCTACCATTCACGTGTCATTTCAGCCTCATTTTTTGAGGTTCAAAGAAAATGGTCTAATTTCTATAATGGACCATTAGACTACCCGCGGATTTCTATATGGCTACGGATTCGCCTCATTTCACAGCTATTTTCCATTTTTTTTTCATATGAATATAGTTTTATCTCGTTTTCAAACAGTAAGAGTTGTTCGCACTCGCAGTATACACCGCTTTTAAAAAAGCAGAAAACATACGAGCTCCACCTTAATCAATTTTGTAGCCCCGCTTTCCTCGTATCTACATTATCCTACGCCTAAATTGTATTGACGGGTACTATTTCTTCACACTTGGGTGGATACTTGCTGCTTCTGAATAGATAGTGATGTCGTAGCATATGTCAAAGTCATACCTGTTCTGTTGATTGCTGAATGCTCATTTTTTATTCATTTGAAACGTTTAAATTATAAACCTTGCAACTCTGTAATTAATATTAAAATTACTTAGTTGCTTCATATATCTTTTTTTGTCCATCGGTATGTTGTATGTTTTATGAAACGAAAGATGGTCGATTTGTGCTATGGAGGTTAACTGATTGGTCGAAAATTATTCCGTGAAAATTATTTTACGTGAGGCCTTAAACAAACACTGTAATTTGGAGGAGTTGAGTGATTCGAGAGATGAAGATTTAAAAGTTCGTTTTATGCTTCAAAATGAAATTAAGTACTTCTTATAATTTGTCTCATAAAGGCAGTTGACATAAAAGACATTAATTATGCTCTATGTGACGTTTTGCTAATAACGTTTAAATTACCCTCTTTTTTTTTAGTTACAAATATTGCGCAGTGACTCTCTGGATTTACAACGGGGTCAAAATTTGAAATTCAGGTTTTAGTCTCACTACTCTGGAGTTTTCCTATTTCGTGAAATCCAAACACACTGGTTTCAATGTTCAAAATTTGTGTCTAACCGTTACAAAGTATATTAACGTAGGCACAGAAAATTTAGTTTGAGGCCTGCTTATGTAAATGGAAAGAGCCCAAATTTTTGGGTGTTTCATCACATTATTGTTTTCAATTTAAACCTAGTAATTCACTGGTCTGTACAGTGCCCTTCCCCTTGAAAACAACCAACGGTTCTCGTGGATGTCTTCTCTGGCATGAGCCCCGCATTGACGAACAACAATGCACCTGTCTGATGGTATTTTTAAAATTCTTTTAAAAATCTTTAGTGTACTTTGTACATTTAAAGGGCACATTTTTATTATTTAAGTGTCATTTTTGCTTTCCATATAAAGTTTTCCAACACAATAAAATGTTATATATATATATGTGTGTGTGTGTGTGTGTGTGTGTGTGTGTGTGTGTGTGTGTGTGTGTGTGTGTGCGTGTGTGTGCGTGTGCGTGCGTGTGCGTGTGTGTGCGTGTGCGTGTGCGTGGGTGTGTGTGGGAAGCGAATTCAAGAGTCCTCATTAAATTCACAATACGTTGTATTTAAGATTATATATATTTAAACTTGGTTAGATATAAAAGTAGGAAGCTACTATTTACAAAAGGATTTTAGATGAGTAATAAGGTAACGTCTACAACCGTCACTGGAAAATACAAATATAATTCTATGGGCCGTCTTGCCCAAACTTCAGTTACAGGGCCGTCTGCGCTTTCTTTCGTTCGACCGTCAGCGTCGGCTTCCAGGGGTCAACTCATGAGTAACATCTCTCTCCGTGGGATGGCACTGTTGTCTCCTCGTTTCCTCAGCGCTGCGTTGCAAGCGTTCCCATATATATATATATATATATATATATATATATATAAGTGTACCAGATGGTTTGGATGCATTTCACAAGGTGAAAACAAGTTAATATCGTCGAAATAAATTGAAAAAAAATCCATGTACAGGGCAACATTTAATATCATTGGTTTTAGAAAGGAAGGTAATTCTGAGAGGAATGGAATTCAAAATATGAAAATTCCTCACATTTCCACGATAGCCCTGTTATTAAATCATCACTTACCAGAATAGGCGGCCATGGTTTAAACTTCAGTCCTGGTAAATGTCATTAGAATTTTATGTATATTCCTAATTACTATGTGAACTGTACACCATGTATATGTTTAGCACACTTACGCGTTTAACATAAAACATGTATCTTTTATTAATGCTCATACCTTATATTAGATGTTACACCTTTTGAGACGAAATCATTTATATATATATATATATATATATATATATATATATATATATATATATATATATATATATATATATATATATATATATATATATATATATATATTAATATACATATACACACATGTGTGTGTATATGTAGGTATGTATATATGTATATATATGTTACAAATTTTAGTTTTCATGTGTGAGCAATTTTAATTATTATTTTTTTCAATTTTTCCCTATATTGACAATTTTGACTTACCCTTGTTAATTCCTAATTCCTTGTTTATACTCGATTTGTTTCTTACGTAGGTATAGAATCTCACATCTCCACGTCGCACATCATCCCATATTCGAAGCGTAACGAAGACCAGAAGCGAAAGAACGGTATCCTCAGGCTGTTGACAGAGGACGTCAACAACAAAGTAAATGAAGTGAGTATGGCAGTCTCATCCGGGAAAATTGTTCCTCGAGAGAACAGTGCTGTCTGTTCACATTTTGTTTCTGTGTTTGTGAATTGTAAATGATATCATGAATCTGTACATTTTTCAATGTCGAACTAATTAATTGCATTTTATTTTGATATATGATTCTCGGCCTTCAAAATTACATATCTGTATGGAATTATTATTTTATAATAATTTCATAAATAATAATTAGTTATTGTTTTATATAAGTAATAAAATTATAATAACTAACTATTAATTTAAATAATTAGTTGTTTAGAAAACTAATATAAAAAAATTTTTATATTCGTAGTTATTAAAAATAATTAGTAGAAAAATCATAAAGTTATATATTAAAAGTTAACTTTTAATATTTAACTTTAATTATTATTAGTATTCTGAATTATAGATCTACAAATTATAGATGAGAAATATGTTTTAAGTTACATGCAATTTAATCCGAAGTATTTATTTTACTTTATATATATATTATTATCTTTAAATTTAATTTTAATTCTTTTATAGTTGACTTCATAAAAAGAACAGTTTTAAAAAGTTAGAAAGTTATATGGCTAACTTATATAACTTTTATAATTTTAACATTAGTTATTTAAGTTAGTTAAATTATTCTTTGCGCTCCATCAATGATACGAACTCAAAGACATACACTTTATATCTTTGACACTCCGATTATAAACACATGACGAAATACACTTGCGTAAGCGTATGTGACAAGAACTGGATTCGTAAAAGTCTCCAAAACCGCTTTATTTTAGTTTCAGTTTTTAAGGACACTTGAAATTTTTTAAAGACCACTCATTTTAGCATTCGACGTTCTTAATTTTTTTTCTTTATTTACTAACCGGTCATTAAGAAGCTTTTTCTGTTCGGTTGAGGAAACGCAAATTTTCAATTTTTTTTAATTACTAACGATTGAGTTTGAGAAAATTTCTGATAATAGATTTAATTTGTATACATGTATGTATATCACATTTCTCATTCTCTCATGGATTTAATCTTTTTTGATAAAATATCAACCCCCATCTTATAATAAAAGGTCTAACTAGGTGGCCCGTGCGACAATTTCGCATACGAATAAAATAGATTAATTTTATAGTGAGGTTGGTATTTTGTAGTAGGATGAAAGAGGAATCGGTTGTTCAATGCGAGTGGAAAGAAAATAAGATTTTATTCCAAATAAATGGTTTTTCCATACAAAAAGAATAATATACACCTACACGGATGTTGCCAATAAAGAAACTCATTAATCAATTCATAGAATGATAATAAAAGCAAACGATTTTTAAATTTAAAAGTTCAGTGCGATTGATAATGGTAAAATAAAAAAAAAAGCTAGCGCGTGCCATCTAGGGGA
The DNA here is from genome assembly GCA_907164885.2 of Dolomedes plantarius. NCBI lineage: Eukaryota > Metazoa > Arthropoda > Arachnida > Araneae > Dolomedidae > Dolomedes > Dolomedes plantarius. The sequence continues at coordinate 218,820,747 of OU015491.1, forward strand.
AGAAAAATTGTTTATAATGTTTATACTTCGATTTTCAAATAAACAATAAGATGTGTAATTCTAAATTAACAATTCAGACAAAGCGGAGATCTTAATTTTTAAAATGGCACCTCATTTATCGATTTTGGTTAAGTATGAAGGGAGAAAAAAGGATAAAACAAAAAACACCCTTTAGAAATAATATATATAGATATTACAAAATATTATAAAATTTTAAGTTCTAGTCTTCGAGCAATGTGAGAAACCTCTTTATTATCAGTTCATTTCGGTTTAGATTTAAATAAAGCAAAATTATAATATTTTTGTAACTATTTTCGGTTAGACAAATAAGTAGTTAAAATAATTAGAAAATTATCATAGGAGAACGATAATACTCTAGAGAAATCCGGAAAAATAAGAAATCTTTTCTAGATTTTGTGTGTGTGTGTGCGTTCTGTTATTCAGGATGAGGAGGCTTATTTTATAGTATCCCTTCCATCTTACCTTTCCAAATGTAAAAAAAATCTCTGGTTTGCTTTTATTAATCTCTGCGACACAACTTTTACTTATTTATGTAAAATTTTTATGGCGTGGAAAACCAAACAGATTGTAACCCGTAATAATATTTTGTATTATGATTGTTAATATTACAAATTTATATAGCTGATATTTTAAGAGACATCAACTTGTGATACTCAAATGTTTTGGAATGCCTATACGTTGAATATAAAATATATTGTAAATCAGCTGTGAGGTCATTAAAAATGTGCCCCAATTTCTTAAGAAGACTTTATGTACTTCTTATCATTGATTTCTGAAAATGCATACGAACCCTAGAGAAATTATATAATGTCGAAAATGAAGGCAAACCCGTACGTTACACTCAAAAGTTATTCAAAATATCTGGAGGAGCTTTTATTTTAATACAGGTATTTAATGGGTAATAAGAGAATTTCTGTGAATTTTTTCGCTAAAAGCAGTGTAAATTGGATAAGAAAACTAACAGAATAAATTAAACTATTAATTAATGTATATATATATATATATATATAAAATATGTATATACTAAAATTCAAAATTTAGAATGCGGAAATATATGAAATGGCAACTGGTTACTATCGTTATCGCTCATTTCCTTATTACAATCAAATAAAATCTCCAAAGTGCCTAAAACTTTTTTCTTTGGAGAAAAAATACTTTCTTCTAACCGAACATTTCTTTGAAAAATTGAACTGAAGACTTTATTGATACTTATGAACAAAAGCTGACAAAATTGCAGCTTCCTGATAGATAATTTATTTCCTGATGATTTATTTCCGTAAGAGATAAAAAATTTCAATTGTGTTAGGATCATTTCTACATTTTTGACAGATTGCAATATGGGAGAGTATTTTTCAAAAACAAAGGGAACATTATAAAAATATATTAGCTATTCTATATATAAAAACTCGGTTCAAAATATACCGGAAAGGAAATCAAAAGTTTTTGAACGGAACTAATCTTGTATGAATTTTCGCATAAACGGGGGGGAAAATGAGTTGCCATAATGGAATAAAATAAAATTTTATAAAATAAATATACCTACTTACCAATACACTATAAAAGTATATTTTATGTACTTCATATATGTTAATTACCTAATAAAATTATGCTAAAAAAGAATTCTTTTATAGCAAGTAGTTATTTTTAATTTTCATGCAAATTTTGAAAATTGTTTCTCCTAAACATGTATTATTTATATATTACATTTTAAATGTATTAAAAGAGAATTTAAAATATAGTAAAGTGTAATACATTTACAAAAAAGTATTTCTAATATAAGTAATAGGGTTCACCCCGTTTCTTCGAAGTATGTCATTCTTATCTCTCGTGAGGCAAACAAAATATTAACTCTAAACAAGTAAAATTTTTGTTATTGGAATTTCATTCTTAAATCATTATTTTTGTAAATGATGTTTGCATGAAAATAAATCCTTTGTCATGAAATATTTATTTTGAGGCAATCACAATGACTGAATTTATTATGAATGTAATATCTGCCATGTAATATAACAATCCAAATACCAGAAATATGAGTAATCATAGGTTTTTCAATTAATAAGACTGGAAAAGTATTTTTTACTATCACAAATACTTTTACAAATAATTTCATATTTAATTTAACTACATATAAAATATTGATTCCCCAACAACTCTCCAAAAAGTTGTTAAATAAACAGTTGTTTGTGTCCAATAGTATCGTTATATATCACATTCATATCTTGAAATCTAGAACTGATTTCTTATTTTTCCTGATCTCTGTAGAGTTTTGTCGTTCTTGCATGACTATTTTCTAATCCTTTTTAGCAATTTATATGTCTAACCGAAAAAGGTTACAAAAATTATTATAATTTTGACTTACTTGAACCGAAACTGATTTGAACTGATAACAAAGAGGTTTTGTCCATTGCCCGAAGACTAGAACTTAAAACTGTATAATAAATTAGAACTTTAATTATCTTATAAGATGAGGATTGCAATTTATTGAAAAAATTAAATCCATGAGAAAAGTGATATATATATATATACATATATAATGAATGAGAAGTGAAAGGAGATAAGAAGTAAACTTTACATATATTTAAACAATGCCCATATTACAATTATGAAGTATTGTGCTATGTAATTTTATCATAAAGAAATGTGCTATGTATTTTTGGAAACATGCGATATTTTATTTCTGTTGATACTTGTGGTTTTAAGAAGTAAACTTTTTGTATTTTCCTTTCCTTTCGTCCGAAAGCATAATTTGGTTCATTCCACTGTGTTTCAAAACCACACGAATCATTCGATATGTGCATTGTTGACTTCTTAATAAACCTAATGACATAATTGAAGGTTTTTGGCATGCGATTAATATTTTGTGAGGAACTTTTGTGAAGAATAAGTTGATAAACTAGAGAGTCAGAAGCAAATTATCATATATATATATATATGTATATATATATATATATATATATATATATATATATATATATATATATATATATATATATATATATATATATATGTATGTATGTATGTATATGTATGTATGTATGTATATATATATATATATAGAGAGAGAGAGAGATATTTGATAGTTTAATTGCTCTTTCTCAAAATAAATTGTTTGAAAAACTGAAACACATATTCAAAATGTGTTAGGATATAAATTTGCTAATAATTTATATATTTAAAAAATAACAAAATCAATGAGTAGAAATAAAAAAAATTCCTAATATTAAAAGAGGAAATTCCTTCTTATAATAATTATGATTTATTCAATGTGTATATCATAATTCATTAACTGTTACTAGCATAACTTGATATGGGCATCTGCCAATTAACTCCTAGAATGAGTCGTGTAACAATTTGGTTTATATCAGCTGACTGCAGTTCTAATATAGATAA
>OU015491.1:219429157-219666657 GCA_907164885.2 Dolomedes plantarius
CACTCTTGAAATTTGCATATTACTTATTACTAAAGACTTAAGGAATAGAATGTAGAGACTACTGCAATGTTAGCTTTTAACTAAGAGTTTTGATACCTACCTAACCAAGTAAGTAAAATTGTGATTTTTTTTTAATAAATGCAAAATATTTGAATATATATATTTTTTTTTTGCGAATAAATGCAAAATTTTATAAATTGTAATAATTTTTTTATGAAATTTCAATATTTTCTATGCGAAATTTACATACCCCTAATATTGACCTATCCCTAATTAGGCTTGGATGTTCCTGTGTTGTCCCCTCATAGGGAGCAATGCTGGCTCCCCTAAATGGTGCTCCCACAATAAAATAACCAGCAAGACATTGCTGTGAATAACAAAAGGCAATTGTCTCATGACAAGTGCCTCCAAATTAGAAAAAAGAAAAAATAGATATTGACCTTAGAGTAGCAATGGTAGCCCCATTTTTCTCATATTTTAAATAAGATTATTTTTTTTTAAATTCCCAAAATGTACTTATATATTCGTTCTAACATTTTAGATAGCTACAGTCTAAATTTATTTTGCCATTATGGGGTTATTTTGTGTATAAATTTTGTGTACAATAGTGAAGAATATTTAACCCTTCAGCAGGCGTGCCAATTTTTGGAACACCAGCAGGTGCACATGGCACAAAGTGCAATGTCTCTTTCTACCTTTATTATCCTTTTGTAATAAACTTTTCTTTTTTCAAATTGAAAATAGTAATTCTAAGTTTTATGACAAGATATAAAATGTTGTTAACATTTACATATATTTATAATTAAAGGCCAAAGAATGCAGATACGATCGCCTTATTTGAAAACTGTTCGGTTTATTGGATCAAAGGACAACTTGTGTATTGATTACTATTATGTCCAAAAACCTAAAAAACAATGAGATTGTCCATCTTTGTGATATGCAGGATACCGTGTAATAGCTGCAAATTTGATCAACTACATCGACTCTTGCTTTTGTCGTATTGTAATTCAGTATAACTGCTGGTTTACCGTGGTTAAATCCCGACTAACAATGAATGGAAAGGAATGCAAGGATCAGAAAATCAGACATGCATTAGAAAGGGTGTAGATATAAATAGAAAATGCTTAGAACATTCAAACTTTACATGTAAAAACAAGCCATTCAAAATTATGAAAATGTTGCACTTTGTACACAGGCACTGATGCTGAAGGGTTAATGCAGTGAAAATTTCAGTATTTATATCAAAATTTCAGAAGATACACATATGCACAAAACAAAACTGTTCCCTCAACCTAGAGTTTTGCTTCTATTTATTCTCCAGATGAAAATTTAAGAAAATTAAAAATTTTTCTCAATAAAGTAAAATTTTACAGTATCCCAAATGTTTTACCTTATTAAGTTAAGCAATTAGAAATATTTAGGAGAACCTGTTAAGCATGATGGCTAAAAGTAGGCACATTTAGATCATGTTATTTTCGCACATTTGAAGATTTTATAACAAATAATAAAGCATTATGCTGAATGGCAATTTCATAGTTAAAAATAATTTTAGTGAAATAATTATTACATAAGTATTAAAAAAATCCTAATGTGAGCTATCAAACTAAATAATCCTAAAGTAAAACAATGCAAACCCTATTTCTTCTATACATGTATTTAGGTCATGCATCATTGCACTTTGGGGGTGAGAGAGGAAAATATATATTATATATATATATATATATATATATATATATATATATATATATATATATATATATATATATTGCAGTTATACAAATATATATAGTTGCAAAACTGAAAATATATTTACAAATATATATATTTACAAAACTGCGATAATGCAGCAGTTAATACATAAAAAATATGGCTCGAGGTTTCTGTGAATTAAATGTCCTATTCCTTTATCCAGAACAAAATTCTAAAGATGTATGTATAAGAGGGGCTTATTAAATAATTTCCAGGCTGCATCATGTCCATATTTTTTTTATTTTTAAGACTCCAGCTCTAGTATATGCATTTAACCACATTATCGATGTACTTTTAAAACAAAAAATTATTTGATGATATTTTGCATCTTTATTGGTAAAACTAACACATGCAATATGAATGATCAATGAATTACTAGAAAATTATCCAATTTTACACGCAAAATGCTTAAAACAAATAGTACGGCAAAAAACACTTGAACTTACTTTTACAATTTTATTTACAAGTGCAGGCAGATTAGAGCCTTCAAATGTTTTTTGTTGGCATGCCATTTCATATAAAATGCAACCAAGGGCCCAAATATCAGACTTCTGGTTATAGAATTTTCCTTCACACTAAAAGAAAAGCAATAATAATTAAAGAAGAGAGACAATGTGTCATCAAATATAAAGAAAATCAACTGATCAAATAAAAATAAAAGTATATGGTGTTTCAAAAATCCATGACAAAAATTAACATTCGTGAAAAAAAAATTAATAGAATAGAAACAATCTTTTCATATTTTGTTAACTTATCTTTATTCATATAGTCATTAATAAATATTCAATACTCAATATTATATGAAAAAATATTCAATAGAAAGAAATAAATATGAAAAAAAATTACTTTTTTGTCACACAGAATTTTTATATAGAGAGTCCCCCTACCCCCATAGAGTCACAGTATTAGTTTATATGTTTACTTTATATATGTCAAGATCATCACATGCCAATATTTTATCACTTTCCATGCACAAAAAAAAAGTTTCCAGAGTTACTAGTGAAACAGATGCAATTGCAACAGATATGGAAGCTTTCAATTCTCATGACTTGTAGGGGTGAATAAGAGTAATTCTTGTAGGGGTAAATAAGAGACATACTTTACTCAGAGTGCTTAAGTGTTGAAAAACAGAAAACTAAAATTATTGCAACAACTGCATGTGAAGCAGAACCCAGTTTGAAAAGGGCATGGAATGATATCAAATATATAAAGGATCAACCTTCAGCTTGTGGGGCCCATTTTTCAGATTCCCTCTTTAGGATGGGAAATTACATACCCCCTTTGTAAGAACTGTTATATAGGACTTTATATATACAGTGGAATTTCTATCGTTTTTCAAGGGACCGTTTGAAATGAACGATAGATGCGGAAACATAACAAAGCAATATGATCATTGGGACTGGGTCAAATGAATGGTACATACGGAAAAACGATGGATCCGAAAACAATCGATTGAGATTCCACTGTGTATATATATATATATATACTAGCTGAAAACCCGCGCTTCGCTACGGAGTACATTCAAATTAAATACAACGGTCAACGTATGCAATTTATGCCAAAAAATAAATATATATATTTATAATAAATGCGATGATCAATGTATACAATTGATGTAAAATATATATCTATCTATATATATATATATTTATAAAAAAATCGTAAGGGATATGCATTTTTTTTGGATAATATCCAATTGTCTGCTGCATTAGAAAGAGAAAAAAATATTTTTTTTTGTCTATTTAGTCGTTACGCACGTGACGATAAATTTATTGAAACTACCAGAAAAAGAAATCACGTGATCGGCATTTAATAAATTAAATTCTAAAAATTAATCTTTAAAAATTCACCAAATATAAGGAAATGGAGGAACCACCAAAGGAAATGGAGGTAAAAATTCGAAAAAAATTTCATTTTGAAGGAATTTTTATGATCTTTCTCGTGATATAAATTTTATAACCCTCAATGTATTATTTTAAATGCAAACGTAAAAAAAGTTTAAAAAACAGCTTAAAAATTTAATTTAAAAAAATCTAAGAAGAATTTTTGAAAAATCTTTCTTAATGTACCCCTACACTATTAGAAGAATCGCCATGCAAAATTTCAGCCCTTTAGGTCCAGCGGTTTGGTCTGTGCGTTGTATGTCAGTCAGTGAATGAATGAGTCAGTTACGGAACTGTTTTATATATATAGATAGATATAGATTAAACGTTTGTCACTTGGAGAAACGTTTAATTGACAAAACGTTTACAATATAAACGTTTACAATTGACAAACGTTTATAGATACACATTGTTATCTCAAAATTAGAGTAAGAGATGAAATAAAAATACAAAAATAAAAAAAGGATTTTAAGTAAAGAATGTATTTTTAATTATTTTAAGCACCTAAAAAAATATTCAAATTAATATTACGTTACTTAATAATTGTGTGCACGGCCGCCATCTTGGATTTTTTTGCGCCAACTTGGCGATTTTACCGTGCTTTGAGGAGTGGAAAAATTCTCGCCAATGTGTTTTAAGCGGTGTTTTCAAAACGCTGGACTTTGAATTTTTTTAAGCTTTTTTAATAAAAAACACCTGTCTAAATTATGAAACTTAGAAAAATTTTTGAAAAATCATTTAAACGTTGGACTTAGATTTATTTTTGGGTTTTTGATAAAAACCACTTTTTTCTGAAAAAATCATTCTGAAATATTGGAAATTTTGGGTTTTTCTTTTAGCTTTTTTAATAAAAACGACCTTTTTAAATTGTGAAACTTAGAAATATTTTTGAAAAATCATTTAATCGTTGGACTGAGATTTTTTTTCTCATTTTTAATTAAAAACTACCTTTTCAAATTATGATCCATATGAAAAATTTGGTCAAATGAATTTTACTTACAGATAAAATTTCAATGCCATCTATTCAGTTTGCCCTAACTCTTTGACTAATAGCAATGAATCACCAAAATATTATGCTAATATATTGTTAATTAGAAAAAAAATACAGCATTTTCGTACCACCTAAATAACTTGCAATTTAAAAATTATCTAAAATTCAGCTTTGAAAAATGTAAAATAATTATGAACCCATAAATTTATGGTGAGTAACCAGATCCTCTCTCTCTCTCTCTCTCCATTGTGGTAATGAAATTTTACTTCAGATTTGACCTTAACCAAATATTTGGTTCATACAATAAAATCGGGACAAGGATTATTTGACCATTTATCCTGCTGTGTTGGAAATAAGACAAAAAAACCCTGTTACTAAACCAATAACTTAACCTTAACTAACTTTTTAACTTAGGTTCCTGGGGAGAGAGAAGTTGAACTTCAGTTATTTAAATTTATTTGTAATCCACTACAACTTGGAATTATAAAATATTTTAAAATATATTGTATTTAAAATGTATACTGAATTTTACATTTTACGAAAAAATGATGGCAGACAATTTTTACTTCAAATAAATGAAATGGTGTATCATTATAGTATACTAATTGACAATCGATAAACAAAATTAAAAGCAACTTAAATTTAATAAGTTAACGAAAAACTGATAATGGATTCAAAAATTTTCAACAAAAAGACTCTTAGTTTTAAAAATAATTTACTCTTTTGAGTATAGTCAATTTGACTCAGATTTCCAGATCAAGGCCAAGATCTGACCTAAAATTATTATACTGTAATTAAAAGATCACATCAGAAATAACTGTTTGATCTTAAAATTAGAGAATTTGACATTGGGTTATTTTTACCAGAACGCAATAATTATCGCCATGCGAAATGCGCCAAACCCTGGCGGAAAAATCCAAGATGGCGGCCGTGCACACAAATCCAGAGTATCCCCCCTAACTTCATTTCTACTGATCAGATATACATAATATATAGCCTATGACCATCTGGAATAATGTACCTTTCAAACAGTGAAAGAATTTTTCAAATAGGTGCAGTGGTTCCGGAGATTACCCTCCACGTACAAAATCTGCTCTCTCTTTATATATTAGTATAGATATATATATATATATACACACAGTGGAATCTTGATTGATCATATTGCTTTACTATGTTCCTGCATCTATCATTTTTCTGCATTTATCGTTCAGTTCAGTCAGTCCCTTGAAAAACAATAGATTGAGATTCCACTGTATATATATATTCTTGGGATACATGCTATCCCACCCCGTAAGAAAAAGGTTAATATATTGTGCACAACAAAATGAGCATATATTGGGGTTTCATTAACTACAAAAAAAAAACTGGTTTAAGTTAACACTGGTTTAAGTCAGAACTGAATGTTTCTGAAAATGTTATGGTCCCACCAATAGAGTTTTTTAATATAAATCCTTTAAATATTAACTACCGTACTAATATAAATCCTTTAAATATTAATATCTACCATTTTTAATATGCATGATCAATAAATGCTTCTAGAGATGCCTAACAGCTCTTTATTAGAGCCAACATAAAGTCTCTACTGAATAATGGAATCATATGCATTTAAAGATATATAAATCTTGAATTTTTCAAAAGATAACCTCACTGGGGAGGAGGTTCCCCCCAGCTCTTACAGTTCTCAGTTTGTAAAATAAAGAGGCGTCAATTCTCCAAAACACTAATTTATATATTTTACAGCAACTCAATTAAAATTATAAGACTATGAAATGTTCCACTGAGTCATGAAAGTGTTTATACTAAGGGTAACAATTTTGCTTATATCATAGGAGATATATCCCTACCATAAACATAAAACAAAGTAGCACACTCACTTCTAAAAGTTAAGCACAGAGAGGAAAATGTTAATTTCCGTAAGCCAATCTGAATTAAAGAAGCTGAAATTTGCTGCAAAGGTAGAAAGAAGTATGCAAATATGTAAGGTAACAGCCAATCATGGTTTCGCATTGAGAAATATGCAAAACAGGCAGTCCTATAAGAAGCCGGCATTGGGAAGGGTTACAGGAGTTGCATGTAAGTGCTGATGAAAGGTGTTTAGAACAGTCGTACGATTTGTTTTCAAGCTAGATGCATTTCTATGGCTTCCAGAAGACAAATAGAAAATTCTGAGTACTGTCGGGCTGTCAGATGCATTGAAGCAGGACAGTCTATCACAGATGTTGCTTTTTTCTTTGGCATTCATCATTCCGTCATTTCACGATTATGGAAACAATTTCAAACCAGCCAAACAGTTGTCCGAAGACCTGTAGCTGGTTGTCCAAGAGTTATGACCCCCTCGGAAGATCGATTAATTGCTGTTGTAACCAAGTGGAATCGAAGATCGATCTCCACACGTGACATCTATGGGTGCAACGGCCATTGGTAAGATGATATCTGTCACTACTGTTCGTCGAAGTCTACACATGAATGGTCTGTACGCCCGGGTACCACGAGTTTGTGTTCCTTTATCCATCCAATCCAGAGGGGCACGATTAAAGTGATGCCGCCAGCATGTGAATTGGACTGTGTCTGATTGGGGCAACGTTTTGTTCACAGATGAGTCCAGATTTGCTCTACAACCCGATGATAAGCGTGTAAGGGCCTGGAGGGAACAAGGCACATGCAATCGGCCCGAGAACATCACCGAACATCACGCATTCCGCGGTGGAAACATCATGGTCTGAGCAGGGATTTCATTGGGATATCGCACTGACCTGCACATCTACAGGCGAGGTTCTGTGATGGCTGTACGGTATCAAGATGAAGTCCTAGACCCCACTGTGCAACTGTACGCTATCGTTGGTGACTTTCCGGAGAGTGAGGGGATTGCACGTATGGAGTGGCTGGCTTACTCGCCAGACCTTAATCCAATTGCAAATCTTTGGGATGCCCTTGGCCGTGCTGTATGTAGACGTTTCCCACCTCCAGCCACTCTAAGAGATTTAGAAACTGCCCTACAGGAGGAATGGCAATTACTGGACACTGCAGTGGTTTATCACTTCGTAACAAGCATGATCACACGCTGTACACTTTGTATGAAGATGAGGGGTGCTCACATACCCTATTAATGTCGGTTTTTGTTGTTTGTTTCGCATTTAAACATCATTTTGTTAATGACTCAAATATGACGTCATCTTATAATTTATGAAAATTCAATATTTTTTATCTCTGTATGTAATTCTTATTTTGTTTCATGAATAAACATAGAGCTACTTACTTGCAGCATTTCATGTCAATCAAAGCAGTACTTGTCCATTTTTTCGCATTTTACTGCTCCACGCTTAACTTTTGGAAGTGAGTGTATATAAAACAAATACAATACAAAAATGGTATCAAATTAATAATACTCCAGAAATAAACAAGCGTATATTTAAAAAGAGTGGTTAGGTTCATAAGAAATTTTTTTCATATTGTTGAAAGAGAAGAGCATTGGATTCTCATTAGCTCTAGGCATCACAAAACAAAGGTGGACAAAAATTATGTTTTAAGTATTCAGGATTAATTTACACATTTCTAAACATGTTCATTCTCTCAGATTATCATGCAGTTGGAAGCACACATTTTTTAAGGCTGAAAAGAAAGTCTATTAATTATAATCTAAAGCTAATTGATTGTTCTTTACAAAAATAAATTTCTAAGTAATATAATGAATCAGAATGAAAGGTAACTAGAAAAAGTTTTCATAATGTTTTAACGCTTTTAGTTTTTACAAATGTTTTTGTAATATTTACATATGTATAGAAAGATAGTCTAAAAAATTCTAAATTCATTCTCTCATAAACACACTATTTTTTTTCCTGTTTCCATAACATGTAAGTCTAACAAATTTCAAATACCATTTCAGGACTTATGTAATACGGTGTTCCAACAACAGTTAAGGCTCCACCTTGTTTCGTAGTGAGCATTTTAGAAATTCCAAAATCTCCAACTTTTACTGTTCCATCTTTAGTTAAAAATATATTGGCAGTTTTCAAATCTCTGAAAAGTAAATCATGCATTTGAATATGATAGCTTACAGCTTTATTCTGAAGTTTTACAGATGTGAATGAAATATTTAATAGATTTATCTAGAAATTGAAAAAGGCTGCTTACCTGTGAAGAATATTATGATCATGCATATGTTTGATAGCAGACACAATCTGTTTAAATAATAGCAATATTTCTCTTTCTTCTATTGGACTTTTCATTTGAGATAAATACTGTGCTAGATTTCTAAAAATATATTATAATATATTATTACTAGCTGAAAACCCGCGCTTCGCTACGGAGTACATTCAAATTAAATACAACGGTCAACGTATGCAATTTATGCCAAAAAATAAATATATATATTTATAATAAATGTGATGATCAATGTATACAATTGATGTAAAATATATATCTATCTATATATATATATTTATAAAAAAAATCGTAAGGGATATGCATTTTTTTTTTTATAATATCCAATCGTCTGCTGCATTAGAAAGAGAAAAAAATATTTTTTTGTCTATTTAGTTGTTATGCACGGGACGATAAATTTATTGAATGTACCAGAAAAAGAAATCACGTGATCAGCATTCAATAAATTAAATTCTAAAAATTAATCTTTAAAAATTCACCAAAAATCAGAAAATGGAGGTAAAAATTCGAAAAAAATTTCATTTTGAAGGAATTTTTATGATCTTTCTTGTGATATAAATTTTATAACCCTCAATGTATTATTTTAAATGCAAACGTAAAAAAAGTTTAAAAAACAGCTTAAAAATTTAATTTTAAAAAATCTAAGAAGAATTTTTGAAAAATCTTTCTTAGTGCACCCCTACACTATTAGAAGAATCGCCATGCAAAATTTCAGCCCTTTAGGTCCAGCGGTTTGGTCTGTGCGTTGTATGTCAGTCAGTCAGTGAATGAATGAATGAATGAGTCAGTTACGGAACTGTTTTATATATATAGATAACATGAGAACTCAACTTTTACAATTTCTTTTCTTAATATTATATAAAAAAATAAATGTAGGACCACCAGCAACAAGACTCTGAAATTTTTACTCATTATGGGATATTTAAATACTCCAACCAAAATCCTATCTAATAGACTGTTACTTAATGTTCAGGAAGTATTTCGAAATTATCTATACAGATCCAGACAAGTAAGGTCCACATCAGTACAGATGTTCTGTCCATGCCAAATTCTTGAAAGAAGTAGGAAATAAGACATAGAAATCTATAATTTCTTCATGGACTTTAAAACCATTTCTGATTGCATTAACAGAACTTTGTTCATCAGAGCTATGAGAGGGCATACTAGGTGCTCATAAACAAATGTTACCATGACCTTAACTAAATCTGATTATGATAAGTACAAAATATACTTATTTGTTTGAAAATAAGACCTAGTTATTTGGGATCTGAATAAAACATCATAGGATTTCATGCAAAATAGATTGGAAACTTTGGAAAGGATAGAGCTTTCATAGATATCCTATAATTGTGTGCTTAGGATCCTAGCCATTTAGGCTGATTAATTAGTTTTTAGAGCATAGTGCTGTTTTATAACACAAGGGATTAATTTGAAGGGCATTTTCTTACAGGTCATCCTTCCCAATAGGGTTTTTTTTATAACTAAATTAATTTTACCTGTAAAATAACATATCAAAATTGCTTGCATTAGTCATTTTAATTCATTTAAATTGTGAATAGTTCATTTGGGACATTACAAAGGATCAAGTCAAGAGATTTAATATCATTTACAAAAGAATTCTCAATACTTCAGAACTCAATCTTAGTAGCTGTTAGATGTAAATTGGTGCTACCAATGATTTAAAACTATACTGTGCATTTTCCTAAAACACTATGATTAAGAACTCTTTCTTCCATACAGATAACTTTAATACATATAGCCTACAACAGGGGTGTCAAACTCAAAGGCTAACTTGGGCCAAACAAACAAGGTTTAACTATAGGTGGGCCGCAAAAAAAACAATATTAATAGAAACGTTGGTTTATTACAGTATATTACCTAATTACAGTATATTCAACATAAATATACGCATTTTGTTTAATAATAGCAAAAGAAGAGTATAATTAAAAAAACATTTAGCGAATTCTTCCTATCTTATTATAATTCTGTGTCGGTAATTTTATTATATATTATTGTGTGCCAATATATTGGCCGAGCCACAAAAATGTTCATCACGGGCCACGAGTTTGACACCCCTGGTCTACAATAATCTGAATTGGAGACTATGTTTCAAAACTAGACTCTAAGAATAAAGTAGCATAACTTCATTCTTATTATATAGAAAAAATTAGGAAAAATTCTATGTTGAATTTTACTAAAAAAATTAATAATGCATCAAATGATTTCTTAAAGTAAACTGAGACTATACACAGATAAATCTCTTTCCTTTATTTAACAATATCAATAAAGTAATATATGGTGATATTGTAACCTATTAGAAAGAGAGCTTTCTCAAGAAATGCATTCTATTGTCATCTTCCTACCAAGGAAGCAGCATGGAATAATTAAACATTATAAGTAACTTACAGAAAACCTAATACATGCACCTTAATACAATTGTAAGAATTGTAGGACAAAACCACCCAACTTGTGTCAAAATAACTCTAAATATGTAGGGTTGGTGGCGTGTATGTCTCCATTCAGCTATTGATTTTTAACTTCAAATCTCACTGACTTGAACATAACACATAAATATATAAAAAATATATATCACAGGACTATAATTTACATAGAGTAGAAACAATAACATTCAAAGTGAAAATTCTGTCTGATAAAATATTCATATATAAATTTACTAACTACAGCAGTATAAAAATGTAGGTGTAAAATAAATACCCGCCATCAGCATATTCCATTTCAATCATTAGAATGCCATCTTCTTCAAAGCTGTCATAATAACTGACAATATTTTCATGGTTCAGCAATGATAGAACACTAACCTACAAATGTATACTTATTTAATATTTCAGTGATATACACATGAATAAAGAAATCAAATTATTATTTCTTCATAACTACGAGATCAGGTTTATATTCTTTAGTTTCTTCTGCCAACAAATTATGTAAATGTCATGTGTAATAACATTTAACTGCATGAAGAGTCTAAAAAATTCCAACAGAAGTTAATTATATGAAATGAGTTTACCCATTATTTTTCCTTTTTTATCCATTCAGGGAAGGAAACAACTTTTGGTGCTAGTAGATTATATGCAGTTTATTAAATTAAACAGCAAATACAATAGAATACACCTAACAAGACTATAGATACCATTTTAGTGTTAATTTTGTGTACATGAATCATGATATAAATAAATAAATTTCTGTTAACACAATCATTCTTTTAGATACTTAACATTTAGTAAACAACTTCACAATCTAAATAATGTATTCATGATTTTTTTTATTGATTTATTCAGTAAAAAAAATTTATGGTAGAAATTTACAGTAGTGTAAATCTGGATTAAACTCAAACTAGATATGAAAATGGGAAGTAATATATGGCAGTTCAGAAAAGAATTAGGAAATAAATTGTATGAATGAAAACATGTAAAAACTATCATTAACTGAAAAGAAATTTTACATGAAATTAATAAAAATAGCTTTAAATTTATATTAATACCAATCACTTCAGTTTGTTACATCTTGGATCAGTTTTCCATCTCGCTAGTCCTATTTTTTAAAATATTTAACAAATAAATTCATTAAGTGACTATGAAAAAATTTAGGATTTCTTTAAGAATCCTACAGTTAAACTGATACATACACTGTATTGGTTCCCTGTAATATTCCCTAAGTAGAAAAATGAGTTCTAAATTTCCAGAGTAATTAGGAATTACTAACTGATTAACAGGCTTTGAAAGCTGAAGAATTTAGAAACATTAAAACTGAACAGTTCTTTTAAACCATAAAAAAAAACATGGCACAATAAAACAAACTGGAATTACTACTCTTATCACAGATAATGCCTAAAGTTTATTATTTCTATTTTTACAACAATTATGGAGTGTTTTCAAATAAATTTTTCTGGACAAAAGAAGTCTCTAAATGTAACTTTTTTGTTACTTTTTTAAATCATTTATTTTCTTAATCAAACAAAGGATGGTTATTCAATGTTATAAACATATTGGAGAGGGAGGGAAATGACAATTTAACAGCAATACTCAGCAGATGGAATGATCGCACATCATGATTAAAACATTCATTTTGTTTGGCATCTCTGGCAGATGGGTTTATAATAAATTTACACTTCTATTTTATACTTGAATAAAATACTTCATGTTATATTACACCTGTTTCTTTCTCCTGGGCAACCAAAAATATTAACTGTAACCTAACTCAAATTTTGAATAGTAAAATCTATATTCAATAACATTGTTGATGTGCTTTAACCTGCTTTCATAAGCATTGCATAAAAATTATTCTGAATAGAAAAACTTTCAAGAATCTTTTATATTTTGACATTTTGAGCTAATTTTTAAAAAAATAAGTATTTAAATACACAAAATATTACTGCAATAGTTTTAAATTGTATTGAAATATTTAACCCTATAATGATATTTTAACAAGCACAATGAATATAAATTTAAACATTTGCTTCAAAAGTTGTGGCACATTTTTGATCAATTCAAATTTTTATATTTTTCTTTGAGTGTAGAACTCAATACCTATATATTTGTCAAAAACATACTGTATCCCTTCTCTGATTTAAAAAGTGTAAGCATGTTTATAAAATGTATATCCAGACTAAAAAATACACCAGCAGAAATTAATTAAGAAAAGTTCATGAATAAAACCTCATTAATAGCCAGTTGCCTCTCACTTGCAGTCAAATCATGCATATTTATTTCCTTAACAATAACCAGTGAATCATCATATTTCTTTCGGTATAACACAGCAGTTCCAAAAGCACCTGGTGGAAATTGACGAACAAATATTTTAGACAAATTTCCTCTTTAAAACATTATGAATATGAATAACAAAAATGGTTTCAAAAAAGGAAATATTAATAAGTGTTAAATAATATTTTATCCTTATAATCATATTTTTAACTTTAGTAACAAGATATCTATGTGACTAAGTTATATATACAATTATATAATTAACAAATCATATAATAACTTAAGATTTGAAACAAAAATTGTATTTTCTATTGGCTATGTTACAAAGCTTATATAACAATATAATAGCCAATGTTTCATATTGGATTGATAGCTTGGATTCTATGATGGAGCTCTTGTAAACTTTTACAACCACCCCTCTGGTTTAACATTTCCAGATCTGGAGAAGAGATTTTATTTTTAATAAATGACAAAATTGTATAAGCGTGTACGTACACACACACACACACACACACACATATATATATATATATATATAGTAGAACAACTTTGATAAATCGCTTCCCCATATGTGCCATTCATTTCACCCAGTCTCGATGATAATATTCCTTTGTATATGTTCCTCCATTTATCATTTAGTTCAATAGGTCCCTTTAAAAATGATGGATCGAGGTTTGACTGTATATATATACAGGTAGCCCTCCTACGGCATGGCATCTTACAACACGGTTTCGCTCTAACATGATAGGATAAATTGCAGGAACCTTCGTATGACACTGCAACCTGTAACACGGTTTCGCTCTGACACGATAAAAAAATCGCGAAAACCTTTGCACAACACTGTACTTCTACAGCACTAGATATCATGATTTTTGTTTAACACATTTAAACACTAAATTACCTTAAAATAATGATGGGAAGGAACAATAAAATATAGTGGCTTTACATGAAAATGTATAAACAAATTATAATTTATTCGTTCATAACTCTATAAAACTGCCAGAAAGCCTAAGCTTAGCTGAAAATCTTGAATTATTTTTCTTGAAAGCAGACCCTTCCATCGAAAGAAGCCGAAAATTCAAAAGGGAGCTGCAAAATTGTCTATCTCCATACCTTGAAATCTACAATGACTTTGTAAAAACCAGCAAACCAAAATTAGAAATTTTTTAAAAGAGGATGGAAGGTGCAAAAAATCTAAATGAAGAAAAAGGTTCTGAAAGTGAAGGTGATATCGTTCAGCCGAAAAAACGTTCTTGTTTGATTGTACTGAGCAGTGATGAGGAAGAAATTTATTAAATTAATGCATTAAATAAAAATAATATTTTTTGTTTCTTTTTGTTTTATGTTATACATACATTTATATTTTTAATAAAAATTAATTTGCTTATATGGAATTTTAAAAAAAATTGTTTTTAATAAGTTTTCAGAACGTAACCCCCTTTTTCGAATTGTCTCTGGATCTCATATAACATGGTTTCACACAACACGGCATTTTCTAGGAACCTATCTACCGTGTTATAGGAGGGTCACCTGTATATATATATATATATAGTTTGATTATTTTTTTCTTCCTCTTTCCCTATCAGAACAGCTAGCTCTAACAAATTCTACAATCAAAATTTATAACCCCCTACAGCAGATTTGTATTTGGTTCTATAAATTTTAATATTCACAGCCCCATGATCCAATTAACATTGAAGAAATATTTACCTTTTCCAACAGTTCTGATCTTTTCATATCCATTCAAATTTTGCACTTGACTCTGCATAGAGGAATTTAAAAACTCTTCTAGTTTTTCAGGGAGGAAGTATAATTCCATGACTGGTCTTTAAAAATAAAAGAATAGCATTAAAATAAAAAAATAATTATATACACATTATATAGTTTGGTAAAAATTTTAACAGGTTACATTGTTTGATAAAGTGAGAAATGTTTTATTATTATCAATAAATGATAAATCCTTTATTTAGTACACACACTGTCAAGCATGATTTTTATACATAGAAATAAATACTATCAATTGTCATATATATATATATATATATTCAACAGAAATTTATACAGATTATTGGGTTGTAATTTCATTCAAGCATATTTTCTCTTTCTAAAATAATATTTTAAAATACAACATTCATTTCTCTGTGGCAGAATAATTTTAAATTTAAAAATAATTATAGGATCTCCCTCTAAATAAGTTATTTCTATCTTATCTCAAACATACATAAGATTTTACTTTATTACTGGATTGCAAGTATATGTGAATACAAGAAAAATATCTGAAAACACATTTTGGATCTTGCTACTTCAAAATAATGTGATTTTCATCTGCAAAAATGACAGAACAGGAATGAAGATTTTCATCAATGAAATAAATTTTTAAAAGATTTTTAAAGTACAAAATGCTAGGTATTCCTGTTAACATGAAAGCCTTTTTATCTTTAACTACTTAAGTATGAGGTTCCCAAAGTGTCCGGTTCAAACTTCTAGAGGTATCTTGTGCGGCTCAAACTACTTCAATGGTTTAATGAGGGTGAATCAACTTTACAGCCCCTACTAGTTCAACCATAAAGCCAGAGAGTGTTTGCTTGACCAAGGATCAGCAACAAATAGATCAGCCATTCACAAACATTTTTCTCCACAAATTAAAAATTGTAAGATTATTTTAAGTTTTACCATTTTACAACCAAATATAAGTACATAAATTAGATTTATCATCAATAACATCCCTCTAGCTGAAAATCACAGAACAGTTCTAGATAAGTTTATATAGATTATTTAATATATAATTACATAAAATTTTTTACAAGGTAAAGTTAACATACTTTTTAAATGTGCCATAATCAGTATTATTAATTAAAAAAATGGGGAGAGTTAGTTGATTTAACAGTTTCCTTGAATAAGCACCAGTAAAAAAAGGTTAAGTAACCAAAGACAAAACTTACTCTCTGCATTATTTAAAGGAACATATAGCTTCATAAAACCCATATAATAATAAAATACTAATTGCTTTCTTTTTTATTATTGTGGATTTTGTGAAGCTACATGCTTCTTTTATCCTCTTACATTTTAGGTTTTATCATCCTTTTATGACATGTAGCATATGAAATGCAGCAGTTTTGCGCTGTTTAGAAATAATTTACTATTACTTTATTAACTGCCATACGTAAATGTGAAAAAAAAATCCATACAATACAATTTATAAATGATGTTATAATTGTTTAAAATTTATATAGCTGTACACAAATAACATCACACTTTACACAAAAAAATGATTGTTGTAAGAAAGTCATATTACATAAAATATAAAGCATTGTAAAAATTAAAATATTTCAATCATAAAACAAGATTAGTTTACCAAAAATTTAAATTGTTAGTAGCTTACTAAATCTTTTAAATTGCATCAAATACTGAATTTGAAGTGATGTGTGGAATAAATGAAATCAAAAGTAAAATGATAAATCATAACTTCATACTCACATAGTTTTAATAGCACCATTAATTATCACATTTGCCTTAACATCAGATCCAAGTAAATCTCTGCTAATATGAATTGGACACTAATAAAAAATATTAAGAAAACCATATAATAAAAATTTGCCACATAAAAAGAAATAAATACATGTTTTGAATTAAAATAACTGAGTAACAATAGTTACCAGTAGTTTTCTCTATAACATTCTTAACATTAGGCATGTTGTTTAATTTTTTTCAACTAAATAATTGATGCAAAGGAAAAAGCTTGGTAGTAAAAATCATGAACTTAATAAAACTTAAATTACTGACTCTTCTCCAAGCTTGCTACAAAAGTCTTATTAAATGATATATTTACAGAAATAAAAATCTGTATTTTCTTTTGAATGTACTTACTGTGAATCACATGTAATTGACCACTTAGTGTTCAGTACTAAGTGTATTAAGTATAACCTGCAGAAATACCCAATCCTAAATAGCCACACTTTTGTATGAAATAGATGTATTTTGCAAAAATTCACACAAAGTTTAGGATTCGTCATAATAAAAAGAAATGTTTTCCTTTCATTTTTTTTCATTTTTTAAGCCATTAGAAGGGTGTCTACAGGGTGTCTGAAAGTTAATTTCATGACTTTTTAGTGATTTCATAAAGTTTTATGACACAATTATAAAAACCTTTTATTGATATCTCTATCTTGTAAATGACTTTACAGAATATTAAATAACTACTTCATCATTAATCATTTGATCATTATACAATAAAAGTAAATAATATGAGAAAAAATTTCCTTTTGATGAAGACTATGCACAAAATGTTGAGTAAGATATAAAGAAAATATTTTTTATTGATAGTAATACATTTGAAAAAGTTTATATGGAATTCTATAGACACTAGCTAACAAAAACCATGATTCTTTATTCACAGTTTAATTTAAATTTTTTTTAATTATTCCCAGTCAAAAAAAGTAAAAAATACATTGGTATCAATAATTTTTTACAGATTTAAACAACTTCCTTTTGATACCACTGGCTAAAAACCAATATTACAGAAATTATTTTCAACTGGATGTGGATTATTCATTAAATTTATATAAATGATACTTATAGAAAAAAAAAATCAAGCAATATTAAAACTTAATAAAACTACTATTTATAAACAAAATTTTTTATTTTACTAAATTTATAAATAAAAAAAATTAGCTAGTTTGTTTACTGAGGTACTAAATACTTTAATACAGAACTATTACTGAAAAATATTCACTTACATAAAAGATGCATAAAAGGTAAAAAATAAATAAAAATAAACAAAAAAATATAAAAAAAAATAACAGAAATCCTAACTGTAATGTGTAAAACAAATATTACTTTTTCAGTAATTCTTGGCGTAAGTGTCACATTTGATATTATTTGCCAGATTTGAAGTAAATATATCCATAGTAAAATTACAGAATACTATTAAAGAAGAAACAGCCTTATGAGAATTCACACCTCAGTACAAAACTTTACAAAACTTAATTCTATGTAAATTTGAGTTTTTTCCTCAATCTTCAAAATTTTCTACAAGATATTTTGAAAAACTGCAAATTTACAACTGCTAATACAAAAATTTTTAATGAAGATTATCTCTGTCTCCCTCAGTTCTTTGTACTAATCCCTGCTTGTATTTTAATGATTTGTATTAATGGAAGGTGAAGGACCTTATAGATTTATAGCTTTTGTATGAACTGAGCCCTTTTTTGGGTGTGTGTATGTATTTTTGTATTTTATTCTTTTGAATTTTGTTGTATTTCTTAAAGTGTATTTGTTTGTTTCCTTCGCTTCTTTTACAGTAACCTACCACCGGAAAAAAAAAAAGAGCATTCCTTTAATAATATTTCTTAAAATTGTAGTAAGTTAAGAGTTTGGTATTCCTGGGCTCGCTGTTCTGATTAATCCATAACTATAAATGAATGTAACACTGATCCCTGCAAGAAAGCAATCATAATAATATACTTTTTGTGCTTTTGTAGCACAGATAGAATTAGGTTATAATTTTAAGCATGCAAGATCAGATAAAATGGGCATATTTTTGAAATTTGTAAGTCTAAATGAATACAAACATTTAATACATGAGCCGCTGCACAAATGTTTTGATTCTAAAAATAACTACTTACAATAGAAGATTGGAGAAAAAAGTTTAAAGAGCATTTAGATTTCCTACAGAGAAAAATTCACTACTATTCCCAGCACTAAAAATGTTTTCATCATAGACTTATTGATTATTAACAGACTTTGGGACATTTTTAGGATCAATTTTCAAACTTTGCATCTAACATAACTTATAGATACCCTAATTAATAGGAGATTAACAAACTTACATCAGTGAGCGTTTGAAGAGCATCTGATACTTTTCTAGCTTCAACTTCATCCTTGAACCGTGAACATAAGAAATCCATTCTTGCATTACTTTTATCAATGTTCATAAATGTTGAAGAGAGACATACAAAAAATTCCTTAAGGTTTTTTTCAGTCAGTATTGTTTTCAAGGACAAAACCTTTAAAAAACATGTATAGTAAATATTTCCACAGTGATAAAATCAGACAACAGAATCAAATGATTAATTTTTTTTTAAATCAAAAGCTAAAATACATTGTAACTTGAGGAAAATGTATAACAGGAATACACAGTTTCTTAATATACATAGTAAAAAATAAAAGATTGCAACTAGTTTAGAACTAATTAATCGTTCTTTATCAGGCCAAGGAACATTAGTATTATTGTCTGTAGACACAATTCACAAATTCAAGGATAAATAAATAGGGAAGAGAACAGAAAATTCCAGAAGAATGCCATGGGAGGTGGCAGTAGAAGCAGACAAAAAAAAAGGGATATGCTTGAAAGAGGAAAGAAAGAAGGGAAATTCTATGACCACAGGTCCAAGCAACAAACACATCCTTCAATAAAGCAAACAAATGTTTATGCTAGGAAAAAAAATTTAACAATTTTTTATCTCCACCATAAACATTTGGTGAAAATCCCTTGCTTCAATTATTAGGTGTGTCCCTTGCTTGGGTTGGTAGTCATGAAATTTCTCCCAATTCTTTTCCCCTTTCTTGTGTCTGTTTCTACTGCCACCTGTCATGACATTCTTCTGGAATTTTCTGTTGCCTACCCCATTTATATGAAAAAGTTTGATAACCCTTGTATTTGACCATAGAGACAATCACATTTAATACTCTTAGGCCTGATGAAAAACTAAAATGCATTTTATATAAATAAAAAAGACTTACCAAATTTTAGAGCACATAAAGTGACCACAAAATTAAACGCTATGACTGTTACACATTATCAAGGGAATTATCAAAATAAAACTAGTTTTAAGAATTCAAAAAAGGAAAATTACTGTATAAAATATATAGTATAAAGGAAAAATTGCAAAGCATTACAGAGAATAAATTTGTAAAATCACATACAGCATTTCCATTTCCAGCAAGATATATTTCTTTATCAGCTGCATGAACAACAAAAGCTACTCTAGAAACTTTCTTTCCTCCAAGTTCTGCAATTATAAAAGCTGAAAGAACAAGTTAACTATGATTATTCTTGAATAAGAAAGATGCAAAAGACAAAAAAAAAAAATACATTTAAGATACTTTTTGCATAGAGACCAATAAAATTTGCTGTCATTCCACAAAAATATTGAGAACATTTTTTCTGTGATAGAGTTTCAAAGAAATTGATTCTTCATCCTTGGATACAGAATCGCCTGCCAGAAGATGAAAATTATGAAAACTATACTCCTTTAAAATTACTTGCTTAAATTTTTCAATCAATGACAATATCCAGAAAAAAATAATCCAGAACTCTTTTTAAAACCCAATATGGAAACAACATTTTAAACAAGTTCACATAGATGTTATGTGCACTTCCATTAAATCATGACTTAGATTCATATTAATTTATTTCAATTAAAATTACCAAATAATTTAACTATTTTCATGTTCCAATTGAAAGTGAATTTGAAGAACATAATAGTGCCATTTGTCTGTATGAAATATAAATATATAGAGAGAAAAGGGAAAGAGAAAAGTTGAATCTGCAGTCCAGAATATAGAGGAAGACCAAATATGTAAACACTTTATAATTTTTTGCATTTAATAGCAATCATATTACCTTCAAACTAATTTCCCTAAGGTTTACTGTATTTGTTTTTCCATCACATTTTGTATTGCAGATCAAACTTTTTTCTCTGTGAATCTTTATTTCATTAGAAAAAGCTATATTTAAAGCTTACTTTGTATATATATATATATATATATATATATATATATATATATATATATATATATATATATATATATATATTAAACTCCCATTTTTTAGTGTCATTATTAGAAGTCATTATTAACAATTTATAAACATATATATATATATATATCAATTACCTTCTTGATCAAATATATTAATATATTTTCAGATACATGTAATTATAAAATGATAAACATATAGTGAAATCATTTGAAGATGCATAAAATTCAGTTTTTGAACCCTTCTCTTGAATAGAATTTTTTTTCCTATTTTGACAAAATGTCAAGTTTATTTCTGACTTTCCAATATAATTTTCACATTTCATTGTGATCCATGGTTTATGAAAAAATAAAGTCAAACAGGCAGGCAGTAATGTAGTTATATGTAATTTCTTCCAACAATACAACATATTTCAAAATTCATAAAGGCACCAAAAAAAAAAAATTTGCCTAGATATATAAACAGGAACTAAAAGGCTTCCTTTTAAATTCAATAAAAAAAATATTACTGAGATTCTCAGTTTAAATATAACATATCTAATATCAATAATTATCAGTTCATTTTAGAATTATATCAGTTTTAATTCAGCAATCCATCATGAATACTAGGCAACTAAAACAATGACAGCAAATTACAAATTTCTCAGGTGATTCTAGGAGTAAAGTTCATTTTTGGATTTCTTATTCATTCTGAAGGATCTTCAGACATATATATATATAAAGAATCCATTGCATATATTAACATAGAGGCATTTGAAAAGAGAAAACAAATATCTCAATTTAGAGGAAATGAGGAGAGGAGCAATTTTAGATCTCAAAATGGTTTCATTAAATGTGTATTTGTTGGATGAATTCTAAAATATCTTTGGGCATTTAAATAATGTATCAAAATTTGATAGAATCTTTATCTGTTTATTTCTGCTTTGCTCCTTACTTTAGCAAGAATAAAGAAATTTTAATTAGTTAAAATTAATTAGGAACATTTTAATTTGTTTCTACAGATATAATATCTTCTTAAAACCATAATCTCATAATATAATTTTAAAATGCTTTACTATTGATCCAAATTTTGAAGTTTAGAATAACTGATACCACTAACTGTAATATAATCTAAATGTAACCACTAAATGTAATATAATCTTTCTTATATGTGTGAAAAAAAATACAACTATGCCTGTAATAACTGAAATATTGAGTTATGCATTAATACTTAGCTTAGTAATTTCATAATTTGTTGGATAAATATATCTTTCTTGTTGTTGTTGTTATTTAGGGTTAACATATCCTAATGTTATATAAAGAAACATTTATCCAACAAAACAATAAAATAATGCAAAAGATATCACATCTAATTATGAAAATATTATTTTATTGGGAAGGTGTCATAGAAAATGTAAAAATAAAATTCTTGTAAATTTTCTGGTCACATTTGGAATACGAGCACAAGTATATACAACTTGAATCTCCAGCAACTTTGCTAGGTGTTGCAGTAGAACTCTCAAAGGTGAAAAAAATTTACGGTTACAAGAATAAAATATGAGCTGAATACATTTTGGATTTCAGATGTATATAAAAACTAAAAATTAATGACACATGATCCCTAATACAATTTTATTTACTGACTTACAAATACATTACTTACTTACAAACTGACTTACTGAATTATAAAATCTGACATAGTCCAGATTTAAACTACTTTTAGGTGAACTACGAATGCAATATATCTATTTCTGTATGTTTACCATATGTCTATTAACCAAAAGAAGGAGTAATACCTAATCACATTTTAACTCATTCTACAGTCATTTTTTTTCCTAATTGAATTACTTTACTTAATAAACTTATTTACTATAGATATATATTTAAAAGTATGTACACATATGAGAACAAAAGAAAAAAATGGGGATATCTGTAATGAAAGCTAAGTGCTTTTAATTTAGAACATGAACGGTGGATATGCAGAAACTTTCTGTTAGTTCTAAATAAAATCAAGCAACATAAAAATGATAGGATTTCGTTAGTTTGTTTAAAGTTTATAGAAAATGGACAAATAATTATTTAACTAATATCGTCTATACAATAATACAATATATCACTCACACAAAATATCATCCAAAGAAGTGTTTTCAAATGAATAAATAACTTTAACAACGTTTTTGCGCGTAATTTGAGAAAGGAATTGACTATGAGGATTAGCACGAGAAATTATTAGCAAATGTGAGTCATTTACAGCCATGATTAATGAAAACGGTTAGGAATATTTATGCTTAATATTTATTCATACAAAAGCGCTAATATGACGAAAAAAACGAACAACTGCGTGGTGGCTATCTCTGGACTGAATTGCATTATCTTTTAAAGATTTGTTTACATCTCACCATGGCAACAAGGAAGATAGCACAACTACAGATAAACGTGTAACAAGTCATCACAACAATAAAATTTAAAATGAAGTTTTAAAGTTATAAAAATAGTAGTTAAATTAATAGTAACAATAATAAAATAAATGATATTTGATAATAATAAAATTAGTTTCATAATAATAATTTAAGACCTGGATATACTACCAACCTTGGGTTATAATCCTTCGGACAAAAAATAAATAAATAAATAAAATGTACTGCTGTTCACTATCGACCAAATCAATCGACTACCCCCTCGTCAATAAATTTCTGCTTAACGAACCCTGGGCTCCGACAAATATCTAGGAGGAATCTTAGATTCCAAATTAAATTGGAGCATTCATGTTGAGAATTTTTGTTTCAAAGTGAAGTCTGCAATTGGCACCGTTTCCACGAGTCTCACCTCGAGTAAAGCTGCTCCATGAAGCTATAAGATATATTGTCTGTAGCTTCATGAGTTGGGGCCTGTTCTCATAAGGGCCTGTTCACATAGGGGTCCGTGCGTTGCGTTAAGGGAAAGAAAACGTTGAGACGAAAATAAACCAATCATAGGCGTTAAAAAGTTTAGCAATGAAATTTTTAATGCCTATGATTGGTTTATTTTCGTCTCAACGTCATCTTTTCATTAACGCTACGCAATGGACTCCTATGTGAACAGGCCCTAGGAGTCTGTTGCGTTGCGTTAAGGAAAAGATGACGTTAAGACGAAAATAAACCAATCATAGGGGTTAAAAATTTCATTGCTAATCGTTTGGAGGCATATGATTGGTTTATTTTCGTCTCAACGCCCACTTTTCCTGAACGCAACGCAACGGATTCTTATGTGAATAGGCCCTTGCTCCTATACAAATCTTTCATACGTATCATTTTGAAGTACGAATTCGCTGTCTGATGCATCCATCTTAGGAGTCTTCAAGTGATTAAAAACTCTTTCCTTAAGCTTGCGTATCTGCTCCTTGGTACATTCGACATGACGTTATTCATAAAGATCTCCGCGTTCGACCTTTTCTACGTGAAATTAAAAGGCTCGCTTTTAGGTTTCGTTTGAGTATTCCTCTTGTCGCAAATCCAGTGTTTCATACCATTCCTGCCTACGACCCTTCAAATCCTGGCTCTGCTAAGAGGTCCTGCGCCTTCCTTTTACAGGCAAGGTATCTCGCTCCCTCCGTCCAAGCGACGCAGGAGGAATAAAACAATGTATCCGGATCCTAAATTTCTTTTCCTTTTCAGCTTTTTTCAATTTTGTTTTTATAAATTCTTCTTTCATTCTTTTAAACTAGACGGTATCCCGTCATTTTGACGTCATAATACTAACAATGACGTCATAATGGAAAAAGTATATGAAAGTTAAAAAATATCCTGAATTATCTAACAATATTGCATTTAATCCACACCTTGTAAAAGCAAACCCTTTCATTATTTTTTATTTATTTAGTTTTTCATGCGATTGGAGTAGTAGACTGCCATCCAGTTTTTCACAGTTCACTACGCGATATGAATACTTGAGCTACTTGATTCATTCACATTCAAGCTTGTGTACTTTCAGAATTCATCGCAAAAGTAAACAGATTTTTAAAAACTGTTAAATATACAGCTAAAAGCATCCAATTTTTTTTTAGTTCTGAATGTTTTATAGAAAAATAGGCTGAACAAACGTGATTTGATGGAGAAGATATTAGTTTTTAGGTAAGAAAAAATTCTGATCCACATCTGAAATTGAAATTAAGCCTTACCGGCTGTTTGTTTTCTGAGGGCTTCAATTGAAAGATGAGTACAGCCCGGAAGTGTTATACAGAGACAACGGCTATTATATATAGGATTTTTCATGCCATGAGACAAGAAGTCGTCCCGTGCAATTGGGAGAGCGTTTTTTTATCCTCCTTAGCTACAGATTTTAACTCTTTTTGATAAATTATTCTTTCATGTTTGCTGTCCATAATCTTCAATTTTTTAAAAAAAATTTACATAATTTTTTATTTAAATTAAATGTTCTTGCATCTTTATATATGAGGCGGTGAAAGGCAAAGTGGTGTAAGTCAGTAAGTGGTGAAAGGCAAAGTGGTGTAAGTCAGTAAGTGGTGTAAGTCAAAAGAGTTTTATAGTAAAAACTACAAAAAATTCCACTATAAATTGAACAAATTATAATTCATAATAACTATTATACTATTGCAAATAATAATTATTTGCAATTCCACTATAAATTGAACATGGAGATTACATATTTGCCCTCAAATAAAAAAAGTTGAAAATGTGACTTACACCACTTTGCCTTTCACCGCGTCATATATTGAAAAATAAAAAAATAAAAATAAATGGATCATACCGAAAAAAAATTATAAAAGGCCATTGTTGAGACTTTAATTTTATTAAAAGAGAGCAGCACGTTTTCTTTATTTTATTTTGAGAATATCTACTTTTTAGATGGCAACTTCCTTTTTTTTGAAGATATCTACCATTTTGTTGTTATAGCAGTTGTTAGAATTTTGGCGTGTGATATGTGAGTTTTCTATGAATAAAATTCTTCTAAGTTATTTACGGATGAAAATGTATTTTATTTTCTGTGTTGCTGAAGTTCTTAAGTACCAGTGGCGCACCCAGGGCCCCCCCCCCCTCCAAAAAAAAAGAAGTAGAAATATTGATTTTGCATTATAAATATTTGCATTCGTTCATCTCGGCCCCCCCCCCCCCCAAGAAAAAATCCTGGGTGCGCCACTGTTAAGTACAAAGAGTATTATTTCTTTTGAGAAGATGGAATGCATTACAGCACAGAAGTTATTTCATTTTTGACTCAAGATAAAAATTTTGATTCATTTTATTTTAAAGCAGTGATTCTCAGCCACTGTGCCGCGGCACTTTTGTGTGACGCCAAATTTTAAAAATATATATAGTAAAAATTATAATGTTTTTTTTTTATTACGAGTAAAGTTTGTTTAAATTAAAGAAAAGTACACTGTAAAAGAAAACTGTTGTTTTTGCAGTTAAATGCCATATTGTTAACTATTTTTATCCGTTTTAAGTAAACAACTTTTAAACTTATCTTTTTCTTTGTGTGCCGCCAAATTTTGAAATCGTTAAAAGTGTGCCACGACAAAAAAAAAAGGTTGAGAATCACTGTTCTAAAGGAATGGCTGTTTTCTCGAACCGGGTATGTTCTCAACGGTGTTGAGTAGATTTAGACACACTAACTTTCTTTTATGTTTTGGTTTAATAACATAAAGTGGCGTCCGCGACAGGACTTAACCACCAATTCTCAAAGGATAAATGAATAGAAAATTTTGTTTAAAAGGAAACTAGTTGGGAAAAAGTTACGGAAGATATTTTGAGAAAACAAAAGGTTTAACATTTTTTAAAAATAGATATTTAGGTTAAAAGAGATGTGTCAGCACTGCTGTTAAAATTTCAGTTTCGTGGCGAAGTACAGTAGAGTTTGAGGAACAGAAAATAAAAATCGCCAAATCCAGGAAATAAAAATCTCCAAACAGATTAGACGAGAGATCGCGCCTTGGCGTTCGTTGCATATACTCCATCTGAGCCAAGTTTGATACTGAAGGCAAATTCGTTTTGATTTGGATTGCAGATACTTTCATTTCGGAATTGTTTACAATGGAAAAGTTAAGGAAACCACGTGGTGCGTTACGCACTTCATTTTCGAGAACCCTGAAAACGTTAAAAACAGAGCTTAGTAAAAAAGAAATAGGTAAAGGTTTTATAAAGGATACAACCACGAAGGTTGATAAGCTTATGTGTGAAATTAAAAACTATGATAAAAAAGTTATTGATTTAATTTCTGATGCTAAATATTCTACTGAAGAATTAGTTTTTGCCGAAATGGAAGAATGCGAAAAATATTCTGATGATTACATAACAATTAAACGTTTGGTCTCAGAGATTTTAAGTAGTGGCGGATCAGTTATAAAAAATATAAACCAGAATGAACCATTGAGTAAGGATAGTAAACCTAAGTACTATAAATATCCAAAATTGAGTATTAAGCTTTTCGATGGTTCATTAATTAATTATCTTTCGTTTTGGTCGCAATTCCAAAAAATCCACGAGGACACTGAGATTGAGGATTGCGACAAAATCCAGTATCTTTTGCAATCCGTGCAGCCGAATACTCGCGCCAAAGAACTTTTGGAAAGTTATCCAGTTACATCTGAGAATTATCCCAAAGCCGTATCAGCGTTTCAAGAGAGGCGGGAATCTGGAACTTTTAGTAGAAGTTTATGTCAGAGAATTTTTAAAGTTAATGATTGCTAATGCTCAGTTCAATAGCAAGACAAACTTCCACTTCCCGATTTGTTTACCAAAGTTGACGCTTATTTAAGGTCATTGGAATCTTTGGGCTTGAAGTCCGAGAATAATTCTGCCTGGTTGTACCCGATGGTAGAATCGAGCCTGCCTGAAGATATTTTAAAAGCATGGCAGAGATATTCCCTTTTAGGCAGCGGCCAGGGTAATGACTCTAATAAATGTAATTTAGATTTGCTCATGAATTTCCTAAAGCGCGAAGTCGAAGGGGAAGAACGGCTAAAATTGTCCAGAACAGGGTTTGAGGATAACCAAGTTGACCGTAACAAGGGTACCGGAAAAGAGAAATTTCATAGAAAAGAAACCAGGTTCCCTACTCCTGCAAGTCTGTTTTCAGCTAAAGAGCGAAATTGCATTTTTTGCGAGAAATCACATGAGAGCAAAGACTGTATAACAGCTAGATCACTATCTCTCCAAGAGAAAACTGAAAGGGTGAGGGAAAAGAATTGCTGTTTGGAGTACTTAAGAAAGGGTCATCCTGCCAAGACATGCAAAATTTTTGTACGGTGCCATATATGTTCTAAACCTCATATGGAACTATTTTGTCCAGAATGGGTTAAGAGAAAATCCGAGGAAAAGAACACAACTGCTGCTGAAATTGTACAGAGTACTGTAACACAAGAATCATGTTCTAGGGAAATAGCATTGATGACTGTAGAAGTAACAATTAAAAGAAATACTTCTAAGAAGGTCAGGGCTCTGTTTGACAGTGGGTCTCAAAAGAGTTACATATTGAAGAGAACCGCAGAAGAGATAGGTTTAAAAGCAATTTCCACAGAAAGCCTAGCTCATTGTTTGTTCGGAGGCGGCCACATAGAAACTAAGCCACACTGCAAAAAAAGAGTAAATTTAACACCTTCAAATGATAGAAATACAAGTTTAGAGTTTGATTTCCTAGATCAAGAAGTAGTAATATGTGGAAACGTACCCCGTGTTCCTAAAGAAACCGTACTTAGGGAGCTGAAGAAATACAAGATCTGGCTGACCGATGTAGGCTCGGGATGCCCTGAAGTCGAGCTCTTAATTGGCAGTGACATTTATGGTCAGTTGTTAACAGGACGTGTTAAACAGTTACAACAAGGTCTCACTGCAATAGAAACAAAACTCGAATGGACTGTATGCGGAAAACTGGATTTTCCTTCCCAAACGCTTTGTACGAGTGGAACTGCTATGTTTATTAGCAATTTGGCCATGAGAGATATTGTTTGAAAGTATTTAGTTTATTCTTTCGCCCCTAGATGCCAGCCAAAGGTAATTGTATTTTGAATAGTTTTGTATTCATAGATTGGCAACTCATAGTAATGTTTTGTTTTTCAGCAGAGTTAATTTTGATTCGATGTAAAACGGTTGTGTTCTATTTAGCTTCGTGCTAAGATTAGCATTGCGATGCTCTTCTGATTTTCTATCTACGTTTATGTGTGAAAATAAAGTACCTTGTCTTTCTGTCGTCACGCCAGATGATTATTTGCAGCCGTTGTTTTTATATTTCCTGAACTTTAATCCGAAGATTTGAACACATGGCTCCCGCCGGGTCATGTTGGTGACCCGGACGTGATAGATTAACGCAATGGATTATTGAGAGGCTGTAACTAATTAGATTCAGACAAGGTAAGAGAGATTTTAATTAAAGTTTTGATTTGTAACAGTTTGATTTGTAACAATGGCCAAAACAGGTACAGAATCCGATATAGGGTAGGTGGGGGCAAAGGTTTGCAGTTTTGAGTTTTGGGTTTCTTACGGGCCTCCGTTAGATCCTATCGCCCCAAAAAGTCACTTGTATTGTAGTTGGGTATCCCCTCTACCTTCTATAAAATAATGAATTTTTTCCCGAAATATTTAGTCACCAAATTTTTAATTTTACCAAAAGACCTGTTTGCGAACCTTTGCCCCAATCGGTGGGGCAAAGGTTCGCACTGCAAACCTTTACCCCACTCGTTGGTTTCTTACTGGATAGGCATCGAAAATCACAAAAGAGTTGTCTAAATAATTTTATTTCACATTTTGTAATCTTTTTAAAGGTGTTACATATATAGAAAATCACAAATTGAACAGGTTAATCTCAATAAATTTTTTCTTAAACTAAATAACTTCAAAATGATATATCAACTATTAACACAGAAAGTTGAATCTAAAAAAGAAATTCATAAAATGAAAAGGGGTTAATCTCAATAATTTTTTTCTTAAACTAAAGAACTTCCAATTAAAATATCAACTATTAACACTATCGCTATATTATATCTTAGGCTTTACTCATTCTTTTAAAACCCGTAAAAATTAAGCAAATTAAGGGGATGGGGGACATTACAAAGCAATCTTTGAAATTTTTACCTCAGAGATATGAAATTGGGCATAAATATTCATTAAAGTAAAACTATTTCAAACACCTTATAAAATTTTATTTTTTATATTTAAAAAATTGAAATTTTTATTATGTTTTTTAAAATGCTCCTTACGATCCAATTTTTAACCTTATCCTTAATTTGCATTTAGATTGCTTATACATTTTGATCAGGGTTATGTTTTGATTTGTGCTTTCGTTGAATAATTAATTTTTAGGAAATATTTTTATACTTGTACTCTGAATTCTCATGAAATTTTTGTACTTTTCCACGCTTAAGTTAAACTTTGATAATCTGAATGATGTCTAAACCTGAAATGGATACATAACTTTATTTTAATGTATAAGAGGAGTCTTTGTAATAAATTTTATAAAATTTCGTCAAAAATTGTGACGCAAGGAGCCTTTCAAAGACTTGCAAATCTGGAAATTACTCATTTAGAGTTTTTTTCCCTAACCAGACCTTCGAAGCTTATAATGTCTTGTAACAACATTTAATTCCTTTATCTTGTAAAATAGGTCTTTGTTCAGAGCCATTTTATTTTTTTGTTGTACTAATTTATTTTATTTTTAATTTATGGATTTTCAAGCATTTTACAAAAAAATTTCTGATTAAAAACAGGCAGTTTTTATCAAAAACCATAATTTTTTTTCAAATTACAAAAATGTGAATTCCCATTAATAATAAAAGACGTTGTTAATAAGGATTCCTAATGAAAAGAGGACATGAAACAAATGTTAATAGTTAGAGCGGCAAAGGTTTGCAGATGGGGCAAATGTTTGCACTGCGAACCTTTACCCCATGACTCCTGCAAACCTTTACCCCATTTCGTGCTGGTTCTGTTTCTGCAGAATGGACGCCACTGTATTTGAGTTAACCCAAAACTTAAGGTAGGATTTGAAAGGTTATTTACCACCCTAACATGCGAAAATAAGCCCAAAACAGTTCGTGAGTTTGAGTGATGCTCAAAATTACTCAAAAATTGCAAAAAATTACATTAAAAGAGACGAAAATAAACTTACCTCATTTTCTCTGTAAAAGGGGGTCTTAACTCCAACATTTTTTACGAGGCAACTGACTGGAAGTAGAGGAATGCATTGCCTACCCTATTCTTCCTAAAACTCTTCCCGGTCATTTTAAAATGTATGTGCGAACCTTTGCCCCATGTGAACCTTTGCCCCCACCTACCCTAGATAGAATTAAAAAGAAAAGAATTGTGTTTAGAACGGCCACAACTAAATTATTAAACAAAATAGAAACAATTTTAAATGATGATGTTATGGAAACGGAAACAAAAATGTCTGAATTAACAGAACTCCAGGATCAATTGAATTCTAAAGTTGAAAATTTAAGAAAACTTGATAAAGATATTGAAGATCTCACTGATATTGAATTTTTAGAGGAAGAAATTTTAGCAAGCGAGGATTATCAGGAAAGAGCCTTGAAATTTGACAAGAAAATCACTCGATATTTGAAAAGCACGAGTGAAACTCCTAATCTTTCGTCCGCGCAGAATTCTGTTGCGTCGACACCTAGCACAGTACTTTCGGTTCGTAACCCTAGTGTTCTTCGGCTGCCTAAATTAGAAATTCTTCGATACTATGGTGATCATTCTAAATGGCTGGAGTTCTGGGATCAGTTTAAAAGTGCAATTGATAGTAATGACTCTTTAAACAATATAGAGAAATTTAACTATTTAAAATCATTATGTGGTGGAGCAGCGTTAAATGCAATTAGTGGGTTGTCATTAAGTGATAAAAATTACGAAATTGCAGTTAATATTCTTACACGGAGATTTGGCAGACTCGACCTCACGGTTAATGCCCATTTAACTCGCTTGTTAAATTTGGAAGCTATTAAAAGTTCTTCAAACGTGTTCGCGCTTAGAAAAATGTACGACGAATGCTAAGTAAACATTAGATCCTTGAAGGCATTAGAAATCGAAACTGGGTCATGGCAAATTTTATGTTGTATTTTATTGAAACTTTTGCCAGAAGATTTGGCTTTGGAATTCAACCGGAAACGAAAATCAAAATCAGAATTTGATGTTTCAGAATTAATGGAGTTCTTGAAATCGGAAATAGAATTTCGTGAGTCTACAATGTATTTAAATAAGATAAGATCTACTTCGGTTTCACGCGAAAACAACCATTTTAAAAATAATAAATTTGCGGGTGGAAGATTTCAGAACACTAAGCCAGCTGCCGCATTAACAGCTTCCGTTAAGAGCACTTGCATATTTTGTAATCAGATTCATGATGAACATAAATGTTTAAATTTTTCGATTGAAGATAAATTAAGAAAATTGAGGGCTGAAAGAAGATGTCATAAATGTTTTAAACGTAATCATTTAGGTTTTCAGTGTAGGATAATAAAATTTCTTTGCAAGAAATGTGGTAATAGAAACCACCATGAATCCATTTGTGCATTAAGTGAAAAGGAAAATAGTGAAATTTCAGCTGCTAGCGCGGTAGAAGAAAGCAAAGATTCCGACATTTTAGTGAGCTCTGTATCTCAATCGGGAACGGGAACTGTATTTTTGCAAACTTGCAATGCAGTTGTAAAATCGGGAAACAAAAGTAAACTGGTACGAATTTTATTAGACACTGGCAGTCAAAAATCATTTGTAACGCATAGAATTGCAGGTGAGCTAAAGTTAAAGATAGAAAAAAGCCAACCAGTTCGTATTTATGGATTTGGGGGTCAAAATATCAGGAAAGAACCCATTTTCGAAATGGCAAATGTCGAACTGCAAAACAGAACTGATCCCTCACAACGCTTACAAATATCAGGGTTTCTTATAGAGAAAATTACAAATGTTACAGTACCGGTGCCTACAAAATGGTTAAAAAAGATGGCTGATTCCTATGGATTAGATCTTGCAGATAATGGAACCGTTGAAAATATTGACGTCTTGATTGGGGCAGACTACCTGAGTGAAGTCATGAATGGCAAATGCGTCCGCCTTTCCAAAAGGCTGCTAGCTATAGGAACGACGTTTGGTTATACAGTTCAAGGACATTCGGGAAATACCATTGAAACCCCAATAATTATGAATCTTGCAGGAGTTGAAATTGTCGATTCTTTAAAAAATTTATGGGAATTGGAAGCTCTGGGAATACAGCAGAAGAATGAATTATCCTTTTCAGATTCAGAGGTACTTGAACAGTTCGAGAAGAGCACCACGAAGAAAAATGATCGGTACGAGACAAGATAAATATGGAAAAAAGATCATGAAGTTTTGGGTAGTAATTTTCATATTGCAGAGAAACGCTTGTTACAGTTAAAGGAAAAAATGGAGAAAAATTCCAAATTGTTTGAAGACTACAAAAGAATAATTGATGAGCAGCTAAATGAAGGAATCATCGATTTGTGTGAACCTGAATTTGAGAAAAGTGAAGATGCATCGTATTACATGCCGCACAGAGCTGTAGTTCGAAATGAGAAAGATACTACCAAAGTCCGAATCGTCTATGATGCTTCTTCTAAAGCGAAAAATGAAGTTTCCTTAAATGAATGTCTATTAAGTGGCCCTAATTTGAATCCTGATTTGCTGGAAGTAATTTTGAAGTTTAGAAAAGGCCAAATTGGATTTTGCTCCGATATAGAGAAAGCATTTCTCCAGATTTCTCTAGCCCCAGAAGATCGTGATTTTTTACGTTTTCTGTGGTTTAATGAAGATTCTTTGAATGAAGATATGCCTGAGAAAAACTTTAAATGTTTCAGAATGACTCGAGTTCCCTTCGGTGTTTCTTGCAGCCCTTTTCTTTTAAGTGCCACGATTCGTTATCACTTAAAGTCTTATGAGAAAAATCACAGCGAAGCGTGTAAAATGTTGGAGAAAATGTACGTCGATGATCTTATTTACAGTGTAGATTCTGTAGAAGAAGCACACAATCTTTCGTTAAAGGCTCAGAAAATAATGTCTGAAGCAAATATGAAGCTCAGAAAATGGGAGACTAATTCAACTGAACTTAAGAAACTCTGGAAGGATAATGGATTGAATGTTAGACCAGTCGCTGAGAGTTGCAGTAAAACCCTGAAAGTTCTTGGGATAATTTGGAATTGCGAAGAAGATTGCTTGAGGCTTAAAATGGAACCGGTGCTCCGAAGTTTAGATGGTGCTCAGGCGACAAAGAGAGGTGTCCTTAAAATAGTAGCAAAGATCTTTGACCCATTGGGACTTTTTGCTCCATTTACTATCCGGATAAAATGTTTTCTTCAGGAGCTGTGGGAAAGAGGATTAGCTTGGGATGAAACACTTTCTCTTGATTTGAAATCTCGATGGGAAGAGTGGTGTAGCGAGCTAAAGGACATTACAAACATCGTCATACCTCGCCCATATGATATATCAAGCACTAAAGACCCTTTTCAAGTTTGTATTTTCTGTGATGCTAGTCCAAAAGCCTATGGAGCAGTTGCCTACATTAGAGCTCCAGATCAAGAACTGTGGACAACCAGTTTTATTCTAGCTAAATCTCGTGTTGCTCCCCTGAAAAAATTGTCATTGCCTCGTCTCGAGCTAATGGGAGCTGTTATCGCATCGCGACTTGCAGAATATTTGAGAAAGACTTTCCATATAGATACTAAAGATATCTATCTATTTATTTACTGACTCTGAAATTTGCCTCTATTGGATCAAGAGTACTGCAAAGATATGGAAACCTTTTGTTTCGCATCGGGTCACGGAGATCCATGAAAAGGCTTTGCCCCAAAACTGGAAATTTTGTAAAGGTGCAGAAAATCCAGCTGATAAACTTACCAGAGGATTGAAAACGGCCTCTTTTGTGACAGACGAGCTGTGGTGGAAGGGCCCGAGATGGCTCTCACAATCTAGTGAAACTTGGGATACACATTTCCCAAAGAATGTTGAGAATCCGTTTGAAGAAGTTGAAAAAGAAAGAAGAAAATCCAATCACCAGACAGTTAACATTGTTCTTAATGAATACCTGAACAATGAAATTTTATCAAGATTCTCCTCTTGGACCAAGCTACTTCGAGTGATAGCTTGGTGCCTCCGGTTTTGTCAGAAGACAGTTCACCGGCAGAAGGGATTTTTAACATCGAATGAATTGAAGAAGGCATTACAAGCGGTAGTAAGACAAGTTCAAGCTAGCGAGTTTTTTGAAGAAATAAAAGCTTTGAAGTCTGGGA
Organism: Dolomedes plantarius; assembly: GCA_907164885.2. Taxonomy (NCBI): domain Eukaryota; kingdom Metazoa; phylum Arthropoda; class Arachnida; order Araneae; family Dolomedidae; genus Dolomedes; species Dolomedes plantarius. Next base: position 219,464,624 of record OU015491.1, read on the forward strand.
AACCCCTTAAAACTCGTAGCAAGATAATATCTCTATACCCATTCCTTGACGAAAATAGCCTACTTCGGGTTGGAGGGAGATTAACCAAGGCTGAAATATCGGATGATCAGAAGCATCCAATCATTCTTCCCAAGAAACACTACGTTACAAGCCTTCTGATAAAACATTATCATGAAAACCACCTGCATGGAGGGGTTATGCTTGTACTCTCTGCGATTCGGCAAAAATTTTGGATAATCAATGCAAAGGAGGCGATCAGGAGCTGTATATGGAAATGTGTTAAGTGTCATCGATTTAGAGCGGAATCAGCCACTCAACTGATGGGTGAATTGCCGAAAGCAAGAGTGGTTCCTTGCCGAGTTTTCTCAAGGATCGGTGTTGATTTTGCTGGACCCTTTTTCATAAAGATGAAAAAAGGAAGAGGAGGTCAGACAACAAAATGCTATGTTTGTCTTTTTATATGCCTCGCTATAAAAGCTATACATCTTGAAGTTGTGAGTGATTTGTCCTCGGAGGCATTCATCGCATCACTTAGAAGATTTGCAGCTCGCCGAGGTCGACCACAAGAAATCTATTGCGACTGTGGTACCAATTTTGTTGGCGCTGCGAGAGAAATTAAGAACATGATGCTCTCATTCAAGACCGATGAAAGGTTTCACAACTATCTAGCTGACCAAAACATTATTTGGAAATTTAACCCCCCTGGTGCTCCTCATCAAGGAGGCCTGTGGGAGGCAGGAGTGAAGTCGATGAAACATCACCTTAGACGAACGATGGGCTCACAAGTTTTATCAATAGAAGAATTCCTAACACTGATTTGTCAGGTTGAGGCGTGTTTGAATTCTCGTCCCATCATTCCTGTGTCGACTGACCCCAATGATCTGACTGCCCTCACTCCTGGACATTTCCTCATTGGAGCCCCCTTGACAACCATTCCTGACCATGACTTAGCTGATGTGAAAGTGTCTACTCTAAAGAGATGGGAATTGACCCAGCAGATGTTTCAGAGTTTCTGGAAACGTTGGGAAACAGACTATCTTTCAACTTTGAATCAACGTGCCAAGTAGCACAAGACTAAAGACAATCTCAAAATTAGTGACTTGGTGCTAATAAAAGAGGACAATCAACCACCTATGAGGTGGAAACTAGGGAGAATTCTTCAGGTCTTTCCTGGAACTGACGGTAAGGTGAGAGTAGTTACTCTAAAGACTGCAGATGGTGAGCTCAAACGCCCCATAACAAAACTCTCTCCATTACCCTTCAATGAATAAGTATAATTTAATATTTGAAAACTTTCAATTTCTTATTGCAGTGTACTTTAACTTTTAATTTTTAATATGTTACTTACTCATTGATATCCTGAAAATAATAATATGCTGTATTTGTAAACTTTGATTTTTTACATTTGTATACTTTACGTAATTTGAATATTTAGTGTTTTATATTTGCTACCTAAATTTTTTTTTACTGTTTGTTATTGACTGTAGCATTACCCCAGAATGGCATGAAGTTAGTTTTTGTGATTGCAAAATTGTCTATATTGTAATTTTTCATGCAAAATCCTCATTTGTATTTAATAATTGTTTAATTTGTATGATATATTTGATTTAGGAATGCTGAATGGATATTCATCTCGGGGGAGGATGTTTGAAAGTATTTAGTTTATTCTTTCGCCCCTAGATGTCAGCCAAAGGTAATTGTATTTTGAATAGTTTTGTATTCATAGATTGGCAACTCATAGTAATGTTTTGTTTTTCAGCAGAGTTAATTTTGATTCGATGTAAAACGGTTGTGTTCTATTTAGCTTCGTGCTAAGATTAGCATTGCGATGCTCTTCTGATTTTCTATCTACGTTTATGTGTGAAAATAAAGTACCTTGTCTTTCTGTCGTCACGCCAGTTGATTATTTGCAGCCGTTGTTTTTATATTTCCTGAACTTTAATCCGAAGATTTGAACACATGGCTCCCGCGGGGTCAGATATGAAAGTACCTGAGTTGTGGAAACTTGAGACCATTGGGATTTTAGATCCTGTTGAAACAGTGTCTAAACAAGAAGAAGAAGAATTAGCTCACTAACCATTTCCTCAAAGAAGTAACGAGAAATGATGAAGGCAGTTATTATGTGAGTCTCCCCTGGGTAAATGACAAAAGGGAAATTCCGTGCAATAGACAAGTGGCTGAAAGGAGATTGATGAGCGTGACACGCAAGTTGAAGACTCAACCAGGTAAATTGGAAAATTGGAAGATTGCAACCAGGTATTTCAAGAATGGGAAGAGGAAGGCATCATAAGTAAAGTCCCAGATATTGATCTAAGATTTGCGGGACATTACCTACCTCACCATCCTGTAATAAACCTCAGAGTTTGTCGACTACCATCAGACCAGTTTTAGACGCGTCGTGCAAATTGGGAAGAACTCCTTCGTTAAACAACTGTCTTTTTAAAGGACCCAATTTGATTGAACAGATTCCATCCATTATATTAAGATTTAGAGAGAAGCCGATTGCCGTCATTGCTGATATTCATCGTGCCTTTCTTCAAATTGAGGTGAGCGAACATGACCGCCAGTTTTTGAGATTTCTGTGGTGGGAGAAGCCTGAGAAGATACAAGTATATCAGCATAATAGAGTTATTTTCGGGGTTACTTGTAGTCCATTTCTACTTTGGTCAGTTATCAAGTTTCATTTATCCAACGCTTCAGAAGAGCAAAACCAGATTGCTTCTACTCGCTACATCCTTTTATACAGACAATTTGGTTACTTCAATAGATAACATTAGCGAGCTGAAAGAATTCGTTGTGAAATCAACAGATCTTATGGAAGAAGTCAAAATGACTTTAAGAATGTGGGAATATGGCCCATTTGAAGAAAAGGAATTTTTAGATGGGGAAAACTTGTTTAAAGAAAACCCCAAAAATACCGTTCCAGTACTAGGTCTTCTGTGGGATAAAAGAGAAGATTGCCTAATGATTAATACCAAATTTGATAAGAAAATAGAAAACTTGTCGAAACGACACATTTTGTCATTGGTGCAAAGAATCTTCGATCCCATTGGTTTCATGGCCCCAGCGTTGTTACCCGGTAAATTAATGGTGCAAGAAGCTTGGTCCACAAAAGCAGATTGGGATACTCCTCTTCCCGATAAAATTCAAAGGGATTTCAAAAAATGGTATGACGAATTAAAAAATTTATCTAGTGTGAAGATTTCAAGACGAGTAGGCTACGGTGACAAACAAAGTTGGTCACTACACACAATCTGTGATGCCAGCCAAAAAGCCTTTGCTACCGTTATCTTCCTTCGTTGTGAAGACGGAAAGCAAATTTCTGTGCAACTCTTAAGTGCAAAGGCCCGCCTCTCACCAAAGAAGAACGTGACTATACCACAACTAGAGCTTCTTGCTTGTGTTCTAGGAGCACGATTGACAGATTACATCCAGAAGTTCTTAGCTTTAAATACAGTTACAACCTGTTATTGGACTGATTCGTCGACCGTACTTGCGTGGATACGAAGAAACAGTCAATGGGGTACATTTGTAGGGAATAGAATAAGAGGATTTGTAAGCTCACCGAAGTTCATCAATGGTTTTTTATACCGGGTCATCTCAACCCGACCGATTTACCTTCTCGTGGTTCCCATCCTCAACAATTCATGAAGAGCAGATGGTGGGAGGGACGACATTGGTTAAGAATGTCAGAAGATGAATGGCCCAGGATAGAATCAACCCAGCAGGAGGAACTTGTAAACGCCAAGACAAGAAAAACTGTGGCTACGACTTTTGATTGCAGTTACGAAACTCCTTTCATGGATTTCACAATAATTTCACGATTTTCAAAATTCATTAATGTTATATGTTGGGTTAAAAGATTTATTTCGATGTGCAAGAACCGAACATGCGGTTTCCCCAAAGAATTAGCTGCAACAGAAAAGTAAGAAGCAGAGAATTTTCTCTGGCTAACGATTCAGAGAGAAAATTTTGGGGACGTAAAAGATTCTGTGAAAGGACTACTTGTTGTTACGAACCAAAATAACATCATTCGTGTCAAGACAAAAATTTTGGATCGAGAAGGTGAGTTCAATTTTCGCTATCCTATATTGTTACCCTCCAAACATCATGTTGTCTCGTGTTTGATACGAGATTGTCATCTAAAGAATTGTCACGCTGGACCCCAGATTATAAGATCCTTGTGGAGGGAGAAATTTTGGATCATATCTTCGAAACGAAACATCAGGAGTGTGCTATCGAAGTGCGTCAAATGTAAAAGATTTTCTGCGAAAGCCAATGACACTCCTCCCATTCATCTTCCATTAGACAGAGTCAGAGACTCAAGAACTTTTGAAGTTGTGGGTATAGACGTTTGCGGTCCGCTCTTTCTTAAAGGGAAAACCAAAGCTTGGATTGTACTTTTCACATGTGCCGTCTACAGGGCGATACATTTAGAATTGGTGACAAGTCTATCGACAGAAGCCTTTATCCAGTCTTTAAGAAGATTCATAGCGAGGAGAGGAAGACCCATCACCATATACACGGATAACGGAACTAATTTTACAGGTGCTAGCAATATTTTGAAGAACCCACATTGGGGAAAAATAGAAATTTCTGAAGATCTTGTACCACTGAAGTGGAAATTTATACCACCAACAGCGGCATGGTGGGGCGGCTGGTGGGAGCGTCTGATTCGATCCATCAAAGCACTTTTAATCAGAATTTTAGGTCGCTCATCTGTCAATTTCGAAGAGTTGGCAACAATTTTGAGTGACGTAGAAGTTACAGTGAACAGCTGGCCACTGACTTGCGTCACTGACCAAAGTGATGACTTGGCGCCTCTAACTCCCGCGATGTTTATCCAAGACATAACTGAAGTGGGAGTACCTGATCTAGACAAAATTGATTATAGTAAACTTCAAGCAAGGTAAAAAATTTGCCAGACCCTACGAAAGGAACTTCGAAGCCGTTTCAGGAAGGAGTATCTGTCTGAGCTAGTTCAGAAGGCAAATGGATTAGGACAGGCTATACAGACGGGCGACATCGTGTTGGTCGAAAGTATTAACCAAAAAAGAGTTACTTGGCCTTTAGGACGAGTGATGAAACTTTTGCCCAGCCGTGACCGATGTGCTCGTGTGGCCGAGGTTAAGACTGCTTCGGGGACTTTAATCCGTCCACTTCGTAAACTTTATTCTCTTGAAATTTCAAGCCAAGAGGACCCTATTCTGCAAGCCGTGACTGAAGTGAGAACCAGAAGTGGTAGACTGGTGAAACCTCCCAATGAAGGGCAAGCTCACAGTTGAACATTTTTGTTTGATTTCAGCACTTGCAGAAATCAAAGGTGGGAGTGTGTAGAGACTTTAATTTTATTAAAAGAGAGCAGCACGTTTTCTTTATTTTATTTTGAGAATATCTACTTTTTAGATGGCAACTTCTCTTTTTTTTGAAGATATCCACCATTTCGTTGTTATAGGAGTTGTTAGAATTTTGGCGTGTGATATGTGAGTTTTCTGTGAATAAAATTCTTCTAAGTTATTTACGGATGAAAATGTATTTTATTTTCTGTGTTGCTGAAGTTCTTAAGTACAAAGAGTATTATTTCTTTTGAGAAGATGAAATGCATTAAAGCACAGAAGTTATTTCATTTTTGACTCAAAGTAAAAATTTTGATTCATTTTATTCTAAAGGAATGGCTATTTTCTCGAACCGGGTGTGTTCTCAACGGTGTTGAGTAGATTTAGACACACTAACTTTCTTTTATGTTTTGGTTTAATAACAGCCATGTTAACAAAAAAATATTTCTTTACTTTCCTATTTCACCCCTTCTCTTTTATTTTTCGCTGCTGTCCATAGGTAGCAGCACATGACAGGCGTAATTAAGCTCCCTCTCCTCCATTCCATATCTACGCCGGAGTCATTCCATGTCAAATCAACACAGTGATCCGGAATGACCCCCTGAGAATTTGATGAATTTTGGCACACTTGCAGGTTTCATAGACATATGAAAAAATGTCAATTCTTAGTGATCTTACTTTATTGGTTCAAAAGTTATTAAATATTAAAATTTCAATTTTTTGCAAAAAAATACCACATATGTCAGTCTTAAAATGGCTGTTTAACAGTAACCATTTGAGATACAGACCTGAACTTAGGCTCATTTTAAAGCTCTTTTCCAGGGCTTTCACATGATATGCAACATGATAGCATTTAAAAAAAAAAATTTTAAATCAATTTGAAATTTTAAAATTTAAATTTCTCAAAAAGCGAAAATTTTAAAATTTTGAAAAAATTCTCAAAATAAGTTTATATCATCATCTAACAGCACCCAAAATCTTATTTTGGGATCTCTATGGGATCCTGAGATATAAAAGGTATAAAGTATGTATGGTTAGAGGAAAAATGCCAAATCTACCATATTATAGAGTTATATACAAAGAAATATAATTATAATATATAATTATACAATCATATGTAATTGCATAGTAATATGTGATTAAAAATATATATAAATATAATAATTACATGTATAATCATGTATAATTTTATTATTTTTAATTCTTAATTTCATCTCCTTTACACTACTAAAAAGTGAAAAAATATCAAACAGATTTTAAAAAATCTTTCCCTAAATTATAAGATACAATATATAACAATCTGAGAATGGAGGAAGCTGATTAGTGATTGACCTCTGATGTATTTCAGTGAAAGACATCACAGGTGCTAAAGTAAGTTTCCAAGACACTGATGCTGAGTAATTTAAAGGAAGTATACAAATGCTTCCAGGAAAAGTTTCCAGGTATAAAAGTTGGGTTCTCTAAATTTGCAGAATTACGGCCCAAACACTGTATTCTGCCTGGTCAGAGTAGCACCCACTCAGTTTGTGTATGTACTACTCACCAAAATGTGAAACTTATGGTTGAAAACAGCAAAATGAAATTAATCGCAGACAACCAGATAAAAACATACCAGGACTGTTTGCAAATGATGGTCTGTAACACACCGTCAATTAACTGTTTCTTCTCTAATTGTGTGTCATGTCCAGGAACAGAAGGAATCCGAATGATTCTGGAAAGAGGGTTTGAAGAAAATGCAATTGAGACTATTACTTTTCGCCAGTGGACCTCTGTAACGTGGAAACAATCCAAAAATCAGTAGATGACTTTGTTGAAATTTTTTGTGAGAAACTCTCTGTTCTGCTTCGTCATGACTTCATAGCAAAACAGCAAAATTCTTTTATGAGTGAGACTAATGAAAATCTCTTAGATTCTGAGGTGGTGGTCCTTTGTGATTTTTCTGAGAATTATTCCTTCATATTACAGGACGAAGCACAATCTTACCACTGGACACGTAACCAGGCAACAGTGCATCCGTTTGTAGTGTATTTTAAAAAAGAAGATAAAAAAGAGCATGTCAGTTTTGTAATAATATCAGACTGCCTTGAGCACAACACTACTACAGTCTATCTGTTTCAAACAAAACTAATCCAGTATCTGAAATCAAAGTTTGAAACATTTCCAAAAAAAATATACTATTTTTCAGATGGGTCAGCAGCCCAATACAAGAATAAAAAGAACTTTTTAAACCTGTGCCTTCACTACAAAGATTTTGGGGTTGAAGCTGAATGGCATTTTTCAGCCACTGCACATGGAAAAGGCCCATGTGATGGAGTGGGAGCACAGTAAAATGATTGGCAGCCAGGGCTAGCCTGCAGCGACCTTATGAAGACCAAATACGACTCCAAGACAACTCTTTGAATGGGCAAATCAGAATATTTCTAACAGATTTCACATATGTAAACCATGAAGAGTATATTCAAACAGAAGAACAATTGGCACACCAGTAAAGCAAAACTGTAGCTATCCCAGGGACACAAAAACTCCATGCCTTTGAACCCTCAAAGTGTACAACAAAAGTAACTGTAAAATCCTTATCTTCTGCATCTACATCAACCATCTTTCCTGTAGCAAGTTATGGAAATAGGTTGGGCTTCAGTGACATGGGTGGATATGTGGTTGCAGTCTATGATCGCAAATGGTACCTAAGATGGTTCATGTTTTAGCTAAAAATGAAGATGTAAATGAAGTAAAGGCAACATTTCTCCATCCCCAAGGACCATCTCCTTCATTTTCATACCCTTCAAGACCTGATATACTGTGGATTCCCTCTTCAAATGTGATCTGCAAGGTGAACCCCATCACACCAACTGGTTGAACATACAGTTTACAAGGCAACGAGGTGAGAAAGATTGAGGATATTGTGCAAGAGTTCATGGCCTCCCAGAAATGAAGATGTGGTTGCTCTACATATGCTACTTCCATGTCTCTAAACTGGTAAACTCTATGCATGATTCCATAAATAAAATTATGATTTTGAGATAGACTGGATTTTCTAGAAAAGTGTTATATATATATATATATATATATATATATATATATATATATATATATATATATATATATATATATATATTATATATGTATATAATTATATATATACTTATATAATTATAAATGTAGTTATAATTATATATGATTGTATAATCATACATTATAATTATATTTATTTGTATATGTATATGGAAGATTTGGCATTTTTTCCTCTACCCATTCATACTTTATATCTCCTATATCTCAGGATCCCATAAAGATCCCAAAATAAGATTTTGGGTGCTGTTAGATGATGATATAAACTTATTTTGAGAATTTTTTCAAAATTTTAAAATTGTCGCTTTTTGAAAAATTTAAATTTTAAAATTTCAAATTGATTTAAGAAGTTATTTTTTTATAAATGCTATCATGTTGCATATCATGTGAAAGCCCTATAATAGAGCTTTAAAATGAGCCTAAGTTCAGGTCTGAACCTCAAATGGTCACTGTTTTACAGTCATTTTAAGACCGACATATGAGGTGTTTTTTTGCAAAAAATTGACATTTTAATGTTTAATAACTTTTGAACCGATAAAGTAAGACCACCAAATTTGACATTTTTTCATATGTCCATGAAACTTGCAGGTGTGCCAAAAATCGTCAAAATCTGGGAGGGTCATTCCGGATTTTGCAAAAAATTGTGTTGATTTGACATGGAATGACCCGCCGACAAAATTGTGCATACATTAATTTGTATATCTCATAGGTCAGTGGTGTGCAAACTGTGGGTCGCGAAATAAATTGAAGGAGTAGCGGATAGTGTGAAGTAAATTTATATAATATTAAATTAAAAACCTGCTTTAAATTTTCTATAATTATACATTTTTAGTATATTTTTAAATATTTTTATTTGTTAAAAAACGTTGTATGGTATTGTTAAATAAGGTGTCAAACAGTTTTGCAATAAAAGCTCTGTCAGAAAAAGGCAACACTTACATTGCTTCCATTTGCTTCTATCTGTGTGAGACTGTTTTTTCAAAGTTACTAGCTGTAAAAACCGAACAACGATAAAGAATGAACTCGGAAGATTATACGAGAGTAGCACTCTCTCATATTTCATGAAATACTGAGCAAATTTTAGCTGAGGTCCAGTCTCACTCTTCTCATTAAAGTTTTTAAATTTTAGTTAAATCTTGCTTTTTATAATTTTAATTTTTGTTTATTTTTACCTAACTGAAGTACACATTAATATTTAAAAAAAAAGTGTTAGTCACATGAGATTTGCCAAAAACAAATGCAGAAGGCAAACAAGACATTTTTATTGTTGTTATGTAATGTAGATATATACCCAAAATCTACAGTTATCGATTTGTAAAATAGTTTGTCAAAATTAGCTTTTTTTTCTATTTTTGTTAACAATTTTCTAATTTAAAAAAAATATGCTAGTACCAAAAAATTTTCCCTGAGGTCGAGGGATTTTTTATTTAAAGAAAGTGGGTCTCGGTTGAAAAATTGCGCACCACTGTCATAGGCAAAGAAGGGCAAAGGCAAGGTACCGTTGCCAGCTCTAGCTGAGAGCAATACGATGGATATCCCTCCACTTTGAAGGGGGAAATATCTCCTGCGGCAGCATTTCTATTGAAATTTGAAGTTTGCCTCTGAAATACTAGTTTGGTTCTGCTATATTGTGGCGTTGAAAATAGTGTTAGGGTGAGGCAATCGCCAAATATCTCACCAAGCGAACAGTTTAACGAGACGTGCATGTGGCGGCTGAGAAGAAGAGGTTCGCTGAGATGAAGAGGACTGAAACTTTGCAGACGAGCGAGTATTATGTGCAGGTACAGAGGACGGGAGAAAGAATGAAAAGCAAGAACCTGGCTTTCTTCCCAGCTCATCCCAGCTGATCCGGTAAACGCTGGCAAGTTAATTCCCAGCCTCTCGTGTGTGCGGGTGTCGTCTCTCCAGTAGAGAGCGTTTGATTGTTATGTTTAATGATAGAACGTACAAGGGCCTTCCGGAAGGATGCATTTAATCTACCTTATAGAGGGTTTTCAGTCCTTCTGACAGGACGGACGGTACTACAACGAGAAAGTTCACAAAATTTTGAGCTAGCGCAAAAAGAGAAAAGTAAAAAAATTTTAATTACAATATTTTTTACGAAACTTTGAAATTTGGAAGTTTGCTACCTAAAAAAAAGGGAATTTAGCTTGTAAAACTCCTTGAAGTCTACCAATGCATGTGTTTTCGACAACTTTCCTTCTTTGTCCACGTTTTTAAGTACGAAATTCGAACTAAGCGGGAAAAATTAGGTGGAATGAAAAAAAAGGCGGGAAAATCTGGCAACTTTCAATTTTAGCGCGAAAAAAACGCTGTTTTCCACAAAGTGTTGATTTTTCTCATTTCCAGACGCAATGTCGCAGCCGATAGTACAAGGAGTACGTATTTTTGTTGCGGCCACATATATTGATGGCCCAAATACCGACAATGCTTGGAGTAGAAGTGAATTCGGTAAAAATTTCTTGAACGCGAAGTGTTATGATTTTTACTAAAAATGAATATTCTTGAGTTACCTTTGTTCCTCATACATAAATATAATGTTTCATTTCTCTTTTAACTTTATCAATGTGTGCAGTGATCGGCTCATATACAAAATGGAATACCAATATAATTTTTATTGGTGGATTGGTATTATACAAACAGATTGTATTATTTTATGCTTTAAACATTTTTTGGGCCTTTTAATTTTTATTTTGCTCCAACATTACATATTTTATCCTACCTTTCATATCCGAGTTCATTTATTGGTATCATATATATATATATATATATATATATATATATATATATATATATATATATATATATATATATATATATACAGGGTGTCCCAAAACGACCGCATAAACTCTGCACAGCTAGATTCCTCGTTGGGAGTACATAAAAACTGCCCAAAGAAGCGTTCCTGTACGATCCATTGTTTACGAGAAAAATACGAAAAACAAAGTATGACGTCACTGCCGGTGCAAGAAAAAAACACTTTATTGGACATATCAACAACAATATTTGCATATCTTTCCAGACGATAATGTTTAAAACTTTCGCCGCGCATATCGTGTCATGCATACGCGCGCGCCATGGAATGACGTTAAGCCGCCGTTGAACTGGTATTTAAAAGGCTGCATCTTGCAGCTACCGGTAGTCTTCGTATGGTGGTCATGTACTCCGTTCGTGACTACTGCGACATGTACTTGATGTACGGCCGATGTAATGGAAATGCCTTACGAACTGCTAGGGAGTATGCCCGTCGATATCCGTCCCGCCGTCCTCCCGATGTCACCGTCATCCGTAGGCTGGACGACAGACTGCGAAATACGGGAAGCGTCTTGCCAACAGCCAATCTTCACGATACTGGAAGACCGCGGAGCTGCCAGACGGTAGCACAGGCGGATGCAATACTGCAGCGGGTAGAAGAGACGCCCGAGGTAAGCACACGCGCATTAGCCCGTGAGATGACTTCGAGTAAAAGTACTGTGCACAGGCTTTTACGGTCTGAGAGGCTACACCCATTTCGATACACAATCGTGCAAGGTCTGAAACCAGATGACTTTCAGAAACGCGTGGCCTTCTGTGAATGGCTGTTGCAGCAACAGAACACAGATAATGGTTTCATTGCACATATCCTTTGGACTGATGAATCATGTTTCACTCGTGATGGGGTATTCAACCATCACAACAGCCATATGTGGTCCCAGGTCAATCCGCATGCAATGCGGCCGCAGGAACGTCGGTCTCTTAACGTGTGGGCCGGCATACTCGAGGATCGCCTGCTTGGACCATATCTGTTGCCCGAACGGCTCTCGGGACAGTCGTACTCGGTGTTTCTCAATGAGGCCTTAACCGAGTTCCTCGATGACATACCATTAGCGGCAATACGGGGACTTTGGCTCCAGCATGATGGGGCTCCGGCGCATTTCTGTGCTCCTGTACTTGGTTGGCTGGATATGGAATACCCCGGCCGCTGGATCGGACGTGGGGGTCCGGTTCTATAGCCGCCATGTTCGCCAGATCTTACACCGTTGGATTTTTTCCTATGGGGCCATCTCAAGGAACTGGTGTATCGAGACGTAATGACAACACAAATGGACTTAGTTGCTCGTCTGCATGCTGCTTGTACTTCGGTGGACCCCGCGATGCTGCAACGTGTGATGACAGCCATTCCACGGCGTGCTCAAGCCAGCCTCGACATGCACGGCGGACACTTTGAACATCTGCTTTAAATTGTGCATGTTGTTGATATGTCCAATAAAGTGTTTTTTTCTTGCACCGTCAGTGACGTCATACTTTGTTTTTCGTATTTTTCTCGTAAACTATGGATCGTACAGGAACGCTTCTTTGGGCAGTTTTTATATACTCCTAACGAGGAATCTAGCTGTGCAGAGTTTATGCGGTCGTTTTGGGACACCCTGTATATATATATATATATATATATATATATATATATATATATATATACAGTGGAATCTCGATCTATCGTTTTTCAAGGGACCGATTGAAATGAACGATAAATGCGGGAAAACGATAGATGCGGAAACATAACAAAGCAATATGATCGTTGGGACTGGATAAAATGAACGACACATACGGAAAAACGATGGATCCGAAAACGATCGATCAAGATTCCACTGTATATATATGGGACCCGGAAATGCCACTACTTAGTGCATTCCCCATCGCCGAGAGCGATCCCGTCGGACCAGCGGAAGGATCAGAAAGGGTTTGGAGGTGATACAGAGCGGAGGCTCTCGGGCGCCGACGCTGAAGGGCTAAGTTACTAGGACCGAACTGGGAAGAGAATCCGGAGATTTTGGCCTAGCTTGAATCTACTGTGCCGAAGTGGAGTCGATAGGGAAGCTCCCGTGTTGCGAAAGTCTGAGTGACTTCAAGAAGTCCAAGCTGATGGTACTTGGCAATATTGTCACTACCCTGAGAGATCAACTAATTATGTTAAGTGTTACATGTGAATTGTGGTGTCAACTAAATAAACATTTGTTGTTATCGTTATTGAGAGACTGTTTGAGTCATCCAGAGTCCTGTTTTAAATGTGAGGTACCAGATTGTTATATCATACGACTTGTTAGGCTAATCTAAAGGTTTCACCTCACCCCCCCCCACTTTAACGGACCGGTACAGGTGATGGATTCACAGACTAGATTCACGAATACTCAAGATGCTATTGGTGGTACACACAGACGTAGTACTGGCGGCAAAACACACTCGAGGAATAAACAGGAACACATTACAGAGCTGGAAATCTTTATTCCATGGAAGAATACTTCAAATCTCCACGAAAAAGACAGCGACATGGAAGGGATGTACACCACAATACGAATTGGCACAAACTGACACTGACGACATGATGTTTCACAATAATGTGCAAGGCTCTAAAAATTTTGTAGCTGATACTCTTTCAAAAATCGAAATAGATTCTATAACAAAATCTCCATTATTAAACTTCAAAGTGTTTGAAAAAGCACAAAGGACTGATCCATAAGTGGAAAGAATCACATAAAATAGCAATTCCTCACTGTAATTGGAACTTAAACCATGTCATTTATCTGGCTGCGATTTTCTATGTGATACAAGCACAGGCATATTCCGCCCTTTCGTCCCAGATGTATTTCGGAGACTCATTTTTGATCATATCCACAATATATCTCATCCAGGCATAGATGCGACGTCCAAGCTGATCTGTTCCAGATATGTATGGCCAGAAATGAAACGTCACATCAAACAGTAGGTACGTTGCTGTGAGTCATGCCAGCGCTCAAAAATTCAACGACATACCAAAGCACCTCTTGGAACATTTGCACGTGCAGATGCTCCCTTTTCTCAAGTTTACATCGACTTGAGTGGGTCCATTACCCCCTTCTGACGGTTATGTGCATTTGGTAACGATTATAGATCGCTTCACCAGATGGCCGAAAGCAATTCCCTTCATTGATATTCATGAAGAAACAATATGCCTTCTTCAACACATGGATTACTCGTTTTGGCTGTCCATCTGTGATAACTTCCGATCAAGGATCGCAAATGCGTTTATCTCACTATTATGAGTTTGCAAACATGCTTGGTACTAATAGTATCAAAACCACGAGTTATCATCCAATATCAAACGAAATCGTCGAACGATTCCTCCGTCATATGAAGTCTGCTCTAAAGGCTCACGAAAACTCCAAATGGTCCGACATCATTCTCATTGTTCTTCTTGGAATCCGAACAGCGATGAAAGAAGACATCAATGCTACTGGTGTTGAACTAGTTTACGGCAAAACTCTTAAACTACCTGGTGACATGCTCGACACCAGTGGCGCACCCAGGATTTTTTCTTGGTGGGGAGCCTAGATCAACGGATAAAGATATTTATAATGCAAAATCAATATTTATAATGCAATTTCTATTTCTTTGGGGGGGGAAGGACCCTTGCCCCACCCTGGGTGCGCCACTGCTTGACACATCTGTCGTACCTCCATGCAACACAGAATTCATCAACACTCTTCGGAACAACTTGCGGCAACTAAACCTTGTTGGAACATCAAAGCACGGTGCAACAAAATATTACGTAAACCCGGTTTTAAGAATTTGTTCACATATGTTTCTAAGGACTGATTGTTGGGAATATATATGTTTTCACCGCCAGATAGCGCTGTACGGGTCAATGCCCTGGGGGTGTCTGTCGCGGTTTGTCACTTCTTCTTGTTGTTTTGGCCGAGCATGATGACTCGGAAGATTTTTACTCTTGAATCTTGAACGTAAACCCTGGCCCAACTTTGTTGGGAAATAAAATGTTGTTATTGTTACTAATTCTTTGTTTAGTTAACTTTAACCTAATTTACATTTTACTTAATATTTATTTCTTTCATGGCGCTCAACGTGGGGCACGATCTTAGTATTAAAATTGTGCCAATTGAAAATGGATTATTGAAAACCATACATGGATCTTGAAGACGTCTGAATAAGGTAGGACATTATATTTTTTAAATATGGAAGAAGATATGTCAAAACTAAAATCAAAAAGAAAAATAATAAGGACCGCTGTGTCCAAAATTTTAAATAAACTACAATCAGAAATCGAAAGTGAGGACTGTGATTGTGAAGTTTTAGAAGAAAATTTAAATTTGTTATCAACAAAATCAGAAAATTTAAAAGAATTAGATAAAGCAATAGAGTTGAATTTAAATGTTACTGAAAAGGAATTTGAAGAAGAACTAATTTGTGTACAAGAGTACGAAGAGAAAATTACGATCTGGTCATTTAGAGCAAAAAAGAAGCTCAATAATGAAAACAAAAGTAAAATCGTTGAGAACTCTCAGACCTCGGTTGCTTCAACTTCCGGAAATACATTTAAACAAAGCATCCAACTTCCTAAATTAACTATAGGAAAATTCTTTGGGGATCCTAGCAATTGGTTAGATTTTTGGAACCAGTACTTAATAACTATACATAATAATGATGACATAACTAAAATTGAAAAATTTAGTTATTTAAAAATGTATTTGGGAGGTCCGGCTTTGGCGGCTGTTTCTGGGTTCTCCTTGTCAAATGAAAATTATGATTCATCTATTGAATTGCTAAAGCAGCGGTTTGGAAGGAATGACATGGTAATCAGCTCACATATAAAACACTTATTATCGGTAGATCCTGTAAAAAATGTTCGTAATGTAAAAGCCCTCAGAACGTTTTATGATAATTGCGAAATTCAGATTAGGAGTCTACAGTCTTTAAATGTGACGTACGCTCTTACGGTAACTTGTTATGCCCAATAATACTGCAAAAATTACCAGAGGAGTTAAGTTTAGAGTATAACAGAAAACGAAAGTCTAATTCAGATTTTGATATTTCAGAGTTAATAGATTTCGTACGAAAAGAAGTTGAATGCAGGGAAGCGTCGTATCTATTTAGTAAAGACTGTAATACGAAAGATAATTTCGATTTCCATCAGAAAAACAAAACGGGATTCTTAAACAAAAATAGTTATTTGAAGGGTAAAAATATCCCAACTGCGTCTGCCTTTACTACAGTAATTAAACCATACTGTTTTTTCTGTAAAGTAAATTCCCATAGTGTTGTAGATTGCGAAAAATCCGACGAGGATAAAAGAACACTTTTGAAAATTCAGGGTAGGTGTTATAAATGTTTTGGAAAAACACACATGTCTCCAAATTGTAGAAGCAAAATTTCTCCCTGCCAAAATTGTAATAGTTCAAGTCATAACAAATTATTCTGTAGGAAAGTTAATATTGATATACCAACGGAGGACAAAGAGTCTGTTATTGCATCTTTGTCTTTAAATTCCGAAAATACTTGTAAGGGGGTATATTTACAGACTTGTTCAGTTTTAGCAGAAAATGTTGACACGAACAAAAATAGTACCGTTAGGATTTTAATGGATGGAGGATCCCAGAAATCATTTATTAGAGCCGATCTAGCTAAACAATTAAATTTAAGATGTTTGAGAAAAGAAAAACTGTATGTTTATTCATTTGGGTTTAGTGAAGGTCGTGAACGGGATTTTGAAGTCGTTCAAATAAATCTTAAAAATGTTAAGTTCCCCCAAAAATCCATAATAATTGAAGCGCTTGTAACAGATACTATAACAGGAGCCTTTGTAAAAGTACCAACTAAAAGCATTCGTGAAATCTTAGATTCAAAGGGGCTGCAGCTAGCCGATAGCGGAGAAGAATCGGAGATAAGAATTCTGGTGGGGGCGGATTACTACTGGAATGTCCTGGCTGTGGGGAAGGAGAAACTAGGCAATAATTTGTTCGCAACTGACACCTTGTTTGGGTGGACTATTCAGGGTGGAGGCTACGACAAGCTCTTGGAGAACGCAGCTGTGATGAATATCGGTGTACAGTATTTTGCCGACGCGTCGAAGAATGTTGAGATTAATGACATCGTAAAGCGGTTCTGGTCTCTGGACACACTGGGGTTGACAGAAAACAAACAGGAGGTTTCCGATGAATCGGTTATTCAGCAATTTCAGAGGGAATTGCAGTTTGATAATGGGCGATATGTTTCTCGCTTGTTATGGAAACAAAATCATGAAGCCTTAAGTAATAATTTTGAAAACGCGAAAAGTCGTTTAATGTCTTTAGGAAATAAATTAAGGAAAAATTTTTGGCTTCGTAAACATTATAATGAAATAATACGCGATCAGTTAGATAACCAAATTATTGAAGAATGTAGTTTTGAAAGTAGCAGTGACAAAGCTTATTACATGCCACATTCCCCAGTTGTAAGAAAAAATTCTACGACAACTAAAGTAAGAATAGTTTATGATGCCTCTTCAAAACAAAACAATGCCGCATCCCTTAATGATTGTTTAGTTCCTGGGCCGAATTTAAATCATTCAGTGTTAGATATGATACTGCGTTTCAGACAATTTAAATATGCCTTTTCCGCAGATATTGAGAAAGCATTCCATCAAATTGGAATAGCGGAAGTTGACAGAGATGCTTTGAGATTTTTGTATTTTGATAAGGATTTTAATTTGAAACCATATAGGATGACTAGAGTACCATTTGGCGTTTCATGCAGTCCCTTCATTCTGGCTAGTACTATTAAGTATCATATATCTAAGATAGCCCCAGAGAAACCCGATGTTTATGAGATGCTAAATACTTCGGTGTATGTAGATGATCTTTTTTATGGGGGTGATACTCTTGAGCAAACCTTCAAGCTTAGTTCTGAAGCATGTAAAGTATTTAGGGATGCAGGGATGAATTTATGGAAATTTAGTTCTAATTCAGAGGCTTTAAAGAGTCGGTGGATAAGTAATGGGATAATAAACGGAGAAGATTCAGAGAATTCATTAAAGGTGCTAGGGCTTCACTGGTGTACTCGTAAAGACCAAATTTTCTTAAACTTTGAAGCTTTGTGTGAAACATTAAATAATTGTGAGAATATTACGAAAAGAAACATATTAAAGGTGACTGCTACAATCTTTGATCCTGTAGGTTTTATTTCGCCTTTTGTAATACGTGCAAAATTATTAATTCAAAATCTTTGGCGATTAGGAATAGATTTTGATAATGAAATTCCGAAAGAGTGCAAGCAATGGTGGTCTGAGTGGTATCACGAAATAGAGAATGTGAAGAAACTGAAATTAACACGAGAATATTTTCCTGGTAAACTCAGAAAATTCAATAATTTGGAACTACACATTTTTTGTGACGCCTCAATAAAAGCGTATAAAGCTGTAGGATACTTTAAGTGTCCTAAATATTTCACCACGACGTTTGTTATATCCATGTTAGAGAGGAAAAAGGAGGTAAAAGACATTACAATTTTGCAAGCTAGTGTCGACGATCACAAAACCCTTTTAGATCTTGAAAATTACAGCAAATTAAGTCGAGCTGTTAGAATTATCGCATGGGCAATGCGATTTATTCATAATGCAAGAAAACATTTACCGAAAAGAAATGACACCTTGACAGCTGAAGAAATATTCTCTGGAGAAATTCGATTAATTAGAGAAACGCAAGCTGAACATTTTGCAGTGGAAATTCATAATCTAAAATTGGGACAACCAGTTACTAAAAATTCTAACATTTTCGAGCTCAATCCCTTCTTAAATGAAGATAACGTCTTATTAGTGGGAGGCAGACTCCAAAAATCCTCATTGAGCTACTATGAAAAGCACCCGATAATCATGCCTCCTAAAAGCAAATTAGCTGAACTTATTGTTCTTGATGCACATGAAAAGGTGTATCATTCCGGAGTATCAAGTACTCTCATTTACATTAGACAACGATACTGGATGATAAAAGGTAGACAGTATGTAAAAAACATACTAAAAAAATGTGTTATGTGCAGACGCATGAATGCTCGACCTGTAAATCAAGTTGTGGCTCCACTACCGGCTGCAAGAATCGAACAGTCACAACCGTTTGATGTCGTTGGGTTAGACTTTGCTGGCCCACTTTATGTGAAAAATGAGCATACCAAGTTCTACATTTTGTTGTGCACGTGTGCAGTTACAAGAGCTGTACACTTAGAACTAACGAGAGATTTAACAACTAACTCATTTCTCTTAGCTTTTCGCAGGTTCGTCTCGAGAAGAGGAATCTGTTCAGTTGTGTATTCGGACAACGCTCTTACCTTCAAGGCTGCAGATGCAGAACTTAAAAAGGTGTGGAAGGTAATAAGTCATCCAGACGTTAAAACGTATTATGCTTCCTCGGGTATCCAGTGGAGATATATTGCCGAGAAAGCGGCTTGGTGGGGCGGTTTCTATGAGCGACTAGTTCGTTCCGTGAAAGTGCCACTACGAAAAACCCTTGGACGAACATCCTTAGGTGTGGACGAACTTCACACCTTGCTAACTGAAATTGAAGCGGTGGTCAATAGAAGACCACTGAGTTATGTCCCTGATAGTCTCAATGATCCACAACCACTTTCACCCGTTCATTTCCTAATAGGTAATAAAGTGTCCAATTTACCTCCAGTTAAATTCAATAACATTGTGGGTCAAAGCCGTAAAGAAACTTTGCTAAAAGCATATTTGTATCGCGAAAGACTGCTAAATCAGTTTTGGCGCAAGTGGACTAAAGACTATTTATTGAACTTGAAATCTGCAAACTGTAATAAAAATCAGCAGTCTAAAGGTGATTTGAAAGAAAATGACATTGTGATCATTCATGATGAACATTTACCACGAAATATGTGGAGATTGGGAAGGATTGTAAAAACCTTTCCAGGTAGAGATGGTCGTATTCGTAGTTGTGAAATTAAAACTGAAAGAGGAACAATTAAACGACCAGTTCAACTACTTGTAAATTTAGAGTGTTAAATGTAATCATTTTCCTACAACTGTAGTTCAAATGTCTCATGTATATAAAATGTATATAATATTTATTGTATGTTTATTTGTAGCGAAATTTTAAGAATGATTCCATTTGTGAACGTGTAGTTATGTGTAAAAATATAGTATTTAGGTAAGTGTGTTTAAGGATCTCCAATGAAGTGAGAATAGTAAGTTCCTTACTGATTGTATATTGTTAATTCTTGTATAGGTTTTGTTGCATTTTTATAGATTGTTAGTCTTTGGATATAATTAACTTATTAACTGTTAGAAAATATTTCATTCAAAATTGAATTTTAAACTTTTATATTTTTGAATTAAGGTATACTTGAATTTCTTAATTTAATATGTATATTTGATTGTATAATTTTGGAATCATGAACATTAATTGGAAACTTAATTTTCTGAATTTAATATTATATTGAAATGTGATTTTTTGGAAACATGAACATTAATTGGAAGTTTTGAATGTTTTGGTCTCAACTCAAATGTTGAGAAATTGTAATTGAAATGTGAACTCTTGAACCAAAAAAAAATTTTGAAATGATGTAATAAGTATTGTTCTGAACATTGCTGTTCAGCCCGGCCCAGTTTGTTGGGAATATATATGTTTTCACCGCCAGATAGCGCTGTACGGGTCAATGCCCTGGGGGTGTCTGTCGCGGTTTGTCACTTCTTCTTGTTGTTTTGGCCGAGCATGATGACTCGGAAGATTTTTACTCTTGAATCTTGAACGTAAACCCTGGCCCAACTTTGTTGGGAAATAAAATGTTGTTATTGTTACTAATTCTTTGTTTAGTTAACTTTAACCTAATTTACATTTTACTTAATATTTATTTCTTTCACTGATCGTGTACAACCCCCATTGTCACAGCCTTACAGCGTTTCTCATAGGGTTGTAGAACGTTGTGACAAAACTGTCATAAATGAATTGAATAATCGTCAATTGAAGGTCTCAATCGACCAAGTAAAACCGGCATATTCGGTGCTCGAAAATAAAAATGTTCCGACAAAACTTTTGAAAATGTAAACACCAGCATTTATTTCTAATCAAATAATAAGTGATCAACCAAAGGAAAAAATTGTCTGCACGAAATCGGGCAGACAAATGCATTTTCCAAAACTTCGTCTAGTCTACCTATTATACATATTGAATTTTCTACTATTATTATTATTTAATGTATGATATTTAATATTTTTATTATAATGAATGATAATGTTTTTATAATTTTAGTTCAAAAATACGGTAATTCTTTAAAGACATTTTAACTTAAGTGTAAGTTGCTATTTCAATTTAATTATTTACATTATATTATGAGCAACATTGAATTGTTAATTTTATCTTTCCTTCGTGTACCCCCACTCACTGGGGAGATACTCTGTGGCAATCGCCAAATATCACTCCAAGTGAACAGCTTGGCGAGACGTGAAAGTGGCAGCTGAGAAGGAAAGGTTCGCTGAGATGAAGAGGACTGAAACTTTGCATACGAGCGAGTATTATGTGCAGGTACAGCGGACGGGAGAAAGAATAAAAAGCAAGAACCTGGCTTTCTTCCCAGCTCATCCTAGCTGATCCGGTATACGCTGGCAAGTTAATTTCCCAGCCGCACGTGTATGCGGGTGTTGTCTCTTCAGTAGAGAGCGTTTGATTGTTATGTTTAAGTTTGTAAGATTGTAATGCCAGTAAAGAATGTTCCATGAAATTTAACCTCCTGATCAGTTGAATAATGCACTGATACAGTATTCCCCATCTGAACAGCATAAGGGTAATTAACATTAATTCGGGAAACAATTAATAACGGTTTTACCGTTAAAAATCATAGGGTTAGTACATTAAATGTTAAGTTGCGTTGTGTTTAATAGCAGTAAACCCTATAAAATGTAAACATTGTCCCGATAAAATATAAACTGATGTACCTATGTGTGGGCTATGAGTCATAAAAATAGATTAAATTAAATGAATATAACTTCCCTAAACTGAAAGAAACCTGGAAGAAAAGCTGAAATAAAGAAATAACCTAAAAGGAAAGGCTAAAAAAATAATAAATGAATAAAACTTAAAACACAGAGAGACAAAAAACGACATGACTACAATATAGAGAAAATAATTAAAAAAATTTATTTTAACATTAAGGACTTTTACAAGATTTTACATGTCTTCAATAAAATTAAATCGTCCCTAAATGCACAAGGTCACAATTGCCTCTTAAAATTATACATATCCAAAATCATAATAAACGAACTAATCAATGCGGTGGCTGGTGATACGTGATTTAAAAAAAATGCTTTAAATTAATAAGTAAAAATAATAATTAAAAATAGTGTAGGAAAGAAAAATAATACGCGCTGCAGAAGGAGGAAAAAACCCATGGGAATACCCGTACTGACATCTTCTCATGTCTTTGCCGTGGCTCCTTTTCATCTGCCGAAAGTAGTCGTGGCTGATCATGTTAGGATCCGATGAGCCTCGGGATCGGACTGGCATCTCTGTGGCAGCAGAAAACTAGAAGGTCGTCTCTAAGAAATAAAAGAAACATACTAAAAATTAAAGATTCAATTTTGTATTAATTTGAAACAAAAAATTCACCATCCAATAATAATAATAATAATAATAATAATAATTACCAGTCACTTTACATAAATTTCTAACCAAGACTTAATATCTTAACCAATACTTATAAATAAAATATAAAACTTGTCATGATCAAATATCCAATGTTACCTTTTACAATGTATTGGAGATTCAGGAAATTTGCGCACTTTTCCCAAATCCCGTTTACATTATTTGGGAAATTAAATATCCGATCACCACTACTTTCACCAAATTAGAGCAGAGGCTTAAAAGGAATATTTAAACAAGCTGTTATATTTGAAGTTAATTAATTTAAAACCCGAAATTAAAACCAGTTACAAGAAGGATTGATTATTTTGACTATATTAAATCAAAAGTTAATTTATCTAGACAACAATATTTTGCTCCTAAATTTCCAGTTCCGATTTTATTCTTTTAGATTGGAGGTTAAGGTGGGGTATGTTCCATCCCGCTAGGTACTCCTAAAACCCATTACCCTCCCTTCCCTTATTTTTGGACAATCTGAACGTTTACAAAGGTAGCATCGGCCATCAGGGTATGAATCTCATAAGTCTTCCTTCACGTAGCTAACAGTCTGGGTCGTTTTTTCCAGTTTGGAGGACTGCGTTATAGACGATTGTGGCATTTCTTTAGAGCCTATACTACCTCAACATTAAAATAAAATCCTTGTAAGCTGCCTGACATGCATAGATTCTACTGATCGTGCCTACCCCTCAGGTGTTGAAGGGGGAACCTCATTGATCTTTTGTAGGGAAAGGTTTAGATTCGACCCAGACGTAGTACTTTTACATAAATGGCACTAGTCAGCGAGTAGATGGAATCAGCCTTCTTCGAAATATATTTCAAAAGAGAAACTTTCCTTGCAGGCCAATTCAAAGCGACAAAAGGTTTCCTTAAAATTTGATTTCTTATATTATGAAATGAATCATGTGGAAATGAACAGGTGGCCATAGTGAGATGCTAAAATTGGGACCAAAACATTTTGGCCATGTGCAAATTATAATTCAAGTATATGAGCGCGCCTCAGGACGTTTACTAGAAATAACTGTTCGGGCACCTAGGAGTGTGAGGAGCATTTATTCTTTTAGAGGACCGCACCGATGTCGATATCTTCTCCTCCACAAAAAATATAATGGAAAGCGGGGGAAAAGCGAGATGTTATTTTCCTCCTTTCCATTAATTGTATACACCTAGTCAGTGGCGCACTCAGGATTTCATCTTGAGGGGGGGGGGGGAAAGCCAAGTTGAACGAATAAAAATATTTTTGATGCAAATTCAATAAAATTCATTGGGTGATCATAAAATTATACTTAAAGAATAAATTCCAATTTTCTTATCTTTTGAAAAAAGCTCTTGAATTTCTTTAGTCATGGTAACATTAATTTTTCTGTGCATTCTAGCAAAGCCAGTCCGCTCAATCGGGATTGCGTCATGGTAGATCTTAAATAGATTTTTTAAGTGCGAAAGGTAGAAAATGTCCTTTCACTGGCGCATGTTGTTACAGAAAGCTTTGCAGATATGTTTAGTCAGTTTTAGATGGTAGGTTATATAATTTTGTCACACTTCGAAACTGCAGCATTTTGAAATATTTTTCTAGTATTTTTTCCTTTTACTTTGGGTGGGGGGAGGCTTCGTGCCAGGGGCCCTTTGCCACCCACCCCAACTTCTGGTTGCACAACTGCACCTAGTTGAATAAAACTAACGCTATTGTGCTATGAGGTCTACATGTGAACGCAAAAAGTGTAAGGAACAATCAGAATAAAATCTCCAGAGACTGAAAACTGTGGCCGAATCATCAGCGTCCGTCCCGTGGAATAGGTTGTTTCTCTTTAAATGAATAAGAGGAGAACTAAAAATGGCTGGAAATGAGCAACAAAAGATGAAACTTTGCAGCCATTTTTTAACATCAAAATGTTTAGCAACGTTAGTCGAGATGATTATAAAGATTCGGTTTTCAAAATGGGCGTAACTCGACCATTGAGAAAGAATTATGACTCTAATCCGTTGGTTTGGGACCTGATCTTTTTAGATCAGGGTATATGGAGGCCAGATCACAGGCAACAGGATCAAATCCTGCTATGGCAACCTTGTTTTGAATAAAAAACTTTCATTTTTAGGTTGGGATAATAACGAGAGGAGCCGGGTAAATGACATTTTTATTAGATCCCAGAAGTTTCTTTGGTGTTTTGCAAACTACCAATCAATAAAGGAAGTAAAGGGGGATCTTGAACTGTAATGTGATACGAATGAATAGGGGATTCCCATTCATGGACTAGTATTTTACTTTTTTTTCTCAATCGTCTACAAAGCGCTTTACCTCATGCTGTCAGACTTGGGCTAAGAAGTACCCTCTAATATGGTATATCTGTCCATAGTTTTCAACAAAAACTGGTATTATTTCAAGTATTACATAAATACACAGTTTCCTTCCTTCTGCCGAGAACCCCGAAAATGCGATCATTAGTCAGTGAAAGATGAATGTCTGTTCACATAGAATCTGTCAGCGTCAACGTTAGTCGTATTGAAATATATTTAACCAATTACAAAACTCCAAACGATTAGCCACGAAATTTTTAAGGCCTGTGATTGGTTTAAAATATGTCAATTGGCGCAACGCTAACGCTAACGGATTCTATGTGAACAGACCCTTATTTGACAAACCTTCCAAGACGCCACTATTAGATCTGTCGCAGTCCACGTAAGAAGATGTGATGGACGAATGTCTCCCCCTCCTCATACTATGTAACTAATTTAGAAACTACCTGCTGATGTAAGCTGTATGATTTTCGTATTCTTCTAGTAATCGATCCATTTTTCCATTACCTAGTGCTGTGACTGAAGATCTTCCAGAAACTGCGGTTCCAGAATCTAAGACTGATCTGGAGCTTACTGCTGATTCATTACCTAGCCCTGATACAGATCCATAGTTACTATTTAATGAATCATTCTTATAGAAGACTGTATTATTTCCTCAAGAACGTTTACTGTCCAAAAATTACAGAGGGAAAAATGGTAATGATATGGACAACGATAAAAGGTTTACCCCCTTTTAATGTATAAAATATTAAATTAAAGGGTGCGAGATTAATACAAGGTAAATATAAACAAGTTTATGAAATAGCAGCATGAAAAACTTCTCACAGCCTTTTGAACTGGCACAAGAAACAAAAAGTGACAGTTGGGGTATGGAATGGGGAAGCATGAAGCAAAGTGTGGGGATAAGGTAAGATAAAATTAATGCTGTATTATCACAAGAGGAATGCATGTTACTGTAATTTCAACTTCCCGATCATTAAATATTTCTGGTTTTATTGATCATCTCAAAGATCTAAATTAACCTGTTAAAGTCTATCTCACCATTAAAACTTCTAGCACTTTTGTTAGATAACATTCATATTTGTAGCCGTTCGGAATCGGCTTTAAACACTAGGTCCTAGTCTAATGAGCTCTAAGGGCCTGTTCACATAGGAGTCCGTGGCGTTGCGTTAAGGAAAAGATGACGTTGAGACGAAAATAAACCAATCATATGCCTCCAAACGATTAGCAATGAAATTTTTAACGCCTATGATTGGTTTATTTTCGTCTCAACGTCATCTTTTCCTTAACGCAACGCAACGGACTCCTATGTGAACAGGCCCTTATGCAGCAAAAAATGACCGTAGCGATGCAAATCCATCTGCTTTAGCTCTTAGGCGCCTCATTAATGTTTCCAATGCCAAATCCAACTTATCTTAAGCGTATAATCTAGTATAAAGTTATAAAAATTACAAATAATATAGAAATGAAAAAAATATATAAAAATTATACTGAAATATTTTCTGCTTTCGAACTTTTTATGTTTCTTTAACTTTTAATTAACTACTCCTAGTTGATAGTTCATTTAAATTTAACTTCTCTTAACTCAGCACAGTAATATGCTGTAAAGTAATTGTATCTTAAAACCTCTACTAACCATTTTTACGAGCACCCAAATTAATCATAGTCATCACTGGAGTTGCAGAAGCCTTTGGCCCAGGTATTTCCGAAAAGAGCCATAACGGTGTTGTTTCTCTCTCTCTAGGATTTGGCTTTGTCAGAACACGTACTAAATTGATTTAAAAAAATGCATATGTAGGTTCAGAATTGTCTTTATTTCGTTACCTAGTTATTAAATGTTTCTAAAAAAAAATTGAGGAGTTAAAAAAAATAAAAAAAATGCTAAAACGTTTGCAAGAAATTATTAAACATACATTTTACTCATTCCTTCGAAAGAAGTGTCATTTATGAATCAACTGCAAAATTTAAAAATTATTGTTATTTTTTTTAAATTGTAAAGTCATCATTCGATTTAAATAATGATGACAAACAAGTGTTGCCATTAGAAAAATGCAGATATTACTAGCACTCGCCGAAACAAGCCTTGCTTACTCTTGCAGTGAATTAAGTTTAAAAATCTGTTCAATGTTTCATATATTCAGAGTTGTTTTGTGCTTGAGGTATGTGATTACTTTAGACAGAAATGAATAAGTCTTATTTTTTCCTTGAATGGTCTGTGATGTTAAAAGTATTATATTTACCATTTCTTGTAATCGAAGACTGAACCTGACATATTTGTTGTACGTGTTGTTTATGTTTCACACTGGATGCTTAAACTGTCATGAAATGCAGATACAAAGCAATGTACTCAGTCTCTCCGTTTTAATGATGAGATTTTGTAGCATATGAGTTTTATTTATGTGTTTTTAACGTATTGTTGAAATGTTATGAATTGCAATTACAGCTGATAGTTCATTTTTGTAATTTATCACAGATGCTAAGATCTATGATATGTAATCGTGTGTTTATTTTGTTGTGATTTGCAGGTGTCTTTACTACTTATCGTCAAGCATGGCTGTAACATAAATAATTGTTTATATATATGCTATTTAGCAACAGCCTTTTCTCTTTAAAAATGGTCTGCTGCTACTAGAATGTGCTCTTTAAAATAAAATTTATATCAGTTGTTAGAAAGGATTTAACTTTTACAGTAATTTTAAATACTTAGATTAAACACATTTTAGAATGAAATGGGAATAATTTATGCTTGCCAGTATATTGTACATTGTATGCATATATTTTAATTTTAAGTAACTGCAGATCCATGTTAGCCCAGCCATTCACCATGTTAGGCAATTAATGATTTAGCCTGGGAATCTCATGAATCATAAATAACACCTCTTCACCTACTATCGGAAGCTCCATGAGTTTTTTTAATTCATTTATCTCCCTTCATAAAACATATTTCTTGATTAATGTATAGATTTTAAAAGTTTTTAAGCATATTTTTTTTTTATCTTAGATTCCAATTTTGTTATTTGCTCTAAATAAATGAGGAAGGTTTCTTGAGTGAATATTAAATGCTTTTTGCACACATTTTAAATCTTTTAATAATTTCTAAGTGTGCCTTAATAAACTATGATAATATTTCACTTAAAATTCTTTTTAAAAGGATTTGTTAGACTGAAAAATTTGCTATGCAGCTCTTAAAAAATGTTCAAGAAAAAAAAAAAATAAGTATCTACCTGCAGATTGATAAGTTTTAAAAATATATAAATTTTTCAAACAGGTTTAAAACATAGAAAAATATTCTATGAGTATGAAGAAAATTGTTCTTAATATCAAGTTTTTGATAGTAAAGTATCTTAAGGCAATGTTTTACGACATATATTCAGAATAATACTTGAAAAAAGTTTATGTACTTATTTTTACTAATTAAATCACCTTAAAGGTAATAAAATTATAATATCGATGCCTTATGTATCATCTTTTTCAGTTTTCTCTGAAACAATGTATTGTGAAGAGAGAAAAAAAAGCTGAAGTCCATATCAGAAGTGAACATTTTTCACCTATGCATTATGTAGTTTACTAACCAGTCTTTCATATGTTATGCTGAGAATTTAATTATCAGACTCTCACATTCTTTATTTTTACTGTACATGGGCCACAATGCTTTATAATAGCTTATCAAAATATTCTTTACTATTGCAATTGACAAATTTCAGACTATATAACAGGATTTAAGTTTCAGTCAGTTGAATCAGTTGTATGATGAAAATGAACCAAACATATGTAATATTTTAAGCAATTATTAGTAAAAAAGGAGAGTTAGATTAAAACATTTTATTAAATTTGTATAATATAGAGATAGTCAGCCACACAAATAGTTAATATTCTAAGCAGCCTAACTGTACTGTAATACTTAATGGTCTTAAAAAGTGTGATTGTGTGTTGTATTTTTACATGTAATTGTGTGTCAGTTTTAAAAGGGTGTAAAACAAAAATTTATAACCGTAATTTTTTCTGTCTTCCTTTTAACTTTTTTTGCTTGGTACAAAGATGTCTGGATATCAGATAATTTTGTTTCTTTATAAATAATATAAATTTTCTTTGATTCTATCATGTCTTAATTTCTCAATTGACCAGTATAAGTTTGGCAAAAATGCTAGTATGGTGCACTCTTTATAATTTTAACACTATTCTGAAAAAGCTATAAAAATATTACACCTTTTTTTCTCCAGAATCCATAGAATAGAAAATTGTGTTGTATTGTTGTTTTACAATATTAAAAAAAAAAAAATATTGTTTTTTTACAATATTGAAAGAAAAATATATTGTTTTTTTACAATATTGAAAAAAACTCCAATTTTTATCTATTTTGCATATAGAAAGCATTAATTTATGAATAATTTAAAGTCAGCAAAAAAAGTAAATAAAATCTCAATAAAGATATAAGAATGGAGGCAAATCTGCACCTCTATTCGAAGAAGGTATAACATTTTTGATAAAAATCATATAGTAGTTTGTGACTTTTATGACCAAATTTCTAACTTTTTTTGTTACATTGTTCTCGGGTACGGCCCTTGCATTCCAAAATATCCTGCCTAAGTCCCACTTGGGGTGGATTTTTTTTCTTTCATCTTATTGTCAAATCCAAATCTATCTCAGGACAAGTTGTTTGGGCATTATTCAATAGATGACAGCACTAGTAGTCTATATCATATCTTGGGAGATGAATTTTTGCTTTATTCAGTAGATGGCAGTTTATGTACATTATTTTGTACTATTTGACTTTTATAAAAAAAAAAAAGGACATTTTCCGTATCAAAATATTACATTAGTTTTTCTTGAAATTTGCTATGTTTTATGGAAGTTAGATTAATATAAGTTTTAGATTTTCAGCACCTCTCATTGTCTTTATTAGTTGAGATAATCAAGGTTTTACTGTGTTATCATTTAAAAGTTCTATAGATTAAGTCAGGAGCACTAACTAATATAATATTAGTTAAATTTTCCTAATCTTACTCGTTGAGTATATTAGTTAAATAAGGGGCTCTTTGAGCAATGATATATACATAACATTGCTTTTATTATGTCTTGTTAGAATATTTATATAGTTTATTTGTAATCTTTACAAAATATTTTTTCTACTGATTAAATAATGTATTTCTGCTTTAATCAACTATAGAATTAAATATATCAAGTATCTTGAAAAACTGAAGGTTGACTTTTATAGCAATCTCATTCATATTTTGAATTAAATATCACTTCTTACATTTAATTCTGTTCTTAACAGCAAGTGATGAAGGATATGAAAATATCATGCTAACTGTTGTGAGTTTCCTCTTTTTTCATATTATAAACTGTGTTAAGCTTTTGTTGTGTTTTGCTTATTACTAAGTGTATTATAAGATGTTTCTGTGTGCTGATTTTCTTTCATTGTTGTAATTGATAGCAATTTTTAATGTGATTGTATTCCCTTATGTTGACATTAATTTAATGCACATTTTTTGTAGATAAATAACACTGAGAAACTCTTTTTATACTTTTGCCAATGAAGTAATGTTTCCAGCATGACGACAAATGCTCCAACATCTGCAGATGCTTGTTTAAGTATAGTTCATAGTTTGATGTGCCATCGGCAAGGTGGTGAATCAGAAAGTTTTTCAAAGAGAGCTATTGAAAGTTTAGTTAAAAAACTAAAAGAGAAGCGTGATGAACTTGATAGTTTAATAACTGCTATTACTACTAATGGTGCTCATCCAAGTAAATGTGTCACTATTCAGAGGACGCTTGATGGTAGACTTCAGGTAAAATATTTTACTTTATAATTAATAAAGTTGTTAGTATTTTTATTTTATTAATATAATTTGTAGATAGGTTGGATGAATCTTTAGAGCATTGATACAGTCTTAGGGATTATTCATCAAATGTCGTAAATGAGTCTGTTTGTCTAATTATGGACATTGATTCTCCAAATGCAGAAAATAAAATTGTAAAATTATGGTGAAAATTCATTTTAGATTTTTAAAATTTATAGTCCACTTTGATTATCCTGGTATTTTTGTAATATTTATTTAATAGGTACTTTCTCATTAAACCGATCCATCGTCAACGTCACATGAGAGGTCGCCAATTATAATACCACAAAGTCACAAATTAAAGAAATAAAATTAATACAATGTAATACGGACATTTTTATCACATCACATATTTTTTGAAAGCTAATTTATAAATATCGATAACTAAATTTCTATTTTCAGTGGCATAAATTTTGAAATTCCTTTCAAAATTGCTTCCAAAGGATCTTCATTCTACGAGTGCCTCGTCAAGGACTCTGAAATGTAAATAGAATTATTTACATTTAAGAGCATATTTACTTTAGATTTATTCATTTTCACCACAACATATTCACTTTAGACAGTGTTGTTTTAGAAAGTAGATGTTCCAGAGATTAATCCCGGGTCTCCCAAAGAATTGCCTCTCCATGAGTTGCGCGTTGTTGCTAGGTCGGTTTAATGGGAAATTAACCTGCTTTTCCATGCCAAGAGGTTGGCAATAGGTCATTATAATGGGAAAGTACCATTTAATGTTATATATTATGATTTTAAAAGAGGAAACACATGCCATAGCAATTTTGGATATATTCTAGAAACTTAAATCACAGCTTGTATCATGACCTGGGATAATGCCTTATGTTTTTATATATTTATTAATTTTATTAAAAATTTAAAGTTATTATCTAAAGAGTCCTTAATGGCTAAAAAAATTTTGCTGAAATTTTTATTTGTCAGAAGCTTGTAGATTTAAGTATTATACATTTTAATAGACATAATGATAATGATATAAGTGAAACAGCAACAGACTCTTAAAATCCACATTCAAAATTATAGCTGGCCAATTTCAATTTTTATTGTGGATTTTAAAAAAATATATATTTTTTTGTTTTAGAATCCTCTGTTTAAAATAAGTAACATGGTCAGTGGCAATCACCTATAATCATTCACTATTAGGTCTCTATCATTTATCAATATGAAGAATTCAGGATAATTTCAATGGTTCAGGAAAAGAAAATTTTGGTTTGAGATAATAATTTATTTGGATATTTCATTCAATCCCTGTAATGCATAATTTTAAGATTAAGAAAATTTTACTTCAGTATTTTGTTAACGAACAGCTCTGTACTAAATTTAAATAGCTTTTTTTTGTTCACAATATTTGTTGCTTTTGCAATTTTTCAAATTGCTCAAACATTTAACTTTGTTTTACCTTGGTTTAGCCTCATAATCCACGTGACACCATTTTACTGTAAATTTGTTTTACCCAAAACAAAACATATCTCATTCTCTAAATATCCTTTAATCAGATGAGAGTAAATTAAAAAAGATAAAATTCCTATAAGAAGTGATTTATAATGAGGATATTTTTTTTTAATATTAGGCTATATTGAATGATTAATATGATAAACTGTATATCTTTCGTAGGTATATTTATTTGTTTAATTCTAGAAATGTGGAATCATTATCTAGGTAATCGTATTTTTGAATTCATATTCAGTTGTATAACCTTTTTGTTGGAATTTATTCAAGAGGATATTCTAAACTCCAGGATCCTAATCTACGGCTGTGTAACAGTTTATACTAGAATATCATTCAAACTGAAACAGAGTATCTGTATTACCTTACTTTTTGAGACCTGTTTATTTATTTATACTGTATCCCTATGAAAATTTTTGTAATTTAACAATGATGTAAAAGTAATTCTTAAATTATTTTATATTTATTTTTAGTTAAATCTTTTATTTCTGGTGTCTCTTCATATACACCATGTTACTTTTGAATTCATGTAGTCATAAAAAATTTGTCATAGCGATTTAAAAATATTTATGATGCTTACAGGTGGCTGGGCGTAAAGGCTTTCCTCATGTTATATATGCACGCATTTGGCGATGGCCTGATCTTCACAAGAATGAGTTGAAACATGTCAAGTATTGTCAGTTTGCCTTTGACTTGAAATGTGACAGTGTGTGTGTAAATCCTTATCATTATGAACGAGTTGTATCTCCTGCTATAGGTATGTTCAAAATGATCATATTTTTGTTCTTGACATAAAATATAAATTTGATAATATAATTGATTCAAAATTTATTTTTAATACAATGGTCATAATTACTTAAATCTAGTTTTTGCTTTTCTTTAATTGAAATCCTTATTGTACAAATTGAAGTTGTTATAAATGAATATTAATATATTAAATTAAACAAAACAATTACAATAAGCAGTTCTTCAACATCCATACATGAATAGACCAAAAATAGAAATTAATTTTCTTGTGTGCATGTATTACCTCTAAAGTTAGTTATCATTGACAGTCAAATATACCTGCCCCTCCTCTCTTTTTTCAATAAATTACTTGTTTAATTATATTTTTCATTTTTAAAATTATAGCTCTTTATGTATAAACATAACATATTAAATTAGTTGATAATATAAGTGCATTTTATTGTGTTAATTTTTTAAAAAGTTTGACATAATCCATAGCTAAAAATATTAATGCTTCTTGGATAAAAATTGTGAGAAAATAGATTATTAATGTTATTAATTTTATTACTTCCTTCTGGCCCTTATTTAATTTTTTCCTAATTCCATGTTATGGGTAGTAGCATGTTTAATTAAATGTAGTTTGCTTCTACATATTTAGTAAATGAATAATTTAAATATTTTGTCTAGTTTGTAATCTTTAGATTTCATTCCTTTAGTCATTGCAGCTCGCTGCTCTAATATGTTGCCTAAATACCTACATATACCTACTCTAAAGTTTTATTGTTAATATAGGATACACCCTTTCTCTCAAAATTTGCCTGTTAAATAGATTTTCCCATAGCAAGTCTTCTAATGAAGGCCATTGTAAAGTGATGTTATAACAGAACATGAGTGCATTTGTTGATAATGTGTAAGATTAGTTTTAGAAAATAAGATGCACAGATTATATAGTATATTTGCTAGCTGTTTTGGATGCCAGAGTTTTTCTGCAAAAACATCAAGTGTCTACATACTCATAGCAGTTTTACATCTTTGTGAATGTGTGGGAGCTTAAATGCATTTCTCCATGATTACCTTATAAAGTTATATGGCAAATTATCCTGTGGTAAATAGTAAAAGTTAATAAGTTAAAACTGTCATTCAGTGTCTGTGCATTTATTCATGATAGACGGTGATAAATGAAAAGTTTTATAAAACACTTTTACTTTTTCATATGTTTGAATTACTCCAAAAATAACTTTTAAAAACACATGGATTTTTTCTCAAATTGCTTCAGAAGTTGGGTTCAGTGTTGATACTCTATATATTATGAATTTGTTGAACAAAAAGCTAAATATTCAGACCTTGTCATGGAATTTTTTTATGTACTTCCTAGATTCTTATTGAAAGATTTCTTAGTGACTTAAAATTTTGATTTTTAGTGTTTTGTATTGTTTGGAAATCAATCATTTTCCCTGAATACTTTACTAAATGTCTTAACTCTGTAACAATTGAATAAATTTTCTTTATTCATCTTCAATGTCTATATTTTATAATAATAATTATTAATGTGCTTTTATTATTATTTCAGATTTATCTGGGTTAACCCTCCAGACTCCTGGTAAGAATATTTAAACTATTACAGTCTCATTGTTATTATCTAAGACATAGTTTCCTTTATTTGACAAGATATCTATTTTTCTTTGGTTTTTATTCAAGAAAATGCATATATGAGCAACACCACAAGGTTTGCTGGATATAGTGATGAAAAATATGTAACAACTTCACGAAATGCATTACTCTGTACTTCCAATCATGTTATATTGCTATTTGTTCAAAAATATGTAGCAAATTCTGCTCACCCCATCAATGTAATTTTCCATCATGGTAGTAATTTTTTTCACTGGCAACAGAAAAAAAAAATTTATATTCTCAGCTTAATGCAGTAAAAAGTTTTTAAGCTGTATATGTTAACAGCTAAGAAAAGCAGAAAATTAATAGGCTCTGCATGCTATCCTTTTATATACTCACAGTCTTCTTTAATAACATTTTTAGATTTATGAGTTTTGCATTTCAGCCATTCAGAATTACCAAATGGAAAACAACTTGATTCTTTATTACTGGCAATAGTTAAATTATTGGTTGGGTGGTTTAGAGTGCTACCATCATCATTTATTACATGAGACTTAAAGAGACTGGTACCCTTCAGTTTAAAGTTGATTTTAAATAGCTGCAAACATCCATACCAACAGCAGGATTCAAATCACTGATTCTAGTACCAAATGCCAGCATCCTAGCCATTTGACCATCATCTATCCAACAATAGCCAAATGTAATATTATCTATTGATTTTCAAAGTTTCTCACAACCCTTAATTCCTAAAATCCATTTTTAAAAAAAACTGTGAAATGCAAAATTTTCTTTTCTCCTAAATTTGATTTTGTACATAGAAAAAGTGTTCAAAAACTTGCATCAAATTGCGTCAGTTTAAAGGGTGTCAGGAGGTGCTATAGTAGATTGAAATTACCACCAAAATTTCCTAATCCTTATCATTATCACCTGCATCAGTTTTTTTTTTTTTTTTTTTTTTAAAGCAAAGTGAGTGTCTGTGTATTGTATAATTGTTTTTATTTCTTATCATTACTTATCTTTTTTTAAAATTTAGCCCTCTTCTGACATATATGATTTAAAAGATGCAATTAAGATAATATATTTTAAGCCTTTTACAAATTCAAAGATAGTCTGAAGATCATCATGCCCTTACTGAATACATTATGAAATTACTGTGAAAAAAATTTCCAGTTGTATTTTGTTAGGTTCTATAGACATTTCTTAAATATTCTTATAAAGATATTTAACTCTGTAGATGATTTTTAATATTTCTATGTATAGCCTGACATATTTACTTAGGGTTGTCATGCTACTAGATGTATTAAAAGTTTTTATGACATATAATTTTAAGATAAATCAGGTTTTTTGATCAAAAATTAGGATGATCAAAGGAATCAGTACATGATACTGATTTTTGTACTATCTTAAGTTTAATAGCTCTATATTACGTTACAGTAGAGCTATTTAGATCGATGGAGGCAAAAAAATAAATTGAAAATTTTAGGTAATGAAGAAATTTTTTATAGTTGAATTTCTGTTAAAAATCTAACATTTTTATGAATGGCAACATTAAAAAATTAACTTTTTGCATTTTCTGAATTTTTAGAGTTTAAGTCAATGGTATTGCAGGGTATAATTGCATTAAATTTATGGTTTCATTTCAAGGAAAGAAAAGAATAAAATATTATTACTGAAGGCTGCTAATAGGATTTTATGAACATAAGCATTAGACTTCACTCCCATCATATTGTTTAAAACCTTTGTGATGCAGTTTCACAACTTTTAATAATCATTATAATTTTCTCTTGTCTCATTGTCATGATGATTATTGATTTCTGTAGGCTGAATTTTATGAGAAACTTGTTCATCATTGAAGAGATGGTATTGCAGATCAAATCACTGCACATCTCCAGCCATAGACTCATGTTATTATAATTGCATATTTTTCATAGAGGAATTTATTGGCAAAAATATCTATTTATTTGCTGAGGCTTTAGTAATTTTATTGACATCAGGTGTCTTCAGATCTGTGCATATTTGATGGAAGTCAAATATGCACAAATCTTTCTATTTTTGAGAAATTTTAATGTTGGAAACATCCTTAAAAAATGGGGGGGGGGGGGGGAGTGAGTTCTGTTAGAGTGTTTTGGTTCTATCAAGGTTCTGCTATATTTTGCTCGAAACAAAAGCAGTTATGTTAAACATTTTAAATATTATTGCAAATTTTTGGTACTTTATGTACTAGTAATGATGGTTACCATCAAATACTTTTCATGTTGCTGTCACATCCTTTTCTGGAATTCAGTATCAGCCAAACAACCTATGGCAAAATATTGCTGATTAATTCAAAATTTACTAAATATTTGCTTTTGGGATCATGGTATTAGTTTAAAAAATGAATTATTTAAGAATTATAATGGTATTATATCCATTAGTGGTTGTTTGTTAAGTTCTTATATTTTACTTAAATTAATGTCTTCCATAGTGAATCAGTTTGTTTCATAAATTCATCCACTTAGCCTTGCTTATGTTGCATTTTTTGGTCTATTTGCTTTAAATACGTTTACCTTCAGTTGTTCTGATTAGAAGCTTGAAACCTTACTGTTGTTATACTGTCATGTGCTATGTCTTTTTAGTTTGCTGTTAAAAATAATGTTCATGAAAATTCTGTATGTAATGTTTAGGAAAGTCATTTATACTATAAACTTTAATCATAGGTATGTAAAACTTTTTTTATTTTATGTTATTGTACAAATTAATTCCAAACTGAACATTATTAAAACAAATTATAAACAGTTACAAAGAATGTTACCAATAGATTATTAGGCTACTGACTGTACCATCTTAGGATAGGCTGTGCTTCTTAGTAATCTTATAATTTTATGTGTTATAAATCATCTTGTTCTAATAAATGTATGTAATATTAAAATTTTATTTTCAAACTTTATTTATTGACTACCTAGTTACTGATGTTAATCAGATAAATTATAACTGTAATACAAGAGTAGAGGATTTGTTAAGAGTCAGAAACCCTCTCAGTACAATAAGATTTATAGAAAAAACATTTCAGCCTTATCTCTTTTCACCCCCTCTAATAGAAAGATTAATGTAAATTTCCGAAACCGTCTGAATTATCAAACCCCTCCTCCTGCAGAGAGATTAAAATTTAACAATTTATCAAAATACATTAATGTCTATTGTTGTGTTTAATAATTACAACTTTCATTTACTGTACACATAACTAAGAGTTCTCTTGTAGTAGTAAGTAGTTTATAGTCCTAAGAAATTTGTAAATTTTGCTAATCAGTTATGAAATATTTTTAATGTGTGTGGATGTGTTAATAAACTCCTTTAAAAATATGTTAACAGAAAGACCCTTTTTTCTCTTAAATGAAAGTTTAAAAGTTTTGTTACAGTTAACTTCACTGAAGGTTGCTATGTGCTACTAACCTTACTCATGAAATCAGCAATGTTATGAGGGGTACCAGAGATTCCCTATTGCGTTGTGTGCTAAAATGGGAAATGAACTCCAACCAGATACTAACCAGTCGACATGATATTACAAATAAACAAAAAACAATTTTTTGCATTATTTTACAGTAATTAACATTGCATAAATGAATTCTTGGCTAGCTATATATATATATATATATATATAATCTATCCGCTCCCTGTGGGAGAATCATTACGGATAGAGCAAAATAAAATAAATTACAAATTGATAATGAACCAGTTCCTTATCGAGCATTATTTTAGGAGAGATTTGACCAACCGGGGGACCATTGCGGTTGTAGCAGTTTTTCTTTTTTTTTCTGGCACCTCCCCCTAAATTTATTCCTTTTTCTTGCATTTGATTCATGGCAGGTTGATGCAACATCTTCCCACGGTTGACCCACGTGGTATACCATTTCTGAGAAATTGGAGGCCATTTGTCTCTTTGTTGAATTTTCTGGGGTGCATCCCTCCTCTATTCCTAAGAAATTTTGGGTTGCGTTGTTTCCCAGAAGAAGATGGGGTACTAGCCCTACCCTTCGTGGATGGCAGACCCCTCCAATATGGTAGTGTTACAACCTTGAAATGCATTGACAGAAAAGATGGTGATATCACATTCTGTTGGAAGGAATCGAAATGTCCCAATGGAGAATCCTTCACAACAAGCAATTTAGGTGAAATTTATTTTATAAACGGTAATCTTAGGCAGCATATCATTAGATAAAACGATTATATGGCACTAAGTTTTATCTGGACAGATCTTAATTTTTATTCTGTTTTTTGACTGGCATTAATTTTAGTACAGATATTAATTGAAGAGCTTAGTGGATGACCATGTTAAGTGACATTTTTGAAGAAATTGAGATATTCGTATGGAGGAACATGTTATTCTCTCCTTTAAACATAGCTAGTTTCTCCTTCAATTAAAACTATTTTCAGTGGATGAGGTGGTTATGTGCACAGGTTGGTACTATATTGTTAACGGAAGAACTTGTCATGGGCACAAGACATCCTCCTCTCGAAGTGTGACGACCTTAAGTATCATGACACATTCTTCTACTAACAAGCATGGGTTTTAGTCCCATTGAGAACCATTAGGTAGTGTAAAATCATCTTCATGGATGAGCATGTTCAACTTCATCAGTGTTTTTATTTAACATTTGCTTGCCCAACAAAATATCGGTGAACTAGTTGTTGTTTTATATTTACAATGGAATTGAGAGGTAAACATATGTGGTCAGCCTTGCTCTTAAGAGAGTGAAAGTGACTGGTTCATCTGTCAACAATTGGGACAACAATAACTCAGGTAGTAAGTAAAAACAAATTTAATCAATTTATTGTACACATTAGTTTATGCTTTGTGTTTATTTGTTAATAATACAGTAGAGCCTCGCTATTCCAAAAATAATAACAAGGAGCAATTCAGTTTACTGCCAGGTTACTGGAACGTAAATTAAAATTTAATAACAAATGAAGTTGTCATGAAAAGTTTTTAATTTGTAAACAAAACAATCAAAATATTTAACATTATCTTATTTGTTATTAGAAAGAAACATTTATTAGAAAACAAAATTTGATGTTTGATGAAACAGTTAGTACAGTTAGCAACAAGAGCACATCTTTTTCAATTTTTATAAATTGGACACTAATGCAAAACATGTCTACTTGTACAACTGCATTCCAATAATGCCTGTACAAAGGCTAAGGAAAGATGCCAAGACTC
The DNA here is from genome assembly GCA_907164885.2 of Dolomedes plantarius. Lineage (NCBI taxonomy): Eukaryota > Metazoa > Arthropoda > Arachnida > Araneae > Dolomedidae > Dolomedes > Dolomedes plantarius. Next base: position 219,504,570 of record OU015491.1, read on the forward strand.
ACAAGACCTCATCTTTCACTTATGTAGTGAAAACTGAGCGTGAAAATGTCTTGTGTGTGCAAAACCGCTTTTGTAGCTGTTTTTAGTGTTGGTAGGGGGAAAATTAACCACATCCAAAAATCATTAAAGGCTGGTTATAGCGTAACACCTCCTGAAGCCTGAGGTAAACATATGAATTGGCCTCACAGGATAGTTCCACAGATTTCTGAATATATTGATGAAAGTCATATAAGAAGTTTCCTTTGCGAAGAATCACACTATTCAAGAAACAAAAACCTACACAAAAAATGCTTATTTCCTTTGCTCTCCATAAAAAAGATGTATCAACTTTATTTAGTTGAGGTCAATAAAGATGGTAAGCCTGAAAATTTCAAAGATGCTGAGTGCACTTAACGTCATATTTTTTCCTTGAAATTTAATTTATCGTTTGGTCAACCTCGAAGTGACACATGTAGCACCTGTGAACTGGGAGAAGTGAATGAAAATCATGCTGCAAGCTATCAACAAGCATTTGATTTGAAAACATTTCACCAGGAATCGTCCAAACTGAGAAGAGATGTTGCTTCTCTAACAGTTGATTTACAACAGACCATGCCTATCTCTAAGCTCAGTGTGAGCAAGGCATTCGCTATTTGAGGCAAATGTGGTTTTGTAACCTTGGTGTGCATATCATTCCCCACTTGTAGGATTATGCTCATTTCTTTCCATGGACTGAAAACATTGCTTGTTGGGGAGTAACGTGGTGGCTAACTCTCTACTAACACTAATCGAATTTGACTAATCTTTGAAGAATAAAAATCCTCTAATTATCTGGTCAGACTCGTGTTCAGGCCTGAAGAAGAATGTAACAATGTTATTCCTGTACCAATACCTCATCCTTAAAGGATATTTCAAAGTAATAGAGCATAAATTTCCAGAAGTGGGTCATTCTTATCTGGATAGCTATCAAGGTTTTAGAAGGATTGAGAAAAATTTGAGGGAACATTAAATAATATATCTTCCGAACCAGTATCGGGAAATAATACAGAGCAAAAACAATCGTGTTACTGATACGATTTCTCACTTTAGAAATTTTAAAGACCTCTCCAAAAAATTGAAGCTTATCAACTGAAAGAAGAGCACCCTCAATGAAAAAGTGGCTTTCAGGGATGGAGTAAAATGGATAAAGGTTGAAGAATTTGGCTCCTACCTGTACAAGGATTGTTAAGATCCTTGTACACCTTTTAGAAAGTCAACTTGTTCAAACAGAATCGTAGTGCATCAAGAACTGTCCAAGTTGAAGAAGTTGAGCTGGATCAAACCACTGATACGGGAGCAAACTTAATGGCGGAAAAAATTCAGAACTTACAGCAGCAACTATCTTTTGTCAAATATGAATATAAATATTTTTATGAATGTATGATTGAAAGGAAAATGAAAAAAATATCTTGCCTTGATCTTTTCCATTATTTTTTCAAACATGTAATTTTACACCTGTGCAATAAATATTTTTCTTGTATCTGCTTGATTTCAATAAATATATTCCTATTCTTTAAGTGTAAATGTAATTTAATGTTGATGTTGAACATGCACATAACATAACATGTTTTTTCAACCAATGTGAAAACCTGTACCGGAAACATGTGGATGAAAGAAAATGTCGTGTGTTTTGGAAATTCCCTGTTATCTGACAAATGACAGACAAGTCGGCAAGACCCAAACGTTTTGAGCAATTAAACTACAACATGCAGAAAAACTGCTAATTGTGTGAAGTAGAGAAAAAGAGCAAACTAAAAACTTTGAAGCTGATTTTCATTATTTCTCTTGTTTGTTTCATAACATTTTAATCCACTAAGCTCTTCAATTATTCTCTTATTTTGAATCAAGAAACATAGAGGATGCCAACAGTGGTATACTGCGTAACCTCCCCAAAAATATTAAATCTCCCATACTTATTAATCCCTACTTATTTAGAACTGTAATACTCTAGTGATTTCTGAAGAATATCTTGAGGAACAGAAACTCCTCAACCATGAGTGACCTTTCTTTTTACAATGAATAATAAGAAATCCGTCTTAAGAGGAAAGCTATGGTTCGTATATCTCTTATGAGACTGAAATTTTTTAAAATTCTGTTGTACAATTAGTTTTAATGTGTAGTGTTTTTTAAGTGTACTTAATTTGTTGATAAAATCTAGATAGAAAAATAGCAAAACACAACTTTAGTTTTTCTAACCTGCTTTCCATGGATATGAAAAAGCAAAATTCTGTGTTTCTGTTGAAATTTTGATATTTTTGCTTCTAAGTTTACAAACTTTCTGGGCCATTTAACAAAATGTGAATCCTTCAATTATGGGATTTATAAGCTTAAAATAAAATTTCTTTTAGTAAAATTTATTTACAAAAATCATCAAATTTTATAAGATACAGATGTCAAGAATGAAACAAATGTGTCCAGTGAGAAATGAAAGACATTTTTGTCATTTTTTTTAGCTTTTTCATAGAATCATTTTCTAAGACATCATGAATTTATTCTCTTGCTTCCATTTTAAAAGACTCAATTTCAATTTTTTTGTTTTTTGTAACTGAGATTTCTGACATAACCATCATATTTTTCTAGGAACCTAATAGAATTGAATGTTGGAAGTTAATGATGTTTGAAAAAATGTTTGCTACTCGCACATTACTTTGACAGTCAATTTCATACCCTTATAAAGTGTGAAAGCATTGAAATTTCTGATAACCAATTTCCAAAATTGATCCAGGGAATCATTCACATTTGGCCAACAGAAAAGACATAAAATGAAAATTCATGAAAAAAATGTTTGAAAATGAGAGTTTTGACCCTTTTAATTCATGTTTTGCCAGTAATTGTAAACCAATAGAACATTTGTGACATTATGGGGTTTTATACTGAATTAATTCTTTTACAGTTTTGAAAGTGATTTAAAAAATTTTTTCTTCAGATTCCATTAAAGTTTCTTTTGGCAGGATATAATAGTTTAATGTATAATTTGTAGAAATAAATGTCCCACATTCATGTATAGAATAGTATTTTGAAAAAGTCTAAAAATGTAGATTTTGGAAAATCAAAATGTTTGTTGAAATCATTCCTTTTACATAAATATCTTAATGCTGTTGTCAATACCTCTTCTGATTTAACATACTGTTAGTTGAAAAGTTATCAAAAATGTCTTAAGAGTCCCCCCTCTCCAAGGAGCTAAGAATCTTGAATAAATTATGCAACTTCTTAAAATGCTAAAAAGTTTTATTTTTTATTTGAGGGGGGGGGGGGGCGGCTTTGGGTTGTTTTTATCTTAAAATCTTGAAAAAATGCAAAATTAAAAATGCATTTTGATTTTTTGAAAAAAGTATGTATGCTTCATTGATTGAAGTAATTATTGGTAAAATATTGGGTAGAGAAACTGATTTCATTACAAACTGTCTTTTAAATAATATTTTTTTCCCAATCTTAGTTTGAAATGCACTACCATCAGAAATATTGCAAGTGTATTATGATGATTTTTTTTCAGTTTTGAGGAAAATTCAACACTAAAGTTTTCCTGACTTCTATTTTTAAATTTAGACAGTTATATAAAATTATTTAAATTTTTTTAATGTAAAAAGTAAACTACATATTAAGGTCAATAATATCCTGCCTATAATCAGCAATGGCATATAATCTGCAGTCATAAATTTCACCTAGGAAAAAAAAAAAACTTCTTTAATTCACAAAGGACTGAGTAGCCTTGCTGTCTTTCAACACACTTTTGTATCTCCAAATTAAAATGCCAATTCATGATGTAATTAAAGTGTTTAGCTTTAATTTAGAATAAAGCCTATAACTAGGTAATAAATATAATCATCATGTACAATTTAAGAATTTTCAGTAGTAGCAATAAGAGCAACAGTGTTTTCTGATAGCAAAAAATTAATGAAGTCCAAATTTTCAACTCGAACCATTGTGTCACAGGCATTAATAAATAGTTCAAAAGTAGGATTATGGAATCCTATTCCAGACATTTATGGAAGTTTTTTTTTTTTTGACATGAAACAGTTAATGAAATTCTGTTATTGTTATGGTCTGAATAATTATGGTTTTTTAAAAGAAATTTTGTTTTACATACATGTAATAGATTTAAATAAAGTTGTTGCTTGGCACAAATTGAATTACACATTTTGTAATAAGAGTCCTCTATTATCTGTTTGAATAATAGTTTTATCCCAATCACTTTATCCTAAGGACATTTGTCTATGTACACCATAACACTTGGTGGTTATTATTATGTAAGCATTCAGAAAGTTAACCAACACTACTCTGTATGAAAAGACATTACAGAAGTATCCATTCCTTTGTTGCAATTCAAACCCAGGCATGTGCAGAGGCAGCCTGTGTCACCAACATAGCTGTGAAAATATTCTGATAGTTTTTACTCATTGTTTTCACATATTGTTTAGGTATACTTTTAAATTTTAGTATTATGATATGGAAATTATCTGATAAAAATGGCTTGAATAAAATAACAAGCATTACCTTAAGTAATTAAAAGTTAGAACTTTAAATTTGTATTTTTTCCAGAATGTAATTAATTTTACAGTTTATTTTATTTTTATTTTCTAGGTGGATTTTGTTTCTTTCTTTTAAGCTAGAAATTCAATTTATTGGCATGAAATGTTCTTTAAGATTAAAATTAACAATAATAGCAAATTTTAATCTTTTGGGATAATCTGGGTGGAGGTTATGAATGTGTGCTTGTTTATTTCTTGATTACAGGAGAGAGTGAAACTGCATTTCTTCATACTGGTTTATTATAAAAACATATTTATGTGTCTTGCAGTGTATATTCACTGTCTTGTGTTTTATTTGTATGAAGGTGAAAATCAAATGGTCAAAAATGAATATGGTGAGTTGGAGTGTGGCCCAAGCGGCATGCAGACCATTCAACATACTCCACAAACTGTGCAACATCACCCAGCACAACCTCAGACTGATCCATTTGGCAGACCACTCTTGCCACCTACTCAAGGTAGAAAGATGCTCCAGAAAGAGCTTATATTTTAATTGTATAAATCACTAAACAAATATAAACTAAGACATTATATTGAATATTTCAAATACAGTGAAATCTCGATCTATTGTATTTCAAGGGACCGACTGAACTGAACGATCAATGCGGGAAAACGATGGACGGGGGAAAATAACAATGCAATATGATCGTCGGGACTGGGTGAAATAAACGACACATACAAGAAAACGATTCGGAGAACGATCGATTGAGATTCCACTGTATATGTTTATTATAGTTTCTTTATTATAAGAGGTATATTGAAAACTACACTTAAGCCTATTTGTCTGGTATACGAAGAAGTTTTCTTTTGTATAAAACATGCAAAAAACTATTTCTGTAAGATCATATTGTTACTGTTTGATTTGTTTTTAAAAAAAAGTTAAAATTGGTAAAGGTTATGTTAATAATCTTAAAATATGTGCCTACTCATAGTACACTTTTGCTTTGTGGTGTCTGAGAAAAATGTTTTAAGTTTTTGAAATCATAAATTATTCCAATGGTGAATTTTGTAACATTAATATTTACTGGTACCTCTTAATATCTACTTTTCAGTTCTTGCTCTTGTTGATCTGATTCTATTATATGTTTATGCAAATTCTAGAGTTTAAACTTATAAAATATCTGATAGTAGAAAATTCAACTCATTAACCTGTAAAATAGGTCATATCTCTTCATTCAATATAGTTATGAATTGAGAAAAGTTTAAAATTTATGTGCATTATAAGTAATGCATTATTAGGATAAATAATATCGCCTACTTAAAAAATTATTAATTAAAAAACTTAAACTTTTCTACATTTTTGTAAGTAGTTTGTAGATTCATTTTATTTATTTTTTCAAATTTCCACCTGTGTAACATGAGTGATCATTTAATAGATCTGTATGAAGTTGCAGCATCTGCCATTCCAAGTATTTCCCATCAGTCACAACCTGTAACACAGCCACTAACAGTTTGTACACAGCAATTGCAGTCTGTGGCTCCACCTTCAGCATCTTCAACATCTCTCACAACTCCTCCTTCTACACCTTCAATACCCTTGTCAACTCCATCACCTGGATTTTTCTCACCTGGACAAGAAGCACAAACAATTTCACAAAGTGAGTTTATTTCTTAAAAGCTATTTAGATGAAAACAGTTAAGCCTGAAGGACTAAGTTTGTATTTATGTGATTGTACTTTTTTCCCCTGAAATTCATTGCAGGTGGGATTTTACTTGGGTAACAGTATTATAATGTTGAAGGTTGTTAACACAGATTTGTTCTTAATGTGATTTTAGAGATTTCAGGATTCTTCTGTACTGTTGCTTATTTATATCACTGATCAAATATTTCATCAGAGCATTAAATGCTTTGAAACTCTTCATGATAGTCAATTTTTGAATTAGACAAAATCTTGCTTTACAGCATAAGAAATACTGGTCTGTGCGGAAAGAAATCATTTGAAGGAAAAGGAGCAAACTTAAAAATTAATTGTATGAAAGGAAAAATTTGGTTTATCAGAAATTTGCTCTCAATGTATTTGCCTTACTTTCTCTTAACAAGGCAAATTTATTTTTTTAGCCTTTTTCAAATTTGTAAAGATTTTTCCATTGCAAACTCGCTTAGTGTGAATTTTATTGTGTGATATTAAGTATACATATATTGGTAACAAAAATATCTTCCTTCTTGTTTGCTTTATCCTCAATGTCCTGTTCTTATTTATCTTAATTTCATCTTCAAAATTTCAGTTAATGGGAGTAATACTCTTGATACTCTCTCTCCTCATTTAACGCCAAACACTATAAATGGGCTTGGAACATCCCCACCCCAGCAAGCTGTTCCTTCGAGCTTTACTTCAAATAGCAGTAAGTATAGATTTATTTTTTAAGTTTTCTCATATAGTTTTATTTGCTTGTTTGTAATTCTGCTTTAATTTTTAGGTTCAGCAAATACATGGACTGGAGGCAGCACGTTGTCCTACACTCAATCAATGGTGCCACCAGATAATAATTCACTTGTTATGAGAACACAAGGCACTAATTATTGTAAGTATTTATCAGTTGCTTTTGGAGGATCTTTTTGAGCATCTATAGTCTTGTTATTTTGGGATGATTATTTCAATTTGGGGAAAACATCTGGTAGTACAATTGTAATTTTTATTTGAATAAGTATAGATGATAAGAAATACAAAAAATATGTCTTTAATGTTAGCTCTACCAGATTATTTGTCTGTAAACATAGCATTTGTAAATAGTTGAGATAAACCTACTCAGAATTTTTCCTTTTCTGTTAGTATTATAACAGAACAGTAAAATTTATGGAATCCAGATTACTCAGAATGCAGCCAAGTTTACCTTTAAATTTAGCTAACAACCATTTGCTCATATCAGTAAAAACAAATTGACTCTTTTCTTTAATATTTCTTGGAAATACATGACTTTTTTTTTTTTAACAACCTATTTGTTATAACAACATTCTCTTTGAATGGATTATATAGGAATTGATATATACCAGGCCTGTACAACATGTGGCTTGCGGGCCACATACGGCCTGCCAGCACTCACTCTGTGGCCTGTGAAGCCGTTTATGAAGACGCATAATATTATAAACCTAAAAAATATGGAATGTTATTTTTAGATTTATAATATTACAAAAGGAATATATAAGCAATGAATATAAATATTTAATCTAATATACTTAAAATAATCAGTAATTTATTTTTGTTAGATGAAATGTTTTTCACTTTCCCATCTATCCTATTTTCTTGTGGTCTAATTAATTAACCCTCGTGTAACAAAAGTTGACCGTAGCATTCCAAACCAAACCAAACCAAACCAAACCTATTTTCTTGTGGTCCACAGCTTTCCATAAAGTAATATGACCCTCATCAGATTTTGAGTTATGCAGGCCTGATATATACTAGCCCAAGGAACAGGGATTTAAGTATGCATTTTAAGAGTCATCATATTGATTTTTTGGGGGGAATTTGTTTGATATTAGTTTGTAAATATAATAGACATGAAATTGTATGGATAGACAGATGCTATACATAGTTTTTAAATATGATTGACATTCACTGATCTTGCAAACTTAAATATTTTAGGATGATTATAATGATATGATTATCATGTAAAAATAACTAATATTTCAAACCTGGAATTATGGGTTTACATATATGTTAAAGAAAAAATAAAAGTATTTTCTTCCTGGATAAGGTATGGTATTATTTATTCAAGAAGTTATTTATAAACAAGGAATTTTAATAAGAAAATTTTCATAATTAAGTGAAACTTTATATATGGTATTATTTATTTATGGTATTATTTATTCAAAAAGTTATTTATAAACAAGGGATTTTAATGGACTGGGTCTTTTGGTATTTTGCATCAACCATGTTCATTTTTATGATTCTTTCATCATTATCTGACAATTGTTATAAATATTGTCTTGCATCAGTGAAGTTGAATAACAAATTAGACTGACTTTAAATAAATGCTGTAAATTTTGCATTTTAAAATTTTCATAATTAAGTGAAACTTTATATAATAAAACTGTTTATATTAGAATAATGGGTATCTTGTAAATTTAAATACTTTCTGAAGCTCATTTTCAAAAAGATATAAAAAATGAGTGACTCTATTGCTTCACAAAGTGTTTTTTTTTTCACTGCATTAATTTTTAACTGTGTTACCCCTAAGAGACAAAATCATGTCATATGAGGTTAGATTAGCTTATAAGTTATATGCCTCTGAAATATGAGTTACATCTTTTCAACATTCATTCGGTCTCAGAGCATCATTTAATTGTTCAATTTCAGGTTTGTTTTACCTTATAATGGTACGAATGTATTATGCATTCAGCTGAAACAGTCTTTTAAATTTTGATCTTTACCTGTCTAGTAATATGTGACTAGGTGAGAAGTGCTTTCTACTTAGCCTCCTGACAATTCAGGCCAAACTAGAAAGTCTTTTCAACATGCTTAAAGAATATACTAATGATCCTATACATACTTAAATGTTTATAGCTAAGTCATGACTCCAGTGCTTCAAAATGTGTTATGATTTTCATATTGGGATAGTTAGCAGTGAGGCAGCAGGTTCTAATTCTGAAGGTGCCAATGCTTTTAAGAAATAGCTATTTGGGATGATTGTGAATGAGAAATATTAGCTGCAACTAAAATTTAATATGATGAAACAAGCTTGTTTAAGAAACCCGATATTTAGTACCCCGGAAGAATCCAAGACATTCACAGATCATTTAATTCTTGTTTTGAGTTGAAATGTTTTGAGTTGAAATGTATACTTAAGATATTTAGCCTTTCGTAATATAACTTAAGTCTTGTCTCTGAAGTTTTTGCCTTCCCCTGTAGGCTAATGTAAGGGTTCTCTGCACTAGGCTAGTCTAAGCTGTGTTGTTTTGTAGGTTAGGTGTATGAAGTACATGATGCAATTGGTTTATAGAACATTATCCCAACATTAAGTCAAGGAGCACCTGCATAAATATGTACAAATATATTAATGTATCTGATTTGTTTTCACTTACAGGGGCACATCCACAGTTACATGGTGATATTCCTTTACAAGGTGCTCTCTCTAATCAGCCTGGTGAGTTTGAAGCTCTGATTTCTGAAGCATAAGAATTTTTTCAGTCCCCCTTATTTTTGCAGTTTGTGAATGTATTTTTTTTTTTTAAATTTACTTTTCAATACACATCTTTTGAAATAATAATTCTGTTAGACAGAAAATACTCAAATTTTTATTAATGGGAGACAATTTATAAACATGTTGAAAACTGAGTTCTGTATTTGAGTTTTGTATACGAGTTCTGTATAAGAGTTCTGTATATTTGAATTGCAAGAATAACACAATTTTTCTTGAATATGTATGAATGTATCTATGCATGAATCTTATTTGAATATTTATTTCCTTTTACTGCGACAATGATCCACTTTTACTGCAGTGTAAAGTAAGGAGGTATTTCCATACAAATACGAAGTTATTTTAATTTAAGAAATTTTCTTATAATTTTCATTCATTTTATAATCATATTATTAGTAATTCTCATATGCATAATTTTATACCATATATTTTTATTGAACATTTTATGTAGGCGTATTATTTCAATTAGAATAAATATATTAGGATTTGCAATTCTAAATATAAGATATTTTAAAAAGTTCTTGTAAATGCTTAAGAATATATATAAACTCCAAACAGGAAAAATACTTAGTATAGTTATAAAATAATTATTCTAAACACCACATGGTTTACAAAATAGGAACATACTGTTTCACACTGGGTTGAGACATTGACTTTTGAATAATATAGTTTCTAATTCCTGATAGGCAGTTACTGTTGCACACAATACTGAATGTCTGACTAATTTAGTGTATTTTTTTGTTCCATAAATGTAGCTCCAGAATATTGGTGCTCTATAGCATATTTTGAGCTAGATCAGCAAGTGGGTGAAACCTTTAAAGTCTCCTCAACTTACAGTAGTGTTATTGTTGATGGTTATGTTGATCCTTCTGGTGGAAATCGTTTTTGCTTAGGTGCTTTATCAAATGTACATAGGACAGAACAGAGTGAGAGACCTAGGTATGTATAAGAATACTTAGTGAAGTTTTTAGTATAGTTTATAAATGTTCTGTTATTCTCTTCCTTTTTTTGCTCTTGAAATAAAGTTTTAAAATCAAACCGTTTTACTCTTTTTTAGATTTTAGTTGTTAAGTATGTATTAACTTCAGTATGTAATCAAAGTTTTGTGTGTTTGTAATTAAAAATGAAAATTTGGCAGGTCTAGGCCCCTATTTGGAAAGGATTTTTAATTATTTTTGAATATGGGAACTAATGGTCTATTAAACATTATTTTTAATTATGAAATGCATATTGTGAGAAAATATCACTTTCATAAATTTCTTTTAAAAAATTGTTCAAAAAAATAGATTCTCTTAATGTCTCATATAAATGTTACATAATGTGGAAAGTCCTGTACACACAATTCCCTTGAAATTGTTAGTTGAAATTGTTATTTTAACTGAAGTGCTAAAGCAACAATGGGGGTTTATACATGTAATAAACTAATTCAAACAATTAGGTATAACAGATATGAATTTAAAAAAATGCAATATATATGATACTCCAGTTGTCATTGACTTTCCTAAATCTTGTGTTGAAAATTTTTATATATGATGAACTTTTTTCTCGAAGAATGTTAGTCATAATGAAAATTTTGATGATATATTTGCAAACCCTTTATTTAAAAAAGAATTAAAAAAGTTCTGTGCAAGATATTTTGGTCAAGGATTTCTGTTTGGATTGTATGTAAATTATTTATTAAATAAAAGTAAAAGGGTCTTATGGTCTTTATTTAAGTTTTTGTTTGAATTACGTATCTAACAAATGTATTTATGGGATAATGTTTATTACTATGTTTGAAACATCTGTAAGTTAGTATGCATCAGGAGTGATGGGGACTTGTAAAAACTGATTATAGTTGAATTAGTTTCCCTTCTGCAAACAAATCTCATCCAACTAACTTCATCTTTGAATATTGGCTCTTAGCTGAAAAATTTTCTCTTGTATGTTTATGATTAAATTTGTTGTCTTTTTTCAAGCACTAACAATATTTTATCTACATTGCTTGTAATATTTCTCACACTAGAGATAATTCATGTACATAGATTCTAGAACATCATCAGTTGATCTTTAAACCATTAATTTTCATCATTATGCCATGGTAGCATTTGACTTAAGCATGTTTTTATTCAGTAGTTATTCTTCTTTTATTTACTTTTTATTTCAAGAAAACACAATCATGTTTTTGGATTTTTTTTAAACTTAAATTGTTGTATGAATTAAAAAATTATGCTTTCCAAGTATGCATCCAAGTTACTAAGCACTTATTCTGAACGTGTATTAAATTTTTTTGTTGTTGGTATTGTTGCTTTACTTAGATATAAGGAAACAAATTTACTGTTTGAACTAAGTCCTTTAAATATTAATGATGTAAAATTATAAATTCAGAGGTTTGTTTGGATTACAATACTTTAAGGAGTTGAGAAGAGAAGTGAATTCATGGCTTATGGATAAGAATGTTGATTGTGTATTGAATCAAACAAAAACACACAGCTTAAAAGCACAGTAAAAATTAAAATTGGCATCTAGTTTTTGACAAATAATTTCAGTTTTTCATCAGGGGAGAGAGCATTTCGTGTCGCCACTTGTATTGGCAATTAAAAAAAAATGCATGTTTAATTACTTAATATTCTAAACATTTTTGAGAATAATATATACAACTGTAAATGCTATATTTGTGAAAATTTTCTGAGTTATTGCTCCTAAGTATGTTTCTTAAACTGTCACCTGTTAAACTTCTTTAATATTTTGTTGTTGTTGCCCCTTGACCGACATGAAACATCAGGTCAAGTCCCGAAGGCTATAGCTGATGAAGGTGCGGCTCCGGTTTTTAATAGCACCGCAAGGGTCGGAGTCCGACTTGGCTAAGTGACCGGTCCCGTAATTTTGAACCGAGTCAAGTGACGAGACCGGAACACTTGACCCCGCACCTCCAGAGGTAAATTTGAGAACATGGAGGACATTGTAGCCACGTCCTATTTTACGTGCCCCGGCCACCATTAGTGAACACGGCAGTAGATTTGCATCGACGAGCATCGAACCAGGGATGTTCAGATCACTGGCCTGCTGCTCTTGCCAACCGGGCTACCGCGCCCTTCTTTAATATTTTAAATTTCATCATTACAGTATAAGCCCATGAGTTTATTTCAACTTTGCTGGTAGCTAATTCTCTATGTGCAAAATGTTAAAAGGAAGTGTAGTGAAAAGTTACATGGAAAGACCTGTTTTAATTTTTTTTAAATACTTGAACAGACTTCATATTGGGAAAGGTGTGCAGTTAGACCTTCGTGGTGAAGGAGATGTTTGGCTTAGATGTCTGAGTGACCACAGTGTGTTTGTCCAAAGTTATTACCTTGATAGAGAAGCTGGGAGAGCCCCAGGAGATGCTGTTCATAAGATTTATCCAAGTGCCTATATCAAGGTTGTATAAATATCTGAATCACATCAATAACAGATTGCTATTGTTTACTTGGCTTATTAATCATTGTCATAAAGTTTTTGCATGCTTTTTTAAAAAATGTAATTGAATTTTTTTTACCTACTATATCAAATTTTACAAGTGCAAAACTCATATCATATATTATTGAATGCTGTATGTTTTAATAAAACTATGTTAATGAATACAGGTAGTTATAAATGATCAGTGGATCTAATACTTGTAACATTTATAAAAGAGTAGTTTTTGTATTAAAAAAAATGTGTACTAGAAAAGGATAGAAAGAGATACCTTCCTCAGTAAATTCTAAGTAATTCTATGCTTAATTAAGATGCAGCATACTAATTTTTACTGTGTGGGACAAAATATGCATGGTGTATATATATATATTTATTAATTACAAATCACTGAGTTTTATTTCTAAAATTAAATTCTTAAACAACAGAAACCAGAGGGAAAGTTTAGTTGGTTTTGGAGTTCTTTGGTGCAACATGAGTACTAAACTGACCAACCAGTATGAGAGAAAAACAGTGTTTATTTACTCACATTTAAGTTACAAACCTCATCTTCTTTTTCACATAATTTCCACTTAAAATTAGGCTTTTATTATAATGTAAGTTGTGATCTGTCCTTGAATTTAGTTATCAAATCCTTAGTGAGTATTTTTGGTATTCATCTTGTACAAAATTTGCAATAGATGTTTTTAGTGACAATTTTGTGCAAAACAATTTGAGACCTGTATGAATTCCTTTGAAACCTCAGAGGTTGTGAATCAGCGTTGTTTGTGAGCCCATAACCTTGTTGCACAAGATCTGAGGAATGGCTTCTCTTATTCATGTTTATTTAGGAATTTTGTATAACTCTGTAACAACACCCTTAATAATTAAAGTTAAGTCTCCTAAACTGACCCTCATAAATTTGTACAAAATTATTCATCCATCCTGAAAAAATTAACTGCTTGAGTCTCATACTAAATGGTAACTTCTATGGCTGCAAACATATTGACCTTTTTACTGCTTGGTAAGAAATGAGCAAAATTCCCAGATCCTTCTGCAGTGAGAGAATCTCTTTGCGTGATGTACACAGGTGTGGGATTCCTACATTCATTAGTACATCTTTAAAATGTTGATGAATGTGCTTAAGTGTTTTTCTCGGATTTAGTTGGTATTCCAGATTCACGCTTTACAGTGTATTTGTGCTTTTTTATATATATTATTCTAATAACTTTTTTTTTTTCATTTTACCTTTACTTCATTACATATTTGCTGCATCAAAAGTTAATCTTTCTAAGTTGTATTGATTCAAGTATTGGAAGGATAACAGAAGGTTTGAAGCAGGGTATTTGAAAATACTGATGAGTTTGTCAGTCTTAAAAATCATAATTTGTTACCATGTTTTTATTAACTTGCTTTCTTGTTTGTTTGTGTGTTTGTCCAGTACAAATCTTGCAATCAATTTTTAACTAACTTCCCGACTAGCTAGACATTTGAAACTTTAGGAATAGCTCAGAACATGATGACAATGCATTTTTTTAATTCTTTTAGTCATCTTTAAGCAGAATTACATTAATTTTCAGTTATTTTCAGTTAATTTTGTTTTGTAGACTGGTGCAGCATCTATTGGCCGGAACGGGAACAAAAAGTTAAATGCAAGTTAACTTCCAATTAACTTCATTTTCTTTCAAGTTGATGGGATAATTCATCAAAAAAAATTTTAAAAAAGTATTTATTAATACATAGAATTGTCAAGTTTATATGATTCAACAGAAAATTTAAAAACATGGTATATAAAAAGTTCTTTTTATCTTTTAATTATTATAATACAGTTTTGTTTTATGAATGTTTAACATTTGAATTTTGCCTTCTGTATGCTTCTGCAAATATTCTATTGGTATCTAGATGAATATTACAATTATGAATTTAACACTATCCTTTCTTGTTACTACAGTTTTGCATCAACAGTTTAGCTCATTTGAAAAGCTGCTCCAAAGAGGGCTGCATGTTCTTGCCATAGTGCATACAAAAAATCATTTGTTTGCTTGATTTGTATAAAAGTTTTTCTTTCATTGTGTGTATTAATTTATGTGTTTTAAACCAAACGTATTAACATACACTTGATGACAAAAAAATAATAGTTATGGTTCTTTATTCAAGTTTCTATTTGCTGGAGAAGGAGAATAGATTTACTGTCAATTCTGGTTAGTCGGACCACATCGGGACGTGATCATTTTGGTCCTAATAACCGGCTGCTCTAATTAACTGGAATCGACTGTATTTGTAATTTCTATTAGCAGTATTATGGATAAAACTTTAAAACATCTGAAACAAAAGTAGCTACAACCAAATGGTAAATTAAGTAGGGCCTTTTTGTTTAACTTTATTCATCTTTCCATTTCAGGTTTTTGATCTTCGGCAGTGCCATCGGCAAATGCAGCAGCAGGCAGCAACTGCTCAAGCAGCGGCTGCTGCTCAGGCTGCAGCTGTAGCTGGTCATATTCCTGGGCCAAATTCTGTTGGTGGAATAGCTCCAGCTATTAGTAAGTTTTTTGTTCTCAGTTTGGTGTCCCTTTAGTTATTAGAAAGTAAAAAATAGAATGTAACTGAATACTAGGAGACAAGTTTTCTGTTCGTGAGCTATTAACCACTTAACTGCTGTTTTTTTCTTCTACTTCTTTCAAAATATTTTTTTAAAAAGTGAGGTTTTTAAATTTTTTTTTTATGTTTGTAATATGAATTGACATCCGGTGGCATAGTGGTTAAAAGGGTTAAGCCGCCACCCCACAGGTCCAGGGTTCGACCCAGCGACTGGGCAAGGTCAACTCATGCCTTTCATCCCTTGAGTGGGTCAATAAAATGAGGACCAAGCATGCTTGGGAACTAACTCTGGGGTTCCTGCATCAGGTTGACCACCTGACTGAGACATATGCTGTATGGCACCCCAAGCCCACGGTCATGAGATGGGCATCATGGTCCACAGTACTGAAAAGCAATTCGGACTGTTGTGCCATGAGTTAGTTAGTTAATATGAATTAAAGTAGTTTTACTATTTTATTTACAGAAATTAAAAAATTATCATAAAAACATTTTGGACCCTGTGAAGCTAAAATATTCCTATATTCTCTTTTTTTTTGCAATCACAAAAAAGGAGGAAAAAAATTCTATCATTAATAGTAAATAAGAATTGTATTAAGCTGAGACAATATTATTAACACAATTTAGACATAGCAAAATTTTCCCTGGGCTGAGTTTAGGCAAATTTGTTAAGTGGTGAAGTGGCCAAAATTTCTTTATGCATATGTATATTTTTTTCAAATGTTAATGAAATTGCATTTTTGATAAAGGTTTGTCCGCTGCTGCTGGCATTGGAGTTGATGATTTGCGAAGGCTTTGCATTTTGCGGTTAAGTTTTGTTAAAGGTTGGGGCCCAGATTATCCTCGTCAAAGCATTAAAGAAACTCCATGTTGGATTGAAGTTCACCTGCATCGGGCCTTGCAGCTCTTAGATGAAGTTTTACACACAATGCCCATCCATGATCCCCGCCCTCATGATTGATTTTGTATATAAATTTCAACAATGCCAAGATAACAAAAGATAAGTAAATAAAAGCTTGTGAATTTTATTTTTTTTTACCCTTTCGGGACTTGTGATGTAAAAGGGTAGTGGCAATTGAACTTTTGATATGAGTTGCAGTTTGTGAGTGTGAGGTTTTTTTTTTTTTTTTTTTTCTCATTTTAAGTGTCATAATGATTAGAAATTCTTTAGTCAAAGATTTTAAAATTAAAATGTAATCAAATTTTATGTGAAAACTCATTTTTATTTTTCGTAAAGCTGCTTGAAAGAAACTTATTTTTATTGATAGAGCTTATGTAAAATACCAAATTTGATACAGTTTTCCATAAAAGACAGCACTGGATCATCCCATAATGGGATTTTATCAAAAATAATTGACAATTATAAATTTTTATATGCAGTTTGTATGTTCTATGCAAAATGACTGTACGCTTTATCAACATTCTGGTTTCTGTTTTATTTGTTGACTGTAAAAATTAGATTTATATGTATTGTTTTTAAATTATACTTATTGTATTGTTAGATTGTATCGCTTACAGCTTGGACTGTAATGTAATCAAGTGTATTTTAAGTTTCCAAAAGAGAAAGGAAGCCATTAAAGTTTTCTCCCATTTCTCTAAATGTAAAAAGAAAAGGTTACAGTGTCTTGTGCAATTTTAGTTTGTCATGTAAACCATATTTTTGACATGTAATTCCTGATTTTAAATGAGTAAATGTGAAATTTTAAAGATTTTTTAAAATTCATTTACCTTTTATGAAGCATTTTTGTGTGTGTGTATCAAGATTTTACTTCAAATTTCTGTTTCAACTTTATTATTCAACCTGTTCCATTTGTAACTTGCATCTGTGAAAGGTGCTTGAACTTGTGATAGTGGTTGCACTATTGAGCTTGTAGTTCCGAAAGGGTTCCTTCTTTTCTTTTTCAACATATATATTTTAAAATAAAAAAAAAATAATGATTGCTTGCTTATAATTTCTCACTATAATAGTCACAAGCAAAGACAGATTGTTGTAGCTTCTTTTAAAATTCATGGAGTGTGCATACTCAGTTTTATTAAAGGACCAAAAGATAAAGAAAATTTGTTTTCATCACCATTCATACATCATGCTGTACATGTTCCAGTTTTCCTCAATAATTGTGAATCCTCTAAAATATTTTTTTAAATTGATCTTTATAATTCGCGAGAAAATTTCCAAGACCTATTTGGTAATGATATATTGTGAAGTTGTATTGTTAGGAAGACATTACCAATTTATTTTGAGGCCTTGGAAATTGTTCTCTATGAAGTCAGTCATTTCAAAAGTATTTCTGATACTTGATTGTGTATGTAATATGTAAGCATACATCATGTAAAATTTATTTTGCCTCCTGTTGGCATGTACATCATAATGTTAATAAATATGCTATTTAACGATAGTCTTTAATACTTGTGTGATGTTTTATATAATTTGCCTTTATTTCTGTTGAATATTAATTTTAGAAAACGTAAGAACTTAATAATTTGGTTTGCCAGATTGATTCTATAATTATATTGTTCCTAAAGATGAATGGGAGTAAAAAAGAATTGTTACAACTTATAAGATTGCTCATGACATACACACTTCCATATGCATGTGGATTCTTATACAGCTTAAAATATGAATGTATGAGAAAACTCTGTAGAACACTATGAAGGCATCTTAAGAGAAATCATAGTAATTGATTATGAATTAAATAATCAATTAATATGAAAGAAAAATCACTAAGATGAATGTGCTTTATACTGAAAACTTATATTTCCTGGGCATGTACTTTTCTCTACTTTACAAAAAAGAAACACTTCTCAGAAATTGTTTTTTGTCTTTTAGTAAATATGGGGTCAATATACAAGTTGCATACAAGGAACATGACATATTTAACAATTTTTGTCATAAAATGGTATATTGACCAAATATATTTGCTTATTTAAAATTTTTTTAAATTCATATAATGAAACTTCACTTATTCTCAATGTAACATCTACTTTTATATAAAAATTCCTGTTTTCAAGATAATTTCCTATTTTTTTCATAAATTACCCCCCTTTTTGCAATAAAACTCCTACTTTTTTCCCCTTTTCAGTGAAATTTCACTTACTCTCCCTTTGTATTACTACAATACAGGTTAGGACATGACTTGCAAGAAATACCTAGCCAAGTAAAATATCTTACATGATTTGCAGTTCCAAAATTTAGGGAGCTACACAATGCAATACATGCACAAGACACACCTGTTTAAGGAAGGAAACACTAAAAAGGATATAAACCCTTTGCACTTTGCATCTGCAGCTCACTAAGGAGAATTAAGATTTGTCCTCATTAAGTCTAGGTTTATGGCTACAAGAAAAGAGCAGATTCATTTGATAAATCTGCTGCCACTTTATGGTAATGCTACTGAATATTTTGCAGCTGATATTGACAACTATTTTTTTTCTTTGTCAGCATGACAGCCTGGTACAAGCCAAGGCAGTTCCGGTCAATTTTCTCCATCCAGCCTGATCAGATGTCAGTATTAGCACTAAAATGGCAGCAGCGGTCATTTTGACCGCAAATGAATTTTAAACGCTCATATTTCCCTTTTTTACTCTCTGATTTTTTTTTTCTCATGGACTTTTCCTAAATATTCATAAAGAATATGTCGGACAAAAATTATCTTTTCCTGTGCATTATTATAGCCACTATAAAAGGGTATACCTATAAAGGCTGACTGTGGTCATTTTGACAGCTGATCCAACATAGCTGTCTAAGTTGTGTTTTGTATTCTATTTTTTGCTATCCGTATACAAGAAGGAAGTAATCCGTGTAAGAGAAGGAAGAAGACGTCAAAACTGAAGTAGAGTACTGAGAAAAAATCATGACCAAAATGAAGAAGTAGCAAAAGATTGAACAGTGTGGACTACAGTTCCTTCTGATACCCCCAGCACATTTGTCATTAGGCATGTAACTCTTGGGAGTTTTACTAGTGCATGGAGACTGTTCATAAACGAAAAAATTCTGCATTTCATACAACAGTGCACGGAAGCAGAAGCTTACAGGATCCGTATTGGAGTGTATCTTTAGATTAATTAGACACTTTTATTTCCTTACTGTATGCCCATAGAGCTCTTATTTTTAAAGATATTTAAATTGACAATTTGTGGTCCACGACTTTGGGCCTAAACTTTTTTCATGAAACTGGCTCGTGATAGTTTCAAAGAAATCCAGAGATATTTGCGCTTTGATCTAAGTCAACAAGATCTGAAAGACTTCAAACAGATCAATTTGCTCTAGTATCAGAGATTTGGAACACATTTATTGAAAATTATTTACTGTGTTACAAAGCAGGTGCAAATATAACGGTAGATGCGTAACTATTCCCAAGTAAGGCACGTTGCTCATTTACACAGTATATGCCACAAAAACTGGATAAATTCGGGATAAAATTTTGGCTAGCAGCTGAGGTTCATTCAAAGTACTTGTTGAAAGGCTTTCCATATTTAGGAAAAAAATGAAAGTATACACACTGAAGATACTGTTTGTGAACATGCGATATGCCGTTTGGCAGAACCATTTCAAAATACTGGAAGGAACATTACAATAGACAATATTTTTACATCATTAAAATTAGCCAAAACTTTAAGAAGTAAAGGACATAGCGTTGTAGGCACTGTGAAACATGCAAAGAAAGAATTACCCAAATCATTCATGCTCAAAAAGGGAGAACTGTATTCAAGGAAAATTCTCAAGCACGATGAATATCACTCTGATGGCATATCAAAGAAAGAAAAGCAAAAGTATCCTATTGTTAAGCACACAACATCCTATGCTCGAATTGGAAAGCAATGAAAAAAAGACCCCCGAGGTTATTAAATTTTACAACTCTACTCAATAGCAATGTAGATATGCTTGATCAGATGGCAAGAAAATATTCAATTAAATCCGCTTCATGATTGGGGCCAGTACAAGTTTTTTTTTTTAATATTCATGACTTAGCAGCTATCAATACTTGTATTATTTACAAGGAAACTA
Source organism: Dolomedes plantarius (assembly GCA_907164885.2). NCBI lineage: Eukaryota > Metazoa > Arthropoda > Arachnida > Araneae > Dolomedidae > Dolomedes > Dolomedes plantarius. The sequence goes on from OU015491.1 coordinate 219,525,264, forward strand.
CTTGAATAAATGTCAAGCATGCTGATTATATTTTGCAATTAGCTGATGAGCTCCGTAAAAGCTATGTTTCCTTCAGTCCAAGTACAGATGTAGCATCCACTATCTCAAGCAGGAAACACAAACAATGTCAAATCAATCGATGCCACAATAAAACTATGAAGATTCGTTCTGATTGCAAAAAGTCAGTTTGCGACTCATGTACAAGCAAAGTGATAAAGTTGAGTGTTTGCAGAGACTGTAAAAAAGAATAATGTAAGTGTAATTTCGTAATATTTATACTTTTAAAAAATTATATGTGTTAAACACTGAAAACATTTTGTGCAATACAAAGTAATTCCCTTCTTATAGTGTTTTATTTTGTACCTATTGTATTTTATTACCAATTGATTTTATAAAAACATACAGGACAAAAAAAATAAACATTATAAAATAAAGAATGAGCCGAGAGGAAAATTTGTGATTAAAAAAATAAAATTTAAAAGCTATATATATTAAAAAACTTGTTTCAGAAAACAAACCATGAAAAAAGTGTATTTTTTAATCATACCGAGGGAGCGGCCAAAATGACCGCTCCTCGCCTTTGTAGGTATACAGAAAACGCCGCCGGCTTTTATACCAATTGCAGAACTATAATTTCGATTTGAGTCTTTTGTATAAAATGTAATATTGTATAGAAAATTGATAGACCTAAGCCATTACCAGTTTATACCAGTCAAAAGATTGTTTTTTTTATCAATACTAACAAATAACTAAAAATCACTGTTTTTGAATTAAGCCCTTTATACCAGGCTTCAAAGATCTATAAACATGGCTGAGCCATCTGATATAAGATTTAATGACCCTTATTATATTTGGTTGCCTATATTTAAGGTATAATTCATAGTTATAGCGAATTCTTCAGATGTTATTTTCTCGCACTGCATCATACATTCTACATAGTCTTTTACTCAAAAACAGAGTGATTGTTCTCATGAGATTTATTGAAGGGCCAGCATTCACAGCCGTAAGAATAATCGTTCTTATTAAAGTTTTATATAGATTGATTTTAGTTGATATCTCAAACCAAAATAGCACCTATTTGCCATCAATTGTCAACTAATACAGGGTTAGCACAAATGAATGACCGAATTTTAAATATTTATATTTTCGAAACTATTACACATATTACAATAAGTGATACACAAAATTAAAGAAAAATATACCAAGTTTTATTTTCAGTTAATGTTCAATCATTTTGTTACATGACAAACAATCTGTAATCAAGTTCTTTCCACACATTTTGTAGTATCACACTGTCAATGGTTCCTAATGCTGCACAAATGCATTCTTTAAGTTCTTGCAGTGTTTTTGGCATCAGTGGTGCATAAACAGTGTCTTTGACGCAACCCCATAAAAAGAAATTGCATGACGTAAGGTCCGGGGATCTTGGTGGCCAATATGATTAAGGGTAAATCACTGTCACCTGAAAGCCCCATCCATCAGTATGGAAGCTAATTGTCCATTTATTGATCAATGGTGGAAAAAAAAAATGGTATATTTTTCTTTAATTTTGTGTATCACTTATTGTAATATGTGTAATAGTTTCGAAAATATAAATTTTTAAAATCTGGTCATTCATTTGTGCTAACCTTGTATTTTACTTATTCATATTTATGAATAAAAGAATGAAAATGCATAAAATTACAAATAAGTGAATTTTTTATACACATATACAGTTATTCATTGCAAGCCATTTCTTAATTCACTATTAGTTATATATGATTCATTTTTTATATATTACAGAAATGCATTTTCAAAGTAAAATCCTCATATTAAAATGTTGAATATTAGTATTTTTAAAAAAAAAGAGACTACTATTGACACCTTTGTTATAAGTAATGTTTGAAGCAGTCAATAGCTTTAACTTTGTCAGTGAAGTTTGGGCTAAAATTATTTTCAAACAAGGTTTTGGGTGCTGTGTCTTTATCCAAAGAGCTTAAAAATCAATTACATATGGGTAATTCGGGGGTAAACTTACACCCCTACCCCCAAAAAGTTAAAATCACTTTCAGAAACTAGACTATTAGGATGCAATTCTCGTTGCATCTGCAACCTCACTGATATAGACCATATGCAACTTTCATGATAAAATGCATTGTATTAAAGACAGTTATTTACCAAAAATTACTGCATTCAGTGATAAAAAAGTTTGTTATTTAGAATCTGGGCTCACCCCTCCCCCCCCACAAAAAACAAACAAACCAAGAGAACCAATGCTCTTTGTTCAGATATCCATATTTTGGCTCAACATTTCCATTAATCTTGTTAGATTAGTATATTTTTCATTGCCAAGAGGGTCTTTCAATTTAAACACTTATGTTCAAGACTCTAGACCTAAGTATAATACATCCAAATAACTTTGCCACCTGAAAATGAAGCTCATTTGATTAATCTTCATACAAGTACTTGTGAAACTTAAATATAATATTATATTGCATTACTTTGGGTAATATTTAACTAATGTATTATTACAAGATCACTTATTGCCACTTTGGGAGTTTCTGGTGTCCAGAGTAAACACTGAATTTTGAAATAAAAGCATTTGAAAGGGATAATTTTTCTATGAACATCCACTAAGTTCAGGGTTAGCACCTACATATTATTTTCAAAAATATTGGGATAACTACAACCCCACATTACCAAGTGGTTGATTACAGGTAGGTTTGGGTTATTGGTTGATATTACATCGATTGCATAAATATAAAAAAAATCGATAGAACTAACTGTATGCAAAATCTTGCAGAATAAAGATGTAAATGATATATGAGAGGCAGGCTAAAACTGCCAGAATGTCAATGCCTCCAGATGGAAGGAGAGTTTGAACAAAAACCTACTAATGGAGAATGGAATCAAAGAGCATATTCCTCTTGGAGAATACACCTACATAGTTTTCGAAAAAATAAAATAAAATAAATAAATAAAAAATCAGTTTTTGTTGAAGCTTTGTGTATAATGCAGATTGGCAAAAATAAATTTGTACATAAATACTACAATATAATTTAAGTTCAGACTGCCCCACAGTTGCAGTAACTGCTCAATATAAAAAAAACTTGTCTCATTCCACACCTTTGTTTTATTCTGCAAATACAATCAGAGATGAGTCTCTGGCCATTTCATTGGCTACTGTATCAAACTGCCCCACAGTTGCAGTAACTGCTCAATATAAAAAAAAATTGTCTCATTCCACACCTTTGTTTTATTCTGCAAATACAATCAGAGATGAGTCTCTGGCCATTTCATTGGCTACTGTATCATTAATATTACAAGAGAATGGCCAACATCAACTTTAATCTGATATTAAAGATGTCTAATAGAACTAAACTCACTAGGCACAGCTAATGGATTATACCCTTTTGTGATATTTACTAAATAAAACCAACCATTCGTTAAATGATCATCAAATCCTTTACAGTGATCATGATAAAATCAAATTCCAGTATTTTAGATAACTAACATTCCAAACTTGTATATTGAACAGAAATGTGCCTCTTTACAAAAGATATAGTCTTTATTTACATGTTAGATACATAGATAAACAATCAGTCATCTTCATCACTATCTTCAAGAGTAGCAGTCTTCTTTTTACTGCCATCTGCAACAGCTTTTTTACGGTCAAAATAATCCTATAAAATTTTTTTTTCATTCAAATAGATGTAATAAAAATAAATTTTTAGAATATACAAATATCAAATTAGACAAAATACATTTATTAATAAAAATTTCTCTTTGAATTGTCCAAAGCACTCTAACAACATAAAAAGAAAATACTAGATATAGATCTGAATATTTTTAAATAATGAACACAAATAAAATTATCATACATTAAAACATATTAGATCAAATTAAACTTACCAGATCACTGTCATCATCGTCTTCATCTTCTTTGGCCTGTTCTAATCTTTTCGTTTTGCTTTCGTCATCAGAAGCGTCATCAGAAGAATAAATAGAAGGTCGCTCTAGAGGGAGGGAGAAGAGTCAAGATCATTACAATGCAAAAGAGTAGGGGAAACCCTTGTACCTAGGGCCACCATGCTTTATTTAAATAATTATTATTTTACAGCATTTTTACTTATTGGAGTGAGTGACAACACTGTTTCAAATCATAACAGCCATTTTTAATGAAAGCAAGAAGAAGCTATAGTTAAATAGAAAAGAAAGTCTTGATTTGATCATCAAAACTAAATTTTTTCACATCAATTTGAACACTTATTTTGTGAAAGTAAGTGCAAACTTATGTTTTAATGCATAGCAGATAATTTTTGTAATCATTAAAGGAAAAAATGAAATGCAAACAAAGTTTGGTTTCTGCAGGTCTTTGGCTATGGAAGCCATTTTGCCAAAAACAACATCTTGTACCTAGGGCCATGGCCTTTGGTACAAGAGAGGTGGATGAAAACCTGGCAATTGCAGAATTCTTCCTGATGCCCCCGAGAAAAATGAAATTCAAGCACAAAAATTGAAAACAAGTAATTGTTAAAAAAAAAGTTACGAAATCTGCATTTGAAACAGAAAATTTATGTGGGATCATTAAGAAGACAATGGAGAAAAAACACACCAGATAGTGATGATGAAACAACTGAGGAATCACTTGAAGTGATGGACTCTTCAGATTCAGAGCAACAGAGAGTCTCTAATAGCTGATGAAAGGCCTAGTGATGAACTTGAAAAGGGAGACTTCTGTTTGATGAAATTAGACGGGGGGGGGAAACTAAAACATTTTTACATTACAGAAGTAGTTGACGTTACAGATAATCTAAATACCTGAAACCACTCGGTAAGAATTCAGATAAATTTTTGTATCAGAATGATACAGCTTATGTTATTAACAGAGATAATGTTGTGTTTGAACTGCCTGAACCAAAAACTGTTGGAGGCTCAGAACGCCAGTGCTTGTTATTTACTTTTGGTGTCAGTTTTGTGAATTACAATGTGGAATAATAAACATTTCTTCCTTTAAGACATTGCCTACAATTAACATTTTTTTTCCTTACAAAGATTTTAGAAATTCTGCATACAAATTGTTTTTTTTTAATTGTAAACAACAATTTCAGTTTTTGGAAATAACTGGCCCTAGGTACAATAGTGATATTGTACCTAGGGCCATTTGTAATTTTTTAAAAATTTTCAATATCATTTACAAATATTTTTTTCCTAGACTTGAAGTGATTTTTCTTTAAAGAGAATAAAGAACTTAATGTATACAAACTATTTTTATTATTGTAAGTTTGTTATAAGTCAAGATACTGCCATTTGAAAATAGCCGGCCCTAGGTACACGAGTTTCCCCTATTAATTACAGTAAATGCCAATATTAATATATATTACCAGCTTAAAGCATTCAATTGAAATGAAAACTTTTTTTTCAACTAGTCAAATATACTGCAAAGAGTGTTTTATTATTTCCATTCACATTAACCTTTAGCTTACGGGACCCATTTTTCAGATTCCCTCTTTAGAACGGGAAATTTCATACCCCCTTTATAAGAACGGCCATTAAGGGGGTTATATACATATATTCATTCATTCTTGGGCCCGTATTCTTAGGCTACATGCTATCCCACTCCATAAGGAAAAGGTTAAAGGCAGAGTTTACTAATTAAAGGGAAAGTTTGTATTGGTAGTTTTCTAAAATACTGCAACCAAATATATTGGCTGAAATTTTCTCAAAATTAAGCTTTAAGACGTGTATACATTAACACTTTTCAACAGAACTACTGCTGAAAAGTTAATGAAATCTTAAGCCTGAAATTAGGAATGATAGCTTTAAAAAATGATACTAGTTCACAAATAAATCCCATCAGCAAAGTAATGACAATATCACTGCATGTTTTACATCTTACAGCAATATTAGCTCTGAGTTTTCTAATATCAGTGCATTCCATTATACCAGTTGATTGTGCTAATTTTACTAAAATTTTACCAAAAATTAAATTATTTGACCTTCATATCAGTTGTGAGCAAAAAAGATTGATTAAAAATGCTGTGAACGTCGGTCACAAGAAGTTTAAATTGGCAATAGAATACTGTTAAATATATGCAGATCTCTTAAGAGTTATGTTTTGCTCTATGTCAGCATGTGAAAGCTATAATCTAAACATAAGTGGCAGCTGAATTTATGATAGATCTACCTTTTGCTTGATTTCCCTTCTTGTATTTGTTCTTGATAGCCGATAATGATATAGCGCCATCATCATCTTCGTCATATCTGTCAGACTCTAAGTAAGATGTACTGAGTCCCCTTGAATGTGATTTTTCTTTCATCCTCCTCTGTTTGCTTTCTCGTCGAATGGAAGCTTTTAATTTGTCTTCCTCTTGCTAAAGTTAACAATAAATCTTATAATACTCAATGAAAAAAAAATGCAATAAGTTTTTAACAAAAGAATCTTGAATAGGAGATATTTTAATATTGAATGGTAAATGTTTAAAAATCAAGTTGATTTTCATTTAATTCAAATTATGAGGATAGATTAAAAATATATCATAAAAGTTATGAAATAGTTTTTTCTGGTGATCTCCATCAGCCTGGCAAAAAATTCCAGACAACTATAAAGTATCTATAAAACACAAATATTTACTATTTTTCTTTAAAAAATTAACCACCTTATATCATAATCTTTTACCAATCTACCACCTAACATTACCAGCTCAAAAATTCTGAAATAAAAATAAATGTAATAGTACATTAGTAAATACAAGCAATCTGACTATAAAGTAGCAACTTCAATACAATTTTTTTTCTTATCATACTAAATTACAGTTATCCACATAAAAGCCAGTTTGATGATTTCTCGAAACTTCATAAATATTAGCAAAACTAAGAGCTGTCAACAGTATTAATATTCCCAATCTAATTCCACAATCTGAAGTTTTTTGTATGAGTTTCATGTAGCTAATGAAGAAAAATTTTAAGTTTTAAGAATGCAGGATAAATAACTGTTATGAAACTATCCATCAAAGGCTTTTAAAAAATTTGTAATGCATTACTAAAGGATTTTTAATTAATTAGCCAAATATATATTATTTATTATTATTTTAAGAATCAGTGCTTCACTCATGGTAATAAAAGTCAACATATCACCATGACTCAATGTAACTCTCAATGATTGCGCAAACACCATGGTTATACAAGGTGCAGCCATGAATTTCCAGGACTAATCTAATATCTCCAGAAAATATTACATGAAATACATACCCATTTAATATGTTTCGAAGTAACTCCTACCTGCCGTAATGCACTTTTGTGCTCGGCTGTATAAGTTTCAGAAACAACTTTTAAAGTCCTCTTTAGGAATGCTTTTTAATGTGGATGTCACCATTTTCTTGATGGCTTCGACATCCTCAAATGTTGTTCCCTTCAGCAAATCATTCTGTCTTGGAAACAAGAAAAAGTCTGCCGGTGCTAAGTTCGGAGAGTATGGAAGATACTGCATCTCCACGACCTCATGCTGGGCCAATTTGCTGAAGGGAACAACATTTGAGGATGTTGAAGCCATCAAGAAATTGGTGACGTTCACATTAAAAAGCATTCCAAAAGAGGACTTTAAAAGTTGTTTCTGAAACTTATACAGCCGAGCACAGAAGTGCATTACGGCAGGTGGGAGTTACTTCAAAACATATTAAAAGGGTATATATTTCATGTAGTATTTTCTGGAGTTATTAGATTAGTACTGGAAATTAATGGCTGCCCCTTGTCTAAATATATCAAGGATTTCCAAAATTAAAAATGCTATTTATAAACTTAAGATGCATTGAAAAATAATGTAAGAAAATACAATTTTAAAAAAAATGTTTCTGTAGTGTTTGGTTAACCACCAAGAGAGGAAATCACATAACACTGATAGAAATGTGCTGCTAATATGCTTCTTTTAAAAAATGATGTAAAAACATCTATTAGCAGAGAAAAACTGTTAAGCCAAAATACTCATCAGTTTTGCACTTTTAATAAGTATAAAATAAATTGAAGATTTCGGATTAGTATACTGCTCTCTGAGGAACTTATTTTTATACACGTAAAGAAATTAAAACACATATTACATTTTAGTTAAATAATTTTTTTTCTTTATGCTATTTTATTACTTTTTAAACCATACATATTACTTACCTTAATCATTTCCCACCGATGGGCTTCTGGATCTTTACCAACATTTGGCAATACCCTGATCTTCTGAGTCTTCTGATTTCTATCAGCTAATGATATAATCATCTTACGATGAGTGAAACTGTCAGTGGAATGTGGCCTAAAATATGTTATTAAATTAAAAAAATTATTCCAACACACGCACAGTTCATAATATAAATCAAGAAAAAATCAAAGCAAACGGTAGAATATAGTTATTAGTAAATATATATATATATACAGTGGAACCCCGATCGACCGTTCCCCAAATCATTGTTTTCCTGTATGTTTTACAAGAAACAATGTTTACAGGGTATGATTGGGAATCGATAATTCGGATTCAGTTTTATGTATTGTTTACTCTATCCAGTCTCAATGATACTATTTCTTTGTTATGTTCCTGCATTTATCATTCAGTGCAATAAGTCATTTTAATAGATCGAGGCACCGCTGTACTCCATACTTCCTGAGCCATCATACACAAACAGGAAACTAATGCTAGACAATTACAGTTGGGTTGTCAAATAGACCATTTAGCTTTTTGTAGGGAGATTAAACAGTTTGGTGAAAATAATGTTAACTGTAACCTGGACGAAAGAAGTCTAATGATTTTAAAAAAGCAATTTCATGACAAAAGGCATAATTCTTTTTAGAATTTTGATATCTTTTGTAAGTTGTGTGAACTTTATAGTAATAATTTAGACTGTACAGGATAGGACAGTGATAAATATTAAATATGATAGATAAAAATGATAACAATTTATATCTTCCATGGAACCAAAATAAGAAACAGATTAAAATTAAACTATCACCATCCCACAGTCAAACAATGTACACACTACACACAGATCTAAATGTGTGTCAACAATAACAAACAATGTATCTGTTACAATGCCACAATGTATAAATGAAGTATCGGAAAGAAAAAAATTTAAAGTGGAGAGTTCACAAACAGAAACAGATAAATTTAATGCCCATTGAAAAATAAAACTTTTTTTGGGGTGAGGGGGGGGGGGGGAAAATCCACCTATTTTGAGTGCATTTTTTAAAATACATATTTCTTCACTGTTTTGAGGTAGCACAAAAGAACTATGTTGTAAACAAATCTTACCAACCTCCCATTTGTGATAAGTTATCAATATTGTTCATTAACCCCGTCCTTCTCGCTCCCGTGAAAATCACGGGGTGAGTTTTCTCCTTCTATTTCTTGTGCCCGTGATATTGCCGGGCAGGAGTGTCCAAAAGTAACGCATCAAAAAGATTAAAACAATACATTTCATGTACCCTGAAAAATTTTTATTTCTTATTTTGCATACCAGATGTCAGCACCAGACTATTTATAATGTAATTGGGGATGGTTTATTTTAAACTAGATATGACAGATCAAGAAATAAATGGAATCCTCCGAAAAAAAATAGGCACTTTTATTACCGTTTTATTGAAAATTATGCGATTGTTAAGGGGTTAACAAGACACGGTAAAGTATGCACACATCAAAGAGAATACTTAGCGAAATACATTCTTGAACAGAATAAATTATTTTCAGTTAATGTAGCAGATACATGATGTCAAAAATATGTCAATACTCACTAGACAACATGGACTTACAACAGTAAGTTGCTGCCACACAAAGTTTTGTAGCTCATATATAAATTGCTATTAAACCATCATCATAGAGATACATTTATTTATCATGAATATTCATTATTCCACAAGAATATAAGCGCCATAACAATCCAAAATCTCATGTTGATAATCTCAATCATTGCTTTAATTATATTTACCATGAAATTGCCAGCCTTTTTTATCTTATCCTAGAGAAAGAAGTCTGTTACCATAAACTTCAAAATTCTTTCCATTGTGTCAGAAGAAAGTAACTATAAATCCTGCAACTGAATCTTATACAGGATCATCAAAAAAGGTGTCCGTCATTTCAGTTGTGCATACCAGGAACAACAATCGACCAATTGGGCTTTGCGTAGCAGCAGATGGTATGTTAACTGTAGGAGTTTTATTTTTCCATGTCATGGTGACCATGACTGCATTGGGGCATGCGCAAACACTGTAACTTTGCGCTCCCTCCGACATGGGGTTTGACGTTGTATAGGAAGGAACGCCAACATGGGGTTTGACGTTGTATAAAATATTCCAATTTTCTAGCCACCAAGAAGCCCCAATTTGACCCCTCTAGATTTTTTTCTATGGGGTTACCTCGAAAACATTGTGTACGCTGAGAAGATCCGGAACTACACCATTTATCGGACAGAATCACTTCTGCAATAGCTCTTGCTATGATCGAGCGTACCTGGATGGAGATTGACTATCACTTAGACGTGTGCCGAGAGCCAAGGGGTGCTGATATCAAAACATACTATAAAATGTCCAAAATTTGATTTATTTCTGTATCTTTTGGTGAAAAAAAAAATAAACACTATGAGTTCTAATATATGGTTCTTTATTTCACGTTGCAATCACGGACACATTATTCAGTGACCCTGTATAGTGAAACCACTGAAGTAATTTACATATGATAGAGAGTGCTTTGAGTAAAAGAATATCTCAGGGAGCAAGCATAACTGTAACATCCTACAGGCCAGGCAATCAAAATTACCTACAATCATAAAGAGCAGCTGCTTGCTTAAATTTTGCCTTTCTGAGACTTCCGATTCCCAGCACTGCCAAACCTGAATATTTTTTGCATAACACCAAGACGCAGTTCAGCACATTTATAGTAATACTATAACAGCTTGTGTGCATATGTACATGACTGCAAGTATGAGGGTAAAGTGGTTTATATCTGAAATGAACAAATACAGCATAATTTCCTAAGTAACATACCTGAAAGTCAGTTTTGTTTTAAACACTGCTTGTCCTTGTAGACCAGTACCTTGTCGGATAAATATATGATTATGATCACCTGGCATTAAAGTCTGACGATAAACATCAAATATTTCAGAACCAAGATGTAATGATAAGCTGAAAAAAAAAGCAGTAAATTAAAAATATTATTTTGATAACTACTACATTAATTATGCATTTCAGTAAATGATATAATATATAATTACAACAAAAGATTTATCTGCATAAAATCACCTTTTAATATAGGAAACACAGATGCCAATTAATGCCCTTACAGGCCACTCAGTTTCAGGAGTTTTATTTTATAATCAAGATAGTCTAAATTAAAAACATTATTAAGGGCCTCACAAGGAAAAGTAAAAGGTTACATTAAAGTCTTGTCAATGATATGAAATAATTAAGCAATCTAAAGTAAGCATGTCTAGAATTATATATTTATATAGCTAATTTTGAGTTTTAAAAAATTGTCTTGAAATGACTTGCAGAGGCACAGATGCTAGCACCCAGAAGGATTAAAAAAATCAGTATGGCACCTACAAGATGTTATATTTGCATCAATGTAGGATATAGTCTCTTTGTATGATAAAAAAAAGGGGGAAGAGATGGCAAATTTTAGTATTTTCTATTAGAATATATAGTTGTATTTTGACTAAAAAATCTAGAGAATTTGGCCTAAGTATGTATCACCTAGTATGAATATTTGATGTTAAAATATGCATATAAGATCAGTTTCATTTATTTTTTATGACAGCACAAGTAATGAACAATGCTAAAAATAGTGGAATTTAAAGAGGGGAAAGCTAGAAATTAATAAAAATTTCAAAGACTTCACTATAAATACTATGATACAAAATATTAGAGAATTATGGGTAATACGAGAATCAGAGAACAAGAAAGTCTTTGCAACCAGTATGTATATATATATATATATATATATATATATATATATATATATAGTACTAATCCCCAAGTTTCATAAGGTGCCTATCAAATTTAGAGCCGTAACAATAGGCTGTAACACATATCTTACTATTGCAAATAACCGTCTTTTAGAATTACTTAAAAATGTTATGATAAAAATTTAAAAAGAAGGCACTTATATAGTTAAAAATAGTTATGAAGTAGTTAATAGTATTAGTTACATGGAGGATATAGTAGGAGTTACAAGTTATGACTTTTCAGATTTATTTAACTCTATTAACTTAGATGACTTACATAGTATCATTTTAAATCTATATGAACGATACGATTTACCTGAGTTTATTACATATAATCGATATAAATCTTTGTTACAGTTAGTTTTAAAAGCAACTTATTTATACAATGGCAGGGATATATATAAACAGATTCATGGGATCCCTATGGGAGGGGGATGCTCATCAATTCTTGCTGATATCTACCTACATAATTACGAAACAGGAACTTGTTTATTAAATGAAGTAAAGTTTTTTAGGTATGTGGATGACATTTTGGTATGCTTTGTAAATAAATCTGATTTGGACTAAGTTTAGTTGAAACTACGTGCAATAAGGAAGGTTTTTTGTACTTTTTAGATTTAAGTATTAAAGTTATCAATGGCTCAATAATTACAAAAATGTATGATAAACGAGATGAATATAGTTTTAAACCAAATCATATTATGTCATGGTCAACATGCTTACACCTAAACATTAAAAGAAATGTCATTACTAATTTTTTAATAAGATGTAAACGTCTCAATACTTATAAAATGGATATGGATTTTAAAATTAAACAATTTATAAATTTTGCTTTAGAGATGGGTTTCCCAAAGTCTTTTTTAATGTATAATATAAAAAATTTATTAAAAATCAGTAAAACCGAATATAAACACCATTTTCTATGACCGTAACTGTATGTTAATTTACAACTTATTTGAGATCTGGACACAGTATAAAAGACAATTGATTCAAGAACTTTCTTACATTATTACGTTATACAGGTATGTATGCTACAAAGTTTGTTAGTTTTAGTTATATATGATTAAAACTGTTGTAATTATTGTAAACACTGTGTTTAATTAAGATTTTCCAGTTTTGAATTTTAAAATTTTGTTTTAATTATTGATCTACCTTTTTTAACTACTATTTGATGAAAGTCTAGGTTGCGCTGAGGTTTCGGGCTTCCAGGAGTGTTGCCGCGGCAAAAAACTAGTTTAACTGGAGTAGGGAGGTCACAACTCCCCCCAGCCATTAAAAACTTCAGTTTCAGGATTTGGTTGTAGTTTCCCTGGATTAGCTTCCCACCAGTTTTCTGTTTTACACTTATTTTAAAGATTAATATATATATATATATATATATATATATATATATATATATATATATACCGGGTGGCCATAATTAAACTGACAGTGCTCACAGTGTTCTGTAACGTGATCTATTTGCGAGAATGACGCCACATTTTGTAGGAAGATTAAACAAGACGGGGGACGAAGGATTCCGCGAAAAAATAAATTAGTTCCAAAAGTCACCGCGAGGGGAATATTTGGCACTGTGTACCTACGATATGTACCTAGAATGGACCTACGATAAATTCCGCTGTGAACACACACCAAACAGTTACCTTTGGTGAATGTAAGGGAATTTCTGTGACTGCATGTGGTGATTTGTCATCCCAAATTCGGCAGTTCTGGGTATTCACAGTTCCATGCAGGTAAAAGTGGGCCTCGTCTCCCCATAAGATTTTCCACGGCCAAGCATCATCCACCTCCATTCTGGCAAGAAAGGTGAGAGCAAAAGTCAATCGCTTATCATGGTCGGGGTACAATAACTCCTGTACACGGCTGATCTTGTACGGATAGAAGTTGATAATCTTTCGTAAGATTTTCCATACCGCACTGTAAGGCATATCCATATTCTGAGCTAATCCACGAGCGCTAGAGGTGGCAGCAATATTGTCTGGTCCTCTGTCGACAATCGCCATGGCAACTGCTTCGATTGTATCCTGTGGTACAGGTTTCGTCCTCTGCCTGACTGAACCTTCAGAGAACCTGTTTTCTCAAACGTCGCAACCATTGCTTTTAGCCCATTAACTGACACAGGACCGTTACCTTTACGCATTTTTTGTGCGTTCTAAAAGCACGAAGAGCGGCTGACGCGTTGCACTGGTTGAGGTAAAATAATTTGACCAGTAACACACGCTCGACTAAAGAAGGAGACATTGCACATAAACTTTCAATCCGATTGAATCGAACCGTAACACATTGCCTTTTAAAACCCAAGCAGCTGGCACTGTGCCAATGGATGTAACGTGAAATTTGAATAAAGAACTTCTTCTTCTGCTCGGCGTACGTGATATTGCAGATCACGAGACTTTATCGGTGTTTATGTAGATTTTACACTTTTTTAAAAGTGTTGCCATATTGCACTTGAACTAAATAAGAAAATGTGCATAATAAAAGGTAATTTTATTCTGTATTAATTTGCATTTGTTAACACTCTATTTTCTATTACACAGCGCCAAATATTCCCCTAGCGGTGACTTTTGGAACTAATTTATTTTTTCGCGGAATCCTTCGTCCCCCGTCTTGTTTAATCTTCCTACAAAATGTGGCGTCATTCTCGCAAATAGATCGCGCTACAGAACACTGTCAGTTTAATTATGGCCACCCGGTATATATATATATATATTAAATTTTACATATATAATGAGTTTGCTTCATTACTTCCATTACCCACAAATAGGAAGTTCATACTAAAAATTAGAATATTTTACTCGAAAATTGTGCTGTAGTAACTCGTACCTGACCACTTTTATTTTATCAGAATTATTTTGCTATGTTTATGAGAATTTAAGGACAGACTTAATTAAATTTTTCTTACACAGTTCAAATTTTAATTTTTGCTAACTCAAAATTAATGACCTAGAATAGATTTTCTAAGTGAACAATTTTTGTTAATCAATGCATAAAATAAATATTTTTTCAGTATTTACACTTTTATTAGAAAAATATAAAATCCTTCAATCAATTGTTAGATATTCAACAATATTGCATATAATTTAATATGCCATTTATATTTTCTCATTATTTTAATATCAATGATTAAAAGTATTATGTAGATTATGATCGAATTCACTTTTAAAATGATCTAATTACAATAACTTAATCTAGAGCTAATAACACAGGATATAATAAATACAGAAAATTTTTCTTTTTAATTTTTTACATTTAATAATATATAGTAAGAATAAACAAACCTTCCATCAGACCACTTAACAATTCTAGCATTACTTTCATTGACTACATGCCCATCATCATTAAATACCTTCCGCCATCTAATTGTATTTTCAACCTATAAGAAATATTATTAGAATAAAACAAACGTACACTCATAAACTGATAGAAAAATGAAACAAAAACAGTAAAAGAACGAAATTATAAAACCATTGACTCAAAATTTACTACCATGACATCTCTACACTATGTGGTTTGGAGCACTACGGTCAACTTTTGCCACACAAGGGCTCATTAGGCCAGGACCTACTGCTTAAAGACAATTCTGAGCGGCTACAAATGTCCATGCCATGAGTGAGACTAGAACCCACAGACAGTGGCAGACCTAGGTGGGGGCGGTCCACCCCGAACCCCACTTACTAAGGGGCCCACGCGACAGGAGCCTTTTTTTAATTGAATGATAACTTTATTGCAAAAAAAAAAAACATTTTCTTAAAATTATTTTTAATCAGACGAGAACATTATTGTTTTTAGAAAACATTACGGTTGTGCATATACATAAAGTGAAATGTCACCAACCTCATTGGCCTGGGAATCCTTCTTTTTCTCTTGAACCGCGGATAAGTAAGACCTTAGCTTGTGTAAATTAGGGATGGTATAGATAGGTCAACCGCAGGTAAGCAAAACCGCGTAAGACAAGGGATTACTGTAGGTTTGAGGGGATCGGCAAGGTAGTGGGGGAATCATGCTATGCACTTCTGCCCACTCTATCATCTTCTGTCTCCCTCGCTCAGGTACTCCGAGTAGGACACCTTCTAAGTGTTTGGCCTATAGATATTTAATATATTAAAAGTGATATTATATTGTACTTATTATTTTTGTAAATAATGTCATGAAGTGTAAACAACCTAGTGGGGCTCAAAAGGGGAAATTGAATAAAAAGCATATGAAAAAAGAACAGATCTGATCTCAGGATCAATTTTAAAATCCGTCCAACAACAACCTTCCACTTTCGAAAGAAAAAATGAGCCCACTAGTTCTGGAGTTGGCTTGGAGGAATTAGAATCTGTTGTAGAATCAGGGCCGCCTCAAATACTGGAAGAAAATTTCAAGATAAGTCAGCTAAACTTAGGGGGCACTCTTCCTTTTCGAGTTAGCGCCAATGAATATGTAGGCCTAGACGGAGACGGAACATTACCCAAAAAAGGTGAAGAAGAGCCTGATATTGAAATTTCAGACGAAATAAGTAAAGTTCCTCTTTTTTGCGATGTAGGTAACTGGCCAACACCCCTATCGGATGGTACGAAAACCGATTTTTTAAATCAAGGCAGTGAGTTTTCCCAAGAGCCATCTTCATAGCATGGGCCAATCACTCACTTAATTTGTGTGGGGTGCACGCTTTTAGTCGCACTCCAATGAATGTAACATTTTTTGGCACACTGGAAATTTTTTATAACTTCTTCTCAGGGTCAACTCACAGATGGGAAATTTTGACTGCCATTGTGGGAGTAATGATTAAAAGGCTGTCCAATACAAGGTGGAGTGACAGCAAGATGTGAAACCAGTAATGAAATTTTTTGAAAAAATGATCGATGCAGTGGAGAACCTGTGCGACAAGTCTGAAAACCTAGATACAAGAGGATCAGCTCAGATTATAATGGCACATTTTTGAATTTTACATCTGTGGTCAGACATTTTGGAGGAAATCAACCACACTCAATGCTATCTACAAATTGAGGGGATTTCCTTGGACAAGGCTTAAATAAACTAAGAGAACTGGAACTTTTTATTAAGGAAAATAGAGAATCTTTAGTTAGTGATGCTTTGGATTTCGCTTCCCAGAAATGTGAAGTAATGGGAATTGATATTGAAAAAGAGGCAGAAAAAGATCTTAAAAAGATGATGCCGGATGAAAGAGCTAAAGATGAAGGTTTATCTTTACAAGAAGAACTAAAGAGGTCCATGTTCCAATGTGTAGATAGGTTGTATATGAAATCCAAACAAGATCCATGGAGAACACTTATAACAGTCGCGTAGTGAGGGGGGGAAGGGGGTTTATCATGCCTCGGGCACTACTCGCACAGGTGCACCAAATGGTCCCCAAAACGATGGGGGTGCCAAAAAGGTATCGTGCCCTGGACGTCAGTTATGCTCACCCAACAAATTTGAAGTCTTGCAGTCAGTTAATTTGATCAAGGCTCCAGATCAGAAATTGCCAGAACTTATTTCTCATCTAACTGAAAGTTAAACGAATTTTCTAAGGACGAGGTTTTGCCAGAAATAAAAAGACTAAGACATCATATGCAAGCTTCTAATATTAATACAGAGTAAGTAAAAATATGGTCAGCTCTTCAGATTTTGCAGTCCATTGTTGGTAGTTCATTTTTCATTGGACTTTCAAGAGTCCATACCAAACTTGTGTTTCGCACTAAAGTTGTTTTTGACAATTTGCATTTCCGTCGCAGCTTGTGAAAGAAGTTTTTCAAAGCTGAAAATCATCAAAATTATTTGTGTTCAACAATGAGCTAAATCAGGCTAAATGGACTAGTAATGTTATCCATCGAGAACAAGTTGGCTATGAAAATAAACTTCCATGAGACAATTAGACTAGTAATGTTATCCATCGAGAACAAGTTGGCTATGAAAATAAACTTCCATGAGACAATTAGACAATATTTGATTCAAAAGTTAGAAAGAGAGAATTTTAAAAGAAGGATTTTACCTATTCAAAATTAATACACAATTGTGTTTCCCTTAATTTTGTCTTCACACAAGATTGTGTATAGAAAAATAGTGTGTGTGTGTGTGTGTGTGTGTGTGTGTGTGTATATATATATATATATATATATATATATATATATATATATATATATATATATATATATATATATATATATATATATAAAGGTACTTTGTTAGACTTGACTTTACGTTTGTCTTATTTTGAAAAAAAATTATTTTATTTTTGTTTAAAAAAAACTTCTACTGTATTCACCTCAACACGAAAAGTTTTTGACGTATTCCCATTCTATTTTTGTCATACTGATACTGTAAATGTATATTGAAATTGTGAAAAGTAAAATTTTTTAAAGTTGAAATACCAATAAAGTTAATGTAGATCAAAGTGAAATATTTCTTTGGTTTTCCTTGAAGCTACTGTAATATTATAAGTATTGGATCCAAAACAGCTCCTTTTCTTTTTAATGTGAATTTTGTCATTAACTATTATTGCTCTAATTAATAAAACGGCCAAGCCTTTTATAGTCCATTTTGGCTAGAGGCAAAATTCATACAACAAAATCCAGTGCCGTACAATTGACCTTAATCTTGTACTAAACTATAAGTTACGAGCTCATGGCTCAGGTGGTTAGAACGTTGGTTTCGAAGCTGTGCCGTGCGGAATGTCGTTGGTTCGATTGCTCGAACCTGAGCCTTGACGTAAGACTTTTTTTCCTTTTAACACTTAAACAGTAATGATCATTGCTCACCTCATACTGCACGGATTCGCTCCCTTATTCTGACTATTTTTTCTCTGTAAAGGTCAATAGCCTGTGGAGACGGTCTGATTAAGGCAAAGAAAAGCAAGCTGTCATAAAAAAAAGTTAAAAACTGCCTTTTTTTTTGGGGGGGGGGGGGGGGGGGAAGAAGAAGCTCAAAAATAAATCCGCCCCCGGGCCCCAAATGGTCTAGGTACGCCACTGCCCACAGACTCTAGTACCAAATGCCAATGCCCTAGCCCTTCAGACATTGTCTGCCTATTTTTAGTCTCAATGAGGATTGACTTTTACATCTATATTTAAACTTTATATGTAGTACTTTTCTTCATGACAATGAATATAATAAGACAGAAAAAAGGGAAAAGTGATTTAAAAAGTACACTAATATATACAAGGAGCGGCCATTAATTTTCAGGACTGATCTAATAACTCCAGAAATTATTACATGAAATAATACCCATTTAATATGTTTTGAAGTAACTCCCACCTGCTGTAATGCACTTCTGTGCTCGGCTGTATAAGTTTCGGAAACAACTTTTAAAGTCCTCTTTTGGAATGCTTTTTAATGTGAACGTCACCGTTTACTGATGGCTTTGACATCCTCAAATCTTGTTCCCTACAGCAAATTGGCCCAGCATGAGGTCGTGGAGATGCAGAATCTTCCATACTCTCCGGACTTAGCACTGGCAGACTTTTACCTTGTTTCCAAAACTGAAAGATTTGCTGAAGGAAACAATATTTGATGATGTCGAAGCCATCAAGAAAACGGCGACGTCCACATTAAAGAGCATTCCGAAAGAGGACTTTAAAAGTTGTTTCCAAAAGTTATACAACTGGGCACAGAAGTGCATTATGGCAGATGGGAGTTACTTCGAAACATATTAAATGGGTATATATTTCATGTAATATTTTCTTGAGTTATTAGACCAGTCCTAGATATTAATGGCTGCACCTTGTAAAATAAAGTAGAAAGATGTTACAGAAATTAATTTTTCCTTCTCTGCCAATATTGAAGATTTACGGCTCTGATTCATTAGTATTAATTCATTATCTAAAGATAATACTGATGTGCATATTAGAAAGGTTCAAGGTATGATAAATTAAGTTTCCATAAAATTAACCTTTTAGTTTACTTGTTAGCAAGTGTTTCTGGCACTACAGCTTTTATTGTCTGGCTACACATTATACAGTGGAGTTATATAAGCCGGTTTCATGGGGTTGCCATTTTTTGGTAAAAACTTAAAGGGCATGAACATTTTTTTTTTTTTTTTGGCCTTCCATTCCAGCATTTTGATGATGAGGTAGCCCATTTTATCTTTTCTAAGTGATAATACTTATTCTAAATATTTACAATTGTTTAATAAACCATTTAAACTTTTTCCTCCATAAATATAAAAAGTCTGTTAACCTGAAGAACAATCTCATTGAATAACCAAGAGCATGGGAATGGCTTATACTGGTTTTTCACTTACAACTATGTCTAATATATATATATATATATATATATATATATATATATATATATATATATAATATATAGTTGAAAGAGAAAAACCAGTATGAGCACTAAAGCTACTACAGCCAGGAACCAAAAACATGAAAAGATAAGATTGAAAGAGGTTTTAGACAATATCTCATCATCAGAGGTGTCAATACTGTCTAAAAACCTAATGGACTGTTTCAGATAAGTATGATCTATACAATAAACATACTCAGACACCATACAGTCCATGAAAAACAGTAGAATTGAATTTAGAGTTACTTAACCATAGAACACCAAGACTGGCACTAGACAGAGTGGAAGTTAAGAATAAGTAACCGCAAGATGACTGACGTCATAAAACTTGCAACCATGGAGATTATGGAAACACAGAAACTGACCTACTATGGATACTGTGTTTTAGGACTATTAATCCTTTATTTAGTTTTTTATTTTTATTACTAAGAGTTATTTATCTTATTTTTATTTTAGTTTTTAATTTTATTTTGTTATTTTTTATTTTTAGTAGTTATTTTTTCATATTTTACTTATTATTATGATTTACTTATTAATTGCAACAGAACATACTATTCATTAAAACTAAAACAACCAATTATGTGTTTGGATAGACTATCGGGGTAATAATTATGTATTAGCACAGCTATCAAGTCTAAAATATGCTTATTCCTATTACCTTAGAACATAGCCTATTTATATGAACTAACTGATTTACAATAATGTTATTAAAAACAGATTTATGTAAACAGGTTAGGTAATTTTGAAATTTAACAATATTAAAATCATAATCAGATCTTTTGTTGTATAAGTCAAAAGTAAATTTACTTTGAGAATTTAATTTAATGTTAATATCTAAAAAGTTTACATTAATATTATCTTGGCTACTTTTAATTAGTTCCAGATTAGGAGGGTAAAAATTTAAGTCTATAGGATTATTACTTTTATTAATTACTATTATATCATCTATATACCTAAATATATTGTAATTGCAATTATCTATATTATTAATTTCAAAATAATGTAAGTATAAATTAGCTAGCATACTTGAAGCATTTCCACCTTGTGGTACACCTTTGGTCTGTAAGTATATACTATTATTATGAACTATGTAATTATGTTTAGTTATCAAATCTAGGAGCCTATTGAAACGAGTAAGATTAATTTCATTTGCATTGAATATTATTTTGTACTAACTTTATGATTATTCTATTTAAATCAATTATATAGATGTTATATATATATATATATATATATATATATATATATATATATATATATATATATATATATATATATATATATATATATAAATCACACAAATCCTCCTTGTTGACTGCAGTTTGATTCTAAGGATTTATGAATGTTTACTACTCAAAGCGTGTAAGTAAATGATTCCACATATACAAAAGTTAAAAAAATTAAGCACCCAATAAAGTCTTAACAAAACATTGCACCCTTTAAAGGTGCTTAGAAATATTAATGAAATTAGGCGTTTTGAAACGTGTGAATCATGTAGTCATAAATAAATATAATAAAACATCTCATTTTAGATGGCAAAAAGCCATTGATGAAGAATTAAACCGTAAATATACATTTCTCTCCCTCTCACACAACTTAATAGCACAATGACATTACTCTTGAAAAATTATAATTATTGACAAATTCATTACTTTTAATTTTAGCCTAGATCTTCCTTCTTCATCTAAAACTTCATCTTCATCTATTTCATCTTCATACCACTGTGGATCATAAGGCCTACAATATATAAAATGAATACCAATGTAATAGCACAAATAAATATCATGAAAAATTCTATAAGATTTTTATGCATACTTACATATGTATTATATATGTCTGTTAAAACTTTTCAGAGATTTTAAGAAAAAAGTGGTTTTAGATATAAATGCTTGAATTAACAATAAGCTTTTCTAAGTGTTTCTTGTCTTCAAAAGACGAAGGGGTGAGGGAACTTGTCTCTCAAACTTTTCCTAATACCTAGTATCTCTGTTTTTAAGAGAGTACATTTTTGAAATTATACTTTGGATACTTGGAAAATACAATACTGCTTATAATCCAAGGGGGGGGGGGGTTTAACAGTCCAAATAAACCAATTTTATACCCACTTTTATGCTAAGAACAAAAGAAACAACACAATGCTAATTTGCATTTGTGACCTGTTAATGGTCAATAATAATTCCAACATTGATATCCATCTACGAACAATATAGTTAAAACTTCAGAAAACAAAAGTGACATTTCAAAAAAGAAAACTTTTTAGAATTATCAGTAATGCAAATATACACTAAAAATTGTAAAAAAAATATTCAGGCAAAACAAACTACTGCAAGAACAAATCTGACTAATACCTTGTATCTACACTAAGTACATTGGGCAGTTTAATAAAATGAATTTCTTTTCCAAGATTGGTACATATCCTAGGAATTTCTAATTCAATTCTTGTCTCTGGGGGTGGTTCATCCACTTCTTCCTAAAAGAAAGAGGAAAAAAAAGACATTATGACTGTAGTACAAAGAAGTATAACAATGAATTCATTAAGAGTAATTAATAGTGATTATATTTCATGTATCATAAATTATTGTTAATTTAATACATAAAAATTTGTTAATTTCAAGTAGATAAGGTACAACACATTTAATATTAAAATTTAACTTTGTCACTAGAGACATGTATATTGTTACGACTCTGAGTAGCCTAGGATGGGGGGGTATGGTTGCAATTTAGAGTACTCTTTTTTTTATTTCATCGAACTGGCAACAGTAGAGTAAGGTTGAATTCTATAGTTTCTGTTCTGTTTAATGTGTGTGTATTCATTCATGTAGACTTCGTAAAATAAATGTTTTGTGTGAACCAGGATGCTCCTTTATTTGTTTAATAAGAGGCGAGAGCCGGAATTCTCAGATAACTTTACAATGTAAGTATCCTTTTCAGAACTTTCTTTTATTGTACGTTGTAACATATATATAAGCAAAGCATTTACATAGTAGATTTTCTAATTTCCCTGCCTTACATGAAATTAATGCATTAATAAATTTAACTAAGGTAATTAATTATGGTTAACTTTAATGGTAAATTCATTAAGTGGCTTCCTGATAGTCCTTGAAGGTATTAAAAAGAAAATTACAGAGTAGATCATTATCATTACTTCTCTACTTAAAAATAACATTACTTCTCTATGTAAAATAAAATTTACACCCAGCAACATCAACCACATACATTAGAGGTGGGTGAAAGGTCACTAAATAAGAGAAATTGGCTCTCTTTACAAAATAAGTAAATAAAAAAATTACTTGGATAGCATCCTTTAAAAAAAAAAAAGAAAAAAAAAAGGGGGAATGCTTAGTTTCAGTTGAGATTTGTTTTAACATCTCTAAAAACTACAATTTTACAGAAATTATTAGATTCTGATATTAAAATTTATCTCTTTTTCAATCTGCCATGTAAATAAATCAGCAAATTTTGTGCTTGACACAATATTTTCAGCTGGATTTATTATCCAACTGCTAAACATTCTTGCTTTGTTGTAAGCCATGACAATATAAAGCCCTATTTTCAAACTTTTAATTTTTAAAGATTTTAAATGAAACAAAAACTAGATTATTCAAACATATCCCATGTTATTGCGCAGGTACTTTACAATTTTCAAGATGACTTCAGAAAGAGATTCCTCTCTTACCTTCGAACCTAAGTACTCTGCCTTCTACATGACAATGGCCAATGACAGTGCAGTATCCAAAACCAGTCACGTAGTCCGTTACTAATGTCAGGGGCATATGACCATTATTTTAGCTTTGATTCAATCAGAGTATGGTTAAATATTTCAAAATAAAAATAAGCAAAAATGAAAACTCTAGCATTCTGAGTTGGAAAAGCTCAGTATTTCTAAAAATTTTACTAAGAAATGTTGTTACTCTGAAAAATGAATT
This sequence comes from Dolomedes plantarius, assembly GCA_907164885.2. Lineage (NCBI taxonomy): Eukaryota > Metazoa > Arthropoda > Arachnida > Araneae > Dolomedidae > Dolomedes > Dolomedes plantarius. The sequence continues at coordinate 219,549,409 of OU015491.1, forward strand.
CTGAAATCCCACAAACTTTTTCAGTTTCTCCAGAATACAGAGGCATCTTGGAGATGTGTTGGCTGATTACTACAGAATAACCTCCACAATCTCTCTAATTTTCTATATATTTATTTTTTAATTTCTTTGAATAAGAACTGATGAAAGTTAACTGGGGGACTGAGGTACCTCAAAATTGAAAAATAAGCTTTTAGGTAATCTAGCATTTTAATGAAAGATACTTATTCATTAATTTAACTAAGAATGTTTTAAAGAAAGCAATTCTAGCACTTAATGTAAAATTGAAAGTTCATACTTGATTATCTTTGGGAGACTCTTCAATCTCTCTTTCAATTTCAGCTTCTTTTTTGGCCTCTTCATCTGAACTAATATCAAGATCCTCACCAAAGAGATCTTCAGCTGTAGCTGTATGGAAAAGAAAATTTTGAAATTGTAAAATATATACACATTTCTAAGTTCTATACACATGGGAGATTTGACAAAGAAAAAATCAGCAACTTAGATAACACAGGCCAACAGTGGTTTTAGTGCCAGGTATTTGGAGCTGATTTCATATGAATTTGATGTTTTTGTAGGCCTGTGTAATAATTAAATCTTGAAAAGTAGCTTATATGAGTTTAATTAATACATATAAAAATCAGAACTATTTCATCATTATTTAAACTATAGATACCATATTTTATTCATAATCATACAAATTTAAGAAACAAAGGGAATTTTTAGGAATTAATATATATATATATACATACACGCACGCACGCACGCACGCACGCACGCACGCACACACACACACACATATATATATACATATATATATATATATATATATATATATATATACATATATATATATATATATATACATACATATATATATATATATATACATACACACATATATATATATATATATATATATGTGTGTGTGTGTGTGTGTAAGAGAGAAAATAGTAGCTAAGTTGTTATGCATCAGGCAACTGTGTAAATTTTCAGTCCAAATTTTTAGCTCTGGAAAATCTTACTAATCACTTATTAGCAAATGCATATATTTGAAAGCTGATTTCTGCCTTGAAAACAAATATTTAAATGCAGTGCACACAAGTTTAAAAAATGTTTATATTTTAGTTCATAAAAAATTTCAATTTCATTAAGATAAAAAATCAATAAGAAAAAACCTGTTAAAATTAACCACTGAAATTTTTAAAATTTAAAAACCATGCCCTCTTTATTTATTAAACATTTGCATTCATATGCTAAAAACATTTCAAAAATATTATCTGTGATAAGGAAAATACTGAAGGGAAAATTCCCCATTGCTTAATATTAAGACTGACTGTTGACCTGTTATATCAACTGCAGTACCATCTTAAGCAAAATTTATGAATACCTCACAGGTTAATCAGAATAAAACAGTAGAATATATATATATATATATATATATATATATATATATATATATATATATATGTAATAAATTAAATATTAGGCCCTCCAATCTATCATTTAAATTCCCTTTCCTGAATCTAATCCCCAGTAACATTACTTTAACGCTTTAAAAACCCATAGCAACAGAACTACCCATAAAACAGCAAACGTTGCATTTCTACACGTGTATATGTCTCGAGAAAGGCGTGGGTTCGCATCGCCAGCCCCAAATTCCACTGATACTTCAAATTAACAGGCACACGTACCTCGCTTCTAGCGCGTAAGGTTGAAAGGCGATATTACACTTCGCTCCGAGCTGTCGTCTGGGATGGACAGATGTTACTATCGCTCTAATAAAACTATTCGACACGACTGCTTCAAAATTTTAATTTCTTTCAGGCTAAGTCTAGGTCCAGCCATGTAAATTTGAGCTAGTTTTCCTTTTCAGGTTGCATTTGAAGAACGAGATGTAATGGATATATATATTTTTTCAAGACTCGGAGCTGTATTTTCCCCATTATGTCATTTAATTCAATACACAATACCATTTAATAGCATTTTTTAAAACAACATACAGCACATATTTGCAGAAATTTGATGAGAATTTGAAATTTGAAGAGAATGAGAAATTTGAAATAAAATTTTTTTGACAAAAATAAAGAAAAACTAGGAAAAAAATTATTTGTATATTACAATTAAATAACTTCCTTTACTTAAACAATAGAAAATATAAACACTCTAGTTTATTACTTGCATAGTAAAAACTAGGGATTAATTAGCAATGTCTTATATCATTTGAATATTATCATTTAATTAAAATAAATAAATTTAAAAAAAAACACATCATAAATTCATGAGAAAAGAGACTAAACACTCAAAATTTAAAAACCTTTGGGGGAACCATCCTCATCTTCAGGTTTGGAGGCGTTGGCTTCCATTTCATCTATAAAATTAATATATTCAACTTTAAAACTATGTTTTAGAAAATATAATTACTAAAAAAAAAATTATTTCCCTCCCCTTTCATATATATTACAATAATAGCTAAATGCAGTACTTTAATAATAGTTATCTGTGCAATATTTGACCCAATTTGAATTAATATTGACAAAAATAAACTACTCACTAAACTAATAATTTTATCAATTTTTTAGATTTTGATCCCTTTATCATACATACACAAACAAAAAGACTCAAAATTTTTTTTAATACTCTGAAGTGGGTTTTACCTTTATGTCTCTACAATGCATACACACATTTTTTATGAATATTTTTTTTTATGATTGGTAATTATGCAAAATAAATTAATTTTTATTATTCAGTTTGAAAAAAGAATTACTTTGCTTAATTTTTAATGTCGATGTATAAATATAGATAAATTATTTCTTTTATAAATTAAATAACTCAGAATATTAGATAATCTCAAAAGAATAATCTTATTCCTATAAATCAAAATCTTTTCTTCTCTCTGTTTCTTCCAGACAGAAAAAAAAAAAACCTAAATTACATATAATTAATGAATACATCTATAAAAAAATATTTTTGAAACTGTGTGGTATACTCCAAGTGAAATTTTTGGATTTATTTATAAACAATGAATTAAGTATGCCATTTAATCATCAACAGACCAATAACTTTCTCTTGAAACTACTCAGATTTAACACATTTAAACCCCACAATAACCAACTTCTATCCAATATCAATGTACCTATCACAATTATAAGGATTTGATCCAAATTGAAATAATATACCTTGGTCTGAATCATCAACGGCAACTCTTGATTTTTTCTTTTTAACTTCATAATCAGAATCTAGATTAAAAAAAGAAAAAAAAAAACCAGGCATTACTTTCAAATAACAGATTGAAATAATTTGTCAAGTCATACACAACAAAACCCTGTAAATATTTTTAATGATCTGACCTACTTTAACTTTTAAATCATACAAATATAACATTTGAAAATTTTTAAATAGATCAGTTACATAATAGAAAATATTCCAAACTTATGAACATTTGGAAGGTTACCAATTTAGAACAATCAATATGAACTTTTTACTACGCAGAATTAAGGATATTTTTACCATTTGGTAGAGTACATCGAATGTATATGGCACAACACGTGAATCTTTACAATTTGTCACAGTTGAAATTTGAGATACAGAGGCTGTTCACAGATTTCTTAGACAATGTATATTGTATTCACAAAACTAAATTATATAAAATTCTTGTGTTTTAAATGTTCTATTTGACATCCCTTATTCTGAACTATCTTTCGACACCGCAATTTCCTGGATAATAATGCCTTTTGAAGTGTCAGAAGAGGTATTCTATCCCATTCCTCCTGAACAGCTTTCCAGAGTCCTGTAAGGGTTTTGGGATGACGTTTGGATAATGCAGATTTTAAAAGTCCGAAAGCACAAAAATCCATAGGTGATACATCGGGAGATTTAGTAGGGATATCAGTGAAGGGTATGGCCTTGATACCAGTTTTTTGTTCCATTTCTTTTAGGAAATTTACAGTGGATTTTGATGTGTGACTGCTAGCTTTGTCCTGATGGAGTCTCACAGATTGATGGCACTGTGGGTAAAACGATGGTATTTCATTCAGAAAAATTGGCGATAAAATATGTTTCTGATAGTATTTGGAGTTAATCTTGACATTTTTCTCCACTCTCTTTATTTTTAACTTGCCATTATAAGAAAACCAGCAACAATCATGAATCCCTTAGAAAAACTTTCTTTCGATTCTTTGAACCATGTACATAAATTTTTTTCTCCCCTTTTATGATAATAAATGGCTCTTTTTTTGTTGCAGTCATTTAAATACACCCATGATTCATCTATTGTGACAATCGTTTTCCATTTTTCTTTGGATAAGTGTTTCTCATATAGAATTCTGCAGCGTGTCCTGCGTTCAGCGATATGATTTGGAAGAAGACGATGCACATTGCGTTTTTTCGCTTTCTTAAGATTTAAATCAACGTTTATCATTTTGTTTACAGTGGACACCGAGCATTTTAATGATTTTGCAACTGTCCTTTGACTAGGGGGATTTTCTTTTAACATTAAACAACGTACCTTTGCAATAGTCGAAGATGTCCGTTTTTTCCTTGGATACTTGTTTGGAATTTTTGTCCCACTTGAGGCTCCAATTTGACGTTTTTTTCCTTTCTTGTTGACAATATTACCTATCGACGCTTTAGATATCACAAAACCATGACTCTCACATCGTTTTTGGATAACGGAGTATGCATATTTCTCTTCGGAAAGAGCATAAATGTAGCCTTCGAACCACTGCTTTGTTAAAAACGCCATTTTGAATAAAAACAAAACTTTCAAGCCGCAGACGATAATTTTGACTTTTAAAAACATAGTACAATTGCAATTATTTCTTTTGCAGGAAACGATTTTTTATTACCGCTTACCAAAATCGTCTAAAAAATGTGCGAACAGCCTCTGTATACTTTTATTATGAGTATAGTACCTTAGTTTTCAACTTACTTTTATTTCATTTGATTAATTTCACAACTTGTATTAATTTTCACAATAAAAATTTTTCTTTAAACATAAATGAACTTATTTTTAATGAATATTATTTTACATACATTTTTCATTTCCAACTGGCGATAAATATCTACTATAGACAATATAATATAAATATCACCTAAATTCAATCTAATAAAAAGAAACAAACATACCTTGGCCAGATGCATTCTGTTCTTCATCACTACTAATTTGTCTTTTTCGTTTAGGCTTTGATTCTGAATCTGAATTATAAAAATAAAATAATTTCCAAGTTATTTACAGTCAAACTAAATTCATATCAGACACTTATTACATATACTTAAAATTAATTAGATCATGTAGATATAAAATCGTCCAAAAAATTAATATAAAAAATTTATTTGTTTCAAAATAATAAGATGGAAGGAGATATCATTACCACTCCCAGAGGCTTCATCATTTCCACTGCTACTTCTTTTTTGAGTTTCACCGACTTCTTCATCAGAATCTGTAAATACATAAAAAATTTTCACATACATAGATGAAACGAATAACAGGAAAATCAACCACTTTTCATAATTTACCTATAACTACAAGTTACAACTGTCATGGAGTACATATTTCAATTATATTAAATTCTGTAGTTACCTTTACAGCTAAGAGACCTAAAAATAAAAACTTCAGCATCTTTTTAAAATAAACTTTTAAAGCAGTTAATGGGAAGTTGTTACACAATAATTTTGATGTAACTGATATTTTTAGTTTGGTTATTATCAAATAGTTGAAAGTGTCATGTTAAATATTCATTTTACTTTTAACTTTCACTGTGGTAATAAAATGCATAGTTTCCTATGCAAATGCACACACACACATATCTTTACACATCATGGATATATCATATAGAGCAGAGGTTTTGAAACTTTCAGGACCAAGGATTCGTAAATTCATATACTTACACAAGTCATAAGTCAAATTGATTGTCTCAAGTATGCTCAATAGCAATATACTCTATGAAACAGAAAAATGTACAATATTTGTATACAACTATGTAACAAGTAAAACTTATTGTCATTAAGGTGCTATATTAAAACACAGATGCAGTTATTTCAGTCTTTATGGGAAATTAGAATAAAACAATAGAATAAACAATAGAATAGAATGACATTAGAATAAAACAATATACACATGTGTAAGCCATGATATAAATGTCCATGTTTTTCTGTCAGGATTTTTTTTGCTTGATTTTGTTTTCTTAGATAAAAGAGATATATTCTGAATCAGCTCCAGTTTGAAATTTCTTTCATTCATACAAAGTGAGAACTAATGCCTCAAAACAAACAGTTTACAGACATAATGCATTTGTGTAACTGGGAAGGGTTATAAAACCTTGGAGCAATATGAGACACATGAGAGTATGGATAGATTAATCGACAAATAAGAACAGGGTGAAAAACTTTTCTTTTAATCCTTTCTCCCTGCAGCTGGCTGTCTTTCCTCCTTATGTATATTTAGCCTGCAAATTTTTGCTTCCATATTAACTTATTCAAATGAACTGATTCAGTAGGCCGAAGATTAAATACCCTAATATACAGCCTTAAGAACATTGCATTTACAAATGATAAAAAGAACAAAATTTATTAATGTTTTTAATCATATTAAATCAAATAATGTTTCTTACCAATCATTACTTTTCTTCGCTTTTTTGGAATATCTTCTTCAGATTCTAAAATAAAAAATAAAAAAAAGTTTACATCAAAATATTAAATCTATGTAATTTATATATATATATATATATATATATATATATATATATATATATATATATATATATACAGTCGAACCTCCATATATCGAAGTAGCAAATTGCGCGAAAAAAATTCGATATATAGAATTGAGCTTAGTCTTATCATAATTCTCCTTTAAAAAAAAAATTAAAGCTAATTTTCGTATACGAAACTCCATTTCTAATTTGTATGCGAATCCTATTAAATGAAAGTTAATAACTAAAAAATGAATTAATATAAAAGATTTATTGATTACTACATATCTTTAAAAAAAAAAACAATAATGCAGACAGTGGTTACAATGATCACAGTTACATTCTTAAAAAAAAAAAAAAAAAAAAAAACTACGAATATCTTGCTGAACAGTTAGTTTTGCGGAAAGTTCAAAGAAATGTTCGCATTTATTCAGTCCACTAAAATCTTTATCAGGGACATTTTCCGTGAATTGAAGTCCACGACGTATTGTTTCAAATGCCAAAAATCGGGAGATTTTATTCTAAAGTGGAATAAAATCTCCCAATATGTCTTGAAAACAATTTCGATATATAGAAACAATTTTTCTATGTAATGAACATGGAGATTTGCTAAGATTTTGATATATAGAAAATTTCGATATTGGAAGTTCGATATATGGAGGTTCGACTGTATATATATATCTGTGTGTGTGTGTGTGTTAGTTAGTTAACTTATTTCACTTCAATCAAAATAATTTTTTATACTAGTTCTCCATATCTGCATAACAATGATTTTCTGGAACAGCTTCCCTAACCACTCACTTGTTCCAACTTCGCACCAACCTCGGCACCATTATTGTTTACTCCAGCCCTCCACACTGCAAGTGAGAAGGACTGGTCCTTAAGCCCCGCCCCTTTGTGCTACTCATTCGATAACATGCAACACAGTTTATTTATTAACCCTTTTCAATAAAATAAGAGTATAAAGAAATTTATTAATAAATAAAACTTACTTGTAAATTATAAGGTGATGATTTTTCAAAATAATATTGAAGTTTATTATTAAAAAATGTCGTTCTTTTGGGGGGAAAAAAAAAAAAAAAAAAAAAAAAAAAAAAAGTTGGAAAAAAATACTGGACAGTCTAACTAATGCAGCCTGATATTTAGAAACCCCAAGATTTTTGTGCCAGGTCCACCATCTTGGATTTTCCCCCATTTTGCTAGCTTGCCTATGTGGGGATATTTGTTGCAAACTGGTAACCCTGCTGGCAACCCCCCCCCCCTCGCATACGGCACAAAAAGGCAGCAAATGAAAATTTTCTCAACTCGACTTGCAGATGCAAATTCCTTGTTTGTCACATGGTTCCACTGTCGTTTTGAAAATTTCAACACGAGGAATATACTAATCTGTTTACATCTTAAAATGCATATTTCCCCCCCCCCTCTTATCATTAAGTGAAATGCTTCAAAATTATGACATATGCTATTTTTTTCTTGAATTTTTGGTATTTCTTATTCTTGAGGTGAAATTCTACTTTTGAATTCAACAGCAAAAAGGTATGTTTTCTTTTCTCTTTAATTTTTTCATCACTAACAAGTTTGAGGGCGTTTTCAAAAAATTTGTGTTGTTCTAATTCTTTCCTCGTATTTCTCAATGACTGAACTTAGAAAAATTTTAACCATTTCATTAAAAAAAGTGTTTGCTCAAATTTTCTCTGTCCTAGCTTTTAACAAACTCCACACTGACTTTTTTTTCTCCCTCAAATTCTTCAATTTGTTTGCATCGTAGCCGTTATTTGTTTCGTGAATTACAATTATTTCATGACACTGCGACAGAACATCTTCATTTTTTGAAGATGATTTTGACTAAAATCATTAAAACATTTAAATTTTTTTTTCCTGATTGCTTTAATTGAGAAAATTTTAGCATACTCTCAAATTATTCAAATACCTAAAAGTTGCATTAAGTTATACATTTAGTTAGTTTTAATGTTGGTTAGTATGTTTTAAAATGTTCTTTTTAAATATTCTAAGTTCTAAAAATGCCCCTTATATGTAATTCCCATAAATGTATCTTATGCAAAGAAGGCAACTTCAGCATATGCAGCAGCTATGCATTTTGGTCCCTGCTGCTGGGTAAACTGACACCACCAAAAAATACACTATCTACCAATAAGTATTTGGACATCCATGCTAATGACAATAACTGCGGTCCTGATATATGTCACACCCTCCTCCATTTAATATCGTGAGGAAACAACATTGGCATTAGTCGCATGCAAGATGCTACAAAGTGCAGAGTTATCTGATTTTGAGAAAGGTGTAATCATCAGGGTATCATAGAAATGGCCGATCTTTAAGGGACATATCTAGCGAGCTGAATTACTCAAAATTGACAGTGGCCTATGTGATACAGAAGTGGAAGGTTAGCGGTGATTGTCGGAATGTGCCCAGAGTTGCCAGACCCACGAAACTGGGAGATAAGAGACCGACGGGTGTTGTCCAGAGAAATTTGGAAGAACTGCACCCACCGTATGGTCCACATACTCCAGGAGTTTCAACAGGCATCCGGGAGTGTTGCTTCGATGGATACCATCTGTAAGAAAGCACATCTACTTGATTTTCATGGTCATGCTGCTGCCCATAAGCCTTTGATCACAATGTCCAACGGCAATGCTCGGTTAATGTGATGCAAAGCACATCGGAAGTGAGTCGTATATCAGTGGAAACGGGTTCTCTGGCACGCTGAATCAAGGTTCACCCTTTACTATTTGGATGGCAGGGTCTGGGTCTGGCATCTGCTTGGAAAACATCTCTTGTCAGAATGCATTGTGCCCACAGTAAAGTTCGGCGGAGGTGGAATTATGGTATGGGAGGGGGGGGGGTGTTTCTCTTGGTGTGGACTGGTACCCTTGGTACCAATTCATGGTAAGCTCAATGCCGAAGCCTACTGCACTATTTTGGATGACAGTGTGCTTCCTACATTGTGGCAGTTTTACAGGTTGGACCCATGTTACTTCCAGGATGACAAAGCCAGCTGTCATGCTGCGAGGTCCACTATGGATTGGTATGGTGACAATTGTGTTAACCAAATGGACTGGCCTGCCCAGAGACCAGACCAGAACTCTATTGAGAACCTCTGGGATGAGTTAGACCACCGAATTATGGGGTGTGACAACCGTACAAAATCGGTGAAGAAACTTACATGTCTTCTCCAAGTTGAGTGGAAGAAAATACTACTAGCCGCCATACAAGGACTTGTCAAAAGTATGTCCTGGAGGGTTGAGGCTGTAATTGCCTCTTGTGGAGACCGTACTAACTATTGAATATGAAAAAAAATTTTGTTTTTCCTTTTCTATCACAGTTGTCCAAATAGTTATTGGTAGATAGTGTATAACCAGCAATAATTTAAAGTTACTTTAACAGTTTTCCCTCTTATATTAACTCTGACAATAAAAATAATGTTTTGCACAGATCCACTATAAAAATCCTGTTCAGAAAAATGCTGAAAATGAAATATTTTAGTTGACTACTCATTAAGAAGAAAAATTTATTGGACAGGAAAGCTTATGTTTATATATATGTACTGTCTCATACAAAGGAAGATAGTTCTAATTCTTTAAAAGAGTTACTTTTAACAATCTAATTTTTTCTTGAATTGAGAACCTAATTAGTGTAATGGATTAATAATAAATTCACATATTTGATTAAAATGAATAACAGGATAAATAATTTGGGATTTGCTTCTTTCAGTAAAAATCAGATTTAATAAAAAATATCAAGTTGTGATGATGAAAGACTAAAAATAATCAATTTTTAACATATATTACCTGATGCCTCTTGATCAAACTGTTCATTCTCTGAGGCAGCTGCTCTTTCACTACCTGAAGCCACTTCATTATCTGACGCTGCATCTCTTTCATTATCTGACGCTGCATCTCTTTCATTATCTGACGCTGCATCTCTTTCATTATCTGACGCTGCATCTCTTTCATTATCTGATGCTGCCTCTCTTTCAACATCTGATGCTACCTCTCTTTCAACATCTGATGTTGCTACTCTTTCATTGTCAGATGCTGCCTCTCTTTCATTATCCGATGTAGCTTCCCTTTCATTGTCAGATGCTGCCTCTCTTTCATTATCAGATGTTGCTTCTCTTTCATTGTCAGATGCTGCCTCTCTTTCATTATCCGATGTAGCTTCCCTTTCATTGTCAGATGCAGCTTCAATTTCATTATCTGATGCTGCTTCCCTCTCATTTTCTGATGTTCCTTCCCTTTCATTATCTGAAGCTTCTCCTCTTTCATTGTCTGAAACCATTTCCTGTTCATTATCAGATGCTACATCCCTGTCATCGTTATCCGATGCAACTTCTTGCTCATTATCAGAAGCAGCTTCTCTTTCTGAACCTGAATCTGCTTCAGCTTGTTCCGCTTCAGAATGGGCTTCATCAGAGTGACCTCCTTGACTTTCCTGATCGGATTCTTGATTTTCTGCCTCTGAAGCATGACTCCTCCTAGCCTCATCATCAGACTGTTCCATTTCAGCATCAGAATGAGCCTCAACACTTCGTGGGGATCCACTTTGAGGAGACTGGTATTCACTACCTGACTGAGGCCTCCCTTCTTGATCAGCATCAGATTCATTTTGTTCTTCAGCTTCTGATGCTGGATGTTCTGATTCGTTCTCAGAATGTTGAGCTTCTGCTTCTGATGCATCAGACTGTTGAGCTTCAGATTCAACATCAGAATCAGCATCTTGTTTGTGAGATGCTGCATCAGAATCATTCTGCTCATGATCAGAAGAATTCCTTTCTTCTGCTTCTGATTCACTTGCATTTCCATCTGATCTTCCGCTGTGGTCAGATTGACCACCCTCCTCATTCCCAGATTCTGGTTCACTTCGTTCTCCTTCTGAATGACTACTCTGAGCAGGAGATCTATTTTGAGAAGTCCTTTCTGCAAATCAAAATATTAAAGTCAAGATCTTAAATATAGGAAAAAGAGGGATTAAAAAACAAATAATTTTATAAAAGAATACATTTGTTATTTTGTAATCATTTCAAGATCTTTGTAATTGACATTTAACTTTGTACCATCTATCATTAATTTAACATTTTGGTGTTATAAACAGACACAGCCCTATGTCTCTTTTCAGGGTTTAGTTTTTATATTTTAGATAATGGAGATAAACCTAAATTTGAACAAGTTGCACCTAAAATGTCCAAAAATTACTGAAACCATATATAATGTATTTGTAGGCCTTAGGTATAAATAAAATTTATTAAATAAATTAGTTGCTAAGCTTTGCAAAAGGCTTTATTTTCTGTTACTATTATTTAAAGATAATAAAATATTTAAATCATACACCGAGATAAATATATACCAATGACTATAACAAATCAATACTTTAGTAGCATTGTTTTGACATACTGTCAAATCTCCATCTTCAATTTTTTTGTGCATAACACTACCATAAAGTTCTAACAGAGGCCAGAATTTCTGATTTTTATCTTGTGCTCCACAAGCGATATTAAAGCCTTAAAGTGTGATATTTGAAATTTTTGAAGATTTAGGGATATTTTTTAATGATGAGAAAGTAAGCCTCAGATATGGTACTTGACATGTGAGTACAAGTACTTTCTGCCTACTTGCAAAAAAATTGTGCCATATTGACAGTTTTCCTTCCTAGAAAATCTTCCTCTTGTAAACAGACAGATTTTGGAAAAAAATCTTAAAACCTTCTGCTAAAATTTCACAAATAAGGACTTATTTTTGGAAACTATTTTATTACCAGACATTTAGCCCATTTTATACTAAATGAATTGCTTTAAACCTCCTTTGGGTTGGAGAAATAAAACATGAGATATTTGCAATTCTGTAAACCCTTAAATGTGCAAAAATTGCAGCACACGATGAAACAAACATGACTGCCATGCACAAACAAAAAAATAATAAAATTAAAATACTAGTCATTTTAAACTTCTATCATGTTAGGGTTGTTGTATAGAAAATTTCAGATTTTCTAAAAATGGTCAAGCAACCTGTGCTGGACCACTTGAAATGGATTGACCCCAGAGTAAAAGCAATGTAACATCAAACATAACATAAACAGACTTACGATAGTTGGATAAAAGCATTTTATATTAAATAAGACACAGACATAGCTGAAATATTTGAATATACATAAAAGTGCAGTGCCCGTTATGTTCACAGAGCTGCATAATTCCATAAGTAAACATTGCCTGTGCATGTAATGGAACTGTATATTAAGCAGTTAATGATTATAAGTCTTCAAATGCATATATATTCTTCTACTTATTGAAAAGTTTTAAACAATTTTCTTCTTAAATACTGTATGTGTACAGGAAGTGAGGGATTACAATTATATTTTTTTCCCTATGGACTTTAATAAAAATTTCTTACTGTACTGAAAAAGGACAGAATGTGTCATTATATGGAAAGGATATTTGGATCAAAGAGATTTAGGATACTTGATCATTCTACTAATGAATGTTTGCATAACTTAATATTTTTTAACATCTTTAATATATATGATATAATGCAGGAATAATTTTAAAAATTAGTTTATTTTAAATTAAAGCTTCTTAAAATCCTCATTAAACAACATTTAGACATTCAATTTTCAGACTAACAAAAGTAGTCCTTTGTCAGACCAGCGAACATTAAATGCAATAGTCTCTGCGAGTGAATTACCAATATATCAGGAAGGCATTTATGATTCACCCCTACAGACAATCTGATTTTATGCTATCTGAACACACAAAGGACTACACCAGCAGAATCCAGAATCAGAACTAGCTTTAGATACCAGGGGAAGATATCTGTCTTATAACGGGCTGCAAAATCTGTCTTTTAAAAAATTTGACAACTACAGATTCAATAGGAGTTATCAGGGCTGAATTTAGACTTGCTGAGATCCTAAGCTATACAAATCCCAGGGGCCCCCCTGCTGTTTTACATCAGCTGGTGTTGGAAAAAATGTAAATATGTATGCCTTTTTAATGTATGAAAATACATTTCTTTTAATTTTTATTAAAAGATAAAAAGGATGTGTTAACAAAGTCACAGAAATAATTATGTAATTAAAGGGTTTTAAAAATGACAAATAAGGCTCATAGAACAGAAAGTTTTAAATTAAAATATTAAAATAAAAGGTAAAAATTAAATTAATATAACAACATAATTGGTAGTATATAAAAACTTAGTCTTTAATTTAGGTGAAAATTTAGTCTCAATCAATTTTACAATGTGCTTAAATTATTTTAATGTTGCATTTTGTATATTTAAAATTATTTAGAAGTTATCGCGATATGTGTGACTTCATTTGAGTGATTTTTCTACAAGATACTTTTATATCAATTTTTATATATTTTTTGTTTTTTATTTGAGGCCCCGGCAGATTGCGAGGCCCTAAGCTGTAGTTTTATTAGCTTATACATAAATCTGGCCCTGGGAGTTATAAATACTATTTATCAAAATAAATGTGCTGGTTCAATTTAAATGCAAATGTATCAAAGAACTTGTTAAAGAAACCGTAATTTGATGTCATATTATTAAAAATAGTAAATAAAAATTAGTATAGTGATTGTTTCAGTCAATTAAATTATTAATGAATCTGCTCAATTTTCAAAGAACAGCATTGACTGTTTCACCAAAAATTATAGTATGGTTCTGGTTGACCTCTTCATTGAACAGCTTCCTTTTACAGTCAAAAGTTTCATTATTTTGGACTTATGTACTCCTTTAGAAAATCTGTCAAAACCTACCTTAATTTCCTCTTATTTAAAAAAGAAAAAAAAAGTCTTCTAAGATTGATTTAAAAGAACTGGAATAAGCTCAACGAGTATTACGTCTGCAAAAGTGTAACTTCATTAAATCTTTTAAGACCTGAATCCAAGCTTAGATGAATTTTACCAAATGCAGGATAATTCTTAAAAGGAGTTTTCCTACAGGTAAACACTAAAAGTCATTAGTTCACAAATGGAACATGTGACTGTTCAACACTACATCTTTACTTATCAAAACTTTCTGTGCACCCGATTTGTTTCAACAATCTCAATGAAAATTAGAAAAACAGTTTCTTAATGAAAAATAAATAAATAAATAAACATTGATGCCCAAAGTGTCAAACACGATTTCAGCCATCATATTGAATAATTACCCTTTTTTTAAACAGTAAAGTGACAAACAAGGTACAGACAAAAACAGTTACTGATTCCTTATTTATTGATGCTCTCATTCCCAATAAATGTAGTCTACAACTGAAGAAATAAAAGAAGAAAATTTAGCAAATAAAGTTGATTTTTCAAAACCGTGCTATCACGCTACCCGTTCCATTAGAAACTTAACTGATGACCCTCATTTGTAGCAATTTTAATTTGTTACTATTGCATAATAGTCATTCAATAAACTGCAGCACTTTTTGGATTGCTATTTGTAAACTTCGGCGTCATATAACGAAAAAGATTAAGCCGTCAAATAAAGACACTAAGACGCCAATCATAGGTTGCCAAATTATAGCCAAGCATAACAGAAACAGGTAACAATTAATGTAGAAACCCTTGGTTTTAATTTAATATGTAACTTTCATGAAAAGATCATATGTTACACATTTATGGTTACGAACATCGGTATGTTTTCTGAAGTCCTCACGTGCTCAAGATACTAGTACATACTCATACGAAAATTCGAAGACATAAAATCAAATTGAAATTCAGTAAACTAAAGATTAGACAAAAACTGTGATTGTTTTACATACCATCTCCTGACTCGTCGCTGCTGTACAATTCATCCATTATAAAAACACTTTAAAAATCTTACAATGGCGGCATATATTTTTATGTATACTTTGCACGAGAAAAAAAGAGGATACACAAAAATATAGCCAACTTTATAGTGACGAATCAAAATGTAAAATTATCACTCTCCGAAATAAGCGCTCACAAATAGGCTAATTATAAAAGTTACAAATTCGAATAAATTCTTCAGTCAAAGAAATTTAATTTCAAGCGCCGAAAATAACACATTTGCTCAAGTAAGAATCTACATTCATAGCCAAATTCGCCAATAAGGTTGCCAGAAAAACATCGAAACCGGGTGAAAACATCGTTCACTATAACCAACAGAGAAATTATTTTTCATATCTCATTGCATTAAGAAAACCAACAGTCATAACATAAAACTCAAATTTAGAATGCTATCAATTATTTAATAACACGAATAATAACTGCAGCAAGATTATGTTGATTCGTCAGGGCAATTTTGAAAGAGATAACCACTTTTATTCCATTAAAATGAAATCATTCTTTGCAAAACTCATCAAATTTTAAAAATTATTATGAAAATTGTTTAATTAAAAGCAGGATGGAAAAAAAGGGTATTAATAAAATATACCCCTCAGATATTTTAACACTTCTAGCAAAAGGCTCGTTATGAAGACTTTAAAAAAACCCGTGTATTAATGCCTTCTCATTGCTGTAAATCAAATTTGCCAAAAAGCACTTTAAAGAAATTTAATAAGATAAAAATTATTCTGGATATTGATAGAATTCTCAAACAAATGTCTTTTAATGCTAACTTGCAGTGTTCGTAGTCCCTGTAGCGCAGTGGATAGCGCGTTGGACTTCTAATCCAAAGGTCCCGGGTTCGAATCCCGGCAGGGATGTACCTCTCAGGCTCGCGCTATAGAGCTAGATATTTTTGAAAATAGTTTTGATGATTCCGTTTGTATTGAATATTATCACAATGTTAATCTATTTTGATAATTTTAATTATGTTAATCGTATTTAACGAGCTGTAAATTTGAGAGAATCCCTTGTGACCAGAAATTTAAAATTAGAAATTTTATAAAACATTGAAGCTTTGGCGTTTTTATTAAAATAATTTTTAAATTTCACGTTTACTTAAGTTCAATCAATATAATCTTAGTAAAGTGAGCCAAAAAAAACTTTATATAATTATATTATTTAGAATGAGAAAGCAGGAACATCTAAAAAAGTCTTAAATTAATTTTTGATATTTATATAAACATTCATGAATTGTTTTATTTTAAAAAATTAAATGTCTAAAAACAAAAAAAATATACCGAGTACGTTTTGATCTCCAATGTTATATTTCTAGTTTCATGAAGTATTAATTTCATAGTTGAAATGATTATTTATAAGTTAAATTAATATTATATATTAAATTCAACTATGAAATTTATATTTTATGAAATTACAATCTGAGATTTAAGGAAAACACTTTAAATTATGTAATTAAGAATTAAAATCAGTACTGTTAAGGAGAGAGATTGTGTGTGTTTAATTTAACGCAAACCACAACATTTTTCACATTGAGGCAATAGAAACTCACGTTTCAGTAAGTTTGATTTATAGAGTATACATTTTAAAATGGTATAACAAAATACACTGTTAATGTGGAATTTCATTCTCACGGGATCATTTATTCCATACCTGACAGATTTTATTTTACATCTTAAATTTTTGGACACAATGAATTACAGAGTGCTACTCTATGTACTAGAATGTTTATATATATATATATATATATATATATATATATATATATATATATATATATATATATATATATATATATATATATATATATATATATACATACACACACACACACATATATATATATATATATATACAGAGCCAGACCGATCAATTCTTTGGCGCCTGAAGCGAGTTTTAAAAACGGCGCTCTTACAATTTTTTGGAGGCTCTTTAAGTAATGAATCTCTATGAGAAATAATGTACTTAACAAAATTAGGGACATTTTTTGGAAAAATAAGTATTTATTTCTAAAAACATAAAATTTTTTTAAAAAAATTACAGGGCTTAAAAAGAGGGTAAATAAATTTTAATATAATTTGTTATGGAATAAAAATATTTTTTAAATCATTCTTTGAGCCTTTATTGCAGCCAATTATTTGATTGTATCCCTATCATTGATTGATTTTCATACAGAATTTTCTATAGAAATTATTGTTAGATCATTTAATCGCTCTTGAGTTGTTGTTGTTCATAGATAATTTTTAAATATTTTCAGTTTAGAAAAACTGCGCTCAGCTGGAGCTGCCACGGTGATAGGTAGAGTTAGTAGAATTCTTAGGGCCTGTTTACATAGAATCTGTCAACGTCAGCGTTGCTCGTATTCACATATTTTAAACAAATCACAGTCCTTAACAATTTCGTTGCTAAATAGAAGTTTGTTACTGGTTAAATATATTTCAATTGGAGTAACGCTGACGCCGACGGATTCTATGTGAACAGTGAACAGGCCCTTGGAGCTACAGCAACGTTTGGAAATAGGCATTCAAAATTTATTCAAATCTTATGAATAAATTTTAATTCAAATTCAAAATTTATTCATATTCTCATCTCAAATTCAGGAGTTTATTAAATATATATATATATATATATATATATATATATATATATATATATATATATATATATATATATATATATATATATAAAGTCTAAATATTCGCTTTTATTTGTATATTTTTATGAATTGTATATACACTCATGGACAAAAAAATTAGCGCACCAAGAAGGAGTCGTCAAAATGAAACGAAATTTTACATACGTAATGACTACTTTGATATAAGTAAATGATAAGAAAATCAAAGAAAAAGGATAATTTATTTCAGAGAAAAAGGCAAAAGAACGGAGGAGTTAATACTCCGTTGGACCCCCTCTAGCGCGAATGCACGATGCGATACGATCGGTCATTGAGTCATACAAGTTCTGTATGTTGTCTTGAGACATTTCGTTCCATATTTGCTGTAACCTTGCCTCTAGTTCGTTCAAACTCGTGGGATGCCCAACTCGTCGTCCCAAATGATCCCAGATATGCTCGATTGGAGACAAATCTGGGGATCGGGCAGGCCAAGGAAGGGTAGTAACAGTGCGGAGACAGTCTTGTGACACCCTTGCCGTATGAGGCCGAGCATTGTCTTGTTGAAAAATGGCTCCTGGGAGCCGTTGCATGAGTGGCAACACATGTAGTTGCAGGATTTCATGAACAACTGGGCTGTCATGGTGCCACGGAACAATACTAGGGGTGACCGTGTATTGTAGGCAATGGCACCCCATACCATCACACCAGCTGTGGAAGCGATGTGTCGCTGTACAGAAAAGGCAGGATTGAAGCGTTCACCACGGGCTCTCCACACACGAACACTATTGTCATCACTGCCGAGATTGAATCTGGATTCGTCGCTAAAGACGACCTGGTTCCATTCCGCTGCAGTCCATTTTCCTCGTGCGCGGCAAAACTCCAAACGGAGGCGTCGATGGATGGGCGTCAAGGGCAGCACACGTAATGGGCGCCGCGATACCAACTGTCCTTCAGCCAAACGCCTTAGTATGGTTCGAGAAGACACAGAGGCCCCTAGTGAAGGTGCTACCTGTGCCTGGATGGCGGCCGATGAAGCAGTTGGCTGTACGCGTGCATTTCTTACGATGTGGAGGTCTTCTCGACGACTGGTCTGTCGAGGGCGTCCTGAGCCTGGTCTTCGTGTACATGGCATCTCTCGGGTCCACTGGTCCCAACACCTCCTCACAACACAATCAGAGCGGCCTAATTGACGACCTACTCACCTAGCTGACCACCCAGCTTCCACCATCACGACGATTCTCCCCTTCTCAATGTGCGACAACTGCTTATATTGTCTTCGAACACGGCGTAATGGCATGTCTATCTCAGCTCTTCCTTTGTAAATGATTCAGCACACTCAAACAAGCTTTGGTTACCTGTTTTATACTCCACAGAGTACGATGTTCAACGCCCTCTACCGGCTATACGTAATGCGCAATCACGCTGCATTTCTAATCATTTGCATATCTCCCCTACATGTACCTTCATTGCAAGTTTCGTTACGATCCCGCAATTATTTCTTGGTGCGCTAATTTTTTTGTCCATGAGTGTATATATATATATATATATATATATTTATTTCTTCATTTATCAGATTTAATTATTAATATTATTTCGTTATTCTTCAAAGTTTTCGTAATTTTCGTGTCTCATTTTGGCGCCTATTTCGATTCGGCCCTGAGACGGTCCCCTCACCTACGGGTCCGGCTCTGTATGTATATATATATATATATATATATATATATATATATATATATATATATATATATATATGTATATATATATATATATATAATGAGAAAGAGACAGGGAGGACTCATTTTGATCATTCGATGTTGAAAGTATATAACGATATAACTTGTTAAGCATATATTGACCCATTACGATAAATTTAAATGCATAAAAATTTGAAAATATTACCTGTGTTGGATATGATCTCTAACGAAAAGAATTTTAATGTCACATATAAAATTATTAATTATTATATAATTTCAAATAGAATAGAATTTATATAATTTTCCAAATTATATAATTAGTTGAAATAATAATTTCAACTATGACATTAATATTTCATGAAATTAGAATTTGAGATTTAAGGGAAATACTTATAACTATGCTACTGAAAATGATAATCAATATCGTTAAGGACAGCGATTGTGAGTGTTCAATTTAACACGCTCATATGATCTAAAATGGTGAAATGCATATTGCACAGATTTGAATAGCTTAACTATAGTGAGTAAACCTGTCAAACAACTGTTTTAAAGGTATAAAAATTATGTGAATTTAATTTCTAGTTATGAATATATATATATGTATGTATCTGTCTGTGTGTGTGTGTGTGAGTGGGTTAAAAAATAGATTAAATATGAAAATGTTTTCGTTATTTTTCACATTTTAAGAATCGAATTCGGGCCTCCTGCTATCCGTGTAAGTGTGATAGTCATCTCACCATCAAGCTGTAGCATGAATTTCACTTCCTGAATTTCAAGTTTTGGCTCAAATAGCATAAGACTTAAGTTTCAATACACGAAATTTTCAAGACCTCCCATTCTTGGGACTCTGGTCCCGCTCTCATTTTTCAAGAATTTTTTTTAAGGGGTCCAGGACACAAAATTCTTCAAATTTTCGAAAACATTTTATTGCATTAAAATTTTTTCTTTTCTTTTCCGCTTAAAATGATGTGTAAATCATGTTTCTATCTTAATTAGAACAGGCGATATTAATTTTTTATTTTGCAACATTCTAATAGCAGCCAATCTTTGTTTAAACCTTTAAATGCGTTTTTCTGCATGATGGATTTTTTCACCATTTCCCATCTTTAAATTGTTATAAGTCAAGAACCGTTAAAGATAAATAATTCAAACTTGGAACATGTCTTTTTCAATTATCTTACTTTAATTTGATTCAGAAAATTTGAAAAAAGTATTTACTTTTGAAAATGTGATTTTTCAAAAATAAGTTACATAATTTTTTTTTTTAAATTTTTACTCTAAATATTTTTAATCTTTTTAAAACTAATACTTTAAAAAATACTAAATCAAAATTAAAACTTATATATTTCTGTTCAATTAAATGAAAAAAAATTTGAAGTTCGAGACAAATAATATTTCGAGTTATAACAATTTTAAATTACCACTCTATTTTTTAAAATTTTAAATTAAAAATTTTTAAAAAAAATTACGAGAAGTTTTATGATGTGATTTTGTTTTTCAAATTATATGGTTAACCATCATAAAAAAAATTCAAAATTCTAACTCAATAAATAAAATTATTTTTAAAATGTGTCCCCCCTTAAAAAATCGGAAAAAGTAAATAAATTTGAATATAACTTGTTATGCCATAAAAATAATTACTAAGTCATTCTTTGAACCTTCATTGCAGTAAATTAATTGATTGTATCTCCATGATTTATTGTATTATATATTGTCTTTTCCCTAGAAATTATTGCTAGATCATTCGAAGTCTCTCGTGGACTGTGGTTGTTCGTAGATAATTCTTTAAAATTTTCAGTTAGGAAAAACTGTGCTCAGTTGGTGCTAAAGTCACAGATAATGTTAGTAGGAGTGTTACAAATAATTTTTTTAAATTCAGCAAACTAGTATAAAAACGTTAAAAAGGTGTTGTCTAGCGAAACATGAATTAAATCACAGAAATTAATCGCATCAAGTGGAGCCTCGTTTTGTATGAACCAAAAAAATGTCCATCTTTCAGGGATAATTCATAAATAAGTAACAAAGGGCGCAAACAAACATAGGATCTCGTGCGATAACAAGCGTTGTGCATTGTCGAGAAACAGACGCCAGAGGAAGGAGACTCATTTATTTCTCGTAATCTCAAATCCAGCAGTTTATGGAAAGTAAGTCTAATTATTCGCTTATATTTGTGTATTTTTACGAGTTTCGTCATGTATCACATTAAACTATTAATCCTTTTTCGTTATCTGTTGAAAATTTCATATTCTATTTTACTGTTTTTCATTTTGGCGCCTGCCTCACCTGAGTCCGACCCTGTGCGTACTTTGTAGCTCTACGGTTTATTACTCTACGGTTATTATACGGCTCTACTCCTATTTATTGCTCTACGGTTTTGAAAAGTAAGTTGCTTCAGAACATTCAAAATTAGAATCAAGAGTAGAAAATTCGAATCATTAGTAGTTCTTAATCGGTTTTCCGCAAAATTTGACTCTCTTTAACCAAGATGGCGGTTCCATTGCTGATGGAAACATGAAATTTATTATAAAATACTGAGAGAATATAAACTTCAACAGGACAAATGAAATTTAAAGGAAAAAAAACTATTTTTTCAAATTTTAAAATAATGAGAGAATATAAATTTCAACATGCAGAACTATAGGTACGTTCATTGAAAAATTATCAACAAATCATAACAATGAAGTTAAAAAAGGGCCTTTGAGAGTGGTGGCCGACTAGAAAAATTTCACTTTACTTTAAAAAAAACTTACCGGTTATTTATTTTTAACGTAGGATTACGTTCCTCAAAAACGGCCCTTCGGAGAGAAAATAATTACAAGATAAAAAGAACTTTTTATATACCATGTTTTTAAATTTTCTGTTAAATCATATAAACTTGACAATTCTATGTATTAATAAATACTTTTTAAAATTTTTTTTGGTGAATTATCCCATCAACTTGAAAGAAAATGAAGTTAATTGGAAGTTAACTTGCGTTTAACTTTTCTTTCCCGTCCCGGTCGATAGATGGCTGCACCAGTCTACAAAACAAAATGAACTGAAAGTGAATTCAATGCTGCTTAAAGATGGCTAAAAGTATTAAAATAATGCATTGTCATCGTGTTCTGAGCTATTCTGAAAGTTTCAAATGTCTAGATAGTCGGGAAGTTTGTTAAAAATCGATTGCAAGATTTGTACTGGACAAATACACACACAAACAAGAAAGGGAGTTAATAAAAACATGGTAAAAAGTTGTCCTACGTCGCGAGTTATAATTTTGGCAGGGCGCCAAACCCAGTAGCAGTACAGTTAAAAGTATCAAAATGCGTTAATAAATAAATAAATTAAAAAAAAAAGAGGTAAGCAAATGATAAGTAATCTTACGTTAATAACCCGCGGAAATTTTGTTAAAGGAGACTACCTGAAATATTTTTTTTTCCTTTTTAATGATTTTTCACTAGTGATTTTGGCCCTCCAAGCATGACACTTTCGCACACTACACTATCAATACAAACCCTCCAAGCAAAAATTCCCCTAATCAGCTACAGTATTTTTTTAGAGCAATTTTTTTAACTCATAAAAAAGTTAATTTTAAAACCGCAATTAAATCTAATTTACTCTCTTCGAACCAGGAACCACATGTAATCGAACTTTTAACGTAATGTTCCGAGCACGATACACCCAAGAAAACCTATAATTTTTATCTTAATTCTCGGTTAAATTCATCAGTAAATTACATTTTGGACAATTATATATATATAATTAATATATATATATATATATATACATACACATACACACACATGGCTTTTTTTCTAAAAAAAAAAACAGGTGGGTGTACTGTGTTTTCTAAAACAAAGGTGTGTATTTTTAGTATCATGCTTGCAATTTCAAAAGAAATTTATGCCTTGGGAAGATGTTTAAGGTCATTTTTTTCATTTTGGAACTTATTGGAGAAATTCGATAAAATAAAATAATAAATCTCTTAATTATAATTATATTCATTGATTCGAAAAAAAAACTAAACAAAATTTCAAAATAATTAATTTTGGGAATATTAAAAAAAAAATTGTAAATTTTTTTAATAAACTCCAAATCTGACTCATGCCTTAAAGAGGTTCAATGTCTCGATTTCTTTTTTTGCTATTTTCGTCTATTGCTGAATGATGTCCAAAAAGCAACCAAGATTCTACACATTTTGTTCGAATGAAGAGACCTATAACGCGGCCTAACAATTTTGATGAACACCACTGCGGATGTTGTTTTAGTCAACAATGAAGTTCTTAAAAGGGTTACAATAAGGTTCATCTGTGAAAAAACCCTGCCACATTCACTTGGAAGATATCGGAATCATATCGAGATGGTGTATTAATTGAAATAATCCTTCTGGAATTATTTTTTCCTCCATGTGTTTGTTCTCGGAAACTGTATCATCTCCCTAACGAAGTCTTCTTGATAAATTCCTTATTTCTGCCTCCCCAAACATCAAGTGATTCTGAACTTCTGGCCACTGTTCTGGATCTAGCACTCTTGCCTATTTAGGTAAATCAGTTTCATCATCATCTAGTAATCTCTTTTCTGCAGATATTTTCAGATTTTCATAAAATGAAACAGGGCATATTGGTGGATTCTCCTTTCTATCTTTCTTGTATATGGGCACCTCCTGGAAGATGAGATACTTTCTCGCTTACTGCATTCTGCCAACTTTTCCCACTACCCCATTACCCTGCACGTCCCTTTGCAAGGATTCCTAAGGGTCAATGCCCTTGCAACCATACCATACTGCCATCTAGGAGACCACGATAACATCTATGATTATCTATGTCATAAGCCGTTACACCGTTGCCTTGTTTCTTTTCGCGGGAAATCTATCTGTTCATGAAACAGAGATTGAAACACAGAAAAATAAATATTGATTTACGAGAATACCTCAGAGGGGAATTAAAAACGCACAATTTAAGAAAAAAAAAACGTTTTTTGTTACATATTAACAATTGATTCGCAAGTTTTTAAAAATTTCGGTTAAGTTAAGCCAAAATAATACTTAAAAAAAGGTGGGGATAACCTGTATCCCCGCGTACCCCCAGAAAAAAGCCCTGTATATATATATATTAGCAAGCAACCCAACATACATACAATATTCAATCACACTTCTCTTACCCGCATTCTGCAAATCCCGAAAAGCAATCCAATTTCACTGTCCCATACGATACTACAGAAGCCACACTTGGTTAATTCCCAATATACGGTGCCCCTTGTATTTCACTGCATTGGAACCGCCATCTTGGTTCCGTCTCCCGTCGCCAATTTGGCGATGGGAGACGGAACCAAGATGGCGGTTCCAATGCAGTGAAATAATATAAATGACAACATGCAGAACTTTCATTGAAAATTTATACAGAAAATAAAAAAATGAAGTTAAATAAGGGCAGTCGATTTTAATTTTTTGTCGCCCAAGCCGAACGCGTATTTTTGGAACGGGAAAGTCCGAAAAGTCCCAAAAATATGCATTTTTTAATCTGTACGACCACAATAAAGCACAAAAACACACAAATACAAAAAATGAAAGCTGATAAATGAGAAATTTATTATGTGTGGGGGGGCTGCCGCCCCCCAACCCCCCGGTAAAAAAAGTCAGTATATTGCAAATAATTCATTTAAATAAATATAAAATACATATATTTATTTAAATAGTCGATTTTATTTTTTTAAATTTTTTGTCGCCCAAGCAGAACGCGTGTTTTTGGAACGGGAAAGTCCGAAAAGTCCCAAAATTACGCATTTTTTAAACTATACAACCACAGAAAAAGCACAAAAATACACAAATACAAAAAATAATGAGAAATTTGTTATGTGTGGGGGGGCTGCCGCCCCCCAACCCCCCGCTAAAAAAGTCAGTATATTGCAAATAATTCATTTAAATAAATGTAAAATACATCTTGGTTAAATATATCAGGAAGTAAAAAATGAAAGTTCTGCATGTTGTCATTTATATTATTTCATGTTAAAATTAAAAAAAAAAACCACTTACCGGTTATTCACTTTCCGATTCATCCAATCGTTTCCGTTTTGCTGCTTCGATTTTAATTTTGGCCTGATCTTTTTCAGGTGGCCTATAAACTTCCTTCACTGAGTCAATGAAGGAAGCGTACATTTTTGGGACATCGTCCTTATGCAAGCGACGCCACATGAATTCGGAAAGATAAGAATCAAACTAATCCTTAACTTTCCGAACGCCACGTAACGAACGCTTGATGCAGTTCCACACCCCCTCGACCGTATTGGTATGAGCTCCTGTGTCCGGGTCCTTAAATGTCATACTATGATTTACCTTCAGATGCACGAAGCCCTCATCCTGAAGGCAATCGTACGCCTTCCAGCAATCAGAGATGACAGTAGTTCCCGGACGCA
Organism: Dolomedes plantarius; assembly: GCA_907164885.2. NCBI lineage: Eukaryota > Metazoa > Arthropoda > Arachnida > Araneae > Dolomedidae > Dolomedes > Dolomedes plantarius. The sequence continues at coordinate 219,575,599 of OU015491.1, forward strand.
CATACTTTCGAAAAACTTCAAGCAACACAACCTTTCCCCTGTTTTCAACCACTTCCACAAACCACTTATTTGTCCCTCTCTCAACACCCCCCCAAAACCCATTCCCCATTAACGCGTTTTCCCCTATTATATTTTCGTTTCGCAAATTTACTTTCATCAATTTCGACGATGATTCCTGGCCCACCAATTATTACACTTTCGCGCACTACACTGTCAACACAAACCCCCCTACAAAAATTCATCCAATCGGTAACGGTGTTTTTGGATACCCCCAATTCGTCTGTAATCCAAGAACACGGCATTTTATTACCCATAAATAAGTTAATTTTAAAACCGTAATTAAATCCAATTTACTCTCTTCGAACCAGGAACCACATCTAATCGATCTTTTAACGTGATGTTCCTCCCCACCACCCCGAACACGACAAACCCAAGAAAACCCATCATTAACGTCTTTTCTTTCAGTTAAAGTCATTGGTAAATTACAATTTGGACAATAATAAAAATTAGCGATTAATCCAATATACATACAATATTCAATTACAGTTCTCTTACCCGCTTTTTGAATATCCCTAAAGAAATCCAAATTCACTCTCTCATTCACAAAAGAAGCCATACCTAGCAAAGAAATGTACGTCCGAGCGATGGAACTGCAAATCCCAAAAAGGATTTTAAACGGATTAATTTCTTTGAAACAGGCGCGGTTTAAAAATCCAGATTAAACTGGTCTACCGGTAAAACACAGGCCCTGATTGGCCATTAATTATTCAAAGAGGAAGTGATATATACAGCAAACTTAAACGGGCTTAAAAGCATTTAACAAACAGAAACCACATTTGGCATTTTATCGTCAAAAATCTAAAAATTTGGCAAAAATTTAAAAAAATCGCCATCTTAGTCAAATCGGGAGCAATAAATGGTTACGTTAAAAGCATAAAACAAACACAAACCACATTTGGCGTTTCATCGCCAAATTGGCAAAAATCTAAAAAAAGTATCGCCAAGCCGCGGCACCGTGTATTGGGAATGACTGAAAATCCCTGAAAGAACATTCAACGGATTAATTTTTTGAAACAAGCGCGGTATAAAAATCCATATTGAGCTCGTCTACCTGCAAATCACAAGCTCAGATTGGCTTCTAATTATTAAAATCGGGAGCAATATATACCCAACTAAAAAGCATTTAACAAACACAACCCACATTTGGCAAATTCTCGCCACTTTGGCAAAAATTTAAAAATACCGCCAAAACATTAAAGCGGCTTTGGCACCGTATTTTAGGAATGAGCTAAATTATCTTTAAAAACGTTATAAGTTACTCATCTAAAACCTCTAAATATTTTTAGGATATGTATGGTCATATATATATACAGGGATCGTTCATGTTTCCCGGACTCGCGAGTTCAGTGCAGATTCACAAGATCATGAATTTGATTATAAAATATTCATGTCATAAAATGAGAGGAAATGAAACATGAAATTGGCTCAAAATAGCGAAATCCGTAAATTGTCTAAACCAAAAGTAATTCAAACTAAATCTTTTGTATTGTTGACCCTCAGATCTACATGAGCTATGTATAATGCTAGCTGATAACATCTGTGGCTGTGTGATGGCTTTGAAATGCAACGGCTCATGTTCGGATTCATATTCCGGACTTCTCATTTTAACTGTTTTTTCACAACTTCTGCTAGAAATTGTTATCTTAACTAGCCACATCAATAAGGCAAAAAAATTGATGAAATTAAGTAAATACTTTCAGTTCTCCTTTTCATCAATTTTTATTTACTAGGGAACTTTTCTTTCAAAACAAAACTTGCATTTTTGATCATAGTTAAGAATCGTGAAATTTCTGAAATGAAGCACACCAAAATCTATAACGCCTTGACACGGTTGTACAAATAATTTACAGTTCTCGTATAATAATTTCTAAATACTTTAAAAATATTACAAGGTAATCTTATAAAGAACTAAACCTATCTTGTTCGAGTACAGAACAGTTACTCGAATAGCGGTCAAAGCACCTAAAATGGCAGTCTTAAATGACTGCGAATACCCACAGCCTACGGTCTTTATTACTGATCGGAGAATAATGATATAGAATTATACTAAATGTATGTGTTTCTTCAGTAACAATTCTCAGTAGTGAAATGAAGCTCACTGAAATGAAACAAAACTCGACTTACAATCAGAACCATAAGATTAATTGTTCTTCACGATATAAATAACAAGTGATAAAATTTGAATACCCTTATATTCATAAAAACTAAAATAAGTAATTAAGCCAAACGGTCTGATCTTACCCTTTATAGAAACAAAAGAAAATGCACTATACATATTGCCCATTTTTGAGATTTTGCGGGATAATGCATTCGATGGGAGGATTGCCATTCATTATTCTTAAATACCATTAATTCAGTTGAATATTGTGACATCAGCACAAGTATTCTAACCTCAAATGGGAAACATAATTAATGTTTTTTTCTGCTACTTCTTATCATTTAACAATTTCCATGACATTTTAATTTAGCCACACTTATTCCAGAATGTTTTTCTTCTAATTTGATTTCATGCGGATCCATTACATTTTTTTTCAGGCATGACGTCTCTTTAGGGATAGCTGTTCTTGTTTGTGGGAAATATTCAGCTTACGTCGATCTCGTTTCAGGATTTTCCCACAACCCTTGAAAACATTCTAACTCTTTCTAAAGCAATCGGTCCATCGGTATGTTGCTTAATGCCATCGGTATGTTGCAATGTTGTTTGAAATCATAAGGTTTACTTGATGTATTATATAAAACGCAAAATCGGGTTATCTTTGAAGTAAACAGAGGTCCAAGACCAGATTCTTCATCCCATGAAAAATGAGCTTTTCTAGCTCTTAAACTACAATAAAAATACACTGCTAAAAAAAATTAGGGGAGCAAGCAAAGAAGTTAAGAAAACCGTGCGAGACAGCTACGTATTGGCATAAAATGGATAGTACACGCGTATCAATGCGCAATACAGAAAAAAAGACGTAAAAAAATTTGTATTTAAGCTTTAATTCTTTGAAAATATGAAAAAAAACACGAAAAGATGATTTAGGGCAACAATTTGGTTACATGTAAACGATAAAAAAAGTATTGTTTAGAAATGATGCAAGATTTTTAATATGGCGTGTGGTCTCCTCGAACAGCTAAGACAGCTGCACACCTGTTTTCCATGGATGCGATGATGTTATCGATAAGACTTTGGGGAACACTGTTCCACTCCTCAAGAAGTGCAATCTCCAAGTCTTGGAGAGTAAAAGGAGGCCTTGGTCTGGTAACAATGCGTCGTCCGAGCATGTCCCAAACATGCTCGATTGGATTCAGGTCAGGAGAGCTCGCTGGCCATTCCATACGCTGTATTGTTCCAGCTTCAAGCATGTTCTCCACAAGACGAGCTGTATGCGGTCTGGCATTATCATGCTGGAAAACAAAGGAATCTCCAATGGCTGCAGCGTAAGGTATGACATGAGGTCTCAGTATCTCGTCTGCATACCTTCGGGCCGTCAAAGTACCAGTCCGAATGATGTGCAGGTCCGTATGTCCACCTATGCTGATTCCAGGGACGGATTTACATATTTTTATGCCCTAGGCCAAAGCCCAATTTTGCGCCCCCTTCCTTCCAATCAAATTTTTGACTTATAACATTAGATTTGATATACAGTAAGAGTTTTTGAAACATATAAACTTAATAAACAGTTGAATAACATATTTTTAAAAAAAATTCTACATAATTTCTTCTAATTTATTTAAAAGTTACAATTAATTTTTTTTCCTTCGTGCTTTCGCCCATGAAATTCTTCAATAGTTTCATTGAAGTCAACAGATCTTGTTAAATCTGCTTCAATGCAAAGAAGTGACAAGGCATTTAGTTTGTCTTGTTGCAGCAAAGATCTTAAATGATCTTTGATTCTTTTTAGTGAAGAAAAGATCTTTCTGCAGAGGCATTTGTGGCAGGTGTGCACACAAACATTCTCAATACGATATCAACATTTGGATACACTGTTTGTAATCCAGTTTCACGGAGCCACTTGCAAATTGCTAAGGGACTTTTCGAACCTGTGCTGCACTCAGTTATGTGAGATTTTAGATGTTGCATTTCATCACATAATGCAGGCTCCAAATCATCTTTAAAAGTTGCCTGTAATTTTCTTCCCTCTTCTTCAAGCTCAGAAGAAGTCAGAGACCAAATTTTCCTAATTCCTTTAAATTTTTCACCGAGCTCTCTATAAGCTTGTGACCTCTTCTCAAGCTCTGCTTTGAGTTTGTCCACAATCGTAAAATAGGTATTAACTCTAAAGAGATCACGCCCGTTTAAATTAACTTCGCCTTCAAGTTTTTCGTCAGCTTGTACAGAGGCTGTTCACACATTTTTTATACGACGTATATTGTATTCACAAAACTAAATTACATAAAATTCTTGTGTTTTAAATGTTCTATTTGACATCCCTTATTCTGAACTATCTTTCGACACCGCAATTTCCAGGATAATAATGCCTTTTGAAGTGTCAGAAGAGGTATTCTATCCCATTCCTCCTGAACAGCTTTCCAGAGACCTGTAAGGGTTTTGGGACGACGTTTGGATAATACAAATTTTAAAAGTCCGAAAGCACAAAAATCCATAGGTGATACATCGGGAGATTTATTAGGGATATCAGTGAAGGGTATGGCCTTGATACCAGTTTTTTGTTCCATTTCTTTTAGGAAACTTACAGTGGATTTTGATGTGTGACTGCTAGCTTTGTCCTGATGGAGTCTCACAGATTGATGGCACTGTGGGTAAAACGATGGTATTTCATTCAGAAAAATTGGCGATAAAATATGTTCCTGATAGTATTTGGAGTTAATCTTGACATTTTTCTCCACTCTCTTTATTTTTAACTTGCCATTATAAGAAAAACCAGCAACAATCATGAATCCCTTAGAAAAACTTTCTTTCGATTCTTTGAACCATGTACATAAATTGTTTTCTCCCCTTTTATGATAATAAATGGCTCTTTTTTTGTTGCAATCATTTAAATACACCCATGATTTATCTATTGTGACAATTGTTTTCCATTTTTCTTTGGATAAGTGTTTCTGATATAGAATTCTGCAGCGTGTCCTGCGTTCAGCGATATGTGTGATGAAGCGCTTTCGATTTTATAGAAAACTTAAATTTTTTAGAGAGATAAAGTGATCGAAGGCTGTTTTCATCACATTTTGGTTAGAATGCTAGGAAGCCGCCTTTGATTAGAGGACGGAACAGTCGTCTTTACGCATCAGCCAATTTAAAAGCGGCGGTGCGCGATAGGGGGTAGTTTGATTGCAGACGCAGATAAGGAGATGGCACCAGGGTTTGACATTAAAGTAAAATACCCTATTGTAAACGAATTTATTGGGCCTGTTTGGGAGATAGACCGCAAAACACGTGGACTGGACTTTGGGTGGTTTGTTTTACGATGCAAGGAGGCGTTTAACTCACTAACGAATAAGAAAATTGGGACTTTCCTGAATGGGTGAAATCTTGAGAGATTGTGTAAAATATAGCCAATGAGATTTGAAGAAAGAAAATTGAAAGACGAGAGAGAGGGAAAGAGAAAGGAGTGAAGAGAGAGAAGCGTTGGAGTTTGGTCGGGGCGAGCTAGCCCGATCCTACGTTCCTATTTGGAGGGGACCTATTTCCGAGGCATAAGGACAACCGGTCGACATAGTTCCCGGACCTTACTCGTTGGATCCAAGAAAATATCGAGCACCGGATCCAGAATACAGCAGCTAGACTTCACCGAACTCCGGAGACCAAATACGGAAGGCATAAGGAAGAAGCAGTGACGTTTCCTGTAAAGCGAGACCCCCCAATTTCCAGACAACAGCGAGCTGAGATTCTAGGACGAGAACGGGCGATTTAGAAGGAGAGAACCGCAACCCTTCTGTTTCGATGATTATCCTGCCCCTGCGAAATAGAGTGAGTGAAATATAATTTTTGATACGTTCAGTCCCTGGTCATTTAAAATTTAATGCTTGAGTGTGAAAAAGGAAAGTTAGGGTCATAGATAAATACTTGTGTATGAGTAGTTTTTCCGTATGCTCCCTGCACCTCGTAAAGTAGTAGTTAAACGATTAAATGTAAGGATTTAGGATATGAACATAAATGATTTTTTTTAATAAACTGTAAATAATATGTAATTGTAAATAAACTATAAGTTTGTGTTAAAGAAAACTTGATTTCGTTAATGAGTTGATTTCCGTTATTTATGAAGAAAGATTGTTGGTTAAGCTTTTATAATTTGTTCGTAGGCCAATCATGTCCAGAGTCTGGGGTGTTATTAAACCAAATATCTAAACACAACGCACCCAACTACCCTTTTTATAACATAATTAGTACTACCACAATTAAATACGAATTCACGCCCAAACCAAATAATGTCAGGACAGGCCCTATACGACAATATGATTTGGAAGAAGACGATGCAAATTGCGTTTTTTCGCTTTCTTAAGATTTAAATCAACGTTTATCATTTTGTTTACAGTGGACACCGAGCATTTTAATGATTTTGCTACTGTGCTTTGACTAGGGGGATTTTCTTTTAACATTAAACAACGTACCTTTGCAATTGTCGAAGATGTCCGTTTTTTCCTTGGATACTTGTTTGGAATTTTTGTCCCACTTGAGGCTCCAATTTGACGTTTTTTTTCTTTCTTTTTGACGATATTACCTATCGACGCTTTAGATATCACAAAACCATGACTCTCACATCGTTTTTGGATAACGGAGTATGCATATTTCTCTTCGGAAAGAGCATAAATGTAGCCTTCGAACCACTGCTTTGTTAAAAACGCCATTTTGAATAAAAACAAAACTTTCAAGCCGCAGACGATAATTTTGACTTTTAAAAACATAGTACAATTGCAATTATTTCTTTTGCAGTAAACGATTTTTTATTACCGTTTACCAAAATCGTCTAAAAAATGTGCGAACAGCCTCTGTAGTTTTCTGAAAACCTGACGCTTTTCATCACGCTCATAAACTTTCTTTTCTGAAATATCCAGTACTTTGTTTTCATATACACTGCTGGCCACTGTAAATGCAACACCCTGAAGGAAACATGCAAATAACATGAAATTTCCAACATGCATTAGCGGAGGTGAGATATGCAAATGATTAGAATTTCAGCGCAGACGCACATCACGCGCGCCTGTGGCGCCACTTCAAAACGCTATTTAAGGCTTGGAGATTTCGACGATTTCAAGTTCGGCAATTGTGTTTTTCTTGTGGTTTTTTCAAAAAAAACGATCAATTATGCCTCGTCGAAAACAGCGATCATCTTTTGATCAAGTATCCGAGTTCGACAGAAGAAGGATAGTGGCCTACCCAGATTGTGGATTATCTTTCAGGGAAATCGGTAGTCGTGTTGGACGAAACCAAACAACTGTAATGCGGATATGTGATCGTTGGATGCAGGAGGGTACGATGGACCGGCGTGTTCGATCGCATCCACCTCAGCGCACCACTTCACGTGATGACAGGCAAATTGTGCGCATGGCAGTGACGGATCGCTCAGTCACATCACGAACCATAGCACAGCACATGCAGTCTGTAATGCATCATCCAGTCTCTGCGCGTACCATTCGACGCCGTTTACAGCAGAGTGGTCTGTCCGCAAGACGTCCATTGCTTTGTCTACCCTTGACGCAGAACCACAGACGTCTCCGCCGCCAATGGTGCGATGACAGAAGGATGTGGACGGCAGAATGGACTGAAATTGTCTTTACTGACGAGTCACGCTTCTGTCTGCAACACCACGATGGTCGCATTCGAGTCTGGAGACACCGTGAAGAGAGGATGCTGAACAGCTGCGTTATGCACCGCCACACTGGTCCTGCACCGGGTATTATGGTATGGGGCGGTATTGGATATCACTCTCGCACACCTCTAGTACGCATTGCCGGTACTTTAAACAGCCAGCGCTACGTCTCCGAGGTGTTGGAGCCAGTTGTCCTTCCTTACCTTCAGGGCTTGCCCACAGCCATATTTCAACAGGATAATGCGCGACCACACGTGGCACGCATTGTCCAACGGTTCTTCGTCAATCGCCAGATTGAATTGCTTCCCTGGCCGCCTCGCTCTCCGGATCTTTCGCCGATAGAAAACATGTGGTCCATGGTTGCTCTACGATTGACCCAGATTCCATCCCCAGCTGCCACAGCAGATCAACTTTGGCAACGTGTGGAAGCTGCTTGGTCTGCTGTACCCCAAGAACTCATCCAAAGTCTCTTTGAATCAATGCCGAGGCGTGTGGCAGCGGTGATCTCCAACAATGGCGGCTACTCTGGCTACTGATTTTGGCAGGAACCACACTTCACAGAAGTCTATAAATTTAATCATTTGATACTTGGTCAACATGTTATCTACAAAATAAATTTTGTTGTGATATCTCTTGTCTTTCTTGGTGTTGCAATTTTGGTGGCCAGCAGTGTATATCAAATTGTTATAGCAGTTCTAACAAGAACTTTACAAGTGACTGAAGAACTGTGGCAACTTCTGAAACATCAAGTTCTACGTTTTGTACATACTGATTGACTTGGTGAAGTCTAATCATCACCGTTCCCCAAAACTGTGCTATGAATACTGTTTCGAGCCTTTGCAACTTCATTAGTAAAGCTCTAGCTTATGCTATTGTTCCTGATTTTTGACTTTCGTCACTTTCAAAGTATTTTAGAGCTTTTATGACTGCAAACCAATCTTCTTTTAATGGTATACAAGCATCATATCTTGCCGACCATATGCTGCTTGTTGCTCCATCGTGTCGTGGAGAGGCTTTTTGCGGTAAGGGTGCTATTTTTCTTCAATACTTCCCATTTCGCTGTAGACGACGAGAAAAAATATAAAGTTCTTGAAGCAAATTAAAAAACGGTATGGTTTTAATGCAGCAATCTACAGCATGTGTGCCAACTAAATTTAGAGTGTCCTTCACAAGGTATGAAGGATGCAAGAGGAGAAACTTCAAGTATCCTAGCCTGAAGACCTGAGTAAGCACCAGCCATATTAACTGCATTGTCATATGATTGACCACGACATTTCAAGATACCAAGGTGGAGATCAGTGACAGTCTTAATAACAGTTTCAAACATTTCATGGGCTTTGTAGCCAACGTTAGGCACAAATTTTTTAAATCTCTCAACAGGTTTCTGATTTTCTTTCACATATCGCAAAACAAACGACAGCTGATCCACATGCGAGATACCAGGAGTTGAATCTGCAACAAGGGAATAGTATTTTAATGTTTTAGCTTCATTAGCAATATGCGTTAGTACTTTTTTAGCTAGGAGCTCGATGAACTTATTACAAATAGTAGATGAGAGATAGAATGTCTGTCCACTACCTGGATTCCCGAATTTCCTGATGTGATCAGCCAAAAGTGGATCAAACACAGAAATTGTCTCCAACATCAGCATGTAGTTGCCATTATTATTAGAACCAAATATTTCATTTCGACCTCTATATGACAATCCACGCGAAGCAAGAGCTTTAATTACTACAACCACTCTGTGAAACACATTTCTCCAGTATTCAATTTCTTGATCAACCATTTTAGTTAGCTGCAGATCGATTCTCCCAAGTTTAGCTCCTCTATGTTTTAAAAAATGTTTGTTATAATATATACTCCTGGTTCCTGGTGACCTGGCATCGAAAGGTTGCATTGTTCAAAGCAGAAATTTGAAAAGATATTTCAACAACACATTTACCCAACACTAAAAATCTAAGTTTTTATAATAATTTATCACAATTATCCCTTATTATTAATATAAAATTCATTTTATAAGGGAGATAAAACGCATTTTTGCTTTTCAGCTAAAATTGATTGTTTCATGTTTATTCGGTAGTTTAGCTTAAAAAATAAAATGATAAAATTGTTTATCTTTAATTGCTTTTGATTTTACAGTTATTATATAAAATATCAATATTTTAGGAATTTATCTCAAAACACAACTCCACATAAGTATAAGAAAAGGTTACTTTACTCTAACAGAGATTGCTTCATTTTGGAAGTTCATTTGCAGAGCTTTAATTTTAATTAAAAAAATATACTTTGTTTTAAAAGACCTTAAAATGTGATTACAAAAAATTTATATATATAAAACTTTTTTTTAATGAAAACTAGTGATTTTTTTAACACATATATTACCCTAGGTTTTGGGAGGTAAACTTGCTCTGGAACGTTATGTTCTTGTTTTAAATATTTGAGTTTAGAAGAAGGTAGCCCCGGATTTTCTTCCACATTGTTTCAAAGCTTAAATTTTTCCATTTAAAAACGCAATCTGAAAATTCTATCTTAAACATAGAATATTAGATAGGCCTCGCTAGATAATTATATAAATATGCACACTATTCAAGTACGTGCGAGTAAAAAAATATATATGTTGTAATACACATATTGTGCATTTCTCAAATATGGATATATATATATATAGCAATTGTGCGAGTTAGTGTGTTAGAGAAGTAAGTTTTGCGTCTTTCTCGACAAGTTGAATAAAATATCCCATTTTCCTGACGCTGTAGCTCGCTTATTATTGGGTTTAGAAAAAGATGTAAATATAAGATTTGTTCGAAATTTTATCCTCTTTAAGATTATAACTGCAATCTAAGCTCTAAAACCAACCATTGTCGAGATATTTGAAAAAAAAAAGTAAACAAAAAATTCGTTGTTTTCGGTTTACAGAAAATTCCGCCGAGGTCTTTCGAATTGGAAAACTTAGTTTTTTACTACTGGACTAAACATGTCGAACCTTCTTCACTTCTACGGGTTCGCTTTTGGTTCGTTTCGTAATTCGACGCTTGCAATGGTACACAAGTAAATTTTTACACAAGTAACGTCACAGAGTTCAGTACCACACCAGTGAATACTCAAAGTTTTATTTTCTTTTGCAAGCACAAACACAGCACTAATTTATCTACAAACTTATTTTACAGTATTATATACAAAATCTAACTAGGTCAATCATCTAGATTCTGACTGCTATCTAACAAGGCCTAGTGCGTCTTCTAGGTCTCAATACACCCACGCACTTTACTCTGATCTGCCCGACTCTCTCAAGAGCCAACAATCGCAGACTAAAAGAAAACCACACGCCTTCTCTCGCGTGGGTCACCCCAGTATCTGACGACCCTCTGCCTTCTGCACGGGGCACCGTCAACAATCTCGAATCCCTTATCGAGTCGGGGTCATTGCCCTACCCCCCCCCTGCCTCCTTGAGAAGAGAGTAGCAGGGACAAGACAAAAAGGGCTGACGCGGCAGACACGACAAAACATATACAAGTAGGAAAAAAATATAATACCCGATCTTTTGCGCGGTAAGATGTACATAGCTACTGGGCTATAAGCTCAAAACAATTTATGTTTTGAATTCTGCAAAAGGTTGAAAAGAACACAGCCAAAATGAGCTTGCAGATCACACTCTAACGGAAAAACAAGTCTCTTTTCGTATCAAAACCAAACACGAGCCCTGCCCTTTAACCCCTTGAGGCTCAATCCGTCCTCTCCTTCCTTTTAATTCCCTCTCAACCGGGATTGGTACGCGATCCTCTTACATGTTCACTTTTGGGAACCTGATTTGCCCAACTTGAGGCTCCTCCCAAGGAAAAATTTAGAAGAAAAGAAATATTTCGGTTCCCTTTGATAAAATTAACTGTCTCTTTTCTAAGACGACACATTCAGGTTGCAGACACTCTGGCGGTTTCCATATAATAGTCCATTTTACTTGAAAGAAACACCTTGCACAGAAAGACACTCTAGTCCGGTGTTCACACAATGATTCTTTCACCTTGAAACAGTTTCTAAACCTGGAGGGTGCCATCGTTCCTTTGACAACGGGACAGCAATTACTGGACAGATGACGATGGGTTGCGAATTTAAAAACCATTAGTCTTCTAATCGGACTGCCCCTGGTCTGAAATCTGTTTTTGGAGGAAAAAGCGAGAGCTGTTTGCTGTTTGTCAAATGTATCGAAAGATACAGCGGAAATTGTCTTTTGTGAGGTTCAAGTCCGACTTTTTTCTGCAATCATTATCCCTTCAAATTGCAAGAATTCTTAAGCTGCTTCTCGTTAACTCATAATGGATGTTTGGGAAAATAATGAAAGAAAAAGAAGGAAAAAATTAGTCAGTTGACGAAAAAGTTATTTCAAAATGCGTATATTGCAAATAACATTTTTAGCGATACTAAGAATATATAAATAAAAATGAAAAAGAAAAAAAATTGAACTTTCTCGTTTTATATCGATAAAAATTTTATAATTTGGTTGTTACTTTTTCTAAATTTAAGCCCTCTTAACGGCTGCGCCCTAGGCCATGGCCTAGGTTGGCCTTATGGGAAATCCGTCCCTGGCTGATTCCAACCCATACCATAAAACCAGCTCGTCTGTATTGTGACCTGTCACTAACGAATGTGGGGCTATTTCGAGTACCCCTTTCCCTCCATACCAAAACACGTCGGGTGTCATACTCCAGACTGAATCGGGACTCATCTGTAAACAGCACTTGGCTCCAATCATGTTGCTCCCAACATTGGGGGGAGGGGCAATTGTCCCCCTCCCCCCCAAAAAAAATGCCCGGTGAATTTTTTTTTCATAGCCTAAAATTATATGATCTTAGACCTAATACTAAATGAGTTTAAATTTAAAATCTAATCCAATCCAATTTAGTTTTTACAAGTGGATTACCTGGGTCGTGACGACTTTATCTCTTGTACGCAAGTTATATGTTATCAAGGTGCGAGTGCCAGGGTCCGATTTAGAAAATTCTTGACTATAGGCACAACTCGGGATGGGGTGCCTATAGTGGCACAACTCGGGATGCCCCCTAACACTAATGTGGGTGTAAAATTTCCAAAATTGACGCACAAAAAAATAATCAGGAATCATTGTGAAAGTACCATTTTACCAAGAATTTGGCTATTTGAAGCATAGAAGCGTAGAACATTATCAAATAACTAAAAGCAATACAACATATTAACTTCATCATTAAAACACCAATACAATGTAACCAGAAAAGTTTATTAATCCCTTATATACACTATAACATACATATGATGAATTATACATATAACTATACATATGATGAACTAATAAATAAATCAAATTTGAAAGGATAGGTAAAAAAAAAATTGCTATAAAAAAGGTAAAATAAAAAAAATAAAAAATTTTTGAATTGGGAATTTTTTCTTTTTTTCCTTTTAAAAGTAAAATTTTTTTTTGGGGCAACAACATTCAGGGGCTCCTAGGCCTGGGCCTACCAGGCCTAATGGAAAATCAGGGCCTGGCGAGTGCTCAGTAGTTAAAATTTTAAAAAAGAAAAAGGAATAAAAAATATTAAGGTAAAAATTACGTAAAGAGGAAAAAATGAATAACTGTAAAGTTAAATTATCACAATGAAGTTAAATTGAAAAGTAGGAATGAGAAGTTTTAAGGTAATTAAAATTTGGAATGAAAAATTAGAAAAGACTAATGATCCACGATAAATGTAATTAAGGTAAGAAAAGGCCCCAAAAAAGCAGTTACACATAAGAATACAAAAAAGTAGAAAAATTTTTTTTGATTGTTTTGAAAAAACAATTAAAAAAAAGTTTTATGATTTTTTTGGTTGTTTTATTATTTTAAAATTCGAGGTTGAATGGGAACTGCAATTAGACCCTTCCCATGGCCATACACTTCGTACTGAGATAATTACGGAGTTCTTAGGGGAAAAGCTAAAAATAGCAATACTGGAAAATTTGGAAAAAGTACAACACCGACTGGGATCGAACCCACTACGTGAGCGATTCCAGGCCAGCGCTTAAGCACAATGCGACGACAACACGCGATGAAGTAAGAAAAATGCAAAGAGTATCAAGGTAGGATATTAATGTTAGCACTTAAGAAGACACGCCCTGGGGCGCTTACGATTAGTACTGAGGGAGAAGTCGTAATCTGGGAATTCTGCAGTTATCTCATTACGAAGATTAGGCAAGTTATAGAATCTGTTAGAGATCTTGTGAAAATTTAAAATGAGAGGATGTTTATTTCTTTATATATATATATATATATTGTAATAGCGTGGGAATAACGCTTACGAAAATGTGCCAGAAGTGAATCTGGTGAAGAAAGGGTTTTGTCCCCCAAACGGTGTGTGGGGGACGAAAAGACAATTTTCAGGCGAGTCCCTTTTTGGCGCGAACAGGTTTGACGTCACCAGGGACGAGTTTCAGGGGAGGAACGAGGTCTATATAAAGGACTGCATGCCCTCGACGGGGGCTGGTTGCTGGGAGATTCGGCGAGGCGTTGGACGCCGGATTTTCAGCGGACTGAAGTGATCTCGTCAGCGGGCCACGTGCTTCGACAGGACCGTCGAAGCGTGAGCGTTATTTTCGGCTGTGCGCCGTGTAAAACGAAAGGCAGTTTGCCTTGGCTTATGTGAATTTTTATGTACAGTGCATTTCCCTGTGAACCTTTCCAGAAAAGAATAAAGTGTTTGAAACACTGAACTCCGCTTCTCGAGTCAGTTTCTTGGGTTGTGGAGATAGTCACGGCCAGTCAAAGCCGGGACAGTTAGCAGGTGATCGCCCGGGGCACAGCAGTGAAGCGTCTTCGCCTTCGAGCCATCACAGCTTGGTGGCAGCGGTGGGATTTTTACGTATGTGTTTGTGAAATACGTGAGGATCCACGGAGGAGGTGAAGCAGTGGCGGAACTGGCGAGGATAGCCAAGGGAATCTGCCGATGCAAGCAGTCAACTAGGACCTGCGGAAAATACTAGCTAACCTGAGTACTGTGTCCCAGACGCGTAGCTCTTCAAACAGGCGGGTATAATTGCTAAGATTAACGACCAGAGAAGTCGACAATATAGATACCTCTCTAGAAGTGTGTTTCAGCTGGACGCATCTAAGGGACTAACTTCTGAACTTTTTGAAGTATAAAAAAGTTTTTTAGGGGGGGAAAGGTGTAATAGCGTGGGAATAACGCTTACGAAAATGTGCCAGAAGTGAATCTGGTGAAGAAAGGGTTTTGTCCCCCAAACGGTGTGTGGGGGACGAAAAGACAATTTTCAGGCGAGTCCCGTTTTGGCGCGAACAGGTTTGACGTCACCAGGGACGAGTTTCAGGGGAGGAACGAGGTCTATATAAAGGACTGCATGCTCTCGACGGGGGCTGGTTGCTGGGAGATTCGGCGAGGTGGTTGGACGCCGGATTTTCAGCGGACTGAAGTGATCTCGTCAGCGGGCCACGTGCTTCGACAGGACCGTCGAAGCGTGAGCGTTATTTTCGGCTGTGCGCCGTGTAAAACGAAAGGCAGTTTGCCTTGGCTTATGTGAATTTTTATGTACAGTGCATTTCCCTGTGAACCTTTCCAGAAAAGAATAAAGTGTTTGAAACACTGAACTCCGCTTCTCGAGTCAGTTTCTTGGGTTGTGGAGATAGTCACGGCCAGTCAAAGCCGGGACAGTTAGCAGGTGATCGCCCGGGGCACAGCAGTGAAGCGTCTTCGCCTTCGAGCCATCACAATATATATATACATATACAAAAGTTAGAAATAATAAATTAAATAACTGAACTCAATTAAAATACCATCAGGCGCTATGCTGCACTACATTAGTATTTCATATATTTCTATCATTAAAATAAGTGTAAAACAGAAAACTTGTGGAATGCCAATCCAGGGAAACTACATCCAAATCCTGAAATTGAAGTTTCGAATGGCTGGGGGGAGTTGTGACACCCCTACTCCGGTTAAACTAGTTTTGTGCCGCGGCAACACTCCCGGAAGCCCGAAACCTCAGTGCGACCTAGACTTTCGTCAAATATTAATAAACAAAACAACATTTTAAACATCAAAACACGAAAAACTTATTTAAACACAGTGTTTGTATAAATTTCAACATATATTCATGTAAAATTATAACCAACCTACTTTGTTTCTCACATACCTGTATATTGCTACAATGTAAGGATGTTCCCCATTCAAATATCTTTTATACTGTATCCCAATCTCAAATAATTAACATACCGTTACGGTTAAAGAAAACGGTGTTTATATTCGGTTTTACTGATATTTAAAATTTTTTTTATATTAGACATTAAAAAAGACTTAGGGAAACCCATCTCTAAAGCAAAATTTTTAAATTGTTTAATTTTAAAATCCATATCAATATTATTATTATTGAGACGTTTACATCTTGTTAAAAAATTAGTGATTACATTTCTTTTGATGTTTAGGTGTATGCATGTTGTCCATGACATAATACGATTTGGTTTAAAACTATATTCATCTCGTTTATCATACATTTTTGTAATTATTGAGCCATTGCTAACTATAATACTTAAATCTAAAAAGTTCAAAAAACCCTCCTTATTGCACGAAGTTTCAACTAAATTTAAATTACTAGGGTAAAAACTAAAGTCCAATCCTGTGTTATTTACAAAGCATACCAAAATGTCATCAACATACCTAAAAAACTTAACTTCATTTAATAAACATGTTCCTGTTTCGTAATTATGTAAATAGATATCAGCAAGAATTGAAGAGCATCCCCCTCCCATAGGGATCCCATGTATCTGCTTATATATATCACTTCCATTGTATAAATAAGTTTCTTTTAAAACAAGCTGTAACAAAGATTTATATCGGTTATATGTAATAAACTCTTGTAAATCGTATCGTTCATATAGATTTAAATTGATATTATGTAAGTCATCTAAGTTAATAGAGTTAAATAAATCCGAAAAGTCATAACTAGAAATTCCCACAATATCCTCCATGTAACTAATACTTTTTACCACTTCATAACTATTGTTAACTATATATGTGCCTTCTTTTTTAATTTTTATCATAACGTTTTTGAGTAATTGTAATAGACGGTTATTTGCAATAGTAAGATAAGTGTTACAGCCTATTGTTACGGCTCTAAATTTTATAGGCACCTTATGAAACTTGGGGATTAGTACTATGTAAGGAAATTTAATTTTATTAATGCCTATTTTGAAACCTATACGTAGATATAACGCGTTTATTTTATTCTTAATTTCGTCAGTGTTTATATTTATATTCTGATAAACTGAAGTATCTCTGTAAATAGCAATTAATTTATTACAGTAAAAACGTTTACATAATAAAGCATAGTTGCTGGCCATTTTATCGACATAAGTTATAACATAACTATGCCTTAATTTAACGATACTGTTTTTTAAACTGTTTAAAGAAACACTAGGATCGTGATGATTATATATTTGTAAATATTTATTAATAGATAATTGAAATAACTTTTTAATGTTAAAAACCCATTCAGCAAAAGTGGCTGTAGGGTGGCTATATTTTACTGCTAATTTATACACAAAAACATCTAAATCTCTGTCAAAAGTATTTACTACTCCGAATCTAGATCCTTCTACACGATAACCTGTACCCTTATACATTATGAACTTCAACTTCTCATCTTTTACTATTTCGATGTTACCAGTGATGACATGTCTATAATTTTCGTTGTAATAAGGGGAAGACGTGCTGCAATCACAAGATTCTGGCATATGTTTATATATATTTTTAGATATTTCGTTATAGTTAAAAATCTTTCTACCTATAGGTAGTGAATATTTGAAACAAGGGCTAATATACAAATATTTTATGGGTAATAAACTACTGCAAGAATTAAGGATTTTGGAAAAAGTTATCTTGTCTACAATACTATTGTTATATGTCACAACACAATATTCCTTAGTCAATTTTTGGTATGTTACAAGATCAGACAAATTAAAACCAAGATAAAAACTACGTGATTTAATGTTATCTATAAATGCATAAGGGGTAAGCGAGTCCTTTCCAAATCTGGTTAAAAAATCAGAACTATTACACAATTTCCAAAAATTACCCAGCCATTTTCGCTTTACACCATAAACAAAGTTCTTTATCCAGTTATATGGAATATAGGATAACTGTTTAATCTTTACGCATAAAGTATTTAGTTTTTTCAAAAGATCGTTATATTTACGAGTACCACCACCACCACCACGTTGTTTCCTTTTTAACGTTTTATACACTGTCATGCTATTGTATGGATTAACTCCCGGCGAAGACACATTAGAAATATAGCGTGGTCCTATATTTTGGCCGAATAAAAGCGTATTTAGACCGTAAGGGTAAACAGTGTTAAACTTTTGTATATGGTAATTTTCCCACCATAATCGCATCTTGTCATTAATAATTAAATCAATTATGGTTAACTTCATGTTTTCGACACCATGTTCCACAAAATGGTTAATTTCTATAGATACTTCTACCTGAGATTGACGTTTGGCATTATAAACCTGACTTCGATGTAAATTTATCCGTTTATTTAAAGTATTTTTAGTTTGACCTATATATCCCAATCCACATATTTTACATTCTATTATATAAATGCAATTGTAAACCTTGCAAAATTTTTTTAAACTACGAGAATTATCTATTTGTTTTTCATTTGCATTAGGACATGATTTACATCTACCATCTTTACACTTATTATATTTAAAACAATCCATACCAGTGTAATGACTATTATAAGTTCCTATCACTAAGTTACATATATTATTACTATATACTGCATTTGAAGAACATACATTACTCTGACAAACACTTACAATTTTTTTGTATCCTCTCCCCGTTGAATTGGTTGGTTTAAAATAACTTGTAATAAGCTTAGGGTAACTGTTTGACGAACGATTGCATACCCTATTAGCAGCCGTCCGAGCAATTGCTTCCGTAGCTGCAATTTTGCCAGTCGCTAAATGCTTAGAGTTGTACTTATCCATATTTTTCAAAAGGGGGATTTAAAGAAATACTATAATAAAAACACTAAAAACTACGTAGACAAGCATTACAGCCTGTTTAATTACCTTAAGGTAACAACTCTTTTGCTAATCATATCTAAAATGCGCTTCAAGTATCACTACAGCCCGACCATTAAACCCTTTGTTACGAACTACACCACCATTTCATCACTGAGAGAGAAAATTTTTTATCACATTTTTTAAAATTTTGTATTTTATTTGTGTGTTTTTTAAATGGAAGAACAAAAAAAGTTGAACTAAGTCATCATAAATCCCAAACTCCGTGTGTCGCCGCAACACCCAGGATTCTTATTTTCCTCCCCAGATTCACTTCCTAACATACCAACTTTATAATAAGCCTTTTTTTGTAATGACGAGCGCCATGCTGCTCACTTCTATTACAAATTTAATAAATACATATACAAAAGTTAGAAATAATAAATTAAATAACTGAACTCAATTAAAATACCATCAGGCGCTATGCTGCACTACATTAGTATTTCATATATTTCTATCATTAAAATAAGTGTAAAACAGAAAACTTGTGGAATGCCAATCCAGGGAAACTACATCCAAATCCTGAAACTGAAGTTTCGAATGGCTGGGGGGAGTTGTGACCCCCCTACTCCGGTTAAACTAGTTTTGTGCCGCGGCAACACTCCCGGAAGCCCGAAACCTCAGTGCGACCTAGACTTTCGTCAAATATTAATAAACAAAACAACATTTTAAACATCAAAACACGAAAAACTTATTTAAACACAGTGTTTGTATAAATTTCAACAATTATTAAGAAGAAAAGTAAGAAAAATGCAAAGAGTATCAAGGTAGGATATTAATGTTAGCACTTAAGAAGACACGCCCTGGGGCGCTTACGATTAGTACTGAGGGAGAAGT
The DNA here is from genome assembly GCA_907164885.2 of Dolomedes plantarius. Classification (NCBI taxonomy): domain Eukaryota; kingdom Metazoa; phylum Arthropoda; class Arachnida; order Araneae; family Dolomedidae; genus Dolomedes; species Dolomedes plantarius. The sequence goes on from OU015491.1 coordinate 219,595,330, forward strand.
CGTAATCTGGGAATTCTGCAGTTATCTCATTACGAAGATTAGGCAAGTTATAGAATCTGTTAGAGATCTTGTGAAAATTTAAAATGAGAGGATGTTTATTTCTTTATATATATATATATATATATATATATATATATACATATACAAAAGTTAGACATATACATATACTGTAGGTTGGTTATAATTTTACATGAATATAATAGTTGAAATTTACACAAACAATGTGTTTAAATAGGTTTTTCGAGATTTGATGTTTATAATGTTGTTTTGATTATTGATTTACTTTTTAATAATATTTGACGAAAGTCAAGGTCGCACTGAGGTTTCGGGCTTCCGGGAGTGTTGCCGCGGCACAAAACTAGTTTAACCGGAGTAGGGGGGTCACAACTCCCCCCAGCCATTCGAAACTTCAGTTTCAGGATTTGGATGTAGTTTCCCTGGATTAGCATTCCACTAGTTTTCTGATTTACACTTATTTTAATGTTAGATATATATATATATATATATATATATATATATATATATATATATATATATATATATATATATATATATATATATATATATATATAACCCTAAGAGCCGACGTTGCCCACCCCCTCCCCAAATCTCTGGACTGGAGCCGGCACTGGCTAGGGCCTCAACTAATCGGCCTATTTAATGGCAAGTTGAGCTTCGGTTCTCAACTAACCGTTATAATTGTAAGCTGGAGTGGTCTTTCAATTTTCGGCCAGCGCACACGTCTGTTATGAAGTAACTCACCTTTGTAAGTTATTTTTCCTCAAAAAACAACAGAAAAATACGTCAGTGTCAATTCATATAATGTCAGAGTCACTGACCTTTCATTCCAGGCTGCCACTGAACGGAAGTTATCCTAATTAAGCCACACACTCAAAAACGAGTTAGATCTTGATGCACAAACGGAAATGACATTTAATTACGACAATTACACAAAAAACTACATAGAGCTGGTTAAACATATTTTAACGGATTTTATCCGGATCATTACAAATTACCGAAGACCTCCCTTGTATATGTGGAACTTAAGGGGATGCCTCACTCGAAATTTTTTTTTTTTTTTTGCGGGGAAAACATTCTCCCGTCTTACCAGGAGAGGGGCGGTTACCCTGCACAAATATTCCTCCAATCAGAAGACCAAGAGCCACCTCTGACCACGGGTCTAGCGTGATGGATGTTTTGTATCATGTCAACACATGTTGGAGTGTGAAAGTGGAACTCTACGGTGGAGGGGGTGTAGAGATAGTTGGAATGAGATACGTGGACTGAAGAAGTACGCGTTTTTGCAAAGCTAGGATACCACTGTTATAGTCAAGTTTTGAAACAGGGCTAAATAAGGCAGCCTCATCTCCAAATAGGTAGTGAAATTTCTGTGATGGTTCGCGCGTAATTTTTTTTTCTTCTAAACCTTTTCTCCAATATTAAAAAATTGCTGTTTTACATAACATAAATTTACACTTTTTTCAGAAAATTTCTCAATAATGACGAAAATATAATACCACTAAGATTATTTTTAAATATTTCGATTATACATATAAACAAAATATATTTTAAAGTAAAATTACATCCAAAAACACAAGAGAGTTTTTAGAAGAAGAGTTCTTTAGATTTTCAGATTAGATTTCAACTAAACAAACACACATACACCAGTTGCGCAGCAAGAGGGCATTTTAGGGTTCAATCCCAATTTGGGTAGATCTGTCAAAAAGTTTTTCAAAAATCAAAACAAATGCATTTTCTATGCTAAAAAAATCAGCATTTTGCTATATATCCAAATTAAATTACTTTTATAACTCACAGCAAAAACAAAACACAGCGCTCATTTGCTAAAACTAGAGTTGCCAAAATATCCCTTTTAAAGAGAACGTGACCTCTTTTGTTGGTCTCGATGTTTTTTTCCCTCATGTCTTATCTTTCTATCAACAAAACCAACATGATTCTGTTAGTGTGTCTTAGATAGACACATGCCTCAGTACAGGACAACAAAATCTTCCAAAATTATAGTAAAAATATCCTCGAAAGCAAAAGTATTTATTATGAGTCAGACTGACTATTATGAGTCTCTACATGTTTCAATTCAATTCTAAACGGTTAGTACACTGGGTGTTACGAGCTTCATTTAATCGATTAACTTGCAATAATTTCAAACAAAGCAGATCTCTGTTCAAATCAGATGGAAAATTAAAAACATTTTCTTTTCACAATTCTTTTTTTTTTCTTTTCACTGCATTGGGTTACAAGAGAGATTCATAGAAAGAGACTCAGGTTAAACATTTAGACATTTACGTTAGTAAAAAATGGAGATGTACATAAACACAAATAAAAATTGAAAAATTTCATTGAAAATATAAAAGAATAAACGCCCCTGTATCTTTTTTATTTATGGAACGTTAAGTACACTTAAAAACAAAGCGATAAATACCTACTGTTAACAAAATTGAAGAGATTACAAAACTTTTTTTCTTCTTTAGTAAATACTAGCTGAATACCCGTGCTTCGCTACGGAGTACATTCAAATTAAATACAACGGCCAATGTATGCAATTAATGCCAGAAAAAGAACAAAAAAATATATTTATTATAAATACAACGGTCAATGTATAGAGAATTCTTTTTAGGGGCACTCTATTTGAATTGATACAAACACAGTTTATACATGAAACAATGTTTATTGAATTCGTTGCACATATAGAATTTGCTTTTACAGCAATAAGCATATGTACTACTTGTACGGAATATATATTAGCATTCAATAAAAATACACTTTGCAATACTCACAAACTAGAGAGTCAAACCAGCAGTTCTGCCACGTAAACTTTGGGCCCCCTAAGCACAAGCGCCGGTTAACACCTGGAGCTGCTTACCCCGTAGCTCCCTTAACTCGCTTATATATCAACCTTAACAACCTCTTAACTTAATCAAGCTGCTTGGTATTTATACCAAGCGCGTATGCCGAAATTAGCATATCTCAAGCAGCTTCTTTAATTCATTCACTCAAAAGTTCGATTCTTGTGAATCGAATCTTATGTATACCTTACAAATGTATGCATTAAATGCCAAAAAAAACAAAAAATATATTTATAAAAAAAATATATATATATACCGGGTGTTTCAAAACTAGCGCACATCAACATTTGTGGTTGAGTTTTAAAGACAGATGAATTATGTTAACAAACAGAATAAAGGACAAACAAAGGTTGAACGATTATCTTTATTGCTAGGTGTCAGACATGGTCAAATCACAGTAAATGTTCAAAATGATGTCCGTTTTTCTGGACACACAATCGAACTCTTTTTACCAGATTAGTCGACACTTTACAAAGTGTGTGAGAAGTAATGTCCGATATTGCATGAAGGATGTTACTCTTAAGTTTATCAAGCGTATGGGGATTATTGCTGTAGGCGACTTTTTTCAGATATCCCCAAAGGAAAAATTCCGGAATTGACAAGTCCGGTGAACGTGGTGGCCAAAGTCCTTTGGAAATGACACGATCATCGAAAAATTCAGTTAAAACTTCCATACTGTCCCGTGATGTGTGACACGTTGCGCCGTCTTGCTGCAACCAACAAGGATTTTAAGCAACAAGGATTACCATGTGGATGTGCGCGAGCTTTGAAACACCCGGTATATATATATTATATATATATATATATATATATATATATATATATATATATATATATATATATATAATATACAGTCTAGCATAATAAAAAAGTAAAAATTTGCTAACAGTTATATGAAAATAGATAAATCGAACTAGGAGAAATGATATGAAATAATATATACAGTCGAACCTCCATATATCGAAGTAGCAAAATGCTGGAAAAAAATTCGATATATAGAAATTTCGATATATAGAATTGATCTTAGTTTTATCATAATTCTCCTAAAACATTAAAATTAAAGCTAATTTTCGTATACGAAACTCCATTTCCAATTTATATGCGAATCGCATTAAATGAAAATTAATAACTAAAAAATGAATTAATGTGAAAGATTTATTGAGTACTATATACCTTTAAAAAAAACAATAATCCAGACAGTGGTTACAGTGATCACAGTTACATTCTTAAAAAAAAAAACTACGAATATCTTGCTGAACAGCCAGTTTTGCGGAAAGTTCATCAAAGAAATACTCGCATTTATTCAGTACATTAAAAACTTCATCAGGGACATTTTCCACGAATTGAAGTCCACGAAGTATTGTTTCAAACGTCAAAAATTGGGAGATTTTATTCTAAAGTGGAATAAAATCTCCCAACATGTCGTGAAAAAAATTTCGATATATAGAGATTTTTTCGATATATAGAAACAGTTTTTCTATGTAATGAACATGGAGATTTGCTAAGAGTTCGATATATAGAAAATTTCGATATAGGGAAGTTCGATATATGGAGGTTCGACTGTATATATATATCTACTTATATCTCAGATAATTTTTGATTGCGCGAAAAGAAGGTATTTAACTTTTACATTGTAAAGAGAAAATATAATAAATATTACTAATTATTTAAGACTAAGAAACTGCTCTCCCTTTCATCTATTGTATGAAGAGAAAGGATTGTCCAGAATATTCAGAAAATAAAAATTGTTAGTAAAGATAAAGAGAAAGATTTTTTTTTTGTGTCAGGTAGATATTTAATATGTATGCTATACATTGAATACTTAAAATTTCTTGCATAAAAGTTGTATTGCATTATTATGGGGGAAAAATTGAACACTTAATTGTTTCTCCAGTTTTTCAGATTTTCACCTCGGTTTCTCTTTCTTTTAGCAGATTTTCTTAGATGTCGACCATCGGGGTTGTCTCGTTGATACCGCCGATTCATTTTAAATTTTACGTATATGATTGAAATAAATATAGATTAACAGATGAAATGAAATTTGAGAACTCTTTACGTGGAAAGCACGAAGATGTGATATTTATGTTAAATGAACATTAATCTTATTTACGGAAGTAAACACATATAGAACGAGAGAAATAGTATTACTATTCTTTCCGGTGGATCTCAAAACTCAGAAGCAAGCACAAGATAAAATGAATGCACAACCGCAAATAACTCCTCTTATCTCCTTCAGATCTAGAATTTCAGCCCAGCTGGACAGAGAGGGGGAAAGTTGAAGGAGAAAGTAGCCATCTTCCCCCACTACCCTTGGAGGCGGAGTTTAAGGCCAAAACTCCCGTTTTACAGATGGAAATGCAAAATAACTGCTTAGAATGCTAATTATCTATTAACGCAAAAAATGCAAAAAAAAAAAACTTTAAAAAAAGCCTGAAGTTTCATGATTTGCGTCTTGTTTTCCAAATTTTCAAATTATTATTAGTTATTTTGTTACAGAGCTTTTTAGCAAGCGATGCCGCTCGTTTTGGAATTTTGAAACTTTAACTTAATTTTAAAAATATTTTGAATAATAATAATAAAAAATTAGCAAAGCCCCGCATTTATTTTGGAAGTCTACTTTCAGATTCCGAAAACAGAATTCAAAAATATTCATTAGGGAACGCGGTATGCAAAGTGTTATTTCGCAATTCATTAACATTGAATCGGGCGATCTGCGAGGTCTACTGATGCACCCCCTTAACCGAAGGGGGTCTCGTATCTCGTTCAACTGATTCGCGCCAAAGCGCGGTGGTAGGCGAGGGTGACGTATTGGTGCTGGAATCACCGATACGTCATGGGAGTTCTTGACACTCTCCCACCTTTGGATTCTAAGGTCACGAGGAATTCAAACAACAGTCAAAGGACAAGTTAAGAATGTCCCCACGCTCCTCTGAAAAAAAACAACTAACAAATCACATTAAAATACAAAAGATGTCACATAATTAATTACTAAAGTAGTACAGCTATACATCATTTAGTCTCTTGGTTGGTTTCAAAGTTCGCCCATAACGAGAATAACAAACTTCTTGTCTTTCAGGAATTTGATCCTGGGAAGGGCAATTATTGACCTCCTTTTCTCTCACTGGATTGTTCAAAGATGGAAGTTTATTCACTGTCATTTCCAATGGATATAGCTTCTGTATTGGTCTTAGAAGACTTCCAAATTGGGTTTTCAATTCAACCACACGGATTCTTTCATCTCTTCCAGGATGGGTCTTTATTACTTTCGCTAATGGCCAGTTGATTCTGTTAGTGTTGGTGTCTCCAATAAGTACTAGATCTCCTTCTTTGATTAATGATTGTCTTTTAACTTTAGAATAATATTTCAGCAACCTGAGATGTTCATTTCTGAATCGGTTTCATAGATCTTGCCGCAATTTTAATCGGTAAGCATACCTCCTTTTCAATTTTTTCGAATCGATTATATCGAAATCCGGAACACTAACTTCTCTAATTTCCTGTAGGAACATAGAACGTGAAAGAGCTAACAGATCTTCAGGATCTTCTGAGAGGTAAGTTAATTGTGGGGAATTAATCAAACTTTCAGCTGCGCACATTGCTGTAGATAACTCTTCTTTATTCAAACTAGCTCTGCCCAGAACCCTTTTAAGAATACTCTTTAACATTCCCACCAATCTTTCCCCCAAACCACCCCACTAAGGAGCAGATGGCTCTTAACAATCCGATAGTATTCCCTGCGATAGGACATCAATGTTTGCGTTCTTGCATGTTCTAGTTCAATATGTTTGCTTATTATCAATTTTTCAACCACTTGATGCTTATTAGGCAATAAGGGATATCTAAATGTTTCTAAGTCTTTCCTCGATGCAATTTTATTTTCAACTCGCAATTTTATTTTCACTAAAATGTTATATCTTAGAAATTTGAGCTCCTAGGCACGTGCCCCCTCTTGCCCCCCGACGCTACGCCTATGCTTCGTGATGACTGGTTTTCTTATTTCTATTTTTATATACTTAGTTGTAGGGTTTTTGACCCGGGTTTCCCCGAACCCGAAAACCCGGGTTTTTCAAAGATTTTACGAACCCGAAACCCGGGTAATTTTTAATGTAAATCCAGGGAATTAGTTATTTATCTAATAGAGTCGAATACAAATTATATTCCTTAATTTGGAACCAAGACCGAATTTAACAAGTCGGACTCGGTACGGCTCTCAAACAAATGAATAAAAAATAAAATGAGACGAAGCGAGATGGAGATATATTGGCAGCGTCGTACGCCAGTGTGGTCCAACCCGCGGCCCACCAATTCATATTTGTTGGCCCTCGCCCTTCTTACTGGAAAAAATATTTAATTTAACATTTGGAAAAAAATCGTTTACCCTTCTTATTGCTTTAAGTTTTTAAGACTTAAAATGTAATGACTTAAATGCAAGACTTAAATGTAAAGCCGTTATTTAAAATTTAAGTAACGGCTATATAACGGCCATATTGAAGCTTCACTCTTCGACCGTTATAATCCGTGGCGTGCCTACTTCGATTTTCACTTTCATTCAGTACTGTGGCATGTCAGAACTTTTGGGCATGAGTATCAAGAAAAACCGGGAGAAATCCAATTTTTAAATATTCTTGCTTTTCTGACAGATTTAACATCCCATCTAAATGAATTAAACCTGAAACTACAAGACAGAAAACAAAATATCTCCCAGCTTTATGAACATATTTAGGGCTTTCGCAAAAAACTTGATGTAATGCAAATTGCACTGAAGGCAAATAATACGGCACGCTTCCCATCTTGTCAGCAGTCGAAAGAAGAAAAAAGTGACACAAATTTTAGTATGTTTCATGAAATAATAATAGATATCAAGAAAGAGTTCAAGGACAGATTCCAGGATTTTGACTCCCTAAAACCAAAACTTGCACTGTTCAACAACCCCATGGATATTGAAGTGAGTGAGGTACCCTGCGACCTTCAAATGGAAATTTGTGATCTTCAGGCAGACCCATTCTACCAGATTAAAAAGTGTGATGTCCCTGAAAAATTCTGGAAATTGATTTCTAAAGAACGTTTTCCTAAACTGCTTAAATTCTCTCTGCAAATGTTATCGCTATTTGGCAGTACATACGTGTGCGAAAGTGCTTTTTCTGCTTTCAAACAAATTAAATCAAAAACGAGAAATCGAACTGAAAGTGCTTCACTGGAATCGAGCCGGAGACTTTGCCTTACTGAACTTACAGTGGACAATGATAAACTTGTATCAGGAAAGCAGTGCCAATCATCACATTGATTTCTCTATTGTAAAATGAAGTGGTATATTAAACCAGTATATTAAACTTCTTTTAATATAAATTTTAATAAAAGTTTTTGAATACAATATGTAATTCGTTTTCTTTCTGGAATGTCTCTGGCCCTCACATTCCTATACTAAACTTTGATTGGCCCTCGGGTAACTAAAGGTTGGGCCACACTGTCGTACGTCATAGCTCTATTTAACTCAAGTTTATGAGTTGGAGATTCCCAGCAGCACGTGCGTTATGCCGTGTGAATTGCGCAATACTTCAGCTACACGCCTGCTTTCTGTGGTTTCTGTTTGTGTGTGTTTAGTCTAGTTATATCTCTCGTTGTGTTGTGTTCTCGCTGCTTTCTATTGCGTAGCAAAACAATATTATAGTTTTTGCAGTTATTATTCTTTTATTAAGTAGCATGTATTTATTTGTTTTAAAATAACTTTTTAATGTGGGTATACCCCACCGTATAATTAAATGCATGCTTGCACACTTTTCTGATGCCGTGTAGATTAGCTGTGTTAATTACAAATTTTAATTACTCGAGTTTATTACAGTTTACAATCCCTAAAAAGAATATTTTTGAGGACGTAATCTCGAAGCGCAAATCTGAAGTATGGAAACATTTTCTGTTTAACAAATCACAAGAAACAGCAAAATGCAATATTTGTTCATCAATCCTGAAGGCTTCGGGTTCATGTACAAAAAGTTTGATAAGCCACATGAAGATAAAACATCAAATTGAAGTATTGACATGTTCTAAATTTGGTGATGACGATGAGCCCAAATTGAAATCTCGAAAAATTGATGATTATTTCACAAAAAATGTAGAATCTGTTTAATAGGTTACAGCAAAATTAGTTGCTGTAGATCAGGGGTGTCCAACCCGTGGCCTGCGGGCCGCATGCGGCCCAAAGCATGTAATAGTGCGGCCCAGAAAGAGAGCTAAAAGCGAAAAAAATATCAATAGCCCTTCTCGGCGATGATGGCAGGCGGCCATTACAGATCTTGCTTTGTTGAAAAGTAAACAGTTGTTTTGCATTATTGCTCCATTTACAGTCGATATAGATATGCTGCCAGCAAATTTTCAAATGGAATGCATAGAGTTGCATTCTGATATCCAACTTAAAGAGAAATTCAAACAAATGTATTTGGAACTTTGTAACTCATACCTGCCCAGAGATAAATATCTCTCACTGCATAATCATGCGTTATTCACGTCACCATTGTTTGCAAGCACTTACATCTGTGAACAGCTATTTTCACGAGTGAAGCACACTACGAGTAAAATTAGATCCAAAATATCGGATGAAAATCTTGAGTTTCCTGAGAATTGCAACCGCTTCAATTGACCCAGACATTGATGCATTAGTCTCTCAAATTCAATGCCAAATATCACATCAATTTTATGACCTCCTACTGTTATCTTTATAATTATAAATAAAATTTATAATAAATAAATATGTTAACTATATATTATAATTTTTTTACTATTCAGCTATTTTTAATGTTAGTTATATTTTTGTGTGGCCCAAACCAATTCGTCTTCTTTCAATGTGGCCCAAGAAAGCTAAAAGGTTGGACACCCCTGCTGTAGATGGTATGACATTTCATCAGCTTGCCAATAGTTCATTGATAAGACGAGCTCTTAAAGCATCCGTGTACTCCTTCTTAGTAGTCCTAGCCAAACAAAAATTTTATTTATGAAACATTTTCAAACTGTGCAGAGCAAAATCATTAAAATAATCAGAGAAATCAAAGAGGACAATGGTCGGTTTTCAATTCGTTTCGATTAAACCACATCAATACGAAACCGCAGATTTACCAACCTGAATATACACTATTCCACCGGCTTCCAATCTCTTGGTCCAATTAGAGTTATGGGAAGCGTAAATGCAGAAAGAGTAATTCAGATTGTAAAAGAAAGGCTCAGCGAGTATGATATTTCATTAGATATTGATATGATAGCTTCAATCACTGATGGTGCAAGCATAATGTTGAAGTATGGCCGTTATACTAGCCCATTCCATATTGTTTGCATGGTACATGCTATTCATTTGGTAGTCTGTGATGTTCTGTATAAAAGTTCAGAAATTAGATCAGAAGAACAGACTGACCAAGAAAATGAGTAAATTGAAGAATGTGATTCTGACTACGAAGATGAAAATGAGAATTCTGTTGAAGAACCCACCGAGTGCAAGGACAACCAAACAATATTTATTCCTGAGCTTCAGAAGATTGTTGTAAAAGTCAGGAAAATGGTCAAAGTGTTCCGAAAGTCCCCTGTGCGTAATGATACAAATCTGCAACCACAGACTTTGGAAACCTTTGGTAAAGAGAAGAATCTTTTGCTGGACTGTAAAACCCGATGGAATTCTCTTTTAAAAATGCTGAAACGTTTTTAAGAGATGGGGAAAGAAGTTAAGATTGCAATGTATCAACTAGATTATCACTTTGATCTCAATAATCAGGAATTAGACAAGATTAAAGAATTATGTGATGCGCTTACTCCCCTTGAAGTCGCAGTGCAATATTTAAGTAAAAAAGATGCCGATCTTACTCTATCTGAAAAAGTATTAGCATTTACACTGAATAAGCTAAGAATTCTAAACACTCCTATTGCGAATGTTCTACTTCAAAAATTTGAAATTCGATTCAAAGAGCATCGAAACCCACAGCTGGCTCATCTCATTAAATTTTTGAAAAATCCCGATTTCGTCAATGAATCATATGATGAGTTTGGTAGTAAAAATTTTAAAAAGAAAATATTTGATCTGGCAGCAACCTCAATAAAACGATTATACAACGTAAATGATAAAGGCTCAGAGTCTGAACCAGAAGTAGCAGTTAAGGTGGGAGTTAAAGATGGAATTGAAGATGATGCTACGAGTATTGGTGCTTGTACTAAACAAATATCCCTATCTGATGAGCTTAGTATGTTTCTGCAGGAGAATGATAATAAGGCAAATCATAAAAAATCAAAATCTGGTTCATATATCATAAGTAAAGCCGACCTGAAATGCTAGATAAACTTTTCAGGTCTTTAGCAACAATTCGACCAACTTCGGTGGAAGCAGAACGAGAATTTTCTGTAATGGGTCTCTTTTCTAATAAACTCAGAAGCCGACTCAATGATGATACGTTGAGTACAATAATGGTTGTAAGGCAGTCTTATAAAAAATGAGATATTTGTACCACTTTTATTTATGTTATACATATATGTAAATGTTTATTAACATTAAATTTATTTACTGTTATTTTTTATATTTGAAATTCTGAATTAAATTAAATGCTTCTAATAAACTATTTATTATTTTAGTTCTTTGCTATTGATCCCCTGGAACCAACCAACTGAACCCGGGAAAACCTGAGTTTTAAATAAAAAACCCCGTCAAACCCAAAACCCGGGTTTTAAAAAAATTGCTCAAAATCGAAAACCCTACTTAGTTGGTGTTTATGTGTCTTTATCAACACAAAAGCCAGAAATCGCTTAAATGCATCTGATGACTTACGTGTAGCTCTTAAAAAAATTAAATAAAATAGAACTTTTGCTACACAAGGGATAATTAGATCGGAACCTACAGTTCAAAGCCTATTCCAAAAGGCTACAAACATCCATGTCAACAAAGGGACTCGAATCCACAAGCTCTGAAACCGAAAGCCAGCGCTTTAGCCATTCGGCAATCACCCGAAATTCAGCTATGGAGGAAATACTGTCGAAATGAATAGAAACAGTGGATATAATGAAAGCCGCACAAGATGAAAAGAAATTCGGACTTAAAAAAATTAGAGGAAATCCGACCAGAGAGAAATGAAATCCATACCGGAAGCGGGGGGAGTGCCAGAAGGGCCAGAATCTTCACCCACACCAAACGCGTATTCTGAATGTCACTATTATATATATGTATTAACAAAAAAAAAGGGATAAATTATGTTTTAATACTGCCCCCCCCCTCAATATCTTTCTTTCTCTGTTATTAGCAAGAGGAGATTAGGCTTGAAATGAAGGTTGGATAATAAGATATTAGGGCAAAAGTCAAGGTGAGACATTAGGAAATAGTGACCGCAAAGAAAGCCAGGCAAAAAGATAAAGAAAACGAAAAGGTCGTTATGACTCACGGGAGAAATTTGTGGAAAACTCACACGTAATCAACACTTCTTCGATTCCACAATAAAAAAAAAAAAAATAAAAAAAAAAACCGGAGCCGGGGGAGGGAAACAGGAAGATCCGAATCCCCAACGCTTTGTTCTCAATTTACCACGGATGAATTTGTGACAATTATTCAATCAGTATCTACTTTTAGGATGCCAAATGTTACAAGGGAGCCTGCGAATTTCAACGACGATACCGTATTATATTTCAATTCTAGCTGAAAGGAGCATTTATTGCACCGACTTTTGTGTGTAATACAGATCACTCACCACAACAGAAATAGTACAAAAGAGTAGAATCAAAAAGAGCGCGATCAATTGTCATTTCTTTACTAAATTATGGCCTCAAAATTGGACTGAACTGCTGCATATAAGGATAGTGGGTTTATATACACTGAAGTGCCACTGAATTAGGGATACCTACCTAGTAACTAGTTGGGCCTCCTCTGGCCTTGATAACGGCTGCCACACGACGAGGCATAGATTCAACAAGTTTCTGGAAACGTTCCACGGGAATGGCTTGCCAAATATTGGCTAAAGCTGTCCATATTTCAGTAAGGTTCTTTGGTGCTGTGTGATGGCCTTTCACGCTTTGTTCCAAAACATCCCAAAGATGCTCAATAGGATTTAAGTATGGGCTTCTAGGTGGCCAATTCATGACAGAGAAGTCAGAGGAATGCTCATCCAACCAGCCAGTAGCCAACCGGGACTTGTGAGAGGTACAGTTGTCTTGCTGGAAAACTCCATTACCGTACGGTTAACAGAACAGCATAAACGGATGGAGGTGATCACCCAGCAAATCTACGTACCGAATTGCATTGAGGGAGGTTGGTACACGCACCAAAGATCCCAAACTGTGCCACGAAAAAACACCCCAGACCATGATTGAGCCACCATGCCCTTGTACAGTTCCAGCCAGGCATGCAGGATCCATGGCTTCATGAGCCTGACGCCATATTCTCAGCCTCCCGTCGGCGTTAAGTAGTCGGAATCGAGACTCATCACTCCATGCTTCTCGTTTCCAGTCCTCTAGACTCCAGTCTCTGTGCTCTCTTGCCCAGGCAAGACGTGCAGCCCGATGGCGAGTATAGAGCAATGGTACTCTCGTAGGTCGACGGCTCCTGAAACCCATACGGTGAAGCGAGCGTTGCACAGTCCGTTTACTGACTGTACGACTGGTACCGTCATTAAACTGGGTGGTAATTTGAGCTAATGTTTGGCTTCGCTGGCTACGTACAATACTCCTGAGCCGTCTCTCACCACACACTGTCAAGGCTAATTGTCCTTTGCAGTTTGCCCGATCGCTAGTTTTTTTTCCACCATCCATGTATTCTTGGTATACTCTTGACACTGTCGACCTTGAAAATCCTAGCTGTCTGACGATTTCGGAAATTGACCCATGCGTCGCGCACCTACGATTTGTCCGCGATCGAAGGCGTCTAAATCAGGCAGTTTACCCATACTGGCAATTCCAACAACTAATTCAGAACAACCACAGTACGCGCTATATATGCAGTTACCACAGCGCCCTCACTTGCGCATACATGATGCGCAGCGCTACACAATTTGCATAGGTTTTGCTATCCCTAATTCAGTGGCACTTCAGTGTATTTGGTATCATGAGGTCGTTGGGTTTTCCGGACTTGTCGAGAAAGTGTTGCTTCCAGAAACAGTCAAACGAGGCTCATTTTCAGAGAAAGCTTTGGTCGCCAAGTCTCCAAAGAACCTCGTCGCAGGAATAAATACGTTCAATCAATCCTTGTTTCAATAATCTCACTGGTTGCTAGAAAACAAGCAATCGGTAAATTCGCAACTCTATATACACGCGTACCGTTTAAGGAAATGGACTGATAAAATCGAACAAAAATAAGGGAAACGATTTTTCATTTGAAAAGTTTCATCAATATATTGCTATACTAGCCGGGCTACGCCTAGCTACGCTCAAGCCATCCGTGTAACATATTTATGGACATCGGGCCCCACAAAGAAAAAAAAAGCCTACAAATGTATTAAATTCAAGTTAATTAATTCCTTTCAATTTTCATTCCCGTCGCTGCCGACAGATGGCAGCACCACTGATCCAGATGATTTGGTGTCTCAGCAGTGAGTGATTTTAGAATGAAAATATCTCTAAAACTATTGAATTAACAGAATAAGTGTACGCAGAAAAAATTATCAGTTTTCGTAGCTCTTTCCAAATATGTAACATTTATGTACTTTCATGAGAAAAAAAATACACCAATTTTCCTGTATATTTGTCGGCCATTTTTTTTCGAGGAGTGGCCCACCCGGATGAGTTACGGTCACGTGATCTCTCGACATCCACTTGTCCCTTTATTAGTATAGATAATCTCTCACAAGGTCGATACATTTGGTCCAACGATTTTCAAGTCTGTTTAATCCCCGTTAATAAAGTAAGACTAATAAAAACTGTGCAAAATAAGCGTTTGTTTCACTCATCACTTCGCTACTTGACTTCATCTTCGTAATTTGCCGCAAGAATTTTTTTCATGTTTGGGAACGAGAAGTAGTCGGAACGGGTCGTATCTGAAGAACACATACAGAGGGCAGGAATGTATTTCGCAGCACACTGTTGCACCCAGAAGGTAAGCCGAGGGGTGCCGACAACCCCTAACCCCCCCCCCCCCAAAGTAAAAGGGAAAAAACGCTAGAAAATATTCCAAAAATCTGTTCCTAGTTAAAAATTCATTTTTAAAAAAAATTATTAATGATGTGTCGTTTCTTTTACACTATCTACCATAAGTATTTGGACACCTGTGATAGAAAAGAAAAACAAAATTTATTCATATCCAATAGTTGGTAGAGCGTCCACGAGAGGCAATTACAGCCTCAACCTTCCGGGGCATGCTTTCCACAAGTCCTTGTATGATGACTAGTGGTATTTTTTCCACTCGGCTTGGAGAAGACATCTAAGTTCCTTCACCGATTTTTGACTGTTGTTGCACCCCTTAATTCGGCAATCCAACTCGTTCCAGAGGTTCTCGATAGGGTTCAGGTCTGGGCTCTGGGCAGGCCAGTCCATTCAGTTAACCCCATTGTCACCATACCAATCCATGATGGACCTCGCAACATGACAGCTTGCGTTGCCGTCCTGGAAGTAACATGGGTCCAACCCGTAAAACTGCCACAACGTAGGAAGCTCACTGTTATCCAAAATAGTGCAGTGGGCGTCGGCGTTGATCTTACCATGAATTGGGACCATGGGTCCCAGTCCATACCATGAGAAACACCCCCAGACCATAATTACACCTCCGCCGAACTTTACTGTGAGCACAATGCATTCTGGCAGGAGGCGTTCTCCAGGCAGACGCCAGACCCAGACCCTGCCATCCGAACGGGAAAGGGTGAACCCTGATTCGTCGCTCCAGAGAACCCGTTGTCACTGATCTACGGTCCACTTTCGAAGTGCTTAACACCACATTAACCGAGCAGTGCGGTTAGACTTTGTAATCAAAGGCTTATGGGCGGCAGCATGACCATGAAAATTAAGCAGATGTGCTTCCTTACGGGTGGTATTCATCGAAACAACACTCTCGGATGCCTGTTGAAACTCCTGGAGTATGTGGACCATCGGTTGGGTGCTGTTCTTCCGAATTTCTTTGGACAGCACCCGTCGGTCTCTATCGCCCAGTTTCGTGGGTCCACCAACTTGGGGCACATTCCGACAATCACCGCTCACCTTCCACTTCTGAATCATACAAGTCACTGTTGATTTTGGGTAATTGATCTCGCTAGATATGTCCCTTAATTATCGGCCATTTCTGTGATACCCGACGATTACACCTTTCTCGAAATCAGATAACTCTGCACTTCGTGGCATCTTGCATGCAACTAATGCCAATGTTGTTTTCTACACGATATTTAATGGAAGAGGGCGTGGCGTATATCAGGACCGCAGATATCGTTATTTGCATGGGTGTCCAAATAGTACTTATCGGTAGATAGTGTATTTCCATACTATTAGCAAATGAGAGGTCACCTAATGTGGAAAAACTTGGTAGCTCCCGGGAATCACGACTTCTGTAAACATAAAGTGAAAGAAATAGTTGTGAGCAAACGGACCAATAGCAAAAATGTCATGGAGGCAGTTTCTAAGTGTGACAAAATGATATAACGTAGCATCTATAGCTTACTAAAATTATTTGCAACGCTTCCAGTAGCATTATATGCATCAGTGGCAGGTCTTTTTTCAACTTACGCATTTTAAAAACTTTTTTAAGATCTACCATGACATGATCCCGACTGAGCGGACCGGCTTTGGTATATATCAGGGCCCTATTTAGAAAAATCTTGACTATAGGCACAACTCGCGATGGGGGCCCCTTAACACTGATGTGGCCATAAAATTTCCAAAATTGACACACACACACACACCAAAAAAAAAAATCATGAATCAATTTGAAATTACCATTTTACCAAGAATTGGCTATTTAAGGCTTAGAAGCCTAGAATATTATCAATAACAAAAAGCAAAACAATATATTTACTTCATCATTAAAACACAAATACACTGCTGGCCACCCAAATTGCAAAACCAAGAAAGACAAGAGATATCACAACAAAATTTATTTTGTAGATAACATGTTGACCAAGTATCAAATGATTAAATTTATAGACTTCTGTGAAGTGTGGTTCCTGCCAAAATCAATAGCCAGACTAGCCGCCATTGTTGGAGATCACCGCTGCCACACGCCTCGGCATTGATTCAAAGAGACTTTGGATGAGTTCTTGAGTTACAGCAGACCAAGCAGCTTCCACGCGTTGCCAAAGTTGATCTGCTGTGGCAGCTGGGGATGGAATCTGGGTCATTCGTAGAGCAGCCATGGACCACATGTTTTCTATCGGCGAAAGATCCGGAGAGCGAGGAAGCCAGGGAAGCAATTCAATCTGGCGATTGACGAAGAACTGTTGGACAATGCGTGCCACGTGTGGTCGCGCATTATCCTGTTGAAATATGGCTGTGGGCAAGCCCTGAAGGTAAGGAAGGACAACTGGCTCCAACACCTCGGAGACGTAGCGCTGGCTGTTTAAAGTACCGGCAATGCGTACTAGAGGTGTGCGAGAGTGATATTCAATACCGCCCCATACCATAATACCCGGTGCAGGACCAGTGTGGCGGTGCATACCGCAGCTGTTCAGCATCCTCTCTTCACGGTGTCTCCAGACTCGAATGCGACCATCGTGGTGTTGCAGACAGAAGCGTGACTCGTCAGTAAAGACAATTTCATTCTATTCTGCCGTCCACATCCTTCTGTCATCGCACCATTGGCGGCGGAGACGTCTGTGGTTCTGCGTCAAGGGTAGACAAAGCAATGGACGTATTGCGGACAGACCATTCTACTGCAAACGGCGTCGAATGGTACGCGCAGACACTGGATGATGCGTTACAGACTGCATGTGTTGTGCTATGGTTCGTGATGTGACTGAGCGATCCGTCACTGCCATGCGCACAATTTGCCTGTCATCACGTGAAGTGGTGCGCTGAGGTGGATGTGATCGAACACGCCGGTCCGTCGTACCCTCCTGCATCCAACGATCACATATCCGCATTACAGTTGTTTGGTTTCGTCCAACACGACTACCGATTTCCCTGAAAGATAATCCACAATCTCGGTAGGCCACCATCCTTCCTCTGTCGAACTCGGATACTTGATCAAAAGATGATCGCTGTTTTCGACGAGGCATAATTGATCGTTTTTTTTGAAAAAAACACAAGAAAAACACAATTGCCGAACTTGAAATCGTCGAAATCTCCAAGCCTTAAATAGCTCTTTGAAGTGGCGCCATAGGCGCGCGTGATGTGCGTCTGCGCTGAAATTCTAATCATTTGCATATCTCACCTCCGCTAATGCATGTTGTAAATTTCATGTTATTTGCATGTTTCCTTCAGGGTGTTGCATTTACAGTGGCCAGCAGTGTATATTGCAACCAGAAAAAAACTATACAATGCGTCCAGACAAAACTAAAGATATTTGCATTGATGAGAAAATAATAAGGAACATAAATTATAATATCTTTGATTATGAATTTTTTTTCTGCGATTCAGATATCTGGCCGAACCTTATCAGTGTATAAGCGTAGCATCCAACTACAACCAATCGGATGACCTTTTTTCATTTGCAAACTTTAAACGTGATATTTGATTGGTCTGGAAGACTGTATGACTTCTTTCATTTGCAAACTTTAAACGTGATATTTGATTGGTCTGGAAGACTATGCACTCTTCTGTGTGTCTTATAAATGCTGTTATCAGGCAGATTTGCAACACGTTTAGAAAATTGTTTGAAAAAATTTGAAAGGATATATAAAAAAATTGCTACTAAAAAGGTAAAATTTAAAAAAAATAATTGAATTTTAAAATTTTTTCTTTTAAAATAAAATTTTTTGGAGGGCCCCCAACATTCGGGGGCTCCTAGGCCCAAGCCTACCGGGCCTAATGGAAAATTAGGGCCTGGTATATATACACAGAGAGATTAATGTAACCCCTACTGAGGTCATTTAAGAGCTTTTTTATTTTAAGAAAATTTGATTTTATAAATACAATTTTATAAATACATAATGAATTTCATTGAATTTGCGTTAAAAATATTTTTATCCGTTCAACTCGGCTCCCTCCCCCAAGATTAAATCCCGAGGGCGCCACTGTCGCAGCATAATTCTAACAGTTTCAATTTACGAAAGTTTGTTAAACGTGATAGTAGGAGCAATTTCATTGAAGAGGATGCCATCTCTCATTCATAAACTCTTGGAAATTTCAACTATGCTTATAAACGGTGATTGGTTAAGCGTGACGTAGATTTGATTTATCTTTTGAAAAAGAATTAACCGTCCATCTCTCCAAAAAACTACACTAAAAAATCTTAAGACTATGTAGGTGGTGGTTTATATGTGCAGTTACTAGACTTAAGATTATTAAAAAGATGGAATAATTTATTTAGTCCTTTTTTTCACAACAAATTTTAGTCTGAAAGAAAACAAAAACAAATCAACAATTTCTTTAAAGTAGAAATTATGGCGTTAAAACTCCCTGCTTTAAGACGAAACATTTCGAAAAAAAAAATTATTGTGAAAAGTATGTACGATATAAGGAGTTTTTCGCATATTTACGTAGAGTTAAATATTTTCATTTTGTCTGTAATGAAGCAGATGTAAATTTCACAGTTAAAATCGATTAAAGAGGTTTCTTATTGCACGAATAAAAAGACGTCGATCATTGTACTTGACATCCTATTTTTTCATTTAATTCCCAGAAGAGACTTGTGTTCTGTTAACTGTTTGATCTTTACCTAATGCATAGTCATATTTTTGCTAGCTTATCTAACATTGAATGCTCATCTAACATTGAACTAGCTCATCTAACATTTGAATCTAATTTATTCAAATTGCTTATTTAAAAAATTGTATATCAAGATATAATACCTAAGCTTAACAGATTATTGACCGAGGAGAGACAAGTGTTTAAATTAATATCAGATTACATTTTGGAAGCTCTTAGAGGAAATAAAAAATATTGTTTTTTTTATTATTCATTCAGAATTCTGCAGGTAAATAACTTTTCCATTTGTGGAACATTTGAAAACAAGCCTCTCCTCTCCCATTACCAAAGAACAAATAAATAAATAAATATATATATATATCGGAGAAAATTAAAGCTCGAAACCGGTCATAAAGGTTGAAATTCAAAAAACTTCATTGAGAAGGGTTTCAGTTTCGTTTCCAATGTCGCGCAACACCACAAGATGGCGTTGTGTCACTTGTCACTCAGCGCAAAAGTTTGTTTCAAAATGGCGGGGCTGACAAGTGTGGGTCGCTTGCTCGAGAGGCATAAAAGTGAATTTAATGATATAGATACCTTAAAATTACTTCAAAAGCTCGAATCATCAGGGGCAATTAGTTCCGAAGAGAAGCGTCAACTCGAAGATGCGGTGACACCTTCGAAACGGACGGATGGAATAGTAAATTTAATTTCGCGCAAGGGATACCCTGCCTTTCAAGAACTGTGTTTATCTTTGGAAAGTGTGTGTCCGCATTTACTAACAAAGTTCGCGCTAGACATTACAGGTAAGTTAAAGTTTTGTCTCTTTAACTGACTTATTATGTCATATTGACGTTGCACTTTTACTGAAGCCGTGAGATCCGTGAGATGTTTACACGTGCTCAGGCTGTTTATCACTTTCTTTTCTTTTTTTTGTTCTTTTCACGTTGCCGACCAGTGCTGGAATTCGGCCATGTGACGTAGAATTGCCGCACTTCAATATGATTTTTCGGTCGTCTTCTGTTTATTATGATAAGTAGACTCTGTTAGAGGGAAAAATGTTATAGTACCTACTTACGTGTCATAAACGCTGCTTACCGGTGTGGAATATTCACTAAAATGAAGCTCTAGAATGCCAGTTTAATAAAATATAGGAATACAGTCTGTGTTTACTTTTAGCGTTTAAAACACTCTGCCTTGCGTATTCCCACTTTATTTACTTGGAACAGTATTTGAGCGTATCATAATTAAGAACCGTAAAATTAATTTTTTGAAACCTATATTTTAATACAACTTGCATCTGTCATTTCAACCACTGCATGCAGTGTATAATGTACTAGACTTAACATGACAGATTGGTGGCAAACACATAAGTTTAATTTATACAGATAGACGGGGGAAAAAGTGTTTAGAAAATTTTTATATAGGAAAGTGAATTATCCAATATGTAAACATTTCATTAAAAGCCGCTAGCAAGATAACTCGAAATCAATGAAAAGGATGTGGAGAAATAATTCGGATTCTTTTACGCAGAGAATTATCGAATATGTAAACATTTCATTAACAGCCGCTAGCAAGATAACTTGAAATCAATGAAAAGGATGTGGAGAAATAATTCGGATTCTTTTAAGCAGAGAATTATCGAATATGTAAACATTTCATTAACAGCCGCTAGCAAGATAACTTGAAATCAGTGAAAAGGATGTGGAGAAATAATTCGGATTCTTTTAAGCAGAAATAAAATAAAACTTTAATGACAACAATTTGCTGGGAACCAAACTATTATGAGACTATGAGAAACAGTCAATATATGAGTTACGAGATTCTCATGAAAAGTATTTACACGTTTTATTCATTCTTTATGAGTACTAAATTTCAGAATCTTTGATAAATTTTAAAATCCCAAGCAAATGAATTGATTGAGGTCTCAGTATGAGTATTGAGTATCTCAGAAAAATGATCAGACTCCTTTAGTTTTCAAAAACAATGACAAAAATAAATTGGCAGGGAAAAAAGGCCCGAGAAATGTTTTTCTTTGAAGTATGCGTGTTACTCAGTCTTATTTAGTCATTTTTATTATACTAATAATTTTTTTTGAAATAGAAAAAAACTGAGCTAAATATATGTAAAAGAGAATAAAAAATTTAAAAGAGAGAAAATAATAACACTAGTTTTCAGCCAGGGTTAAGCCAATACATTCGTCTTTTATTATTACAAAAAATAATTTAATAATACAATTTTCGACCATAAACTATTGGCAACGTTTAAAAAATTGTCTCATTGAAGTTCTCGTGGAACTTTCGTAATTTCTATGGTTCGTTGCATTATAAAAGTGAGAAATGCGTTTAAATTTTATCTGATTGAACTGCTGTTTGGTGTCATTTTACTTTTATGATTTTTTCTTTCTTAAATTTTAGTATTCTTTATATTCACTTTATACTTTTATGATGCGTATGAAATGTACATTTAGTCAGGAGTATTTATCAAATTAAATGCGAGATCCGTAAACACTCTAATTTGCTTGTGTTGTAATCATTTAATCGGAATATAAATTATTGAAGGCATATGTTAACGATCACTCATTTGAAATGCAGTGTTTTTGATATACATCGCGTATGAGTTTTTGGAACGGATATCATGTCAATATGAGGCAAGCACCTGTGACTAGTGAGGTAGAAATCTATATTTCTGTGTACTGAACTACCTCATTTATACGTTTATTTATAGGCAGTATCTATACAGAGAATTCCACTTTAATAGATACTAAAATATATAGATCCCAGCACTTTCCCCAAAAACATTAGTATGTCATATTTGATAATATGAGAAATCTGCTTCACAAGATGTATTTGCTGATACGGATGTATTATGTTGATAAATTACAACATAACCATACAGATTATTAACTTTTAAACATATTTCTCTTAATGTTTTATCAATCTTGGAGAGTTCAGTAGTAAGACGTAAGATATGTGCAAATACTAGAAATCACAGGCATTTGAAATTTTGCCTCATGTTCGATTACGCTTAGAAACAATGTATATTTATCAGAGGTGAAATGTTTTTATTAAGTATTGGTTTTTTAAGAGGCAAGTGTTTTATGGTCGGGATTAAAATCATGGTGAATATCTGAATAAGATTTTATACTTTCAGCTAACTTACTCCTTTTAAGCGTAATCTATATGTACACGATAGAAGACATAAAAGAAAGCATTGATATTACTTTAACCTAGTTAAAATGATGATATAAAATATATAAATAGTAATAGTGTACTTAAAAAATTGCCGAAAAAGCCTTTCAAATTAGAAATGAAATGAAATGAAATGAAATATCTTAAGGTTTCAAAGGTCTATGTAAAAAAGTTTCTTATTGGCATTCAGTTTTAGAATTTTCTGATACAATGAAAAAAAAGAGCTAGTAACCAATTCTTTTCGAAAAAAAGTTGATACTTTGAAATTTAAACTATTTAAAATTATAGTTGACACACTGATAGAGTAATGGAAATTATTTTATCTTTAAGGATAACATTTTAAAAATGGAGAATATAAATTTGTAAAGGATTTTTTCCTTGATTGTTGGATGCAGTTTTTTGGGGTGGATGGGTGGGGAAATTAATGAAAATTGTTATACAATCGTTGTGAAAAAATTTGATTCGTAGACTTTTAGCATTTGGGGACCCCTTTCCTTTTACTTGTCTGCGATCTCCAGATTTAGAGAATTTAAACATCGCATAATGGGACAATTTTTGGAATAATTGTTCACAGCTCCTCAAAATTGAGATGCGTATTATAATTTTACTTGCTTCCTGAATTCTGTGAATTTTGTGATTTCTATTCACCATCTAGGGTCTAGAGCAGCCATACTCAACCTTTTGTTATCTTGGGCCTCATGCATATCGCATCCCCGGCAAGAAAAGTGATACAACTCAAAAATGCAGCATTTGAGAAAAATCAACTTAAAGAATACTCTACAGCTTGAATTAGCATTACAATAAAACTGATACAACTGCCCTCGGTTGGACAAATTGCGGGATAGCGATGTGTCGCTTTTCGTGCACAATGGGGCACTTCAGACATATTTTTCAATGACATAACATGAACGTAACAACCACATGGGCCGCATCGTAATACGTTATACCTCATAATATAACAATAATGTAAAAAATAAATAAATAAAACTCAAAGCCTAACGCATTCAAACGTTTATTTAAAATGAGTGTGAGTTTTTTATGTTGAGACAAACTCTTGACTATTTTAGACAAAAAAGGTTTATATTTGCTTTGTGCTACTCTCGATATATGCTCTTCGCGTATTTCATTTTGGAATTGGGTGATTCACCAAAGTACTTTGATTCGAACAACTTGAGCAGCAGGTGGCCCATTTTTGTACAGTTTTGTATGTTTCAAGCACTTTTCAAAATTATACAGTGGAACCTCGATATATCGAACCTCGACATAATCGAATTCCTTGACAAATCGAAGTTTTTCCATTCCCCTTTAACCTGCCTAACACTCCCATGTTATTTTTACATCTTCATATTGAAGGACTGGACAGGAAGATCTCGATATTAGCGCCCTTTACACGTACGTTCATTCGCGAGTGCTTGGAGCGTACGGGATTGTGCGCACTCGCAAAAGAGCGTACGTGTAAAGGGCACTAATAGCGCCCTTTACACGTACGCTCGTGGAGTGCTTGGAGAGTACGGTATTGCGCGCGGGAAAACTTGCAGTACGCTCAAAAGCAGCTTTTCCTTCCTCTCCGACACCTTCACACGTGCACTCAATCGCGCGGGATCGTGGTTTCTCGCGGGAAAGAGCGAACGTGTAAAGGGCGCTATTTCAAATTTTCAGTTTGCTTGGCTCGGCACCGCAGCTCTATATATCGAAGTTTTTATTGCGAAACCACTATATATCGAAGTATTTTATAATTCAATAAAATGTAATTTCTCTAATTGCAGCGGGTATGCAATTATTTTAGTGTGATCCGCTATATATCGAAGTCATTCAGAAATTATCACAATTAATCGGACCTCGGTATATCGAAATCCTCGATAATTCGAAGTTTTCTCGTTCCCCTTGAGGTTCGATACATCGAGGTTCCACTGTATTTACGAAAGCACCTGCCTGATAATGAGAGTGAGTGTTTCGGGCCGCACATAAAAGCTTGGCAGGCCGCAGCTTTTTTTTTTTTTTTTCTTTTCTTTTTCTTTTTTAGTATCCCTGGTCTAGAGGACGAGGACGTATGAAACACTGTGGTGTACCATATTTCTCAGATATAGAAAAATCCATAGGTTAGCTACATATGCTTTCACTCTCTTCCGCCCTTCCCCCCACTTTTTTTTTTTGGGGGGGGGGGGGATGAGATGAATAAGTTTTGCTCCGTTGCTACGTTTTTCCTTAACCGTTTCCTTACGGGGCGGGATGGCATGTATACCAAGAATACTGGCCCAAGAATATATATATATATATATATATATATATATATATATATATATATATATATATATATATATATATATATAAGTATCTATACACACACGCACACACACACACACATATATATTATATATATATATATATATAACCCCCTTAATGGCCGTTCTTACAAAGGGGGTATGAAATTTCCCGTTCTAAAGAGACAATCGGAAAAATGGGCCCCGTAAGCTAAAGGTTAAATAGAAGTGCTTCTACGAAATATTACATAATTT
This sequence comes from Dolomedes plantarius, assembly GCA_907164885.2. Classification (NCBI taxonomy): domain Eukaryota; kingdom Metazoa; phylum Arthropoda; class Arachnida; order Araneae; family Dolomedidae; genus Dolomedes; species Dolomedes plantarius. Next base: position 219,620,611 of record OU015491.1, read on the forward strand.
TTTTTTAATCAGTTATTACGCATTTGTAGCTTGTTCGCCCTGAAGTCATCTCGCACTTATTCATCACTATATCATCTCCCAACTTATTTTTATTTTTATTTTATTTTATTTTTATTTTTTTTAGGAGCCATGTGAGCTGCCATGTGTGCTCTCTATTTTTGTGCATTTAAAAATAGACCGATGTTCATTTTTTTCAACCCTTGTGGATATCAGTGTTTCGGTGCATTTTTTAAGGTACGCCGTGATGCATGTGTGTTCATGCGGCGTTTTGTTCGAAATTTCTGTGAGTCTATCATTTTGCACAGTCAGTCATTGACTCATTTCCATCTACGCGAGATGAATTTTCCCTCTACCTCCGTCTATTTATGCTAATTTATGCTCGCAAAACCGGAAAACGGGGGAATCCAAACTACGGCCCTGTGTATACCGAAAAAACAAAACAAAAACCTATTCCCAGTTTTCAAATGAATGACATGCAGTGATTTAAACAAGGATTCGTTCTAATTATTATAAAGCATAAGCAGTTTTCTGTCTTCCATTTGGAAAAAGTATGATTGGCTGTTAAGTTTCAATCTTATCGAACAATATGAAATTTTTTGTTTATGATGATTCGATAAAAAAGACGGGAGTTCAGTAAACTTGAACAATTGATGCTTCAGTATACTATAAATAATAGTATTGTTTCCAACCCTTTATTTTTCTCATTTATTAGATAAGATTTTAGTTATCGAATTTCTTTTTAGCGAATTCTCGGTACACCTATGTTTGTATGTGAAACAATCAGACAAATAAACTAAACTATATACCTGGTAATTTGAATTTCTGACCTTGAATCCCACTACCCTGATGAAAATAATTAATGAAAGCGAAAGTGCATCATTTATTGGTGGTTGTTCATCAACTATCCGCACGTAGATAAACAAAACAAAAAATAAATACACATGCGCGTGCACATACAGACAAAAATATTATGAAATAACGTTACGTAAGTGATATCACTGTAGTATTTACGTGAATGACATCGTTGGCCTATGTGAATTGTAGTAGATATCATTGCGAGAAACTGAATCTAACGTATAACTAGCATGTGTAAGGAAGCAAATGTAACGTGTGTGATTTCCATTTTTTCGCATTTCTCACCATTGTTCAAAAACGTTGGTAGAGTCGAATCAATGTTTCATTCGTGGTTAGTTTAGTCTATTTTCAGTTCCGTATCCTAACGTTTGGACGATCTGCGAAATCCAAGTCACCGCACAGTCCAGCTCGTCTCCTCGAAGTGGCATAGTTTCTCCAAATCATCTTTTCCATCGATTTCACTCGTTCTTATTCCGTTTATTTTTTGAGTGCTTTTGGTATACTGTGAAACTGAACCCTGGACCTCTTCAGCAACACTGCTTCAGATATCCATTCAGCTAATTAGTTGAATTCATGCTGTTGGTTTTAAGTTCCTTGATTTTGTATCTCTGATATAACGATGCATTACTCGAGAGATAGCCTCGAAAATGGGAGATGGCTTTGTATGTAGCATTTTCTGATTGAATTCAACATTTAATTTGCTATGAATATAATCGAAATTCTTCTTTATTCGATTCTTTTGACTTACAGGATTGTGAATAGACCCTTAAGGTCGTGAACTATTTAAATTGAATCTGCTAAAATTGTAAACCTATCCTCTCTTGTTAAAGCAGGTTTTTTTTTTCTGCCCGTAGAAATTAAATACTCTCGTGTTTCTATAGTCCGTGTTTGAAAGAGGAAGCTGGTCACTGATTTCTGCAAATTTAGAAAAAATAAAAATGTATATTATATTATCTGAATTGTAGAAGTATGAAGTGCATCAACCATTATTGAAGGCAAAGATTAACGTTGAGTGACAGTTATTTACCCCGATTGCATACAATTTGATTTAATGTTTACTCAACCGAATAGACTGCATCAGTTATTATTTTTTTTTGTTTGTTATTTTTAAGAACAGAAGTCGTCGTCCGACACTTCACTTTGGCTTCAGAAAATACGGGGTCACGCTATAAAAGGTATTTTCTCAAAAGATTGAGCTGTGCTCTTCAGGATAGCCATTTCGCAAGATTATTATTTAATTCTTCATAGGTGTTGTTAGAAATTTTCTTTTATTAATGGCAGTTTTTATTTATTCATAGGGATAGGCACAGAGCCTTAGCTAAGACGTCCTAACAGGGACACGTTTTTCGGTGGCATTAATGACATACTGCTGAAATCAGAATTATTCGACTATCACAGTTGCAAAACATACATTGTGCTTAAGTATTTGCGTTTGGCAACCCCTTCCTCTCGCTTACAGAAATCGATGCCTTTGAATAGAGTTGCAGCACACTGTTCGATGTATCTAATATTTTCTTTTAAAGCTAACACAGTTTAATTATGCCCCGAATTGTCATTTTAATTTCACTTTGACGTCTCGATTTCGCTGCATTCTTGACATTTGTAAAATGTAATCGACAGCGGAATATATTAATGAAAAATAAATAAAATGTAATGTAAAGTTTGAAGCATGTGTGTCTAGTAAATGGCGCAAGACAGAGGTGAGCAAACTTTATTCGACCGCGGCCAATTTTCTTTAAATAAAAAATCACCGAGTGACCCCCAGTGAAATTTTTTTGGAAGTAACAAAAAAAAAAAAAATTTTAACATTAGGAAAATGTTAATGAAACAACAGAAAAAAGATTAAGCAAATTTTTACAAAGTATTAAAAAAATCAATGAATTGTATATTTTGGGTAAATATTTATTTTGCATAATAAAAGTAAAAAAAAAAAAAAAAAAATGTCTCGCTTATCTTCTTCACTTGTTTTCGTCAAATTTCATGTGATCAAAACTTCACATTTTAATATTAATGGATATTTGTATTTCATTAAGGTAAAAATTAACAAAAATTAAAAATTATAAAAGAGCGTGGTATCAAAATTATGAACTTTATATTGAAACATTGAAAATTATAAATTTCATTTATATATATAAAACTAAAACATACGTGTTTTTGTCCTTAAATATCTGTTAAAGTTCAGATTTATATTCGATTATTGGGGATGAAAGGATTATACATTTAGAAACAATATGTCATATATTTTCAACTCATAAAATAATAATAAATAATAAAAATAAAAATTTGTAATTATGGACATTTAAACAGTATATTTTTAATCAAATAATTGAAAATGATATAAATTTACTTCAAACTATCCGCGAGCCCTCCAACTCTTTTGGTGACCCCTTTTGCTTGCTGCCCATTCAATTAATTGTAGATAGTTATCACTAATGCTCTAGGTAAGAAAATGTACGCGATCTGTTACAGGGTTCGCACAGTCCTTAAAAGTTCTTATTTTTAGTTTCTGTTTTTTAAAGGCCTTTGAAACGGTTTTGAAAAATACTTATTTCTGCTATCAAAGTTATAATATTTTTTCGTTTCCTTTCCTGTCTTTAAAAAGTTCGAATTTCGAGTCAAAGTGCATGATTTTTCAAATTATGATACACACACACATATACAGGGCCGTGCTTAGGGTTGAGCAAACTGGGCAACCGCTCAGGGCCGCCATTTTTATCCCTCATCGCAACACTTTTCTAAATGTTACGGGAGTTTTAAGAAATCCCTCGTTTTTCGTGGTTTCTATAATTCAACTTATAAAAAAATATATGTTTCGATTTTTGTGAGAAGAATCTTAGAAAGAATCTTAACTGACAAACTACCCTTTTGGCTTTTAGTATCGAAACGTAATGCATTAAAAGTAATAATTAGTAAAATCAGTAAAGGATGCAGATTTTTTTTTTATTTATTTATTTGTTGTCTGGGTTGTCTTACAACATCCATTACTCAGTCAGATCCATTACCATTGCCAGTAAATGTGTTTCGCCCAGGGCCGCTAAAACTCTAAGCATCGCCCAGGGCCGCTAAAACCCTAAGCACGCCCCTGCACATATATAATTAATATTGTGTATATATATATATATATACACACTGCCGTTTTGCTCCAATATCACGCTATAACACTGCTTACTTATCTAAATTTATCAAGTTAAAAGCGAAGAAAACCAAACATATTCAGTATTTTCAAACTGTTTCTATATTGCGAATTTGTAAAGTTGATATTTTTGGAGAAAAAAAATATTGGTTATCCCATTACGCAAGTATTTTTAAATTTATAAAATTTTAAAACATATTTTAAATCATTTTTGAGGTCCTTAAAAATGCTTACCTCTCGTCCTTCAAAAAGCCCTCATTAGCACCGTATTTTTGATCCCTGTATTAAATTTAATATCTTCATTATGATAGTAATTATAGGTATTTTCAGTCGTTTTGTGGCCGCAGGGCATTAGTCTCGATGATTTTACGGCCGTTGTACGTAACACAGACGTTAAAAACCTTGAGCTGCTTCCGCGTTTTGCTTATTTTTTTTCATGCGTGTGTTTGTGTCGAACAAAGCAGAGCATTAGTCGTCGCTGTTCGGCATATTTCTCCGGCTTTAATGCGGGTAACGACACTGCCGACAGTAATCTCATAAAAGGATTGCCATTGTTTTCCCAAATCATCTTGTCCGCTTTCTGGGTCCCCGGCATTTTCTCGCACTGCCTGGATCCCCGTTCTGCTTTTGTGGTGTCTTTCTTTTATTTTGAGAAAAATGAAGGAAAACTTATTATCATTCCGATTCAGGTTTTTGAACTGTAGGCTTTTTTTTAAAAAAAAAAAAACCTGCTGGCATCATGTCTTCCCTCGGTATTATCCGCGGGTTCAATTTCATAGCCGTTTGACGATGTCGCATCGACAAAAAACAAACAAACAAACAGAAAAAACGTATCTCAGATCGACAAAACTCGATATTTAGTACGTGATAAGAGGTCGACTTCGTATGGTAATGACTTGCCGTAAAAATGTCGATGCCAATTTTCTTGATATGAATGCATTAAAAAAAATCTGAGATAAAGGTATCGTATACAGTTGACCATTCTGCGCTAATAATTGTCAGACATGAAATCAAATTAGTGTCATTTCTAATAAGACCTTTTGTAAGCGGCATACCTACCAGTGGCGCACCCAGGGGGGGGGGGGAGAAGAGGCTCTGCTCCCCAAAATAAATAAAAATTACATTATGAATATTGAATTTGCATTGTAATTGTTTTATATTTTTATCCGTTCAACTCGTCCGCCCCCCCCCCCCCCCAAGATTAAAGCACCAAGATCCTGGGTGCGCCACTGATACCTACTGTTTACAACAGGGATACTCAAACTGCTGCGCGAGACACTCACTCTCGTTATCAGGGCCTTTGTAAACATAATTTAGGAAATGAGTGTCAGGCAAAAACGATACTGTACAAAAATGTGCTCACCTAGAAATAGCCGAAGGGCATATATGAAAATCGACTTACTATTTCTCACCTTGATGACGTATTGAGAGTAGCTTATAGCAAGTATAAACCCGATTTGTATAAAACAATCAAAAGTGTATCTGAACGAACGAACGAACGAACGAACACACACACACACACACACACACACATATATATATATATATATATATATATCACGCTCATTTTTAAACAAACGTTTGAATCCATTTAGGTTTTGAGTTTTTTTTTTTACATTATTATATTACGGGTATAGTGTACTATGTTGCGACCCGCCTCTCGTAGCAAACATAGGCATGTTGCCCAATGGATAAAAAGTTGAGTATGGCTGTATTATACTTTGATGTAATGAGTTTTTCGAGGAAATGGATCCCGAGGCAACATTATTATTATTATTATTATTATTATTATTATTATTAATTCGAGGACCATAGAACTCCCTAGTTTGTCGAAAGAACGAACCAGTTTTCAACCAAATTCAAAACGGATCCTACTTCTATTATAAGGGATTGTAAAAGGAGAAAGAGAAAAAAGAAAAAAAAAGTGAGCTGTTGGAGATAGGGGAAATGTTGCCACCCTGCTCGGGGTAAACAGATTCGCTAAATTCTCGGGAGGGGTTTGGGGATCCGTAGAAAGCAAAAGGGGAGGAATGTGCTCGAAGGTTCTTGGAATGTTCTTGCGGGGAGGCGGTCCCGTGCGTTGCCCTCGAAAAGCGGCCCCGTAATAACGAGGTTGTTTGTAAAAATCAGGGAGAATGCGCGAGAAGCTTTCTTCGTTTTCTTTTTCGCTGATATTTTCGTAGCAGCCTCGTAAATAATACTAGGTTTCGCGCTCTTTACTGCTGGTTTTATCATGCAGTAAGACATATGAAGTTAAAAATAATGAATAAAAAAAATAAGGAAATAAACAGACTGAGATATATAAGAAAAATATTTAGAAAAATGCAGAGAAGAAGTCAAATAATAAAACCTTTAAATAAACAGATGGTCAGTGTAGGAATGATATTTAATAAATAAATGAATAAATAAGAAAATGAAATAACTAAAATATCAATGAAATACATGAATAAAAAATTTTAGTATATCTGTTTAACAAATAAAAAAAGAGTGAATAACCAAATATGTTAAACGAATCTATAAAAAGCTGATAAATTAATTTTTGCTTCATTCTCAAGGTGCTAAATAAAACAATACGTTTCTCTAAAAAATTGACTAAATCGGAGATGTAGAGTTTCTCTACTGTTTCGTGCGGTCCCTTCTTTTTTTACCACAAAAACACTGAAACAATTTTTACTCGTTTAACAATTAAATGACGAGGCTTTTTTAATGCGCCCTTCTGGTACAGGGGTGGGACAAATATTTGAATCTAACGTTTCTCGTAAATATCGTGGTACGCGGAGAGACGAAAGTCTGATAAGCTGACCCTATATTTGGAAAAAAAAAATGTGGATACGCCCGTGAAAACAAAAACGATTTTTCTAACGATGGACTACACACATTAAATAGGTGGCATTAAAAAAAAATGGCTTAAGTTTTGTCCTTATCGTAGTGATATTCACCGAGTGATTAGGTGAAGGGATGGATGGGTTATAGAATCATTCCTTAAAAAGAGTGACCAAATTTGGTTGTCTGTAGGTAAATAGATCTTCTTGTGCCATACCGAAGTAAAAAAGAAACAAATTAAACAATTTCGAAGTGTATATATATGTGTGTGTGTGTGTGTGTATGTGTGTCTGTGTGTATATATATATATATATATATATATATATATATATATATATATATATATATATATATATATATATATATATATATATATACACACACTTCGAAATGGTTTAATTTGTTTCTTTTTTACTTCGGTATGGCACAAGATCTATTTTCCTACAGACAACCAAATTTGGTCACTCTTTTTAAGGAATGATTCTTTAACCTAATTCTATATAGAATTATATATATATATATATATATATATATATATATATATATATATATATATATATATATATATATATATATATATATATATATATATAAAGTCTCTAGCCGGCCACCCCTTAAGACGGCCTTTTTTTGCCGGAACCATAACTGGCCACCATAAAGAAGTTTCACTACACATTTATGTATGTGTTCAAATATGAGTAACTTTTGAGTTGCATAGCGTTTAGTTACGCATGGAACCCGCCTGCATCTCTCCGCACAGATATAAATATAACGGGAGAGTGAGGCGGAAAGATTTCGCTAGAAACGTGATACGCCGAGACCGTCACAATGCGGTGTCGGCGTACCGTGTCAGCTCACTGCAGGTGAAGCTGCCGAGGTTGAAAGCAGGAGTCAAGGACAAAACCGCACTCATTTTATTTTATTATTTTTTTCCCCCGCCATCTGTGTCTATCACCGCTGTGCAAATCGCATTCGTGCTTGAAGTAAAGATGACAAATTTGTCCTGTTATAGTTTTTATAATGAACTCCCTTTTGTTATGTTACATCTGAAACTGTTAAGTGAAATGTTTATCAGAAGTACGAGGATGCCTCAAAAAGTAACAGTAAATTAAATATTTTGAGTTATATAATCAGTTAGTTGAGAATCAGTATAGAGATACAACTGATATATCATTTTCCTATGCCGTCACCCTACTATTCAGTATATCTCACACCTTTGCTCTCACTTATTTATTCCATCAGAAAAAAATGTGCTTGGTTGTGCCAGTGGCGTAGCGAGCATAATTGGCGCCCGGGGCACGATACCTTTTTGGCGTGCCCCCCTCCCGAAAAACACATAGTAATATAATATATAGATCCCATATTGGCACCCCTCTACGAGTGGCGCCTGGGACGTGATAGAACCCCTTAATCACCCACACTCGCTACGCCACTGGGTTGTGCTTTCAGCCTGGAATACAGCTCTTTTTGGCGCCCGCCGATCGAGCGTTGCTCATCACGGATTGATGTTCGCCCATTTTTAAGCGTATTTGCCTACTCCTAGACCCTACTCTCACTAATACAGACATCTTCATACTCTTGAAGCATTCTTCTGTGGATTTCCTGGGGTTTCACACCCACATAGCACAAAAAATCTGATGACTACTCGCAGTTCCTCTGCTGTGCAAACTACTAGGGCCACGACATTTTGTATTGGCTGCCCGTCCGATTAAGAACTCCGTGCCATTTACTCGGCGGTGTTAACAACTTCAGTAAGAATGAATCTACCCTGCGCAGGAATTGAAAAGGCTTGCTTTTGTCTCAGGTCAATATGCTGTTACTTTTTGAACCACCCTCGTATTTAAATGATACAGTAACCGCATAGTCCATTGCACAATCTAAAAATTCTTATTCTATAGATTCATCTAGTGACTCACGACCCTGTAACGTCCCAATGAGATCCCGGTAGTTATACCATAGACGCAATACTGTTTCCCTACCGAAACGACCGTGAAAAATGTTAAAAGTTACGGTGGCCTTGTGTATCAGTTGACATAAGGAAAAAAACTATCAACTGTCTGTCAGTCAATACTTAGGAATGACTGCTTATCTAAGAAGTCCCATCGATGCCAGGACATACAACAGCTTTTTTTTTTTGGGGGGGGGGGCAAGAGTGCATGCTTTATCTCCTCCCTCTTGGGGTACACCGCAAAATGGAAATACTGCTTCAAGTTAAAAAAAAACAAAAAAAAAAACTACTTATTTCAGGGTGTAATGTTTCTGGGTAACAGGTTCACTTGTATTTGGTATGCAACTTTAGTATGTTCAACATATTTTCTTACCGTTTTAGTTATACTCCCTCTTTTGTACTATTCCTAAAACAGCATTTCATTTTTACAGTGTACATGCATAATATTAGCTCTAATACCTCTTCATGCCTATGGAAAGAATAAAAATACAGGAATCTCAACCTTTTCAGAAATCAACTCGCTCTCATTATTCCCCTTTTCTGTCACGTAAGTGAAATCTGGTACCCTATTTTTAAAAATTTTTATTTATTTATTTATTTATTTATTTTTTATTTTTATTTATTTTTATTTTTATTTTTTTTTGGGGGGGGGGGCGGGGGCGGAGGTTGGCTGCTGGAGAGCCGTGTGTACTGGAGTGTTATATCAGTAGAGGGCGTAGAGCTGCGTGTGGCATTTGTACTTAGCTAGCGATGCCGAAAATGGTGTCGAATACTTCCGTGTTATCCAACATTTAGAAAATGGCATGTATTGAATAGTGTCGGCATTATTTATAGCGGACACCAACTTTCTTCAGCAAAATAATAGAACCTACTTTATAAATAGAACCCATTTTATAACATTTTGCCTTGTTTTATTTTCATGCTATGGGTTGCATTAAATTGATTTTTTATCTTAAATTTTCATCTTTAGTTTCCTGTTTTTAAATTTTTACCGTTCTGTACTAGTTCATATTTTATACTCTTCATTGTTAAGGATTGTTCATTCGCCTAAGTAGCATTTTCTCCTGAAATTTAATTTTATGAGGTCTTAAAAATGTGCCTGCCCTTCTTCCAACCCGGCCTCGATAAAAGTCACGCGAGCAGTGCTCCATTAAACGACCTTTATCATATTTTGTCCCTGCAGCGAAGGTCCTGTGAATTTCGCTAATCTGCTAGTGTATAGTATACGCCTAAACACAATACACACACATGCGTGTGTGTGTAGGTGTGTATTTCTAAAGTTTAAATTGTTGGGCCCTCGAAGGTATGTTGCGTCACAGATAACTCTGATTGATGACACCTCCTTCGAAATAGAAAATTGGTATTTTGTAAGCGCAATATTATATTTTTAGGTTATTTAAGTGGGGAATAATGAGTTTAGTTTAAATCTTTCTTGTTTCGAGAGAAACTTAATGTCAGATGTGGGCGCCCTTCTGCTTTTGTTCACTTTGCAATTTCTTGAAAAAGGGAGGTGTAAATGGTGCAAAGAATTATAACTTTTATTGACTCGCGTCATTTTTCTGCTTCTTATAGTGTCTTTGTGTAGCTTTCTGAAGACCAAAGGATTTTAAGTTTAAAAATCGAAATCTCTTCTTTGAGTTTGCTCATTACAGTGTGCTATCGTTTATCAGTCGCTGGCAAGTGTCCCCCCTGGGCCTATGCCTGGAGCTTGCTGTGCTCATCTCTGCCTTTGTCAAATGGATATTTATTGTTATGCTTCATTGCTTTTCAGCGTCCTATTAGCAGTTTGGAGAAAAGAGTCATATAGGATAATCTTATTCAAACTCGTTAATTCATCTCCGGCTTCTATAAGAAGCAGGATCAATCATAAGAATCCGATCCCCCCCCCCTCGTTTTTTTTTGTTTGTTCTGGTACTCGTTTCCGAAATCATCCGTTTTGTTTCACTTTCGAAGTTATTTCTTTGACGTTCTGACTTCAAGATATTTCCGCTCCCTTCAGCATTTTGGCGACCTGGAAGACCGAACGCTGTAATACTGTGTGCCGCCTACTTCGCAAAGCCAGAGAAGAGGTATATTGGAGTCTTTCCCGAAAGAAATCTCCTGACAGGTCTACTAGTAAAAAAAATTGCTCGCGATGAAGTCACAGACTCACCACTTAACCGATCTGTGAACAACGCGTTGTATGTCTCCTTGTTCAGGCCTATTTTTCGCGTGTTGCTGAAGTGCATGTTCTCGTGCTCCTTATTTTGTTTTCTTAATGTCACATGATGTGCAACTTGATGTGTAACATGTGAATGTCACGTAATGCGCAACATGATGTTACACATTACGGGAATCGAGGGGTGGGATGGATCACTAAAACGGTTCCTGCGACATTCATCACCTCAAGTAGATTGTATTTACTGTAGAAAGTGTGTTCGCCAAGAAAGCTTTCTCAAAATTTAGGAAATAAAATTGAGATTTGCCTTTTTTATCAACGTCATCGTGAAAGTCTCAGTGGCGTAGCGAGGGGGAGCAATAGGGTCTATCATGCCCCGGGCGCCACTCGCATAGGGGCGCCAAATAGTCCCCAACACCATTGGACCAATTGATCCGCAAGACCATGGGGGGGGGGGGGGGCGCGCCAAAAAGGTATCGTGACCCGGGCTCCAGTTATGCTTGCTACGTCACTGGAAAGTCTTTACCCAAATGAGTTTCTAGGACTTGGATAAAATTGGTCAATGACTTGGTACGGTAGTTCAAATATCGGAGAAGGATGCTACAGATGGCAGATTCGATTCCCGGGCACTTGTTGCCGCGCCGGTAATCGCTCGCCCAAGCGCTCTCTTCGCTTGTAATCGTGTAATCAAAGTAACGGCGGCAAAACCGTCGGGAGCATGTGCTGTCTGACGCTGCTCGGGCATGAAAGCCAAACAAATCTGTGCTAGAACAATGCGGAGGAGACTGAACAATTGATGCCGATGCTCTTTTTTTTTTTCTTTCTTCTCCCGTGTGCCCAGCAGACCTTGAACTCTCGCTTTGCTCAGTTCTTCAGCTTTTTGTGTACCCCCTTTTAATACTGACACAAAAGTGTACATACACGCTTGATTTGGTAATTCCCGGAGATGGTTTTTATAATTTTCTTTAGCGTTCTGACGCGGTTGTCCGACCGGAGTTCGATTTGCCGATATTTTAATTCTTAACATTCGTGCTTATAGAGGTCCACATCAAGAATATGAATTCTAGTCACCTGCACTAGTTAGGTTTGTCATGAAATTGTTCCCTCTCTATGATAGTATAATACACCGCGAGTTTTCTCATCATCTAGCGGGAGCAGGAGATTCATTTGGATTAAAACCAAAACTGCGAAAGAAAGCGCCGTCGCTTCGTTTGTCAGCCAAGTGACATAAGGCTTAGAAAAAATCTAACATGTGAAAAAAGATGTATTTTTTTTTAAGCATGTGTCTTATTCAACGCTACAACATTTGTCAGATGTGTCTTTTCCTGTTCTGAAGGTCGCGTGATTTCGAATGACTTATGTTCTCATTCGAAGTGCATTATCTAACCGCGAGTCGATAGCTGGATAACAATCTATGTATGTGAATCTGTCGGGTAGCAAGCAGGTCAAGTTCGTTGCGAGTACTGTCGTAACTTGCTCACGTTTTGTATACGTTAATTAATTATTGCTGAAGCGAGATAGTGATCTCTTTTGGAAAGTACTAACTTTTCGAATTAATTCCTTTTCACTAAAAAAAAAATCTGTAGCAAGACAATTATATTTCACCACCAAAAAGTAACTTGTGATATAAAATAGCTTAACGTGCCATATTCGCATACGGCCTCATCCTTTTCAGTGTCTCTCTGCTTCGATGGCCGCGTGTGCTATACTCCTCTGAAGAATGAGTTCGATTACATTCCAAGAACCTATCTGGAGGATAATAAACTCGTAGAAAAGAGCTTCTTAAATTCCGACCCGTGGATTTTTACAAGATCTGTCTTAGGTTTTTTTATATCACTGTTTTTATCACACTTATATTCTAGTGTTTTTTATATCACTGTTCGTATCACATTCATCTTTGACTCACCTTATCATCCACATATATGTTTTTTATCTCCTTTATGTATTATTGTTTCTGTCTCTTTATATATCATTGTTTTTATCGCCTTTACTCGTCTTTGAAACTGACTACTTTTTATATCCACGTTATTTCTGCTCGTCTCGAGTTTGGCGCAGCTTGTCCTGTCCGGACCTTGTGCCAAATTTTTTTTAACCAACCAACTTTAAATCTAATGCGAGCTCTTCCATAATCTCATTCAATCCATGTAATTTGGACTGATAGTATACCAATACAGTGCAAGTCTCCCTCGCGGACTATCATGTCCATTTCTTTGGCGACGAAACGCTGCAACAGCCGTCCAACGAGGTACATCAGGTACATCTAAGCTCAGCTGAACTTTTCAGTATCGCTCCCCCCCCCCCCCTTACACACAGAGTAAGTTTTTAAACACGTACTAACTTGATCACGGGGAATTAGTCCCGGTTTTGTTATTTGCAAATGGTCCAGGTCTTTTACGTTTGCTTTTGCAGTAAAGACAGGTGGACCCTATATTATCTGTAACTGTCCTCTATCCAAAGACACCTCTTTCAAGTTCTTTAGCCTCTTTCAAAACATGTTTAGCAAATTAGAAAGTATTGCTGGAAGGAAAAAAAAATGTTTTGTGTTAGAAGTGGTATATCTGCCATTTTTCCTTTTTCTACATTTCCAGTTCAATGTTTAGCAGTGTCTGATTTTGAGTTTTGTAGACACGCTCGTGATCGAATTTAATTGAGCTTACCGTAAAATCTTGACTATAATACGCACACGTGTATAATACGCATGCTTAATTTTGCTCGAAATTTTCGCAGAAAATTAAAATTCGACTATAATACTCACCCATAACTTTTCAATATTTTATTTAAAAATTACACAAATATTTATTAACATATATCAAATTTGTAATAAAGATAAACGAAAAAATCAAATTCGGTAGCTAGCCCCCCCCCCCCAAAAAAAAAAAAAAAAAAAAAAAAAAAACTTAATTTTTTGATTCAAAACAAACAATTCTGTCATATTATCACTCTTAATCACTTTCGCCAGAATACAGCTCATCTATTGTTTGTCGTTTATTCAACGTATAAAACTATATTTTCTGTGCACGAGTATAATATGCACCCTCTCTTTTGCGGACTAAAATATGAAAAAAAAAGAGCGTATTATACTCAAGATTTTACGGTATAATACCGACTTGACTGAGTGAAATACATTGTGAAATATTTGGGACAGTTGTAATAAAGTGACTAGGGTTAATTGAAACGATTTTTTTCCATGTTTTTATTAACTCGCTTTCTTGTTTGTTTGTGTGTTTGTCCAGTACAAATCTTGCAATCGATTTTTAACTAACTTCCCGACTATTTAAAACTTTTAGAATAGCTCAGAACACGATGATAATGCATTCTTATGATACTTTTAGCCATCTTTAAGCATCTTTGAATTCATTTTCAGTTCATTTTGTTTTGTAGAATGGTGCAGCCATCTATCGGCCGGAACGGGAACGAAAAGTTAAACGCAAGTTAACTTCCAATTAACTTCATTTTCGTTCAAGTGGATGGGATAATTCACCAAAAAGATTTAAAAAAAGTATTTCTTAATACATAGAATTGTCAAGTTTATATGATTCAACAGAAAATTTAAAAACATGGTATATAAAAAGTTCTTTTTATCTTATAATTATTGCATCTCACGTTTCTTTCGCTTAGCTCCATTTTTTGTTTTCATGTTCCCTCAGCGATTTATTGCAGCTAAGTATTTTTAGAGAAAAAAAAAATTGCTGCCCGGGGCGAATTATATAGTCAGAGGGAAACGCAAAAACTGACGTGCACAGCTCACCTTTCTACCTAGTAATATTTTTTTTCAGGTGTATTGGCAAAATATGCCACTGAATGAAAAAAAAAAAACCCGTGCAATTGAAGCTACAAAACATGAAGCGAAATAGAAAATCAAGGGCACGCAAAAAGAGCTTTAACTGAAGCGTGTAAACGAAGTTTTTTCTGTACGTGAGAGATGTTAAATGCCATCTCATTTCGGTGGCCTCTCTGTCGATATCAGATTTTCTGTTTCGATTCTCTCTCGAAAACAGGAAGTGTTCCACACCCTCTTTTCTCGGTGTCTCTGTTGCTTCTAAAGTATCCCTCTCGAAATATTTATTTATGAAGTCGCCCGTGACGCTGTTGAAGCACCCGCATCTCGATTTTCCCACTTCTCAGTTTTCCCGCCGCGACCTCAAGTGTACCATTTGACTGACTGCCCTTGTGGATAAAAATCCATTTGTTCCGAGTCGAGGTCCGGTTCCGAGCTGGATCGGAAGTCTCGGGGCGGACCGGCCCGCACCGAAAAGGGTTTCCGGCGCGGTCCTCGTGACCACGTGACTGAAGTTTTGACCCATCCAAATCTCTATTTTATGAGTTCCTGTTTTGAAATAAGTTAATATTTTTCAGAGTTAAGAAACAAACATGTTTTGGTCTGCAATATTTTATTACTATTTTATATAGCATTGGCAATTGCTACTACTACAGTCGAACCCCGTTATAACGAACTTCAAGGGACCAAAACTTTTGTTCGCTGTATCCGAACCGTTAAGGAAAATCTTAGAGTTCACAAAATGTATAACTCATTAGTTACTATGTGTATTCAATAATGATGTATTAAAAAATGATAAAATCTATTAAAAACGATCATTAATGAATTAAATTGACTAAAACCGATTGCATTAAACTGACTCAATGCTAATTAAATTAGCTAAAAATGAAGACAAATGGAAATGGATTCATTTTACCTTTAATTGTTGCTCACTGTTTTGATACAGAAATAATCGGTAATATTCTGCTGACGTGATGCCGATTTTAAAAACATTTTATGAATTTCTTTGTCCAATACATTAAATGACTCCAACACTCTTTCTTCTACTGTTTGTGTAGACAAAAACTTATTAATGACACGCATCGTTGCCGTAGCATCTGAGATGTTAGGGATTTCGTCATTTATGTGCTCCTCTTCATCAGCATCAGATGCAGAATCTTCGATTTCAGAATGATTCATTTTAATTTCTTCCACAATAACTTCCTCAGTCGGATTTTCACATGTAATGACTTCATCATCACATGTTTCGAACAACTGCATGTCACAATCTGACAATGATGAAATTTTGTGCTTTCCTATCCACATCGTGGTAGGTAAATCTTCATCACCTTCTTCATCAACATTCTTTGCTTCTTCAACATTCGTTGTACTTTCAACATTCTCAAAAAGTTAGAAAAAAAATTTAAAAATTCAGTAGTCGACTGAAAAAAGGTTCGTTATAGCCGATTCTTAAGATTTCGCAGGTTCGCTATAAAAGGATAAATTAGCATTAAATACAATAGGAAAACGGTGGGGCCGAAATTTTCGTTCGTTATATCCGCGAGTTCGTTATATACTGGGTTCGCTATAACGGGGTTTGACTCTACAGCTAATAATAATAATGAATACTGATACATTATTATTGTGACAATAACGTTGTAACGATCCAATTTTAGGGCTTGCTGTCGCACCACCAATCCTCCGTTCTGCAGAGGACCTGGTTAACCTTGGCCTTGATCTTGGTGTCGTCAGACATACTTATTTTGAATGAGTTTCGCCTGACCTTTTCATTAGGCTGGAGATATTGGCCTGTGCATATTTATTTACTTAGAATTTCGGAGCCTGCAGAGGGAGGGACTGGCATTACGCGATCGGTGACGTTATTATGGTTTTGTGTGTTGTCATGATATTTGTGTTAAATACTGTGTTATTAAGTTTAAAAAAATAGTAAAGGTATTGTGGCGTTTTACGCGAGGATCTAAAGAAGTTTTTTTTCCTCAATGACCGGGAGCTGAGCTCTTCTCCAGTAGAAGCTAGAAGTGTGCGACCACTTCGCATGCGTTGCCCCGGGTGCACCACAGGGGGTGGGTCCACGCTGCACCCGTTTGAAATATACCAGTCCCGTAATTTTGAACCGAGTCGAGTGACGAGACCGGAACACTTGACCCCGCACCTCCAGAGGTAATGTTTGAGAACTTGGAGGACATTACAGCTACGACAGATTTTTTCCGTGGACCAGATGCCATTAGTGTACACGTCGGCGGTTTTGTCAGCGTCGGGTATCGAACCAGCAACTTGCAGATCACGGGCTCGACGCCTTTGCCGACCGGACCACCGCGCCCCCATTTTAAAGAAGTGAGTCATGACGTTCGACAGTTATATATATATGAGTTGCAATACCTTAAGGCTGCCGCATAGTAGCCCTGTTATATTCGTTCAGATCACTGTAAACCTATGGAGAAAGTTTTTCTTATGATTGTCGACTGGGATTTAATTTTTTTTTTCTTTTTCTCTCCCTCTAAACTGTGCTCCGTGATAGAGAAATGATTTTATTTTACGCGGATATCTTTTTCATACTTTAAAAGAAAACGCAAATATTTTTTAATTTAAATGACTCGGGAAAAAAAATGGGTTATACTTAGGGATACGTAATGTTCGTATTTACGAAATAGATGCAAATAAATGCGAAATTTGCCGATATGAGCGAATAAATGCGAAAATTATTTTTTGACTACTTTTCGGCGAAAACTCGGTGATAAACAGTTTTTGAAGCGAGATTAGGTAATAATAGTAATAATTTATTAACATAATTGCTTATCTAAGACCATCTACGGTCTTTAACTGAGATCTCACTCTCGAAATTTGCTGATTACTTATTGCTAAAGACTTAAGTTAGAGAAAGTGGAGACTACTAAAACGTTAGCATTTTAACTAAGAATTTTGATACTTACCTAAACAAGAAAGATAATTGTGTTTTTTTTTTAAATAAGTGCGAAATTTTTGAATTTATATATTTTCCTTTTTACGAATAAATGCGAAATTTTATATATTGTAATTTTCTTTTTTTGGGGGGGAAGGGGGCGAAATTTCGATATTTTTTATGCGAAATTTACGTATCCCTAGTTATACTGTGTATTAAACGCTCATACTTTCCTTAGGTCGACGGAAAGCAGAGTTAAAAAAAAATCTCTTTTACGGATTCCAATTAAAGAAAATCTTTCAATCAAAGTCTCGACCATGATTGGAATTTTTTTTTTCCATTGGTTAACATTGAGCAGAGCTAATCTAAACGGGAAATCTACCATTGGGAAAAAAAACAAAAACAAAAACAAAACCCTCTTAATCCCGGCAAAAGTAAAAATTTCCCGCTGTTTAAAATCATGCTAGAAATCTAATGGCGCCCGATTGTGCGTCGGCCAGTGACGCAACGTTTCATGATGTCAAGCAGCTGTTGTACCGAGAACCAGTTCTCCGTTTTTCGGGAGCTCCTTACTCGCGTGTTACGAGGGTGGTATGGAAGGGAAGCACTTCATTTGCGTCTTGCCAGACGGAAGCCGGCTCGGGGGAGGCTCTCGAGAAGCATCCATTTCTCATTCAGATCGCAGGATATTAATGGCACTTCAACCTGCGGTATCTCGGCGCGCATTACTACTTGACCATTGTGGGATTGCCTCGCGAATTTTTCATGCCGCCGATTTCGTGCTGGTGTGGGAGCAGCTGGCAATTAATGTTGATGGGACGTATTTTTGGGGACCTGTCTTGTGGGGGTAGAGGTACATTCACGGGGTATTCCGAATGGTTCTCTTTCTTTCCCTTCCCTTATTATTATTATTTTACATTTAGAGAAAAACTGTACGCTGGTCATTGTATGAAAGGTAATGTTGGATTCTCTCAACTCAATATTAATCCGTGGAGACATTATTTTCATTGAATGTCGACTTGGATTTAAAGGCTCCTCCATTCCTTTGGTGAAAGAAATTTATACCGGGTGTCCCCCAAATGCCCGACGATTTGAAAAATCAATAAAAGAAAAACGGAAGGCGATAGAAATGTACGGTTTGCTGCATTCTTCTTAGGTAACCAGGGAATTTATTCTCACCAATTTTCAAAATTAGTTTCAAAGTTCGTCAACAGATGGCGCTGCTGACTGAGAAAAAATATAAAACAATGTTTTCAAAATAACCACCGTTTGCAGCAACAACGGGACGCAGTCTAAGGTTAAAATTCGCAGACGCCCGTGCAAAATTTTGAGTTTGAATGTTCTGACAAGCAGCAGAGATGTACTGTTCCAGTTCATCTACAATTTGTGGATTGTGACGATGTACCTGGTCTTTCAAGTACCCCCAAAGAAAGATCGCATGGCGTCAAATCTGGCGAATAGGGAGGCCAATCCATGCCACTTTGCGTATGTTTCTTGCTTTGAAAACATTATTTTATGTTTTTCCCAGTCAGCAGCGCCATCTATTGACGAGCTTTGTAGCTAATTAAAAATTGGTGAGAATAAATTCCCTGGTTACCCAAGCAGAATGCAGCAAACCGTACCTTTCTATCACCATCCGTTTTTCTTTAACTGATTTTTCAAATCGTCGGTCATTTTTGGGACACCCGGTAAAATGAATCCTGTTACAAGGTGCAGAAAAGTTCGGGCTATCTGGAAATACCATTGTTATTGGATTATCAGCATTTATGGAGCTGTCGATAGTAGACACATTTTCTCCATAGGTTAATACTTAGCAAAAATTGCCCGTAGTACTCCAAACCAAACCATAGGTTAACATTGAGGCAAGCGAATCCAATAGGGTGAATATATTATTTTATTTGCCATACCGCCCCCCTTAAAAAAAAAAAATGACTCAGCGTCCCGTTGGAAAATTTTCATCTTAAGGAGACAAGGGGCCGTGAACCTCGTTTTTTAAATTTTCAATATTTTACTCTCTATACAAAACGAGAATAACTAATATTATTTTTTATTACATTAAAGGCACTTAAAATTCTCAAATAAGAATTTTTTGGAAGAATAGGAACTGCTTTTCAAAAAATTCTTCAAAAATGCTAGAAATTTTCAAAATGTTCCATGCGCATTCATTTTCTTCTGATTTCTTCTAAATATCTCAGGAATGTTAATCAAATTGTTTTTCATAAAACTGTGCATCATTAGTTGAAACCACAAATATTTTTCTAACTGATAGACCGTCTAATAAAGCGAAAACATGCAAAAACATAAAAAAAATAACATGCATATTTAAAATAAATGCACTCAAGAGCCTAAACATTATGACCACCCCTACATTTTGCAATGAATTCGCCTGGATGACGTGGAAGGCACGTGATCAGGTGGAAGTGGTATTTAACTGCTGCTGGAGAGTCTGAAGAATCATTCTTTCACTTACTTCTGTGTGTGATGGGAAAGGCTGCGGATCTAAGCGACTTTGATAGAGGGCAGATTGTAATGGCTCGAAGGCTCGGAACAAGTATTTCCGAAACTGCACGACTCGTGGGTTGTTCGCGACCTACAGTTGTTAGTACTTATGCAAAGTGGATGAATGACGGTGAAACCAGCAGTAGACGACATGGTGTTGGACGTCCACACTCTATCAAAGAAAAAGGTCGTCGGAGACTGTCTCGCATGGTGAAGCAAAACCGGAGCCAGACAGTGGCTCAGCTGACAGCCCAATACAATGCAGGGCCAAGTAGAATAGTATCGCAGCACACTGTTCAGCGGACACTGTTGGATATGGGGCTACGCAGCAAACGTCCCACCCGTGTGCCTTTGCTGACCAAGCGTCATCGCCAACTGCGCTTGCGCTGGGCCCGGGAACATCGCGACTGGTCCATGGGAGAGAGTTGCCTGGTCAGATGAATCACGGTTTGTCATTCATCACGCCGATGGCCGTGTCAGGATACGCCGTCTTCCAGGCGAACTGTTGCTCCCTCAATGTACAGTAGGTCATACACAGGCCGGTGGTGGCGGTATTATGCTTTGGGGGACGTTCTCTTGGGCGTCTCTGGGACCCGTGGTTGTGGTAGAGCAGACCATGAATACTACAGGGTATCAGAACATCATTGCGGACCAGTTGCACGCTTACATGGCCTCTGTTTTTCCAGCTGGAAATGGAATGTTCCAACAAGACAACGCCCCGTGTCACAAGGCTAAAATTGTGTTGGAGTTGTTCCAGGAACATGATGCTGAATTCCAGTTAATGTCCTGGCCGCCTAACTCACCGGATCTCAATCCGATAGAACACATTTGGGATGTCATGGGACGGCAGCTCAGAGTTCAAAGATCACCAATTCGCAATATCTCGGATTTGCGTGACCGTTGCTTAAACATCTGGTACAATCTGTCTCCGGCCATCTACCAAGGACTTGTGGCATCCATGCCAAGGCGGGTTGAAGCTGTGTTGCGCGCCAAAGGTGGGCCACCTAGTTATTGACAGGTGGTCATAATGTTTTGGCTCTTGAGTGTATATATATAACATAAATAATATATATATATATATAATATATATATATATATATATATATATATATATATATATATATATATATATATATAATATATATATATATATATAATATAAAAATAATTTTTATATTAATAATGAGACTTGACCATATTCCTGTAAAACATAATTTATTCGATTTCTAAAGATGATGTAATAGCTCATAAAGTTTGCAGTACTTAATCCCTTCGTTTCCCTATAGACAGAGAAATATCCTCATAAACTTAGAACAGCCTGTGTCTAGGGAGACTGAGCCGATAAGAATCATCGGGCACGTCCTAGTCCATGACGTAACATAGCGTTATAGGGATTAACGCTTGCACCACTTCTTCTGTATGTTCCCGATATAAAAATATGAACACTGCTGAAAGCCGGGCTTTTTATGATAGTGTTTGTACATGTAATATGTCACACGGTCTAGTTCCCTCCCTATGGGGAACTCCATATGAACGATAATAAAACTATTTTAATTCATTCGCGTCACTGCGACTCAAGAATTCTTTTTTAGTTGTTCCAGTATCTGCTGTTTCAACTGTTTCTATTGCTATGATATTTCATATATATATATATATGTATATATATATATATATATATATATATATATATATATATATATATATATATATATATATATATATATATATATATATATATATAAATGGTGATTCGGTGTAAATTTTGCCGACTCAGTAATTTTATTGTAGGTGTGGGAAGGTTAGGCGGAGACATCGCTAACTGGGATGGCCCTCGGTGTGAGGAAGAAAAATGGTTTGAGAACACTAATTTTTAAAGACCTTTAGAAAGGTTAGAGTCCCTATGCAGCCCACATCGAGCGTAAGTACGCCTTCCAGAACGCCGTATAGATGTTTTCTCTTGAGAAGGTGGCTGGTGCATGACCTCTGAGCTTGCGGGTGGAGGCTCCTTGGTGCACCCAAGGAACCACCTATCGTGGGTATTGCATCAACCAGGCGAAGTACCAGTGCGAGTCACCCGGCATTTCACAACGCCCTTTTAACTGTCCGTTCGGTTCAATCATCGTGGGATGGGGGTGGCCCAGTAGTGGTGAAAGATACGCTGCGCACTGCAAGGGTTTCAGGGTGTCACCGTGTTTAGGAGTCAGTCGGATAAAAATGATAGATTGTTGGCTTTCGTGGAAGAGTTCCTTGAAACGGAAATGTTCAGGAATTTTGCTTAACGCAGAGGAGAAAAGTCTACCCCCCCCCCTATAATTTCAAATTTAATAGCCTTAATATTCCACGAAAGTACTGCAATAGCTATTACTTAAAAATTTATATATTTATTAATGAATATCTCTATAATATTCTGTTTAAAACATCGCAAGTACAATTGGGCGAGCTTAAATCGCCGGGTAAAGTGGCCGGGGAAAATGGTCATTGCACACGAGGAAAATAAGCAGCGTTGGTCCCGACGGCCAAAGAAGATCTGAGAAATTCAAGAACACAGTTCTATTTTTATAACACCGAAACGGTGCTGTTGGTTGTTTTCTTTCCAAATGATCACGAACAGTGTAGACAATCACAACGTTTATTAGTACACGCCACATTACACAAAGGCCCGAGGTAGCCTAGTGGTGGCGCTTTAGGGTTTGGAACCGGGGTTGCTCGGTTCGAATCCCGACAAACATCAGCTTCGTGTGTAGGCTGAATATGGGCGCGGGAAATCCATAGACCGGAAAGTCCTTTTACGAGGTCAGAGAGTGTGGGAGAAGGTACGATCCCTCAGATGTCGTTCCTTGGACGTGCTCGGTCAAGGTAATGGAGGGAATGGAGGTGGCACTCGGCTAAATCAGACTCCGACCTTTGTGGTGCCATTGTAAAACTTAGCCGACAAGGACCTAGTCTCGATACTCCGGCCAGGGGGCATAAGAAAGAACAACGTTACAGACAAAAATACATAGACTGATCAAATAATCATATAATAATCTGGGAAAGCATGACGTCTGTCATCCACGACGTTGAACGACAATTTCCTTGTTCCTTCTCGAATCCCTGTAGGAGGTGTGTATCGCGCGAAAGTAAAGCATGGCGTAACCTCACGGCTTTGAAACTCCACTCATATTGGAAGTTTTCGTAAACAGGATGGCCGTATAAACCATTTATTTGTTATCAGATACCTCCACAAAAGTGGCCCTACTCGGCCTTGCATGTTCCAATTCTGGCTCTCCGCTCAGTAAAAATGGCAGTGTTTGAATTCACGGACGGATACTCATTCACAACGGCAATCAACTTCTTGATTCGTTCAGCTTGCTCGCTCAGCTTGCTCAGAGAGAGAGTGGAGCCGAGACACCTGACAGCTGCACTCAAAACACTGGCCGACGGGGAAGCGCTCCGATCCCACGTAAAACGTACCGGACTACCTCCATCGCAAGGTTTGAATCAAACGGTCGCTTGACCTCGTACAACTTCAATCACTCTGTTCAGCCAGGAAGATTTTTCTCTCAGAATTTTTCTAATGACTGATTTTTTTAAAAATTCTGTTTTATGCTTTTTAAAAATGGATCTTTAAGCGTTATGCGCATGTTTTCCAAAAATATTTGTTTTAATTTAATACTAAAGAAAAAAAAAAATTCAGGTAGTCTCTTCTAACGAAACTACCGCAGGTTATTAACGTAGGATTACCTATCGTTTCTTACCTCTTTTTTTTTAACGCACATTGGTATTTTTCTGTTTGCTGCTTGCCCAAGCGATACAGACTGCGTTTTGCGCGCTGGCAAAATTATAACTCGCGATGACGGACGTCTAAAATTTTGCTTTACTGCGGACCGTTATGGAGGAACGTAATCCTACGTTAAAATAATTTTGTCGCCACAATGTCCAGAAATTAAATGCCGCAGGAAATGTTAACAACGGAAAAATTTAGAAATTTAAACATTACTTGTTCTCGTCTACGTTCGTACGCAAAAAAATATAATTTAGAAATATTCATTTTCTTATCTGTTATTCGAAATCTACAGAGAGGAATATTCTCCGTGACTTGACGAAGGGATGGAAGATCTGTAATGTTAACTTATGCGCTGCCGTAACGGAAGGTTCTAGAAAGCTGCGGAGGGCCGAGTAAGGGGAATGAACTACACGTTCTTGCGCAACGTTCAGCTACTGTCAGGGGAGTTGAGTGTTCATGTGGGCCCCCAAACTCCACGGAAATCACCATTGAACATTTACATTATATGAGACACCCCAAAGCGGTCAATTACGAAGCACGGCATGTTCAATAAATTTGTAATAAAACATACGCAAATAAAAATCAATTCTACATTTAGATTCCAGAACTCATTTTTGATATAATTTTACACGAAACTCATTTTCTAAATTTGGCTTAAAAATTATTTTTTTTTTTCTTAAGAAGAAAGTGCTACCACTTATGTTTTTTAAATTCAAACTATCACGAAAATAAATTGTTTTATTATTTTCTAATGTAAATAAACTCTTTTGTTTTAATGTCATACTTTAAAAGTGAAAAGTCTAGATATGTGTGCTAACAATGAGCGTAACATATTTTAGGAAATTCTTAAGTCAACCATCACTCAGAAGCATTTTTTTTTGTCATCGGAGAAAAATCAAATAAATAAAAATAAACGTTTGTGCGAACTCAGTAAGTGCTTGTGGGAGCCACAGGAATGTGTGCTGTTGCCAGCTTCAAGTGTACTTGCAAAGTTGCAAAATGGGATGACTGAATGGACGTATTAAATGTACTGAATCGATTGCGTGCCGTACGCTTTGATGAAAGCGCTTCATCAAACCTCCTGGGATGCTGCATCGTTCAGTCATGATAAGCAATCTGCATATTTTTGAGATTAAACTTATCCCAACCACACCTTTCGTTTGTTAGCATTGTTGGGCTAATGATTTCCAGTGACATGGGTACAGGACATGAAACAAGAACAAAAGAGAATAAAAAACGTCATTTGAGCTAATGATGAAGAAACAAAGCGATTAGGGTTAGGGTTATCCTCTGTTACTTTTTCTGAAGTGGTATTTTTACATCCATCTGTCTCTCTCTCTTTCTCTCTCACCCCCCCCTCTCTCTCTCTCTCTCTCTCTCTCTCTCTCTCTCTCTCTCTCTCTCTATATATATATATATATATATATATATATATATATATATATATATATATATATATATTGAAACTTCTAAAGCCGACTACTCCTCTGAACGGGCCTATATTTTTCAAAGCCGATTAAAGACTCCATACGCCAATATTATGGAAGAAACCCCCTTTCCATGACAAACAAAAATAGAGACTCTTTTTTCCCACCTCCCACATCCTGGTTGCGGCTTCCTGGACCCTGAAACACATAAATCTTTGGTGAAGTGTCCACTATCACTTAGGCAAACGTGACATCATTAGATTCAGCACGTTATCAAACCGTGAAACGTAATCTAGAAGGTGAATCTTCGTCTGAGACTATTAGTATTGAAAGAGGTATAAACAGCCTCCTGAAAACTTCATTACATCCAACTACCATAGAAAATTTTTTTTACTCCCTTCCTGTAGTTGAAATGCTAAAAATGTTAAGCAGGTATGTTGTAACAAATATTGGATTTTTTTCTTCTCTTACTATAATCATGTGTATCAACTTATAGGTCTAGAAATTAAGTTGTATTTTTAAAATTATAAAAAAAAATTTAATGAAAGATAATTAATGTAATTTAAAGAGTATTTTATGGTAAATTATCTAATATATGTATATATAGGTGTGTGTGTGCCTGTCCAAACACCTAAATTTCGGCTATAAGAATCAACCGCTTATAAGAATCAAAAACAGTAATAACAAACGTGATTCTTATAAGCGGAAATCACTGTATATATATATAATTGTTGATTGTGGATAAAACAGGAACGCACTCGCAGATTATGAAAAAGAAGAGAAAAAAAAAATGGTGAAGTCTTTACATATTGTTTTCCTTTGATAGTCGCGCCGAAATAACCTACAATCAAAAGAGATGTGTTACTAGATTATGGCTTCATCTTTTAGATAAATAGACTAAGATGCTAAACAGACCGAAAAAAAAGTCGGAAAGCCGAAAATTAGCCTAAATTTAGTTTTAAAAGTATGCAATTTAGACAATGATTTTTATTGGGTTTTTCCTCACATTTAATCATCAGTGTATTTGGGATAAACCGTGCTGTTGCGTTTTAGCTTTTATATTTTTACGTGTGCGTTTAGCACCGCCATCGGAATTTTAGAGAGCAGACTATTTATTTATTTATTTATATTTTGCCTGCTGTCTTCTCTAGACTATTTCAGCAAATTTCAAAGACTTTTCAGATTTATATTTCCATTATCTTCTTAAGTTTTTAGTTTTACCTCCATTTACTCATAAAATTTGTGTTTATTGGTATACTATGTGCTTGCATATATTTGGAGGTAGTTTTAGGCTTGCATTTAGTATTAGTTTAATTTTTGTTTGTTGTATTTTCCCAAAAGTATAGATGTGCTGTAATTTTTGTAATATTTTACGAATTTTGTAATATTTACTTCATATTTTGGTAATAATGTGTTTTCGTTACCCCTTTTCACGCTTTAAATAAAAACGAGCTATTAATATTATCGCCTCGAGTTTGTTAGCATATCGATTGAATCCTGTTTGTTAAGACTGCTGTGTACTCTCACCCTACTGTATTCGCTCACCTCAATGTTAACCTATGGTTTGGTTTGGAGTGCTACGGACAATTTTTGCTAAGTATTAACCTATGGAGAAATTGTGCCTACTATCGACAGCTCCATAAATGCCGATAATCCAATAAAAATGGTATTTCCAGATAGCCCAAACTTTTCTGCATCTTGCAACAGGATTCCTTTTATAAATGTCGTCCACCAAAGGAATGGAAGAGCCTTTAAAACACACTATTCTAGATTTTTCCTTCGAATAATTGAAATTTAAAAATATTCGCATAAAAAAAAAGAAACCTGCCTCCAGGTTTAAAATTTCTTTCTCTATTACGGAGTACAATTTAAAAAAAAAAATCTTTCCATCCACGTTGGCAATCCTTGGCCACATTTTTTTCCATAATATATAAAATTTCGCACAATTGCCTATATATATATAAAAGAGCTCGTCTGTTTGTTTGTTTGTCCGCTATAGAATCCTAGACTGTTTCACCCACCGGAACCAAATTCAGTACAGTTAATGTTTAGGACCCGAGAAAGTTAACGCAGCAAAAGCGAAATTTGGGGCTCAATTAGTTTTTTAAAATTAATTATTTAAGGATTTTTTGTGCCCCTAAGAGGTGAGCGTACCACTTAAATGTGGATACAGCTCCTTCACCACAACACTTTATTCACCAAGAGTATTTCTGCACGGTAAAAGCTGGGCGCTGCTTATCAGTCAAACTCCGATGAGCGGGGGAGAAGAGGGTTGGTCTGGGGGTGACGGGGGGGGGGGGAGTGTTTGTTTTATTTTTCTTACGTTTAGTGTCGAGTTTAGTTACGAGTCGTGAGTCTGAAAACGTTGAGAACCGCTGCTTTAGACAATTTTAGATAATGAATTCAAACTAATAGAACTTAATAAAGTTTGGAAAAAAAGGAAGAAAAAAAAGAGAAAAATTAAGTACTGTCCCATGGCCGGTTTTCGGAAGTCTTCTGTTGATCTAAATATATTAATCGTTTGAGGATCATAAAATGGGAACAAGTTTAAGAGTTCTACATGTTTTTCCCCCTAAGTTCGCGAAACAGAGTTAACATATGATATATATTTGAGTTACTTATGCCGTGAAATCATATAAGATAAATCTTTTAGAGTTTTGGGGTTTTTTAAGCAGTGGGAGGCAAAGCTCTTTAAACAGAGAAACATAACGACACATAACTTTCATTCCGAACTATTAGTCCATTAGTTATATTAAGGCATAAGAAAAATTAATGAAATTATTTTTAAAGTATGATTGCCCGGCGTTGTCCGGGTAGATATATAGATATAAAAATTTTCATGCATTCCATTAAAAAAATACTGGGCTGCACCCCCGCTCTTCATGTTCATTTGGTCAGACAGAATGCACTTAGTGCGTTTCTACTGAAATGATATACAAACAATAAGAAAGAAAGAAACTTTGAACCTAGGCTTCATGCGGAATCCCGCCTTACTTTGATTAAATAAAGGGGATAACGCATCTTGCACTTTACCTCTTGGGTGATGAGGAAAAAAGTGCGTCTCTTGGGTGATGTGGAAGAAACTGCGTTTTTAAGGGAAAAATAAATAAAGGCAAATGTAAATTATAAAACTTATTTCTAATTAAACAGTGGATCAAACAAATCTAATTAAATCTAATTAAACAGTATCTAACAAACGTAATTAAACAGTAAACTTATTCAATCCAAACGAGCGAATCACGCAACACTGTGTTATTAATTCTCAACAAAATCAGACGTATAATCAGACGAATGACCGCAGGCTCAAAGTTTCTTTCTTATTGTTTGTATATCATTTCAGTAGAAACGCGCTAAGCGCATTCTGTCTGGCCAAATGAACATGAAGAGCGGGGGGTGCAGCCCAGTATTTCTTTGATGGAATGCATGAAAATTTTTATATCTATATATCTACCCGGGCAACGCCGGGCAATAATGCTAGTAATATATAAATTTTCGCATTTATTCGCAATATATATATATATATATATATATGTGTGTGTGTGTGTGTGTGTGTGTGTGTGTGTGTGTGTGTGTAAATTAAAAAAATTCGCATTTATTTTAAAAAAAGACACAATTTTACTTACTTGGTCAGGTAAGTATCAAAATTCTTAGATAAAGGCTAACACTGTAGTAGTCTCCACATTCTCTTCCTTAAGTCTTTAGCAATAAGTAATAAGCAAATTTCGAGAGTGAGATCTCTCAGTTAAAGACCGTGGATGGTCTTAGATAAGCAATTATGTTAATAAATTATTATTAATAGTAATAATTTATTAAGCAGTTATGTTGATAAATTATTACTATTATTACCTTTCGCTTAAAAAGCCGTTTATCACCGACTTTTCGCAGAAAAGCAGTAAAAAAAACACACAATTTTCGCATTTATTGGCTCATATCGGCAAATTTCGTATTTATTCGCATCTCTTTCGTAAATACGAAAATTACGTATCCCAATTCTTAGGTAATCCCATAGGTTAATATAGGGTTAGTACGTAGCAGTCTTTACAAATAATTTGAATAAGTTGATAAAACTTTTTTTCTTTCTTCTAATGAGCAGTTAACGAAAATAAACTCGATCTAGTAAAATCTAGGGGAAAAAAAAAAAAATAATTTTTTGTTCGACGTGGTAGAACTCATTTCTGTTCGTAAAGAGATTTTCGATCTAGATGATGATCTTAATTGTGTTTGGGAATTCAGAACGTAATCAGACAACTTTTGTTATGCCAAAGTGAAATCTTGCCTCTAATAAACCCTTTCGGATTCGTGTTAAGAATATGAATAAATAGCCAGCAGACTGGGAAAAGTTATTGACCTAGATCAGGTTTGCACTGGTTAGAAAGAAAAAAAAAAGGCCCGACACACAAACTAAAAAGAGAAACGTGTGTGTGGTCAAAACACTCGCGTAGAAAGAAAAAAAGAATTCAAATCCCTATTATCAATTTCCATATCACTTTAATAGCGATTTATAACGTGTTTTTTGCGTTTGCATTCTAACGGCGACTTCAGACCAGAGGAGGCGAGGGGGGAGAGTCAAAATGCCGCCGAGCAAGTGTATACGTCGATAGTACAATGAACAGGAAATACTGGGAGGTGTGTGTGGAAACGAGTTATTCTAAGAACTACGCGAAACCACCCCAGGTAACGAAAACGTTGCTTACTTACCTGACAGGCAGGCAGGTAAATAAAAAACGGGATTATCATAATACTTATTATGGTGCTGCCATCTAGTGACGATCTAGAGAGTTATTTTAATTTGAAATTGTTTCCCATTTTACTAACTGCCGTACATAGGAATAAATAATTATAAAAATTTAAAAAAATTCTTTTCAACTGAAAGAGGAAATGCTAATAAATATTATTCAAATTCTTTTATTCGTGTACCATTCGTCTCTCAATCTAAGTGTCACAGGGATAAATATTTTCTTTCCGAAAATGTTGTCCTTCTATTACATTTACGTATTAAGTGGCATATGTAGACCATACATGAGTAAATGTATCCATTATGGTGTACCCGAGGAGTATTTTTTTGCGGCGTTTAATTCATTTCTACTCTGTGTTTAAAAATGTATGTTTTAAATCATGTGAATGCTACGATCAGAGTAAGGAACAGTAACGTGTTTCAGAGAAAACAAAACTACTTTAACAAATGCCTCCCCCCTTCCCCGATTATCCGTGAGTGAATGATCAGTTTTATAATATATTCGTGCGTCGCAAGAAAAAAAAAAGTTTGAAAGGAAATATAAATTATCCTGGAAAGTGTTCCATACCTTGTAAATGAAGAAATATAAAACTTTATGTGTGCATGTGTGTATAACCTGAAAATCAACGTAACTAAGCATTATTTCAACTAAAACATTATTTGATTTAAAAAAAAATATTCTGTGCCATTTTGGGATTCTGGTGATTTTTGTCTTCCACGTACGGCTGTGCATAATAGGAATGTAGTGCATTGGACTCAGTTCGACGCTGATGCATTAAAGGCTGATGCCTAAAATCCTATAATAGTATTTGATTTCAGCCTTTGGGCCTTTTTATCTGTACCTTTATATCTACTTATCTATCGATCAATATATGAGGCGGTGAAAAGCAAAATTGTATAAGTTTAATTTTCAACTTTTTTATTTAAGGGCAAAAATGTAATCTCCATGTTCAATTTATAGTGGAATTGCAAATAATTATTGTTTGCAATATTATAGTAATTGTTATGAATTATAATTTGTTCAATTATAGTGGAATATTTTTTGTAGTTTTTGCAGTAAAACGCTTTGGACTTACGCCACTTGACTTACTGACTTACACCACTTTGCCTTTCACCGCCTCATATGTATGTCAGTATCTCTCCCCCCCCCCTCTCTTTATATATATATATATATATATATATATATATATATATATATATATATATATATAAACATGATGTACTTATTAATTAAGTATTGCATGTAACGATACAGTATATTTCTATTTTTCTTCTAGGTCTCGAGTTAGACGGTACAAACAGCACCAACAACCTCAAACTCGGACTGCAGCTGGCCCTGAAAGAGCGAGATTCCGTGCTGCGAGAAAACGCGGCCGCTGTGCAGCAGAGGGAGTCGGCTCTCAGGCAGTACAGCGAAATGAAGAACGAGAGGGACCGGGCTCTCGCCAACCTCGAGTCCATGTCGCCAAAGAATGCCGCCAGGTGTGTTGTCGCTCCTTTTTCACTCTATTGTGCATCAGCCAAATCCAACAGTGTACTGATACTGATAGTTTCTATTGTCCGGAAGTCGCTGAAATTTCTAAATACTTTGTCTTTTTAGTCTCTCCCCCCCCCCCCCAAAAAAAAAAAAAAAAAATGTGAATTCACTTCTGTCTTTTGAGAGATTGCTATGCTCCCTGAATGACAGGGATTTCGATCCACTGGTAAAGAATAATTGGTATAAATATTGGAACCTTTTCGAGCTAAAATTATGTAGTTAGTAGGGAGTCTGTTGAACTGTTGTCTCTGAACTGCGGTCAACAACACAATATACTGTAATAGAATTTCTTTCTATTTATAAACTCCATTGTATTATAAAGTTGGCAGATCTGTATTACAAATAACAGATTTATTCTAAGTTTTAAGTTCGTGGAAAGAAAACGGGGTTGCTGAATACAAAGTATGTGAACTATTATTTATAAGTTGTCGTCCTTTTCCAAAAGGTAAATAAAATAAGGACTTAATTAAACTGGAAGGTTTATAATATTTCAGAAAACAACACGTCGCATTCGTTGCCGAATATTTCAACTGCGTTTAGGGATGTCATCTGTAGTAACGTAAAGTTCGTGTTTTTTTTTTTTTTTTTTAATTATTTATTTATGGTTATTAAAATTTCGCACTCTTTGTTTTATGCCTTGTTAGTAGAAGAGTGTTAAATTTTAGGGCGTTTCACGTTTCTTCCATTTCAGTATTTTAATTAAAAGCATTATTAACTGCTGAGAGTTAAATTAGTTTGGGAGTTTAAGAACCGTAGCAAATCTTAATGAAGTTAAGTTTAAAAGTTATTTCCTGAGACTCTATTAAAAAATAACACGTTATAAGTAAGGGTACATATTCCTCATATTTTCGAAACTACGTAGCGAGATACTTTGAAATTGCAAAATCTGATTCTATGTACGAGAAAGGTTCGAGAAAATTCTCAATCATAGCTTCCCACTAAAATCTTGTGGGAAATATTTCTCTATGCTGCTCACAGATGGCAGCACTACAAAGAAACTTATAAACGGTAGCTTCAAACAAGAGTGGTTCGTAAGATTATGTATGATTTTTTTTTTTAATTCACAGCATACTGTGGAATGAGGAAACAATGTTTGCTCATTGAGATCAAATGCGTGTAAACAATGTAACATAATATACTAAAATGTTTTTTTTCAGCATTTTAATGCATTGTGGTACATTATTTTCTAGCGAACATTATTTAAAACTTTAATACGTTTCATGCTTTGAGGAGTTACGAGTCAGTATAGTTAAAAAATTTCCAGGTTTGAGGAATGATTGATATCTATAGAAGTAATATGAGGTTGAAAATTGAGAGAAGATTAGAAATTTCATATAGTAGCCAACAAAATTTTCTACTTACCGAAAGGAAAATCGTAATTTATGCTTTTAAAAGGGAATGTAAACAAAATACTCAAAAGTAGTATTGTAGATCAACTACATAATTAAATAAAGAATAGAAAAGAGAAAACAAAATATGGCCGTGGAACTCGTAAATAATTGTATTCAATTCTTTGAGCTACAACTTGCCAACTCTTTGTCAACTAAATTGTTACAGAAACAAAATTGCGTTTTAATACTTTGATATGTGGAACTGACGAAGTAATAAGCTGTTAATAAATAAATCATCAGCCACTTCATGTGAAACAAACGATGCCGTGACACGTAGAGCTTGAAGGTAATTTGGTTGAAAAAATTTTCGAATCGTAAAGAATATTGAGACTTTCTTCTTGGAAAACCAAATATAGAGTCAGACCCGTGACCATTTGTTATCGACTAATGATGGCCACACAACTAAAAGTCGTGCACAGCATCATTGTTGCCCTTTGCGTCACGTGACGGATGCGAGCGATGCTGATGGTGCGATTCAATGCAGTGGGCGCGCATTAAAGGAGATTGAAAAAAAAAAAATGATGCACAGTTATCGAACACTTGCAATAATAGATATTGCAATGAATTTAAATAAAAAAGTTCCCATGAGAGTGAATTTTTTTAAGCGCAATTTAAGTGTTGGTATTGGAATCATGACTGCTTTTTGCTTCATGACTGCTTTTTGCTTCATGTTTTTGAGGAAATCGTTCCTCAGATTTACAGACTGACGGCATCATAGCCTCTCCTTTGGTGAAGTGATTTTTTTTTTCCAACGGGACAGGCACATCGTCTCTTCGACATTTCCCCCATGATACCGAGAGATATGTTGGTTGCTTGTAATAGGGACACCGTATAGGTGAACCAGTACCCAACATTAGTGCCACCTCAAATTTAACAGATCACCCCTAGGGGGGGTTGTTACATCTGGTGTACTCGTCCCTCCTCCCACCCGCACATCACAAGGAAAGACTTTCCAGCCTATGGATTTTATGTGATCACACCCGAAGTAAACACGAAAGCATTCAGTGGGGCTCGTCGTGATCTGAACTGAGCAAGCACTCATAGTGACGAATTACGACGCGTTAGTCACAAAGATGTGTCGTGACTCAATAATGAGGTAATGTGACTTAAGTTTGCTTTCCAATTGTAAAATTTCTCCCTATTAAAATTCTAAATTATCTTATTTCCGATCTGTTATTTGTTCTCCCGATTGGTGCTTACGGCAGCAGAGAGGCGCAACATTGCGAAGTACTTGGAAAAAAAAGTATATCCTTGATTATCATCCTGCTAACTGGATAGCATGTATGGCAAAATTGTCGCCCTGCAGTGAAAGCTGCCATAAACCTGTCATATTGGATTAGTTCAGTCCCGCATATTCGCCCGAAGGTAGAACATTTCCCCTTAGATTTTAATCTCCCTTCCTCCGTAAAAAAATTGCAGCCGGGTTGAGGAAAAAATCATTCTATACGTTTCTACGTTTTTCAGATTCTTTCGTTTTGGAAAAAAGTATATTCTCTCTCCCTGGAACTCTTAACAACATTCTCCGGAATAAATCAGATTAAAAAAAATGTCATTTAAATCTTTTTTTTTTAAATGATTGTTACAGAAATGCATGAAATGTATTTCTCTGTACTGTTTGATTGGAAAATTACAAATGGTTATGAACTTTAACGAGAATCTTCAAGAGACTCAAAATCGCAAGATTCTCAAAAAAGCGCATAAAAAAATTTCTTAACTTAAAACGTATTATAATTTTTTTAGAATCAATTCTCTCTACACTTGTTTGTACGATGGTTACATTTACAATATTTTTATGCAATACTCTCTATGTGCATCTTACTGTACGTCTTCACTTTAAGACCATTTATTTTAAAATGAAATTTTTCAGAATTTTTTAATTGAATTTTTCGAAACTTTGCACTGCGTTCGTTTGTGATATTTTCCTTAAATCGTCTTCAGCATTTTTTTTTTTAATTTAGGTATTGTTCATATTGCTCCCAGAGCGGAGCGGGACAGGTGATGGCCGAATGGCTAGGGTGCTGACATTCGGTTCAGATCCTGTGGGTTCGAGTCCCACTGTTGGCACTTTAGCGTCATGCAAGTATGGGGTTATTTTCACAAGACCCCATAGGGTGCACGAACAAATCTGCGTTCTTATCGGAATACCATTTTCCAGTTCCCACCGTTTTGAACACGCGTGTGGATTCCGAACGGATTAAAAACGGCGATACCAACAAATGCCTCGTAAAACTGTCTTTCGTAGCAATAGCTCAATGCGAGTTTGAGCCCGTCTGCACACGGAGCAACTCAAAAGAAACTGATAACCGACTCAAATCACAAACTAGTCCGTGATGAGTCGCAACCTATGTAATTGAATGGAGCCACGCACACGGCGCAACTGGTTACAAACCCGTCGGACGGGTTTGTAACCAGTTGTGCCGTGTGCGTGGCTCCATTCAATTACATAGGTTGCGACTCATCACGGACTAGTTTGTGATTTGAGTCGGTTATCAGTTTTTTTGAGTTGCTCCGTGTGCAGACGGCCTGACACTATAGCGCAATAAAGTTTGACGAAATGTTCGTCGTTAAGAAAGGCTGTCACCAGCTAATCCGCACGGCCCCCGCTCTGGAAAACAGTCGCCTTCTGAGGAATTTCGAGACATGCCGTCAAAGAAAAGACCTCGAGATATAGTCAGAAGTCTTGGAGATTTTGAGGGAGAGCCCCGTTGAAACATGTAGGTAGCGGCTGTACGTTGAGAGCTCCCGCTAAGACGACCGAGCCTCGGAGCGCCGCTGATAAATCCCTGACGCACTGTCCAACTGTAACTGCTGAAATGTCAAGCTGATCTACTGTACCCTTTAAATTTAATTTGTTTTGTTTCATTAAATTTTTGATAAGTTTTTTTGTTAACCTCTGGCCTCATAATTTTTAAAACGCGGACTCTGTTTGTCTTGGTCACGATTTTATTAATTTTAAAAAGCCTCAGAGAAAAGCCTATGATGTCACAGCACAGATGTTTGTAGCCGGAATCGGCTTTAAACTGTAGGTCCCGGTCTAATTAGCCCTCGTGTAGCAAAAAGTTGACCGAAGCGCACCAAACCAAACCCGGAGCGGAGCGTCAACGATAAAAATTTTAACCAATCACAGAGCTCACAGTGCAGTGACCATATTACACGTCAGACCAATCACGTATCATGTGAACAATCCGGCGTCAATCTACGTTACTCTTCGGAAGCAACGTAAACAAGGCCTTAGAATAAAAAAATGTGAAAATATTTTCTCTCGGGCAAAAATTACCCTGAAATAAAAGTTAAAAAAAAATCCTTCAAAGCGATTAAAAGATTTTTTATTATTTTTTTTTATAGATCTTGAAAACAAGTATTTTAACATCTGTTTAAAGTCGAAAAAAATTATGCTAACAGAGCTATTAATTAAAGAGATGTACCAGTTTTTTTCCTTTTAAGGTGATTAAACGTTTTCTCAATAAAATTTATAAATGCCGTTTACGTGTTGTTTTAAAAATATTTCCCTATGCAAAAATATGAAAATACTATGCAAACAGAACTATTAACGAGTCAGATTTATCAAAAAGTGCACATACTTTAAATTTTGAATTTAAATATTTATAAAAGATAAATTTCAAGCTGTTCAAGTTTATAACCCTCCTAAACCCAATAATCCAAACCGACTCTTAACATTTTTATATTTAATTACAAAACGAGCAAAAAGTACATATATCGCCCAGTGCTCGAGCACATGTTCTTTCTATCTGCTAATCCGACAACTCTCTGTACAGTTTTGCACATCCATACAGTTGCATCAAGCCGGCGGTTGCAATATTTGGTTTTAGAGTTCGCGCAACCGGTGCACCTGGCACAAGTTTATTTTATTTGTACAACGATCTGTATATTGAGACACATTTGGTTAAAAAAAGAAATGAACAAAATGAGGGTGTGCTTCATTAGAGTGGAGATATAATTGCAGCTGAAACTTAGGGGGAAAAACTCATGTCATACTAGTTAATAATACTTTTATTCACTTCCAGTGAACACATTAAACATCAGTAAAATAAATATAATTCATTCTGATACATAAGGTTAACAACTGCACAGAATCTGGGTTCCCGACATTGCGGCATATCTCCCGGTGGCTCCCTGCAGATTTATACCAGAGTGATAAGCTTTCGTGTTGACGCTGGCGTAAACACTGGCAGAGAATCTGCATACCTCTTGTCTCCTTAAGTGTGAAATTTGTCCGAAAGAACGGGTACGAAATACTAACACAAAATATGTGAAAAAAAAATCTGTCGTAGTTTCCTTAAATTTGTCTTGTTCATCATGATGGTGTGGCGACGTGGCCCACAGAAACCAAAAATCTCGATGAAGTATTCCTTAATCACGAAGACTTACACGATTCTTAATCACACGATTCACGATTTCTTAATCACGAAGACAGAGACTTATTTAAAATATATATACAAGTCTTTATTAAGACCTCTTACTTAT
Organism: Dolomedes plantarius; assembly: GCA_907164885.2. Lineage (NCBI taxonomy): Eukaryota > Metazoa > Arthropoda > Arachnida > Araneae > Dolomedidae > Dolomedes > Dolomedes plantarius. The sequence continues at coordinate 219,658,045 of OU015491.1, forward strand.
ATTACAAATATGTACAAATCGTAAGTTACATCGTTATGCAGTGGCTAGCAAAAAGCCATAGTTACGTCACCGGTGTCTGCCTCAAAGAGCAGCGGCTCGTTCAACAGTCGGCTAAGGCTAAGGTCTCTCTGTCTCCTCCGAGAAACCACCTTTTTATTACCTTTCTTCTTTTCTAGAAATCTCTGGAACTTTCTCGAAGATTCTTTTAATATCCCCAACTTCCGGTTCCGCTGTTCTCACGATCGGTGCTTGCGGTTCACTCCTCTAGATAGCTGGGAGCCTTTTCCATTCTCCCAAACTGGACAGTCTGTTCGGAACAATCGAAGGGGGTCATCGATAGTAATTCCCTAATTGGGAACCTGGAAACTAAACGATGCTCCGCTGTCCGCTTGCCACGGGAGTCTTGATTAGAGTAAAGCGAATTTCCGGTCCTTGCTGAAAGCTCTCCTGGAAAAGACCACACACGTACACTGATAAAAAAATATACTTTTCTTCACGACATCATAATGGGAACAACACCACAGACTTAAGGGTTTGTTGATGGGGTTGAATACGCGACGAATGATATCGTGTCATTCATTCCTAGATATATATTTTCTTCTCTTTTCTTTCTAGGGATCACCACGATTTGAACCACTCTCAGGAGAACGGAGAATCAGACGCAGGACACGTCTCCCCCAAGTGGACCGAGAAAGGATTTTTCTCCGAGGCGTTCATGGACCCCGTCGAAGAAACGGTGAGACCCTTTTCGTTGAAACAGGACTCCCCTAAAACCATATCCCATACTTCTTGTTTCACCATCCATAAAAGCATTGACAACACTTTCGCGCTACATGTTGAAGATTTTACTGTCGGTGAAAGTTGGTTACCGCCCTCATCGGCATACGGGTGCAATCTTTTCAATTTCCACATTTATTCAAAGCTATGTACTTCAGTAACAGGAAATAGTGATGGGCGTGGGAGGGTCCGTCACAACAGACCAGGTATAGCCCACGAAGCTGTTCTTGCTCGTATGAAGCAAGAACAACTTCCTGGTATCTTATGAGTCGAGGAAGATGTTTTCTGTTTCCAGTAGCAGTACCGCCTTTCAAGCAATATCCCACGGGCATAATCAGCACTCAATCTTGCACGAGATGTGATTGAAAACTAGCCGACAACGCCACCCTCCTCCAACCACACACATACACACAAAAAAATTAAATAAATAAATAAAAATAAAATAAAATAAATGGTATAAATTACGCACTCATTGGAAGAATAACTGGATTTTTTGTTGTTGATGGAAGAGGACATCAGAGTGTGCCCAACAACAGTTTTAGGTACAAGTTTCGTTTTTATTCGCGAGATTCTGAGCTTGGCACAGACGTTGAATACGTCGAATTCCTGTACACGAAATAATTATCTTACTACTGATGGTATTCTTTTCCGTTATTCATTATCACATGCACAACGGAGAGATCTGAACGCACCTCAAACCGTTGCGCCATACATTCTAAGACGCTAGGAAGGCGGAATGTGCATTTGCCACGCCTCCTTAAAAGGAACCCTTGTCTTTTTTTTTTTTAAATGTAAATGGTCACAGTATTCAAAAACAGTCCCCCCCCCCCTACATACCCACAATATGAGTTCGCCAGCATGACATAGCCCGTGCTTACATCGAAGACAACGCAATTCCGTATGCAGGATTAGGGTCTGTTCACATAGAATCCGTCAGTGTCAGCGTTACTCGTATTGAAATATATTTAACCAATAAAAAATCTCCAAACGACTAGCCACGAAATTGTTGAGGCCTGAGACTGGTTTAAAATATGTCAATACGAGTAACGCTAACGCTGACAGATTCTATGTGAACACGTGGATGGAAAAGTTCATGAGGGGCCAAATAGGGCACACAGACCTTTTACCCTCGGTAGGAACATGGGAGCATTGAATATTGTCATTTTTGTAATGGAGCCAAGGATACTGGAAATAGTAAATAATTTAAAAAAAAAGGGCCAGAGGCCCAGAAATGAAATTACATAAGGACAAAAAATAAAAGAAGGAAAGCCTTATACTGTAGTATTTCACCAGAAGGCAATAACAGTTAAGGCTGGTGTGTACTAACCCTATTGCAGATTCGCCCAGTTCAGTGTTAACCCATGGAGAAAATGGGTCCAAGGATTGTCGACTTGGATTGAAAGATTTTTTCTTTTTAATTTTTCTCTGTAATAGAGAAAGAAATTTGACACTTCAGGGGCTTTTTTTTAAACTGCAAATAATATATTAAAATTTAAATTATTCGGGGGAAAAATCTGATTTAGTGTGTTTTAAACGCTCCCAAATTCCTTTGGTGGACGACATTTATATAAAATGAATCCCATTGCAAGTTGCGGGAAAGTTCGGGCTATCTGAAACTAGCAGTTTTATTGGATTATCGGCATTTATGGAGCTGCCAATAGTAGCCGCATTTTCTCCATAGGTTAAAATGGAGGTGAGCGAATCCAACAGGGTTACTTACGTACACAGAAGACTTAAGTGCAGGGCCCGATTTAGAAAATTCTTGACTATAGGCACAACTCGGGATGGGGGGGGGGGGGGGGGCTAACATTGATGTGGGCGTAAAATTTCCAAAATTGACGCAAAAAAAAAAAAATCATGAATCATTGTGAAAGTACTATTTTACCAAGAATTGGCTATTTGAAGAGTAGAAGCCTAGAACATTATCAAATACCAAAAAGCAATAGTAACATATTAACTTCATCATTAAAACACCAATACAATGCAATTAGAAAAACTTATTAATCCCTTATATACACTATAAGATTCATATGATGAACTATAGACATAACCAGTGCTAGATTTCTAGAAATAGAGGTGCCGGAACGGTAACCTTACGGGGTGTGTGTGTGCCGGGGGGGGGGGGGGGGTATTCCAAATTTTTGATAAAGAGAGGTACCTAAACAGAGGTACCGGAACGCCGTTCCGGCGCGTTCCGCCTCAAATCTAACCCTGGACATAACTATACATATGATTAACCAATCAATCAAATTTGAAAGGATATATATAAAAATATGCTAATAAAAAAGGTAAAATTAAAAAAAAATTGAATTGGGATTTTTTCCCTTTTAAAATAAAAATTTGGGGGGGGGGCAACATTCGGGGACCCCTAGGCCCGGGCCTACCGGGTCTAATGGAAAATCAGGGCCTGCTTAAGTGGCGGGAAAATCTATATATTTAAGTTGCTAAGTCAACTTTTTGGGCAGTCCGTGAGAGAAAACTACTGCATCAATTTACTTCATTTTGGTCTTAAACGAAAGATTGCAATCTGTAGATTTGTCAAATTTGGTTTTTGTAACCGCAATTTCTATTAATTAGCGATAAATTACAATTAAATATTGATTTCTGCGCATGCTCAGTGATATGTTTAAATTTGGCTTTAGAAACTCACTGTTTCTACGCATGCTCAGAGACATGTTTTAATGATAAACACGTTTGTTCCGAGGATCTCTCTAGATCTCTCTCTGCCATTTTTATTTTTATGATAATTATGTTTGTGAAATATAAGATTTAACCTGACGGAAATTGTTTATTTCGCACTGTTTAATGAGCGATAATTTACCATTAAAAAAAAATTGCTTTCTGCGCATGCTCAGTGACATTTTTAAATCTGGCTTTAGATACTCACTAAGCACGAGGCCCTTAAACACATTAATTTGTTTTTGCGCATTATTATGATTTTCAACATCTGGCAATGATGAGTATAATTTGTGTATTAGTACATTTATTTACTATCTAGCCGTCATGTTTTGACGGGTATCAACTAGTTAATTATTATTATTGGACATAATAATATTACAAAGAGCATTACATTGTTATTATTATGAATTGCTGTTATTAACTATTATTATGATTGGATAATTTCATTATTAATAGATATTAATGAGTCAATTAGTAACAATTAATTAACGGGAAGGCAATTCATTTCATTTCCGTTATGAAATGAACCCGAAAAGGCATAAAATTAAATCTTCTAAAAATATTTTCGCTTCGGCTGGAGCCTTTTATACCGGCGCTCGGTTTTGCAATTTTATTTTACGTCATGCAAACTAGAATATTCAATAATTTTTACTCTTTTCAGTCGGGGAGACGAGATTTCTCTTCATAAGTAAATCTTAATATCTGCTAATATGAATTGATGTTCCTCGTAAATCCCCATTCGAAAAACAGTATCGCTTAATTCGTATGGTCGTGTATAATATGCATAAGTTAATATATGTTAAGTGTGTCTGCGACATTTATCCTTGTATGTATAGGACTCACTAATGGCGTCTTGTCAGACTGCCCATCATTATAATAAATGACCAGTGAGTAGGAGTGAGAACAGGTCAAGGCTTAACCTCTGCTCGACAAGGATTGATCGGGAGTGATAGATTGGTCAGCGTGCAATCGATAAAAATAGTTAACGGCGAGGGTCACGGGGGGTTTTATGCGCAGTAACTGTTTTGCAAATTGTTATTAATTAAGGACTATGGGATTTGCGTATGTGCCGTGTAATCCCGGACCGTTCTACGCGTACTTGGGATTATGCGAGACTATCAATGGGTGCATTGTTAGCATGATTAATGGGTGCAGAGCTCGTGATGTATCACTGTCTAATTCGGGGATTGGGGGACTCGGGATTATCGCCTCAGATTAAGCGTTATTGACGAACTCGCTTCATAAATCAGGAGGATTAGGTACGGTTCGACTTGTGTAAAAAAAGGGTATAGGAATTAACTTGGCATTTCGAGAGAAATTAATATAAAACTTTGATCTCACTGGCGTGTGAAAAAAAGGTAGATGCTAAAATCGTTTGGGGGATTTTTCTACATCTATGAGTGCTGTTTCACAGGAAACAACGACTTTTGCACGAAAAGCTTATAGAGAATAGCAACTTTTACCCAAACTTTGGGTATGTATATCTTGAAGTGACACTCTAAATAATTTCATTCCTACACAGTTCTTACATAACAACAATGTTTATTTAAATATTTGCACATATAGATATTGCTTTTCAACATAAAGCATACGTACTGCTAGTGCGAGATATATATAGCATTCATGCAAAGGAAATACAATTCAATATATTCACTTGTATTACTACTCATTCAAGAAAAATACACTTTCAATACTCACAAATGCTTTGAAAGTCAACCAGGACTGCTGCCACGTAAACTTTGGGCCTAACAAGAACTCGCGTAGGTTTGAAGCAACCTAGCTATGCCTCCAGCGGCTGCTCGCAAAACTCCTTTCACTTCCTTTCACCTCCGTCATCACTTCCTAGTTCCTTCCTCAACACTTCGTTTCTTTATTCTAGCTGCTTGGTATTTATACCAATCGTGTATGCCGCAATTAGCATATTCTTAACTTTCTTACTTCTTTAACTTTATTCACCTAAACGTTCGATTATTGTGCATCGAATCTTATGTAAACCTTACAAGGTGAAGTGAAGTGATCAAAAGGGTGAAGGGTATTTTATTCCTTACAGATGTTTTAAAATATTGGGATCCTCTTCTCTGTGTTTTCGATAATCGTCCATCTCGCACTGTTAATTTGATAGCTTCTTTATGAAGGGAACACTGTATCGGGGGGGGGGGGGAGCAGCATAAAAAAAATAAGAAATACACGATCACAAACTCTTTAAAACTCAAAAGAGTTTATTAATTAATGCTAATTAATTATATGGTATATACAGTACTTTCAATTTGTCGTTTGCATGATACGGCGGTCATGAAAATTGCACCACGATGTGCTTACAAAATCTCGACACGCAGAGATTTTTACCACAGCACTTTCGCGTATCCCAACTCAAGACAAAGGAAGAAAAATACAGGAATGACGCAAATAACAAGAACCGCGTCTGCGGGACTGCTCCACTGCGGGCTTGCAACCACGTGATCTAGCCACGTGGCTTCGCTCATGAGTCGCACCCAAATATTTAACAAACATCACTATGAGGGGACGAACTGGAAGCTGCTTCTCTTTGGTGAAGCAATCTGAAGGATCCTGGAGACTGGAAGGAGTCTATATCGCTTGTCCAAGCGACACAGACCGGGTTTGGCGCGCTGCCAAAATTATAACTCGCGAGGTACGGACGGACGGTTTTAGCGTCTGAAATTTTGCTTTCTGGAGGACCGTTATGGAGGAACGTAATCCTACGTTAAAAATTTAAATCCAAAGTTGGCAATTTCTCCGTAGGTTTATGTTGAGCCGACCGAATTCAATATGGCTTTAAACTTAATTAGAAAGTTCTCTAGCTCTTCTTTAAACAAGTTCAGGTTGTTCATAAATTTTCCAAAAGAAGTAATAAAGAAGTCCATAAGTTTTCCAAAATGAAAACCATTTTTTTTAAGGCTTACTATCTGTTTTTAAATTCCCCCTATTTTCTAACATGTATAATACTTGTTGTAATGGGCATTAAGTGGAATTTTGCGTCCTGTGCATGTCAGCCATACGGCCTTTATTTTAGACATTGGAAGAGGACATTAAGTTCCCCCCCCCCCCCCCCTCGCACTAAAAAAAATAATATTATAATTCAGTTCAGTATATGAGTGCGAATCGTTAAGCATATTAGTGCGACGAACGGTTTTCTTTTTTTTTATAAGAGTTGAGAGTGGGTTACAGAATGAATTTAGGTCGGAGCGAGCGATCGCTTGAGCTGTCTCGCACTGATCTGTCGATCCGTTCGAGCCATTTATTTGCTAAGTATAAATCTTCCCCCTAAAGAAATGGTTGCCATCGTAAATAACAGGTGTAAACGAATGACCCAAAACAGAACGAAGGAACTTCAGTCTTATCTCGAAAAGTCTTATTCTTGATATACTTCGATCGAGAACATGAGAGGGAGCAGATAGTACGGGGGGAGGAGAGGAGGAGCGAAATCGAACGCAAGAAGAATGCTGGGAAAAATATATATAGGATGGGGCCGCAGAGAATCTGATTAAAGGTAGGCGGATATCTTTTCGCGCATCTCCAGAATGAATGCCGATACAAAAACAAAGAGGGTGTGGAGGAGGATTACAGAAAACAAAGAAATAAAATGGCGGCGTGGGAAGGATTTCGTCTTAAGTATCTGCCGGTACCAATTTTTTCATCCCCGAGCAATCTGAACGGAGCCTGGTCAAGAGCATTAGGGAATTTTATAGCAACCGGCTTAGTTCAGTCGGCGAATATTTTATCAGGGAAAACATATAAGTCGTATGACTTACATGTTACACGTATAATGCGCATATCAGAGGCATGTAGCTTCTGGATATCCACGTTAAAGAATATGACTGGCAAGTAGACCGTCTGCGTTTCTACTGCCGACTTTTGAATCTGACTTTTATTTCCAGACTTCTTCGCTTGGAAATTTATTTATTTACTAGCTGAATACCCGTGCTTCGCTACGGAGTACATTCAAATTAAATTCAACGTTCAATGTATGCAATTAATTTCTATGTTTAACAACTATAAAACATACTAATTTGAATTAAATTATTAAAAAACTTCCATCTCAGTTAGTCTAGTGGTTAAATTTTTTCTTTAACTGTGTTTCAATATATTTTTTGTCAGTTTATTTCGTTGTTATGCACGTGATGCAAAATTAATTTAAAGTATCACAAAAAGAAAAAAAATCTCGTGATCAGTACGCGTTTTTTTAAATTTAAATTTATTTATTTATTTATTTATTTATTATTATTTTTTATTATTTATTCTTAACCGCATCTGATATCCGTCCAATATTTTCTTGATATCTGCAACTTAATGTAAAAAAAAATTTTTAAATTGGAATTTTGACTAATTTGTGAAAGGTTTCTGAAATCAGTTTTCGAAAATTTATTCGAGAAAATGCATTGTGTTAAAACTTTGTATTAAATTCGTATCAAGTGCGAAAATGCCAATTTCATAAGCTTTAAAAGATTTGATTGCTTATTATTTGACGGAAAAAGTTGGAACTATCAAAAAATATCACTCTATCTCTGCAGCCTACAAAACTAGCAGAGGGAAGTCGATAAGACGCAAATCTTTTTGGTGCCGAGGGGCGTTTTATGTTTTTTAAGACACAAAATGCATGCAGTCAATTCAGAAATAAAAGCCAGGATTTGTTGAAGTCTATTGAAAATCGAATTGGATCGCGAGAAAAAATGACATTACATTACGGCTTTCATAAAATGTCTTGTTGAACCTACAAATGTTCCAACAAAATCTGTTCTAAGTTTTGCTGCAGCTCCTATGAACAGACTTGATGAAACTAGACAGCATTCTGACGACGAGGACTTCGCATTTTGTGTGAAGATTTCGCCTCCCGTGGTGAACTAGAAAAAAAAAAATGATCACGAAGAACTAAATTCATCCATTTCAAACGAGTCCAGCGTTAAGCATGAAGGAATATCAAATAATAACGGCACTTTAAAACAATTAAAGAAGTTTAAAAAGAATTAAACATCTTCAAGAGAACTTCTAAGAGAACACAAATTTAGAACCTTTTCAGTTTCTAGAAATTTCAATGCAAAAATTAGATCTAGGCTTTTTTTTGCAACGCTGAATGCATTAGTATCTTTGAAATACTATTATTTAAATTAAAAAAATGAATAGCATTTCGTATTTTAAAAT